>CM046667.1:134980791-136180791 GCA_025594165.1 Tamias sibiricus
AATGGAATACTACATGTTTAATCTTTCTTGAATTAACATGAATGATATTGCTAATGATCAAAAATTTAAAAGTATCAGTTGCTCGTCTTATCCAAGAAAGAATGCAAAGATGTGCAAATCAAAATTGGGTGGTATTCCCACCTGGCCTTCCACTGTTTTCTGCTGCAAGCCATCTTTACAGCTCTTGTATGTGGCCTTGCCTGCAGCCTGCTGGATGCACAAGGCAGACTGCACTGTTTCTTCTGCCCAGTCCACATTCTGGTTTATGTTCTGCACCTTATTCTACATCTTGCTTTGATTTCTTGAGGGACCCAATGAAGATCCCTCCAGGGGTAAGGTTTTCATTCCTCATGTTTTAAAGTCCACATCCTGATCCTGTACAGATTTTTTCCCCAAAATATTTCTGAAATGTTTCCTTTACAATTCTGGCTACAATTGGCAGCCATTGAGATTCACTCACAGATATTCAATTTTCCCAGTATCATGGGTTCTTGTCCTGGCCCCTTGATCTGTGTCAATACCCAAGTCTCCTGATGGCATTTTACCTGCTGTCCTTTTACAGTTGAGTTTGCCTAGCCAAGCATCCCTCCCTCAGGACTCTTCTTTGTGGGTAGCTTTGTGAATTTTCTCAACAATGATTTGTTGCAGAAGGGCTTCAAGGCTGTTTAGTGCAATCATCATTTTAAAGACTTAATTAAATGCATGCAATGTAAGAGTAGTTGGTTTGAGAGCCACGGAGTCCTGCTGGGCTGGACAAGGGCCATGCACATGCACTAACTGCTTTAAGCCCTCAGCCAGTTCTATGGTTTCTTCTTTCATGTTCTGGACTCATCTGACTCGGTTTGTTGTTCACCTGTTTGCAGTGTTTTCTTTCTTCTGTGAAGGGGCATGCTTCAGGGCCCATTGCTCATAGGTGCTCATTTTTTCAAATTATTTTCAGGGAGATCATCGCATGTTGTACATAAGATGCACTGGGATATTTCAGCCCTATATTTCTACTCTATCTGCACAGACAGGAAGGGGTTCACAATGGCAACATAGAACAAGGCAATCCCAGCCTTATTTGGGCCCTACCTGGGTCCCAACACTCTTTAGACTTGGGTCTGGTAGCTCTTTGATTGAGATCTCAGGAAATTTTCACCATCTGGTTGGCATTGCAAGGGTCCCTCTGGCCTGCTACCAACAGGTTGCCCAGGCAACAAGGTGAAGTAAAATTGAATGCTTAGTGTCATGTTGGGCCTCTAAGAGGTTATGCTAGGTGTTACATGCTGTAGGTAGGTCCTCAGTAAGAAAAGGAGATGTACAGTGTTTAGTTAGATCTAGAAATGATGCTATCATCTCCTATTTTTTTAATTCCAGCTCCCTGTTTATAAGGTATTCAGGTTATCTCACTGTGTCCTCACAGTGAAATTAAGGGGAATAATAATAGGATACAATATTGGAAATAATAATAATAGAAGTACTGTTATAAATGCACATAGGAGCTTTAGAAAATAGTACAAGAATGTATAGACTGAGGAATATATGATATAGTCCTTATAAAATAATCCACTGTGATGTCTGATGTTATAGCAAATATTTGATAAATGCTTCTAATCTTACTGTTATTTCTCCTCCCACTTCCCTCCCCTTTCTTTTCCTTACAGCCTCTTTCTCTTTCTTTTCCTCTACCCTACCCACACATCTCCTCTGTTTTCCACTTTCTTATTCTCTATCTTCTTATTTCTCCTCCCACCTCTTCTCTTATCCTCTCTGAATGATAAATTTATTTTATTATGATTCTTCCTATTTGTATATTTTAATTGATCATTGCTGATGTATAAAGACTAAAATAACACACTCAATTGTATTTTTCTTATTTTTCTCCTCACCTTTCAGAAATAGCTTCTTAGTGATTATACAGACTTTGATGTGCTATTGAACATTGGTAATGGTTTCTATGTGTTAGGTACATGCCAAGGGAGCCTTTTATATCCTCTGTCTTCTTCTCGTTCCTGATATTGTCCCTTGTCCTCTCATGGCCTGCCTTCCTCTTCTTTCCTTCCTCCTCCTCTCTACTTCACCATTTTCTCTATTTTCTTATTTTTTGTCCTCTCCTCACTTCCCTTCTCTCTGCACTGTTCTTTTCTTCTCCTCTCTGCCTACTATCACCCATCATTGCTTCCTCATCTCCCTCCCATTCCCTTTCTCTATCTTTCCTTCCCTTGAATCCTTCCTTCATTCTTTTCTGTTTCCTCTCCTCTCCCCTTCTTACTATATTCTCTCTATTTTCCTCTCTCTCATTTCCTCTCTTCTTATCCTTTTCCTCATATATTGTCATGAATGAGGCCATTGTAGTTCTTTTACTTCATCCAATCTTAATTACTAATATCTATAACGTCCAAACCATGCATTACAATTCACAATTATATATGCTACAGAAAGGCTAAGAAAAGGTTAACAGTGCTCATAGCTTTTAAATTCATTTTTAATGTTTTTTATAATATTTTATTTGTGCATGACATGTATGTAATAACAGTAGGATTTCTTGTCACATATTTGTACATGCACAAAATATAACAATATAGTTTGGCCAATATTCCTGAGCACTTCCACCTTCCCTCCTCATCTCCCACCCCATGGTCCCTTTTCTCTAATGATCTCCCTTTGATTTTGGGGAAATCCACCCTGATCTTTCTTTTCCTTTTTCCTCTCTAGCTTTCACATATGAGAGAAAACAATGACCCTTGACAGTATGAGTTCAGTTTATTTTGCTTAAGATAATGGTCTCTAGTTCCATCCATTTTCCTGCAAATGACATAATTTCATTCTTCATTATGGCTGAATAAAATTCTATTGTGTACATATACCACATTTTCCTTCTCTGTTTATCTATTGACAGATACAACGGCTTGTTCCACAATTTACTTATTATGAATTCTCCTGCTGTAAAGATAGGTATGCATGTATCACTATAGTATGATGAGTTTAAATATACAGGATAAATACTGAGGACTGGTATAGCTGAGTCATATGATGGTTCCATTCCTTGTCTTTTGAGGAATCACCATACAGATGTCCATCATGGTTGTACTAACTCACAAACCCACCAACAATGTAAAAGTATTCTTCTTTTTCTCTAAATCCTCTCCAGCCTTTATTATTATTTATGTTTGTGATGGCTGCCATTCTAACTGGAGTGAGATGAAATCTCAGGTAGTTTTGCATTTTCCTATTTGGTAACAAGGTTAATTTTTTTAAATTTACTTGGCCTTTTGTATTTCTTCTTTTGAGAAGTGTCTGTTCAGTTCGTTTGCCAGTCAGTTAGCTGCATTATTTATTTATATTCTGGATCTTAATCCTCTGTCAGAGAGGAGCTAGCAAAGAATTTTTCCCATTCTGTAAGTTATCCCTTCACATTTTTAATTGTTTCCTTTGACGTGCAGAAGCTTTTAAACTTGATATCATCCCATTTATTAGCTATTGGCATTGTTTCCTAAGATTTAGGGGTCTTATTGAGAATATCATTACCTGTGCCAATATGTTGGAGTGTTGACCCTATGTTTTCTTCTAAGACTTGCATAGTTTCCGGGCTAATTCCCTAGATCTTTGATCCATTTTTAGTTGATTTGTGTCCATTGTGAGAAATAAGGGTCTAGTCTCATTCTTCTGCATATGGATAACTAGGTTTTCATATTTAGGAATTCCATTATTAGCATGTTGGATGTATTTAATTATATGAAAGGCAACTCATATGTTTTGGACTTTTCCCCAAAAATCTGGTATTTGTCTTATTCCACTGCAACTAATAGTTCTTTTCTAATGATGCCCCTGAATTCTTTTTTAAAATATTTTTTAGTTGTAGATGGACACAATACCTTTATTTTATTTATTTATTTTTATATGGTGCTGAGGATCAAACCTAGTGCCTCACACAGATTAGGCAAGCACACTTTACCACTGAGCTACAACCCCAGCCCCTGTTTCTAAGTTATTAAGTCAGTATCTTTCTATATTTACCTTGATCCAGAATTTGGTGTCTGGAATTGATGATACACATACATACATTCAAGACGTATGTTATGTTTAAATTTGAATTCTCTCACTATGGATCCTGAAATCTTAATTATCAATTTATTCTGTTTTTATTTATTTTGTATATTCTATTTGATAATTTCTAAAATACATAAAAATTCTATATGTAAGTTTATATAATATATATATTGTAATTTTCTGCCCCAATTTAAAAAATGACTTGTTAGATGCTATAGTTTTTCTATGAATGTTATTGATTATTCTGTATTGTAAAATCACCTGTGCACTAAAATGCATTCCATTAGTATAGCCAGGAAACACATTAAATCATCACATCCCCTAAATGTTGTGTGTTTTAGTGAGCTTTGTTGCTGTTGTGACTAAAAGACTCAACAAGAATAATTTTAGAGGAGAAAAAGATTATGCAGGGGTTCATGGTTTCAGAGATCTCTGTTCATAGGCAGCTGCCTCCATTCCTCGGGGCTCCAGGTGAGGCTGAACATCATGATGCATTATCTCACACATGGGCTTTTGGGGGACACCTCACATGCAAACCATAACACTATTATGAATTAAGACATGGAATTTTTCTGTCTTTTTACTTTTGGCTTTATACCCCATTTTTTGTGTCATGACCCCAACCATTTTGTTTACTCCAAAGTTTTTCAACTATGTTCAGAGAAGTGAGCTGTTAAGTAAATTATTTGCAGGGATTTGAGTTGAAATTGATCAAGGAGTACCCTAGTAGCTACATTGAAGCTCACCAGGAACAATTTGATGTTAATATTTCACTGGTCAATAGAAAGATAATGTAAGCCATAGAGTAATTTGCTTTTTCAGTACTGGGGATTGATCCCAGAAGTGCTCTACCACTGAGCTACATCCTCAGCTCTTTTTTCATTTTTCATTTTTATACAGGATCTCACAAAGTATAAAAGTATACAGGACCTAAAACTTGCAATCCTCTTGCCTCAGTCTGAGTCACTGGAATCACAGGCATGTGCTACTGTATCCAGCTGGCACAGATTTAATTTAAAATTTTCTAGAAACCATATTAAAAATTAGAATAAAACTGTTGGAAATAATATTATATATTTTATTTACTCAGGTGCATCCAAAGTTTAATATTAACATCAGATTAAAAAAATGCAAGCTAATGGGATATTTTACTTTATTTTATACTGAATGCTTAGAATTTGGTGTGTAATTTATACTGACATCACTCGTTTATTTGGACTAGCCACATTTCTTATGCTAATAAATGTGTGGCTAGTCTGCCCTTCCCCTCCTCTCCCACCCTCCCAACTTGCTTCCATCTTGGCCTTCTCCCCTGTCTTCCCTCCCACCCATCCATCCACCACCCCACCAGCACGTCCTCCCAGGGGCTCTGTGAAGAACAGTTCCTGGAGGAGCCGCGGGACCCCAAAACCAGCCAACGGGAAAGGTGAGACGCGGAGATGGACAGGAAAGATTGGAAGATATTTTGGTCGCAAAAACAAAAAGCTGATCAACACATAGAGAAATTGAGGGAGAGGGTCCAGGATATAATTCTAAGGAAGGAAGAAAATCAGTTAAATGCAGAATTCATGATACTGTGTTTGGTGTCCATTTATGTGAAAAAAATTAAACATCTGTGAAAGTAAAATTGACATCAAGGATATCTATGAACAATTTCTGAGTAGTTACTATGTATCAGATAAATTATGGTTCAGCATATGAAGCAACTTGTCCAGGATTACATCATCATGTATCAGAAAAACTTGGGTCAGATGCAAAACTATATTTATTTAACAAAATGAAAGAGGTGTTCCTAAAAGGCTAAGGAATTAATTAAAACTGCATTAGTCAAAGGAAAGTGTCCAGGTCCTTCTATAGCAGAGTGTTCATGTTCAGTAAACATATGGGCTATATTTTCCAGTTTGGGCTTCTTAATTTAAGAGGGGTTTTGACAAACTTCAGTTATACATGAGTGTGACCAGGGTCCTGAATGGTCTGGTCACTAAGCCCCATGAGGAGTAATTGAACAAACTTGATATGTCTTGCTTAAAAGAAACTTTGAGCTGGGCGCAATGGCGCACGTCTGTAATCCCAGCTCTTGGGAGGCTGACAGGAGGATCGCGAGTTCAAAGCCAGCCTCAGCAATGGCGAGGCACTTAGCAACTCAGTGAGACCCTGTCTCTAATAAAATACAAGAAAGGGCTGGGGATGTGGCCCAGTGGTCCAGTGCCCCCGAGTTAATAGTTAATCCCTGGTACAAAAAAAAAAAAAAAAAAAAAAAAAGAAACAAAGAAAGAAAGAAAGAAACTTGTGGTCAGGATGGACAGCACAAAAGCATAATCATTCCCTAAAAATATTTAAAGACAGAACAAGGTTTTCTGAAAGTCATGTAGAGGCAGATTTGGCTTCAAGAGAACTTTATGATAGTTATCTTTGTCTTGAAGTCAGCTTTCAAGGACAGGTGTGGGATGAGTTCCTTGGAAGGAGCAATGAAAGGGCTTTCATCTTTGAGGTTAAATGGTGTTTGGCAGGAACAGGTTCTCAATTTATGTCCATTGAATTTGTGAACAAGTGACTTTTTCAGGAATCTTCTACAAGAAATTCGTGAGTTGAGAAGGAAGTTAAAAGGGATAAACTCGAAGGTTATTGCCAAGTTTGAGAGTTTTCTCCAATTTGATTTGTATTTTTTATTGGAGTATTACATGTAACATTGGGGTTCATTGTTATGTATTCATACATTCATACAATATAACAGTATAATTTGGAATTTGAGAAAGCAGGGACACATCCCACAGCTGCTATATTTTTTTCTTATTGAAAAGTTAGTGCAAAGTTGTAATGGCCTTTCATTTCATATTACATATAAAGAGCACAGTTTTTCAAGTCACTGGTTTTACATAAAATATTTTCACACCATTTGTGTTTTTATATATGTACTTAGTGTATTGATGTCTAACTCATTCTGCCATTATTCCTATTCACTCTGCATGCGTGTATAACAAATTAGAATAAATAATTTAATTAAAAAAGTGTGTGGCTAGTGGCTACCATATGGGCAGCCTGGTGATACAACAGTAATGCTCACGTTTAGCTAATGTAGTGGCTTGTTCAGAGTGCTCATAGTCTGAGAGCAAGTTCTATGATATATCAATATATTATATTTATTTATAATTGTATATTTATCAACAGGTTTGTTTTGTTAGATGTGTATCTATGTTCAGGCATGGTGGCAAACGCCTATAAAACCCAATGACTTGGGAGGCTGAGGCAGGAGGATTGCAAGTTTGAGCCCAGCCTCAGAAGCTTATCAAGGCCCTAAGCAACTTAGCTAGAGCCTGTCTCAAAATTAAAAATTAAAAAAAAAAGACTGGGGATGTAGCTCACTGGCGAAGTGCCCCTGGGTTCAAACCCTGGTACAAAATAAAAAAAATGGATGTGTGACTATCAGTTTATATTAGTATTTTCATATGTGTTAGCTCACTTAATCCTGTTGAAGGATATTAGAAGCAGAAGAAATATTATCTGTCATGAGTTCATTATGCAAATTAAATGAGAATCATCAAAAGCTCTTTGTGAAATACTAGAAATGTCAGTAAGAAATCAGGAAATATTAATAATTATCATTATCATGACTGTCATTACCAATCATAATGGTGGGAATTATCCCTTTTTTATATATTGAGAAGCTTGAGACTTGAAGCCATTTTTCAATGTCCTAGGACATGTAAATGGTAATACTCAAGTTTAATAATTAAAAACCTAATGTTTCCATTAAAAGGCACTACTTCCTTTTTATATATTTGAAATAATACACAACTATATAAAGAACAAAAGTTAGTGAATTCCCATACTTGGCTTTCAACTATTACCAAAAAAAAAAAAAAAAATTAAAAATTAAAAAAACAAAAATCCTGTGCTTATCACTTCATACTAATTGTGATTGCCCCAAATGGGTTTGTTATTTTTGTTTGTTTGTTTGTATAAATATGAACTTGCACACAAGCATTTTTCTGAAGTTTGCTTTCCTTGTGTATCTGGATCAATGCAATTGTATTGGTTCATATTCTATATATCTTCTCTCTAACTCATGTGGAATTTAATTGTGTAAGTTCAAGGTGGGCAATGTTTATAACTTTAATTTTACTGTAATTTGAGATTTGGCCTGGTGAGAATCAAGTTTCTGGTTTTATTTAATTGATCTTACAGTTTCTTCTTGAACCAGTTATTTAATATTTAAGGTATATCACCATTTTGTATTCATTAAAAAAATATTTATTAGTGCTCATTTTATGCCATCATTAAACCAAAGAATCAAGAATATTTGTTTTCATGGCACTAGTATTCTAGGTGCTGGAAAGGTCACAGACATAAGAAAATTGCATATCATAAGAAGGCAAATAGCACATACTCAGGTTGAAGTAGATCTTGAGTCCTTTGGGCACTGGTTGTAAAGTTAAAGTAATAAAGGAAGACATCATTGAGAAGGTGATTTTTTTCAAGTAAGTAGCTAGAACATGTAAAGGGTATAAGAGTGGGATAACATGAACTAACACAGAAGTGTGAATCTAAAAATATCCTGTGTAAATTTCCTTAGGCAGGAGATTCTAGGAATATCAAGGAGACCAGTGTAGCTGGAGTGCAATGACCCAGGTAAGTTTAGGGGATAAAAAGTCACAGAGAAAAAGGCACTATAGGCTGCTCTGACCCACATTTAATCTGAGTTCATTAGGGGAGTACTGCAAATTTGACACTGAGAAACACCATTATCTGGTTTGCCAGTTGAAATTGATTTTGTATTTATTTTTAGAAAGAGTGCCTGTTGGGTTTACTGATGAATATGATGGCCTTCGATTGAAATGGGGAAGCCTCCAGT
Source organism: Tamias sibiricus (assembly GCA_025594165.1). Classification (NCBI taxonomy): domain Eukaryota; kingdom Metazoa; phylum Chordata; class Mammalia; order Rodentia; family Sciuridae; genus Tamias; species Tamias sibiricus. Next base: position 134,989,676 of record CM046667.1, read on the forward strand.
TCCAGAAAATTGTGGGGTTAGTTTAGGGGTCAGTTAAATTTAATACTATTATCTGGTAGGTGCACGCGCACACACACACACACACACACACACACACACACATACACACACGGAGATGCTGAGTACACAATTATGTACTATACAGTTCAGAAGGGAGATTTAAGATGGAACATAAAATTAGGTGCCCATTAGCATATAGATAGTTTATAATGCCATTAGACTAGAAATATTCATTTACTGTAGATAGAGAAAAGGGACCACAGGACTAAACCCAACAATACTCCAACATTTAAATAACAGGGAAGAGAGGAGCTATCAAGAGTCTGAGAACGAACTGCCAGTGATCTAAGCAGAAAACACAGTAAATAGTGCCTTGAATGCTGAGCAAATAAAGTGTCACCAAGGACAAACAATGGCCCATTGCTTCAAAATGCTGCTAGGTGACTTTGAATTTGGCAAATGTTTCTTACTGTAACACCTAAAGCACAAGCAACAATAACAACAAAAACTGAGCTTCATCAAAATTAAAAACTTTTGTGTTTCAAAGGATATTACCAGGAAAGTGAAAAGAAATTCACAGAATAGGATAAATATTTGCAAATCGTACATCTGGTAGGTATTTATTAGCCATATTACATAAAATACTCTCCCAATTTGATATAAAACAAACTGAATTTTAATTGCAATGAGAAAAGGACTTAACATTTCTCAAGGAAGATGTACAAATGGCCCATTAGTATATGAAAATATCAAACATGTTAAATTATTAAGCAGAAACAAATTGTAGCTAGAATCCCTTACTATTTAATATTCTGTGGAATGGCTTAGAAACCAAAAGCAAACAAAAAAAAGATAATAGTAATTATTTGCGAAGATGTGGAGAAAACATTTCTGATGGGAATGTAAAATATTAGTGTCACCTCAGAACACAGTCTGGCAGTTCTACAACATATAAAACAGAGTTATCATATGACCAGCAATTCCATCTAGGTATATACACAAAAGAAGTCCAAATATATGCCCACATAATAAATGTACATGAATATTTACAAGAGCACTATTTATACAAGTCAAAAAATGGAAATAGCCCACAATACCAAGAACAGATGAATGAACACAATGAGGCATATCCATATAGTGAAATAATATTCAGTAATTGAAAGGAATCAAATATTGTTACATGCTGCATAAATAAAGTTGAAAACATGTTAAGTGACAGTAGACAAAAAAGGTCATATGCTATAATATTTTCATTATAGAAATGTCTATTTTAAACAAGTGCAGAATTACAAAGTAGAAGAATGGTTCCCAGGATCTGGGAGAGGGGTAGATAGTGATTGCCAATGAGTATAGAGGATGATAAAGGTGTACTGGAGGATCCATGCGTGGTGGTGCATACCTGTAATCCTAGCACTTGGGAGGCAGGCAGGAGATTTGCGAGTTCAAAGCTGACCTCAGCAATGGCGAGGCACTTAGCAACTCAGTGAGACCCTGTCTCTAATAAAATACAAAAAAGGGCTGAGGATGTGGCCCAGTGGTCAAGTGCCCCTGAGTTCAATCCCCAGTATCACCCCCCAAAAAAGTCCTGGAGGAACATAGTTATGATTGGACAGCCTTGTGAATAAATTTAAAAGCACTGAATTGTTAACTTAAAGGGAGTAGATGGTAGCTATATCTCAATTTTTTAAAAGTCAGTGTTTATGTATATTTATAATTTACCATCTTCATTGGCTTACCATCTTCATTTCACAGATCAGATACATATGTAACAGGTAGACAAGGGAATTTACCAAAGAAATAAATGACCAAGAATTGATTGATAGTAACAATATAAATAATTCAGATTTCTGTGACTTGAATATCATAGTTGCCTCTGAAACTCATATTGAAATTAGATTCTCAGTCTGTGGAGAAGTGGAAGAACCTGAAGGAGCTCTCATGTTGGATCATGAGGGCTCTTCTCTCAAGAAAAGATTAACGCCAAGCTCCCAGCACTGGATTAATTTTCAGGGCACTGAGTTCCCCCTCTTACAGGACTGGATTAGTTACTGTGAAAGCATGTTGTTATGAAGTGTGGCTTCCCCTTATGTTTTGTATCTTTTAAACATGCTGGTTTGCTCTTTCACTTTTCTGACTTGAGATAAAGCAGCTCAAGGGCCTTGCCAGAAGCTGTTGCCACACCCTTGGAATTGCAGCATTTGGAACCATAAACTACATAAACTTCTTTCTTTTATAAATTACTCAGTCTCTGGCATTGTGTCAGAGCAACAGAAAACAGACTAAAACATAGATTCATTACAAATGTTTACAATATTCAAAGGATTTTTCTAAAATTTTCACACATAATTATTCATTAAATTCTTATAAGACATATATGAGGCAGAAGCTGGTGTGTGTGTGTGTATATGTGTGTATGTGTGTGTGTGTGTGTGTGTGTGTGTCTCCTGATAGTAGTCTCATCTCCCAGCTAACAAACCACTGAAAAAGAGAATTTAACAAGTGTTTTGACATTTCTCACTCAACAAGTCACAGAGCTGATTCTTGAACTCACACAGTCACTGGCATGTCCCTACTTTCAGTCGCTTGACTGCAGTGCTTTGGTCCTCTCATTCCTGTTCTAGTACTAGCATTGTTGGCACATTACACCTACCTAAAAAGTCTTAACTCTTCTTATGGAGTTTGACCCAGACCCAGACAAACAAAGGAAGTGTCCCTGAAGGAGACAAGTCAGGGGTACTTACCCTCTATCTTTGGCTGTTTGTCTAGTTTAATTAAACCATGGTTATAGAATGGAGGAGGAAGTGAGATTTCTGTCCTATTCATACTCATACCTACTGACCTACCTCCATTACCATTACTAGTGTTCTGGGTCTCATTTCACTGTTTTTATTTGTATTTAGATTGTGGGGATATGGAGTGCTGTTATGGTTTAGATGTGAGGTATCCCCCAAAAGTTCATATGTAAGACAATGCAAGAAAGTTCAGAGGTGAAATCATTGGGTTATGAGAGCCTTCACTTAATTAGTGCATTAATCCACTGGTATGGGTTAACAACTGGGCATAACTGTAAGCAGGTAGGGTGTGGCTGGAGGAGGTAGATCACTTTGTCTTTGGAGTTTATATTTTTTCATGGTAAGTGGAGCTCTATCTGCTTCCTGTTTTCATGTTCTGAGCTGTTTTCCTCCCCCATACATTTCTGCCATACTGTTCTGTCTCACCTTAGGCCCATGGCTATGGAGAGTCAGCTGATCATGGTCTGAGGCCTCTGAAAATGTGAACCAAAATAACCTTTTCTTTCTCTATATTTTCTTGTCAGGTCTTTTGATCATAGTGATGAAAAAGCTGACTAAAACAAGTGTCAGGATGTGTTTAACATCTAATTTTTGTTTTGTTTTGTTTTGGTGTTAAGTATGGAACCCAGGGACTTTCACATGCTGAGCATGTTCTACCACTAAGCCATGGCCTCTGCCTTCTTGTTTTTGTTATTTAACTTTGGGGATAGTCTAACCAATGTCAGTAGTCAATTCCTAAATACTTGAACATGTACAGATTAAAGTAGATAAAATACTTCCACAAATAAGATAAAATGGAACACAGCTGTTCAATTAGACTGGGCTCTGGTCACAGTAAAGAGAATAAGTAAGTAAATGCTCACTGAAGAAGAGATGCAAGTTCAGAGATACTGAGGTTGGCATTGTTTAGGGTTATGGACACTGTCCAGATATAATTATCCCCTTATCTTGACATAGTGGATAGGGAGAAGAAATCTGAATTTAGGAATAAGAAGTGAATAGAACAGGGCTGCCACATTCAACATGCTATGTGTAGTATCCTACTGAGAAAAGTGTACATCATTGACTATGAGTAACTAGTGCTTCCCTGGGTTTCTCCAAGATTAACAATTGTAGTGGCCTTTGGACCCATGATGGAGGTAGAACTGCAGGTACCTTGTTCTACTTTCCCCAATCCTTGGAGGGCCTTAGTAGCCATCTGAACCTTAGGATCCTTAAGACATTTAAACTGTTTCCTGTGGACATCTGAAGGTTAATTGAAGTACGATTGGTTCTAAGAACAGATTTTTAAAAAAAATCTTATTAGGGTTTGAATCTTGGATATCTTTCAAAAGCTCATGTGTAAAAAAGCTTGGTTCATAATGAACAATGTGCCGAGGTGGGCTTTTGGGAAGTGTTTAGTCTGACCTTATCAGTGGATTGATCCATTAAAGGGTTAATAAATCAATGGTCTATTTGGAGGTGGTGGAAATCATAGAAGGTGAATCTATCTAGAAAAAGTGAGTACTTGGGGTTGTGCCCTTGGGGACTATATCTTGCCCTAGGCCTTCTGTGTCATGATGTTGTGCCTCACCACATGTCCACAATGATGGAGACAAACAAATGTAGACTGAAATCTATAAAACCATGAGCCAAAACAAATATTTCCACCTGTAAGTTGATTTTATCAGGTATTTGGTCATAGTGATGGAAACTTCTCTAAGCATTTCTTGAGACAAATACAAAAATAAGATGAGAATCCAATTTTGGGTTCTCCATGAAAGATATGTGGCTCTATGTATAGTTATATAAAAAGAGTAAAATAAATTTATGTTTAACAATTGTATACTTGGGGTTTTAGTGTGAACATGTTATAAGCTCTTATTTTCATTGTCTTTCCCATTTGATTATGTGACAGGTAACATTCTAACTTTTGCATATTTCATTTTGCCCCACCACATGACCTCTTGATAATACTCATTGTTTTTCAGCACATACTAGTTGGAGGATTACAAATAGAGGCTTTCTGAAATTGTTTTCAACAAAACATCATATCCTTCAATCCCTCTGTTAAGTGCTTTAAATTGAAATAACAAAAAATCAAAAGTGCATCTCTGCTTTGAGATTGTGCCTTTATTAGGAATTCCCAACTATGTTCCTATAAAAGTTCATTATGTTCAGTTAACTGAGTGCTTAAATTTGATTTTTGAGGAACTTGTCTATTTCTCATACAATCTGGCTATGGAGTTTTCCTAGGCACTAATATTTAGAGGAATTTAGAATGAATAAAGGAACAATTAAAGCTTGTATCAAGAATTTCTGAAAAATGTTTCTTGTGGGAGAAAATATTTGTAGTCTTATATTCAATAAGAGAGTTGTTTGCATATTATGTGAACAATTTCTATAACCACATAATAATAAGAAAAACTGGTTAAAATGTAGAAAAAACATTTGAATACATATTTAACCAAAAATATATACTAGTGGCCAATATAAAACCTATCAGCATTAAAAACATCAGAGAAATACTTTATTAGTGAGATACTACTTCATATTCCCAAGATTGAAATTAAAAAATGAGATTGTAGCCAGGTTCAGTGAAGTATGCTTCTAATCCTAGTGATTTAGGACGCTGAGGCAATATAGCAAGTTCAAGAGCAAAATTGAAAAAAACAGTAAGACCCTATTTAAAAAGAAAAGTGCTGTGTTATAACTCAGTGGTAGAGTGCCCCTAGGTTCAATCTCCAGTACCCTTCCCCCCCACACACACACACACAGAGGAAGAGAGAGAGATATTGAGATTGACTGTGACATTCATTGGTGCATTGATGTGCATGAGGTGAAACTAGAAAAATCATATGTTGCTATTAAGATTTTAAAATGGTTAGTTCTATTACTTTGGAAAATAGGGAACTTTTCCTCAAAATGTTAAACACAACAATTCCTTATGATCCAATCCATGACTAGTTACAAAGGATATAAAAACAAGTCCAGATCAAAACTTGTACCTGAATGTACATAACGGCATTATTCATAATTGCTAAAACTGAAAACTACCCAATTGCCCATTAACTTATAAATGTTGTTAATTCATACAATGAAATATGATGAAACTAAATTCAAGGAATTGGCCACAGAAATTAAATCCTGATATACACTGTAACATATATGACCCTTAAAGAACAGGATAATTGAAAGAAGGAAGGCATAAAATACTTCATATTGTATGAAATATCCAAAAATTAAAAGCTAAAGCAGAAGAACACAGATCAGTGATTGTCTGAAACTATGAGCGTGAGAGGGGGGATGGTGAGTACAAATGGATAGTAGGTTTCTTTTAGAGTTGATGGCAGTGCTTCAAATTTGATTGTACTGATGGTTTCATACATGTAACTTACCAAAATTCATTGTCAGGTATACATGGAACCACTGAGTTTTATAATATGCAAATTATAGTTCTATAAATCTTTTATTTTTAAAGAGGAGGAGAGACAGGGCAAAAGTTTTCAACCATGTTATATACAGTATTGCACTCACTCAGCTTCCCTTTGCAACAAAAACTTGAGCTGTCCTTTCTAAAGCTGGCCTTGCAAATGGAGTAGAGAACACACACAGCTGACTTCCCTTGGACCAGGTACTACTTATATTTTACTGCTGGTCTACCTCTGGGCATGTCTACTGTACTGAAGGCCTATGGAAACTGTGTCCTATATGGGTTTGTTCATGGATTTATATCATTTGGTGCAAAAGAAGACCCCAAATCTGTTGACCATAATGAGAACAAAACTTGCAATTGATACATAGATTTTCTCACCCCAAATGTACAGAGATTTTTCCTCTGAACAGATCTCAATTTTTCATCCTTGCCTCCAAACTCCTAAATTTTTCTCACCTATCAAGTTACTTCACCACTTTGTCTTCTTTTAGCCTACCCCAATTTTCTCTTCCTCAGGATCATCTTTTGATGAACCCAAAGTCTCTTTTCCTCCCAGGAGTTCAAGCCAATGTTCTTTCCAGGGACTAACTATTCCCACTGCTTTTGAAAATATCCTTGAATTTAGTTTCATCAGGCTGCCAGTAGGATTGAAGATGGTATCTGGAACTTTCCCTTGACTAACATCTTCTACTCTGACATTGCTTTTACCATCTTTATTAAGACATAATTCACATAAAACATTTACCCATTTAAAGCATATAATTTGATGGCCTTTGTTACAGTATATTATTAAGGCATAAACATGTACTATTTTAATTACTTTTGATAAAACTGTAGAAAAAGTTTTATTGCCTTTTCTAATAAGCCACATATTAGAGGCTTATTATTGTCCTTGTTTGTGGCTGAATAGTGTTCCATTGTGGTGTGTATGTGTATGTATGTGCATATATGTGTATGTGTGTGTGTGTGTGTGTGTGTGTGTGTGTGTGTGTTTTCCAGAGAGAGGGTAGACTTAATTCAGATTGATTTTATTTACTCTTTTATCCATAGTTACTATACCCTAAATGAAATTAGTTGATACTTTCTGGACTTAAGTTTACCTCAATTTAGTTTGTTCAGTTGAGCAGTTCTTACTGACTCCCTACTAGGCTCAGTTTTAAGAGTCAAAGATTAATAAAATAATTCTAACCAAGTAAGTCACATCTTAATTGGGTTTTTGTTTGTTTTTATAGTTTCTGGCCCACACCAATTTCAGTCAGAATTTTATCTTTACTAATTAGTTTGAATTGACACATGAAAATTATATATGCTAATAGGATATCACATGATATTTTGATACATGTACACATTGTGTGATGATCATATCATGTTAAACATATCTTTTCAAACATTAAACGTTTCTTTATGGTGAACACATCATATAGAACATTAACCTGAAGGATTTATAAAGCTCATAAAACCCTTAACTCCAAAAAATAAAAATAAAAAACAAATAACCCAATCAATAAATGGGCCAAGGAACTAAGCAGACACTTCTCAGAAGATCAGAAGATGATATACAAACACTCAACAAATATATGAAAAAATGTTCAACGTGTCTAGCGATTAGAGAAATGCAAATCAAAACAACTCTAAGGTTTCATCTTACTCCAGTCAGAATGGCAGCTATCAAAAAAAAAAAAAAAAAAAAAAACAACAATAAATGGTGGCGAGGATGTGGGGGAAAAGGCACACTCTTACATTGCTGGTGGAACTGCAAATTGGTGAAGCCATTTTGGAAAGCAGTATGGAGATTCCTAGGAAAACTTGAAATGGAAAAACCATTTGACCCAGCTATCCCACTCCTTGGTCTATACCCAAAGGACTTAAAAACAGCTTACTACAGGGACACAGCCACATCAATGTTTATAGCAGCTCAATTCGCAATAGCTAGATTGTGGAACCAACCCACATGCCCATCAGCAGATGAATGGATAGGGAAACTTTGGTATATATACACAATGGAACACTACTCAGCACTAAAAGAGAATAAAATCATGCCATTTGCAGGTAAATGGATGGAGTTGGAGAAAATAATGCTAAGTGAAGTTAGCCAATCCCAAAAATCCAAATATTGAATGATCTCTTTGATAAGAAGATACTAACTTATAGAGGCAAGAGAGGGGATGAGAGGAACTAAAGAGCTTTAACTAGAACAAAGAGGGGGGAGGGAGGAGAGGGGGCAGGGGATAGGAATAATGGCAGACTGAGTTATTCATGATTACCCTAAATACATGTATGAAGACATAATTGCTGTAAAAATACTTTATATAAAACCAGCAACTTGAAAAATTGTGCTCTTTATATGTAATCTGAAATGAAATGTACTCTGCAAACATGTATAACAAATTAAAATAATAAAAAATTTAAAAAAGAAAAAGAAACATAACCTTGGGAACAGTGGCTTTGTTTGATCTTGATGGTTAAAATAAATATTCTTTGAAATTAAAAAAAAAAAAAAACATTCAAAATACTTTCTCCTACCCTTTTGAAATACACAGTACATAATTGTCATCTATATTCACCCTATTGGACAATACCACACCAGAACTCCTTACTCCTAGTAAATATAACTTAGTACCTATTGACCAACCTCTCCTGATCCCTATCCCCTACTCACCCTGGATCTCTGGTAATGAACATTATACTGTCAACTTCTAAGTGATCAAAATTTATAGATAGTACATATCAGTGAGATTATATGGTACTTGTCTTTCTTAACATAATGTCTTCCAGTTCCATCCATATTGTCCTTATTTATGGCTGAACAGTGTTCCATTATATGTGTGTGTGTGTGTGTGTGTGTGTGTGTTTTGTCAGATATTTTTATTCTGATAGAATTTATTCCTTCAGAGTTAGGTAAATAGAGATTTAATAGGAAATCAATAAGGCATGATTAATAGTTTATTTTGATAAAATTTTAATGTTGTGATATTAGAAATAATTACCTTATCTCTTATATTTCCAATTTCAAATTATTTTCACAGATTACCTAATTAATCTCTATGATAAATCAGTGATGCAAATCTAAGAAATTTCAATAACACTAGTTTTGTTGTTTTGTGGGTCACATGAAATTATCCATGGGATCTCCAAGTATGTTGCTTAAAAACAATTAAGCATTAAAAAATGTTACTTATCACCACTATTTATGTTACTATACTTAGTGCTGCTTCCACTGATATTGCTGCTGCAGCTGCTGCTACTAATTCTACTTCTTTAATAACATAAATTCACTTTTTGATAGGTAAGAGAAGTCTGAATTTAAGAAGATTAAATATTTGCTAATACCCACAGCAAGTGAGTAGAAAAAAAAAATTATACTGAATAAGAAAATTAGTAGATTTTTCATACTTAGTGAAATAATGAAGTGGTTTATACAGAGAAATTTAATAATCTCCCACTACATAGTTTCCTTGTCAACTCACATTTTAAGCCAGTGACATATACCAGGTAAATCTTTCAAAAATATATCACTTGTAAATAATACCACATATATATGTACAAAACTTATATGTATATATATATATATATATATATATATATACATATATATATATATCTCATAAGGTATATAATTAAATATATGTATATACTCATAATGCAGGTTTTTTTTTATTTTTCAGGTAATGCATGGAACATACAATGCTTATTATTAAATGATTTTGTATTTTATAGAACATTCCCCAAAGGAAATATGTGAAGATATTATGTAAATTATATATTATGATTATATGCACACATATATTTATGTGTGTTTACAATATATATGTGTTTGTAATATATATACAATTGTAACATATATGTAACAAACACATATTTAAAGCCTGAGGCCACAGAAAATGTTTTAAAGTGTGAGGATCAATAACTGCAATTGGTAACTTGATTTTTTCCAACCAAGTTTCCAATTTACAGAACAGGTATTTACTTCTTCACTCTGTTCTGTTGAGATTTTTACCTCAGATTTAGGTAAGAATGCACTATTTTTTGATGATGATATTGCAGATTGAACACATACTCTGTTGAATTCTATTGCCAGTGACCCTTATGAGACCCTTTGAAATTCTATTAGGCACTCTTATCCTTGAAAGAAGGGTCAACTCAAAATTTTCAAGAGATCAAATGTTACCTTTGCAGTAAATTGTGCAGCATTGCTACTGATACAGTTGGGCCTTGGCAGCTTCTTGATCCTTAGAACATGAAGGAGCCTATAATCAAGGAGATAGCTAAAGATTGCGGTTAGCTGAGAGCCATAAAAGATGTTCTAGTTTCCACCTGATATTAATACATTATTCAAAGAATCTTTGTATGCCCGTGAACACTGCGTGACACACCTGTAAGCTTGAGCTGTAAGCACGTGTCCTTGTTAAAGCTATATGTATATAACTGGGTGAGGTTCGTTAGTGTGTGTGGGGAAGAAGAAGGTGGTGGTTGGAGTTAGAGCATTGGAGTGATTGTTGGAGCTGGAGAGAGAAGAAGAATAAAAGACCTTTTTTCATTTTCATCCTGCCTCCGAATTTTCCTGCAGCGTTCGTTGCTCCAAGCGACTTCCGCTTCAGGCAGCGACAAGAACATGCAGAAATCCCTAGAACCTAAGGATGGGAGATTAATTTTCAATAACAATAGAGGTCATTCCAATGTGGTAAATATGTGTAAGTATTACTTACATTGGAAGACTCTATGGCATTAATTTTACTCAGTAGCTGTGGAATTATACATTGATATGTCTCTCAGTGATGTTTCTATTTTAGGATAGAGAAATAGTTTCCATGTATTCCCGCAATTAAAAGTTTGGACTAATCCTGTGATAAAAATAGTATGTATTTGATGTGATTAAATGCAGTGCCAAATAAGATGAAATAAGATGAAACACAGTGACTGACAAGTAAATAAGCATTAAGTGATAACAGTGATCATTATTATTGTTGTGTTAATATAATTCAACAAAACATTTACAAAAGGAGGACATTTAGACTATAAAGACTTTTTCTAGGTCCCTTAGAAACAGAAGCTATTTTCTATTGTATGATAAAATCATTTTTATCTTAATTTGTAATAATAAATGTATCTCCATGTCAATATATCTAGAGAATCTAAGAATATGTATAGAGAAAACCATTCACTGCATACCTCATTCTTTACCACAGTGCATCTCACCATTTCCAGCCTTCCTCCCTCCAATCCAATATACAGAGACTCATTGACCATTTTGCTGTTGATATAAATGACATTACAGTTCTTGAAATTTTATAGAGTGGAATCAAACTATGTGTATGTTCATAAGAGAATGAACAAGAGTTTCTTTGCATAATTATGTTGAAATATATCACCTTATTTTCTGTTCTAATTCATTTATTTCAATCTTGAGCACTATTATTCTTTTATATATATATATATATATATACCCCAACTTGTTGATTCATTCACCAATAATGGGTTTTGGGGTTGTTTCTAATTTTGCCTTCATAAATAAAATTACTATGAAAAAAAGGTATAATTTAGTAGTAAATCTTGTTTTAGAAAAGTTTTCACTATTTTACTTCATTTCATTTCTATACGAATTTTAATTTTTATAGCAGGTTTTCAATTCCTACAACAGATCCTGTTGAGATTTAATGTGGTTTGTATTAAACTGATAGAACAGTTTTGGAGAAAAACTTATATCTTAACAGTACTGAGTGGACAGGAAATATAATGAATAAATGAAATAATTACCAAATATATACTAAGAACCATGGAAAACAGGTGAGTAATCATTGAGAACTACAAAAATAATCTCTATTTTTCTTAATAAAATTGAGCAATTATAATATTTCATTTGGAAAATGAGAACGTTGGGACTAGCAGAAAATTCTTTGCAACTTATCATTGACAAAAACTTAAAATTTTCTACTACTTTTTGATAGTGACTACAACAACACTAATTTTTACTCATCCCTCCAGATAGCTATGATGTTTTAAAAAAATTAACAAATCACCTTTGTAGCATTTTGACTGTTGGAGATTTCCACTGAAGTCAAATAAAGGAAAAATCTTTTCAGAGGGGTCTTCCATGGAAGAACCAGATGATTGAAATGATGACTATTCTTTACAAATAAAGCTTTGATAAAAACTCTCATTCCCTGTTCTTCCCAAGGTAACTGGAATGTGGGTTGATATATTTTTAAGAGTATACTAAGCTGTGGAGCAGGCAATTGGACTAAGAGAAAATTGGACCTGTGAGCCTTAGCAGCTGTGTGCACAAAGAAAATCCTAGCAATTGAATATATCCCAGTGGCTGCTCAATAGTCGAGATCATAGGGAGGATGATTGAGATATCATTATCCCTGGTATGGTTCTGGCAAGGTGACATCATTCATCCCGTATACAGTTCTTCCTCCAAACTCTGTCATTTATGTGCCTTGAAATATGCATTATTCTATTTGAGGCAATGAATGAACAATGTCAGACAACCATGTTGGTATCTACATGTGTGTGTGGCTATAGAAACAGGTGGCATTTCTTGAGTCCCAGAACCAGTACTGGGCTAGCACAAGGGACATTCCTGAGAACCTTCTTTTTAGTTGAACATATGTAATTAGTCTATACGGAAAACCTTCATTTCAGATTTTCAAGGCTTTCTTTTCTTAAAAGGAACACAAAAATGAACAGTGTGGTCATTGTACCCTCCCCATTTTCTGTGTTTATCATTTCTGCACAAGCAGACTCATATCTCTGAACTTATTTTTAATCCTCTGTGATGTGGACAAGTTATTGGTAGTTAAACATAGATAAACTATTGAATATATTTGTGTCATAACTTCTAATTCTTATTTTTTTCCAATTTCTTTTGTTATTTCCCTTTATTTGAACATTCATGCAGTTATATATGAATAACAGATGGGCAAAAAGGAACCACTAAGCAGACCTTTGGAGAATGGTCTGGTGATTACCAAGATCTTGAGGACAGATTGTGAGTACAGGTGTCCTGCTCTGGCTGCTTTGGTGGGAAGTTGGGCAGTCTGGCTAGCTTTAGTCACACTGCACACAGTATCTTGATCAGGAAGTTTGCAGGTTGCAAAGACTATAATAATGACCCACCTTTCTGAGTAGAATAATCCTTCATTCAAAAAATCATGATTATGAGGATATTGAAGATGAGGATGGAGCTGTTGGGAGATAGGTGTCCTCACTTGATCTGATATCCCTTGGTCTTGGGGCCTCCCTAGGTAAAATTTTTAAAGTCCTCCTTAACAGTTGTATATGTTGACTAGATTTTTATGTCTTTATTTTATTTGTGTTTTGAATTTCTTAAGGTGTAAGAGCCCTAATTGAGGAGATAGCTAAGATGGCGGCTAGCTGAGAGCCATAAAGGTGTTCAAGTATTTTCACCTGATATTCATACATTTATCTAAGAATCTTTTCATGCCCGTGAACACTGCGTGGCACACCTGTAAGCTGGAGCTGTTAGCACGTGTCCTTGTTAAGGCAAAAAGTATTTAACCGGGTGAGGGTTAGTCAGAGTGTGGTTGGAGTTGGAGTTGTAGAGGTTGTTGGAGCCGGAGAGAGAAGTTAGAAGAGAGAAGAATAAAAGAACTTTTTCATTTCCATCCTGCCTCCGAATTTTCTCCCGCGGTGTCGTTGCTGAAAGTGGCAATCGCTACAGGCGGCAACATTAAGGAATTAGGTTTTGCTTTTTCTTTGATGTTCATGGAATTCTTTCTGTTCTAATTGTTTTATATTATTCCTCATGTTTATAAATGTTATGGTAACTTAGGTCCATAATTATTTTTGGAGATAATTTAAGTGCTTGATCATTTTTCTATGTGTTTTATTGTCTTTATTTTTTCTTACAAGATTGTAGATAGATTTTATTGGGATACTCATATATACAACCTAATGTATTATGGACTTCAACTATAAGGTGGAGGATGGATTAGATGATTATGGTTATTTTTCAACATAGATTTCTTCTGATTATGATCCACACCTAAACAGAAAAGGTTTTTTATTTCTTCTGTCTCCAAAATCCAAGAACTGTCTTGAAACACAGATTACCACTTGAGCACATATTCTTAAAATATTATGAAATATTATGCATGCAATCATGATTTTTAAAAAAAATCTATGTTTAGCTTAAAGAATAATTAAATGAACATTTCACCATCCGGATTAAGAAATACAACACTACTAAGAAGAAACATAGAGCCCCCCTATTTGCCCTTCCCTGATCCCATCCTTTTGCCTTTCCTCCAGAGGTAACTATTACTTTAAATTTTGTGTTACCTTACTTTTCAGATATTATTATCACCTAGGCGTATATTCTGAAACAGTAAATGGTTGAATTTTGTCCATTTAGACGTTATGTTTCTGAGAGTCATTTTTAGTGTATATAGCTAAGTTTGTTCTTTTCCACAGATATGTATTTACCTATTATGTGGATATAAAACACACATTATGTTGCTGAGAAACAATTGCATTGTTTCCATTCTGAAGCCATGACAGTGTTGCTCTGACAATCCTGTGCCTGTCTTCTAGGGCACAGGTGCAGGAACTTCTTCAATAAATATCCACAATATTGGATATTTATAGATAACAAATTTATTAGATGAGGCCAAATGGTTTCCCAGTGTGATTGTGCCAATTTGCCACCCCACAAATACTTTATGAGAGTTAATTTTCTGTTTATCTTCATTTATACTTTGTATTAAATGGCTTTGTATCATGTATTTTTAAAATTTTATTTTGTTGGTTCTTCTTAGTTATACATGTTAGTAGAATCAATTTTGATAAAATTATACAATTATAAGATACATTTTGTTCTAATTAGGACCCCAGTCTTGTGGGTGGACATGATGGTGCTTTTTACTTGGGTATTTTTATATGTATACATAGGAAAATTATGTTACATTTATGTTTTTCTGTGGAAGTAAATGAATTTTGGTAATAACACTAACACTGAAGTTTTTAAATTGAAAAATTTTTTTTGCCTGTACATAATGGTCCTTTTTCATTTTTTCTAATTTGTTACACATGACAGTAGAATGCATTTTGACACGTCATATGTAAATAGAGTATAACTTCTCATTCTTCTGGTTGTACATAATATAGAGTTACATAGTTCATGTAATCATATATGCACGTAGGGTAATAATGTCTAATTCATTCTACTACCCTTCCTACCGCTATAACCCCTCCCCTCTATTCACTCCCCTCTGTCTAATCCAAAGTACCTCTATTCTTCCCTAGCACCCCCTCCTTAATGTGAATTAGCATCAACACATCATAGAAAACATTCAGCCTTTTTTTTTTTGAGTGATTGGCTTATTTCACTTAGCATGATATTCCCCAGCTCCTTCCTGCAAATGCTATAATTTCATTCTTCTTTAAGGCTGAATAATATTCTACTGCATGTATATGTGTGTGTGTGTGTGTGTAATATATAAAATATATATATATATATATACATATGTATATATATATATATATATATATATATATATCACATTTTCTGTATCCCTTCATCTGTTGAAGGATACCTAGGTTGGTTCAATACTTTAGCTATTATGAATTGAATTGCTATAAACATTGATATGGTTGTGTCACTGTAGTATGCTGATTTTAAGTTTTTTGTGTATAAACCAAGGAATGGGATAGCTGGGTCAAATGGTGGTTCCATTGCAAGTTTTTCAAGGAATCTCCATATTGCTTTCCAGATTGGTTACACTTATTTGTAGTCCCCCCAGCAATGTATGAGAGTACTTTGTTCCCCACATATTAACCAACATTTATTGTTGTTTGTATTCTTGATAATTGCCATTCTGACTGGAGTGAGATGAAATCTTACAGTAGTTTTGATTTGCATTTCTCTAATTTCTAGAGTTGTTAAAGATTTTTTCGTATATTTGTTAATTGATTATATTTCTTCTTTGAAGTGTCTGTTCAGTTCATCAGCCCGTTTATTGATTCAGTTACTTGATTTTATTGCTGTTGAGCTTTTTGAGTTCTTTATATATCCTGGATATTAATGCTCTAACTGAGGTGCATATGGTAAAGACATTCTCCCATTCTGTATGGTCTCTCTTCACATTATTGATTGTTTCCTTTGCTGAGAAAAAGCTTTTTAGTTTGATACCATTCTATTTATTGAATTTTTTTGTGGGGGTAGTAGGGATTTAACTCAGGGGCACTTGACCATAGAGCCACATGCCCAGCCCTATTTTGTATTTTATTTAGAGACAGAGCCACGCTGAGTTGCTTAGTGCCCCACTTTTGCTGAGTCTGGCCTTGAACTCATGATCCTCCTGCTTCAGCCTCCCAAGTTTCTGGGATTATGGGCGTGCACCATTGTACCAGGCCCATTTATTGATTGTTGATTTTACTTCTTGTGCTTTAGGAGTCTTGTTAAGGAAGTCAGTTCCTAAGCCAACATGGTGAAGATTTGGGCCAATTTTTTTTTTTTTTTTTTTTTTTTTTTTTCTATTTGGTGCAGGGCTCTGCTCCAGAGCCTAAGTCTTTGATCCACCCTGAGTTGAGTTTTGTTCAGGGAGAAAGATGAGGGTTTAATTTTATTTTTGTTACATATGGTCTTTTTAATGTAAAAAAAAACTATTTGAGAAATAGTATGATCATGTTTGAAGAAAACTATTTTTTGTTGTGAGCCTAAAACTGGGGAATTAAGTAAACATAGGAGTCAGATTTTTCCTGGTAGCAAGCTGTGTTCTTACTTCCTTTCTTCTCTTCTTTCCTTCTTTCCACTCTGGAAATTGAACCCAGGACTTTGTGTATGTACATAGTAAGTGCATGCTCTACCACTAAATTCCACCACCAGCCCCCCCCTTTTTTTTGTTCTTTTATAGTTTGTATGCTTTAGTCACTTGTGTTTGTTTCCTAGGGCTACTACAAGATTATTCTACAAACTAGGAGGATTAATAAATTCATACTCTCATGATTCTGGAGATTACAAATCCCAAATCAATGTGTGAGCAGGTTATGCCCTCTGAATGGTATGGAGGGAGAATTACTGTCTGCCTCTTCTTATCTTCCAATAGTTGCTGTCAATCCTTGCCAATTCTTGACTTATAGAGGTAAATTGCAATCTCTGACTCCAACTTCATTTTATCTTGTTTCCTCTACATGTGTTTGTGTCTAAATTTCCCTCCTATAAGAACACCAGCACTAATCTACCTAAACCTCTTAATCTAATATGACCTCATCTTAACTTGATCACATCTGCAAAGAACCTATTTTCAAATAAGGTCATATTCCCAGAGGGATTATGTCTTGAACATTTCTTCTTAGGCAACATAATTCAATACACAGCAATGTTCACACCAGCTAGATGTCCCTTTAGTAACTTTCTTTATGATTGGCATAATCACTTATATGTTGATATACAGTTTCTCTAAGGAAAAGTGCTTTTTTAAGTTGCATGATATATTGCCACACCATAATTCTTTTTTCTTTTTATCCTGTGGATTGAACCCAGGGCCTTGTGCATGTGAGGCAAGCACTCTACCAACTCAGCTATATCCATACCGTAATTCTTGATGGCTTTATCTCTACCAGTAGCAAAAATTGGAACTTTGTCTTTTTACTCCAGAGGTTAATATGCTCTAAATACAGTTTTATTTGTGCCACTTTTTAGCAGAATTGTTCCCTGTTATTCCCAAAGCCAAATGTTTCTCTATACTTATTTTACGCCACACTGGTTTTTCATAGAGAAATATTTATGAGTCAGTTCCTTACAATTTTCGTAATGTCTCAATTCCTATAACCATTGGAAGTTCCTCAATACTTTTTTGCTTTTAGTTAGTGCATTATTCTGTATACAATACAGTAGGTATTTTCCTCTCTTTGATTTACATATTACAATTAGAGTTACTCTCAACAATCATGTCAGATTTTATATAAACACATCTCTCCATTGCTCTGGGATAAGTATGCAGAGGTACAATTAATAGGTACTAGGTGCCATGTATGTGTGAGTGTGTGTGTGTGTGTGTGTGTGTGTGTGTGTGTGTATGTCTATGCATGTGGTGTGTATTTTTTATTTTTTTTAATTTAAATTTAATTTAATTTGTTAAACATGCTTTTAGAGTACAATTCCTTTCATATTACATATAAAGAACACAGTTTTCCAAGTCATTGGTTTTACACAAATTATTTTCATACCATTTGAGTTTTTATACATGCACTTAGTATATTGATGTCCAACTCCTTCTGCCATTGTTTCTATCCCTTTGCCCCTTTCCTTCCCCTCCACCTTTTTTTTTTCTATTTAACATTCCTTCATTCCTCTCATTCCCCCTCCCTTGCCACTATAATTCAGTATCATCATAGCAAAGGAATCAATCGACCTTTGGTTTTCTGGGATTGGCTGACTTCACTTAGCATTATTTTCTCCAACTCCATCCATTTACCTGCAAATGCCATGACTTTATTCTCTTTTAGTGCTGAGTAGTGTTCCATTGTGTATATATACCAAAGTTTCCCTATCCATTCATCTGCTGATGGGCATCGGGGTTGTTTTCACAATCTAGCTATTGTGAATTGTGCTGCCTTGAACATTTATGCGGCTGTGTCCCTGTAGTATGCTATTTTTACGTCCTTTGGGTATATACTGAGGAATGGGATAGCTGGGTCAAATGGTGGTTCCATTACAAATTTTCCTAGGAATCTCCACACTGCTTTCCAGATTAGCTGCACCAATTTGCAGCCCCAATGTGGTGTATATTTTTACGAAACTACCAAACTTTTGTCCAAAGTGGCTCTATGATTTCGTATTCTTACCAGCAATACATAAAAGATTCACTTTCTTTGCATCCTTGCCATCATTTAATGTTGTCGCTATTTTTATTTTAGCATTTCTATTAAATGTACAGTGATAACTAATTGTGGCCATAGTTAGTATTGCCCTAAGGTCTAGTGATGTTGAACATCTTTTCATGAACATACTGACCATCCATATGTGCTTTTCAGTGAAACAACTTGTGTATTTCCTACTTTCTGCTTGTATTGCTTTTCTCTCTTTTTTAAAAATTTGTTTCTTAGTTGTAGATGGACAGAATACCTTTACTTTATTTATTTGTTTTATGTGGTGTTGAGGATCAAACCCAGCACCTCAAAGTGCTAGGCTCCACCACTAAGCCACAACCCCAGCCCTGCTTTTCTCTCTTTACTGTTGAGTTTTAAGAGTTCTTTACACAGTCTACAATAAGCCCCTTGTCACATGTGTGCTTTTCCAATAGATCTTCTAAATTTTAATTTGTTATTTTATCTTCTTAAAAATCTTTAAATCAGATATAATTTGTTATATTTTTTCATAGGTTATGCATTTGCTGTCACCAAGTCCTAGGTTGTGAACTATTTTTCCTATTTTATTTTTTTAAAATGTTATCATTTTATACTTTACAGCTATCGTCATGATACAATTTACAGTTATTTTTGGAGTTTTCATTTTGGAATATTTACAGAAAAGTTGAAAATATAGTTCAGTGTCATGAGGTTTAACCAATGAGAACATCTTTCATTGCAACTGCACTTTTGCCAAAACTAAGAAATTAACATTGGCATATTATTCTTTACTAAACCTGTATTTTATTCTTATTTTACCAGCAGTTATATTAATGGCTAAATTTTTCCCAAACTCCAGTCTAAGTTGTAACATTATATTAATTTGTGAAAGTTTATATCATAAATATAAAATATATAAAATGCATTGATGCATAAATTGAAAAATCATATGATTCACAACACATT
This sequence comes from Tamias sibiricus, assembly GCA_025594165.1. Classification (NCBI taxonomy): domain Eukaryota; kingdom Metazoa; phylum Chordata; class Mammalia; order Rodentia; family Sciuridae; genus Tamias; species Tamias sibiricus. The sequence goes on from CM046667.1 coordinate 135,009,662, forward strand.
AAAAATTCATAAGTAATTTAAAATATTTTACATATTTACATAATTGGATAAATAAAAATTCATCACTAGTGCCATTTTGAATACTAACAGATAGCGATCTGGTATCTTTTTTTTTAAATATTTATTTATTTACTTTAGTTGTACACAATGCAATGCATTTATATTTACATGGTGCTGAGGATCGAACCCGGGCCGCACACGTGCGAGGCGAGCGCTCTGCCACTGTGCCACAACCCCAGCCCTACGATCTGGTATCTTTGTTGTGAATTTGTATTCACAAATTAAGTAAAGGTGTTCTTGAATTCTCTTAATACCTTTGTCCTTATATGTAAAAGGAAATAGTTCTAAATTTTCTATATTCTACAAGGTATTATGTCAAATCAATAATGATTTCTTTTTGATGAAGATACTGACTTATAAAGGCAAGGGAGGGAGAATGAGAAGAATGAAGAAACTTTAAATAGAACAAAGGGGGAGGGACAAGGGGATAGGAATAATGCAGAATGAGTTAGACATCATTACCATAAGTAAATGTATGAAGATACAATTGTTATGAAAATACTTTGTAAAACCAGCAACTTGAAAAATTGTACTCTTTATATGTAATATGAAATGAATTGCACTCTGCAAGCATGTATAACAAATTAGAATAAAAATAAATTTAAAAAATATATAAACTATACCCCTTAAATAAACAATCTGGCCTGATGTTTTCCTTGGGGAATAACATTTACATTATTCTATCTTCTTTAATAGACAAAATCTATTAAACTTTTTAATTTGTTCCTCAGCAAGTTCTGTTTTCAGAATTGTTGGCATGCCATTTTCATTAGTATCATGTATCTAATTTCTACTTTAATTGTATTTATATCTTCTTCATATTCACAATACTGTTTGTGTGTGCCTTCTTTTTATACCAATAAGTCATGGCAAACATTTGCCTATTCTTTCAGATTTTTTTTACAAACAATCCACAATGAGGTTTTTATATCCCCTGTATTTTTTTATTTTATATTATATAGATTTATACTGGCATTTTATTTCATATGTTTTGGACACTTTTTTGTTTTAATTCCTTAAAAATGAAAATATATAATTAACTATTGGCTTCATTTCTTCTATTAGAAATGTTAAATTGTAGAGCTTCCTCAAAACATTGTAACAAGTACTGGCATTTATTATTTTAATTATATTTCAATTATACTTATTTTAAAAATTCCCATGAAGATTTCAATAAATTTTGAGTAAGAACCAGAAAGGAATCATTCATTAGCCTGGTAGCCTCCATAGAACCCAGGCAAGGGTATGTAAATGCCACTAACATCAATACCTTAAAGATGCTTTGAGACAAGACTGGCAGTGATCAGATATGATTTATTTTTAACGCCTGAGTTATTTAGAAGGGTTTTTAATTTTCAAAATTCTGAACATTTTCACTATTGTACAACCTCATCATATTTTTTCAGAGTGTGTTTAACTTGACACATCTTTTGAAATTTATTCACTTATTTTTTTGTGGGGGTGAACCAGGGATTGGACTCAGGGGCACTCAACCACTGAGCCATATCCCCAATCATCTTTTGTATTTTGTTTAGGGACAGGGTCTCACTGAGTTGCTTAGTGCCTCATTTTTGCTGAAGCTGGCTTTGAACTCGCGATCCTCCTGCCTCAGCCTCCAGAGCTGCTAGAATTACAGGCTTGTGCCACTGCACCCAGCTCACCCATTTTTATAATGTAGGCTATCATAAATTTTTACAAGTATTCCTATTTAGTTTGTAAAACGTACTTTCTAATTATTCAATGCAGAAATCTATATAATACCCAGAAATCAAATTATTATTACTTATGTATTGTTTAATATTCAGATATCTTTTATCTTTGCTGATTTGTAAAATGTATTGACACCTAAATATTAATGTACAAATGTACAGCTGTATACCATTAAGTGATTTGCCATTTTTTCCTATAGTTCTCTCATTATTTGATTCAAATATTTTGATGCCATTTTATTTGTTGCATGCATATTTAAAATTGTTACATTTATTTTGGTGATTTGTAGTTAACATTATATAGTGACCATCTTTATCCTTATCCTGTTTGTGAGCTATACAATATTTTTCTCCTGTTAATATAGCTACCCTAGCTTCTTGGGGCTGATTTCTGACAGATGTCTTTTTCCATGCTTTTACCCCCAATTACCATGTGATCCTATATTTAAAAATAGCATTAAGTTAATTCTGGAATATTTTCACTATTTCAACATGTTGTGTCATCAAATTGCTCAGACTCCATACTTTCCCTACTTTATTCATATTGATACTTTATACAGTTTTTATTTTAGTGTAATTTTGGCTATTGTTTTTCTCTGCATCTCTTGCTCCATTTTAACATGTCAAAATTTATCATTGAGGCTACAGATGTAGCTCAGTGTTAGAGCACTTGCCTAGCATGTGTGAGGCACCGGGTTCAACTCTCAGCATCATAAAAATAAATAAGTAAAATAGTTTTTAAATTTTTTAAAAAAAAATTATCTATCACCTTTTCTCCTATATATCCTTAGATAATTGCTGGAATATTACCTCTTTTTATTTAAATGTTTATTTATAACCCAACTGTAAAATTTCTGTGGAACAAAACTATGACTTCTATGACTAAGAATCATTTCATCTTGCCATTTTTTACTTGAATGACCATTTGTATAAGTAAATGTACAAAATTTCACATTTGATTTCTTTAGTTTCTTGCACTATGTACTGCTTTTGAAAACTCTTTTATCAGTATCACTCTTGTTTTGATGTATGTCTTTCTGTAAGCTACTAGAATTTACCCTTTTCTTTGATATTTAAAAAAATCACTCTAATATGTTTTGGGGTCCATGTGTATGTTTTATTTCTCCTTTTTCAGTATATTTTGAATCTTCCTTTTGTTACCATTATGTGTTATTTCATTCTGAGAAGTTTGTCTCCTTTGGTTTTTCAACTGCTTTCTTCCCTTCATTTTCATTTCTGTGTCTTTCTGGGCACTTACTATCTAAGGAGGTTCATACAGTTTAGCTGCCTTTTTAATTTTTTTCATTGATTAAAGAAAACAATCCAATAATACCTATGTTTAACATTTTATGCATTCAAGATATACAACATGATGTTTTGATATACATATACACAGTGAACTATTTATGAGCTATGTGATTGTTCTGTGCTTCTCAAAAGTCCTATTTCCAGCTTTTGTACACTGTTCCTACTGTTGCACAGAGGGATTTATTAATTTCAACTTGGCCTCTTGTCTTCGAATGCAAGAATCATACATTGTCAGCTGCTTCTAGGAACTGTAGCATAACCTGTTTTACTCCACATGATATTACTCTACTATCTCCACTGCATTTGGCAACCCTTCCACCTTCTCATTATCTAGGGTTTCAGCTATTCCTAGCTTCTTGAAAGAAATGTGTATTTCCGTTGCCATGTGCTCCTTGAGAATTCCAAAATGAGAAGGAAGATACGTGATCTTAAGTTAATGTGCTCATACTAGAAATCCTCTATTATGGTATTTCCTTTGAACTCTCAAAAAGATGAAAGCAAATTTATAATCCTCTTAACTCTGAGCAAGACACAAGGGGAAAATACCAATTGCTTAGTTCTTCTCTGACTCTCTAAGACAAATTGTTTTTTTCTGCACTCAAGTCTCTATGCAAGACTTTTCTCTCTGTTTACACACTAGTGGTAGCCTTTTGCTTGTTCGCTTATCTCAGGGTAGTCCTGTTTCTCTCTTAACAATATGATACTTAATAGTTCTAAGTGTTAAATTAATATGTCCTTGGCAAAGAGGCAGAGGTGGGACACAGTTTGTCCCATTTAAAGTTGAAAAGAGATTTAGTAGTATCAGGTTCATTGTATTATTTTTGAATACCTGATGACTGACTTACTAAATATACTTTTTTTCTTAATCAATATTACCTCCTTAATCTATATTATTTAATGGTAGGGTTTCCATAATTAGAAAAGAATAAAGCACACTCAGTTATATTTGAATTTTAGATAAATAATAGGCACTATTTTGCTATAAGTATATCCTATGAAATATTGGGTTGTGCTATTTAATGATAGTCTTTCTCCATTTCTGCATAATTTTTTTTTTCAAAAGTGGTCATACTTTGCTTAAAATATCAGGTGCAGGGCCTTTACTAATGCAATTTAGACCTTTAAAATTAAATGTATGTGGGCTCAAGTTGTTGCTCAGTTGTGGAGTGCTTGCCTAGCATGTATAAGGCACTGGGTTCAATTTTCAACACCACATAGAAATAAATAAAATAAAGGTCCATTGATAACTAAAAAATAAAAACAATTAAACGTATGGAGCTGAACTATGATCTTATTAATACAGTTAAAAACCTGTTAGTGATCAAAAGAAATGCAGTAACTGAAGCATTTGTTATTAAATTTATAGTCTTAAAATGAATTAAAATTAAATAAACATTCATAGTATTTGTAATTTTCAAACCAAATATCTACTTGATTAACTTTTCTAATAAATAAAAGCACAATTATGTCCTATATTTATTATAGTGAAAACCGATAAATAGGTTAAGAGTTCCTTGGTAGCTTAATGTTGTATGATTATGTATATAATAAGATATTACCCCTTTTACTATTCTTTTTAGTAATGTGGTAAAGATCTATGATAACTAATAAAATTGTTAACATTTAATTTTCTATCCATTACAATTGTACTATTAATGAATGACAACCTCTAAACTCAAAAATATCTGAGACTATTGCTTTCTATTAAGGCCTATATAAATTTTCTTGAACATTATGGGAAAGCTCTCTCTGCTTTTTTTCACAACTCTAATAATTCTCAGCTTATATATTTTGCTAAACTTCTTATTCTAATAAATTTCTCCAGATTACTGCTACAATAACTCCAAATAAAATCTTAATAATGTTATAAAGAGCCGGGCATGGTGGCACATGCCTATAATCCCAGCAGCTCAGGAGGCTGAGGCAGGAGAATCCTGAGTTCAAAGCCATCCTCAGCAAAAGTGAGACACTAAGCCTCTAAGTGAGACCCTGATTCTAAATAAAATACAAAAGAGGGCTGGAATGTGGCTCGGTGTTTGAGTTCCCCTGGGTTCAAACCCCAGTATCCCACCCCCAAAATAATAATGTTATGAAGAATTTCCTTCTCAACATTAAAATTCATGGAAATGTTATCTTTTACATATACTTTGTATAAGGTGCTATAATTTGCAACTTGGTAGAAATCAAATGGAGCTTTTTAAACTAAAATTAAGTTGATATGCAATATAGAGCTAAATTCTAGTTTTCATTAGAAATATACCAAATTTTACTAAAAGTTATTTGGAATAGCAAATGACACAATTCATATATCTACTTGCATTGTAGGCAAACCTGTCCTTAGATTTGCAATAGAATACACTCTTGTAAAATTCATTAAAATTTTATTGTTATGTAAACAAGTTATCATATAAATATTTTAAACTGTTACAGTAATTTGTAATTTTTATTGCAGGTATTATATTAAAATAAGAATTAACAACAAAATATTTAATGAAAAATCCTTTTTGTTTTACTGAATGAACTTTGGGAATCAATATTTATGTTGTAACTCAATGATGATGAATAATTAAGTAATGTTACTTAAAAACCTACACAAGTGTTGAGGAGGCCAAACATTATCTTCTTTGTGTTTTCAGTTGATCAAGAGAATAAATTGACATAAAACAGATTGAAAGGAGAAAAACAGATTTTGGGGGAGGGTCCTCTCAACAAATTGAAGACCTCCTCAAAAAACAGTGGTAGTGCCAAGCACTAATGTACCAGGTTGGACAAAGTGTGATAAATTTAGAAAACACAGTTTTGATCTTATATACTGCAATCTAGCTGTTTAAAATTAATTTTAAGGGTTTATTTGAGATCTTTGTTTGGATTTTTTACTTGGAAAATCATGCTATCTACAAATAACAGCAGTTTTATTTTTTTTTTTCCTTTCTAATTTGTATGATTGCTTATTTTTTAATTTTTTTGTGCTGGATGGAATTTCTAGCATTATGTTTGATAAACATGTGAGAAATAGCTAATTGTTTAACAAAAATCTAAAGACAGAATATAGGCTAGTTGAGGGTATAGAAACCCTGGGAAACATTTGGCAATATTTGCAAGGTAATTACCATGAAAGGCATGAGAAAGACTGGGGAACAGTTGGAGAATGTGAACTCCACTTGCTAAGTCATGAAACCCTGACCAAAATCTTTGCAGTGTAGAGCAAATATTTTAAACTTCTGCATGAAGGTCAACAAATCTCATTTTACTCAGGGCATGGAATAAGACTGATTGAAACTAGCTATAAGTAATATTTTCTCTACCTCCAGCAGAGAGACAGGACAATAAGTTGGCCACAGATCACTAAAGATTTCCTATACCCACAGGAGAGGCAAAACTGCTGGAAAAGGCCAGCCCATAACACTCAGGGATAATGGACCTGCTTCTAAGACTTTGACTATACCAAGACAAGAGAAAAACCTCCCAACATCAGGCCACCATGCAATGAGTAAAAAGCCAAAAAGTCTGCTAATAAGACCTAGGCAAAAACATGAGTAGCAATAATTGGCATTAACAGGAAAACACTGCTAACAAAGACAATGCATAATGTAGAAAAAGCTTTCTACCTAAGATTGAGAAGAAACCAAGGATGTCTACTGGGGACATATACACACAAATCCATGGTTTTGTGTGCTGAAAATTACAGTAAATATTAACAATTTTATATCATTTGAACAACATTTATTCAACTCCCTCCTATAAGTGCCTTACCCAATGGTAGTCACCATTCTACTCTCAACTTTTATGAGATCAACTTATTAAAATTCCACATATGAGAGAGATAATAAGGTATTATGAAGAATAAATTCAAGCGATCTATTGTATAACATTGTGACTATAGTTAATAATGTATTTATGAAAAATGATAAGAATGGATATATAATGTTCTCACCACAAAAATATATGACAGATAGTATACATGTTAATTAGCTATATTTAGTCATTCAACAATGTATATATACTTCAAAACATCATGTTACACATAGTAAATACATATAATTTTAACTTTCAACTTAAAAATATTAGCAGTTGTCTTCTGTCAACACCAACTACCCTTGCCTCATATCACTTTTGATAAGAAATAATAAGCTTGGGGTATATATCCTAATTGTTTTCTTTCCTCAAAAAACTTAAAAAAAATACACCTGTATGTATTCACATATAAGCAAGTTTTTTCTTACTGTCTTTTATTGAAAACAAATCAAATATGGATGGTATATATGTTAATTTTCAAAATTGGAAGTCAATTATGTGGTTAACTTTAATTATAATTTGTAAATTCTTGAGAAATTTAGATTGCATCTTTCATTTTGGTTTTGTTTTTCTGTTTTCATTATTGATGTTAATTTTAATACTTAGGAAAGCTATTTATTGCTTATTTTCTTCCTTCCGGAACAAACTACCATTTATCAATTTTCTTTAAACAGGAATTTCTGGATTTTCCTAGTTGAATAAGTGCTCTCTTTTTAATTAATCACAAATTACAAAATCCCTAATGTACATTCTCATAAAAAGTATGTGTCAAATGTTCTTCTCTTGTACAATTCAGGTGGTACTTATTTCAGAATTATGCTCAATATGTGCCTCTCAAACCTTTGATACACTCCTGGATTATGAGATACAGTTTCTCACAAAATAAATTTTGAGTAACTTTGATGCCAGCTCATCTGGAATTGCCTTGACAATTACCTCAATATCAAACAAGTTGGAGAACTTTGGGTATAAGAAGACAGTAGTGGGGCTAAATATTAGTAAATAGATTTACTCAAATTATTAAATGCTTGCATGTTTTAAGTACAAGATCAAAATTTCTTTAAAAATGCACTTTGTAGAGAATTGAAACATCAGATAATAATTATGTATTTTAGTATGTTTTCTAGTAGTTCACAAGTTTTTTTCATGTTTTCTTATTCATGCTGATTTGAAACTAGTAGAAAATTATGGATTACCTGCTACAGGCTGTTTGTGAGGAGTTGATGAAATAATCTGCATCAAATAAATAAGAATTTTACTCAATGTTTAAACATTATGTATGATATACATACATAAATATTTATTATTAACTTAACATATGGTATGATTATCTTGTTTTAATATTAGAAAAATAGGATTATTAAGATTAGGTGATCTACATTTATTTTCCAATCAATATACATTATCTCTATTGAATTTTAGTAAAACTAGTGCTTTCTCAGTCTCATTAGTAAGATTGGGCAAATCTATATGATAAAAAATTTAATAGTTTATTTCCACAAATCCATTCCACAATGTAACTGCATTTACCAACAAAAATATACACTATGAATGCATCAAATGTATTGTTATTTTATTATAATTTTTTGCTGCTAAAAATGCTAGAACATTCTGTATACATTTCCCCCATTAGGCTTCTATCTTAATACCCATAATTGCTCCATTTCAGTGTCCTACTCCTTGGATCTAGAAACCAATTAACTTGCTTGCAGATAGCTTTTTGTAATAGAAAATTTCAAAACATGTGGTGGGGTAAGTTGTGTTTCATAAAACTTTTCTTAAAATTCTGGCATTAAGAAATGATGTAAAATATTTTTTCTAAAAAGCATCACAATGTTGTGATTAACTGTTCTAAATCATTATTTTATTGTTTTCACATTGCGCATTTGACAAATAATGAATAGACCAAATTGTAGCAGAGATCATCATATATTTTTACATATAGTTCAAAGTTTAGTGTAAGCCCACATTTAATGTTTAATAATAGCATTTAAGAATTTCTTCTCATCATTTCCTCCATGATTAAAGAATGGTTAATAACCCATAATATATACACATAAAGATTTTATTTGTTTGACCTTTTCCTTGACTTTCTTTCACAAAAGAAAGCGCATCTGCTACCTATGTCCCTCATTCAACAAATTACAATAGATGTATCTCTAGATCAGAAAAATATTTTCCTAGATATTTTAAGGATGACCTTTAAAATGTATATAATACATTCAATAAATGGTGAAAGAAATGGTTACAACTGTTGAATTTTCTCATGGTAATTTGTGCTATTGGTTTCTTTTGGGTTTTTTTTATTATTGCTTTATAGTACTATCCAAAATATCATATATTGTTCATTGGCATTATTTGATTTTTCATATGCAGTCTCACTTTTTCTTGACTAGGGTTTGTAACAACACTATGTCCAAAATCTGAAAAACAAAATCACTTTCAATTTGCAATTTAATTAACTATTTTTCAGCAAATTATCTTCCCATCTGAGATCTATTGCATGTGTGACAACTGTCCTCCACATATGTTGAACATTATTTATCTACAGTCAGGAAGATTTGTATGTGGAAATTTATCCACTAGCATTTTTTATTTTTCTTCCTTTTAAAATTTCTTTTAAAAGCTGTTTTTAATTTAATGGTAATACACAGGAAAGCTGTTATTTGAATTCAGTTTCCTAAATACTGTTTCTCTTTCCAAAGTATATTGCTTTTTTTTTCAAGAATTTTTGTGGGACTTATTAGATGATTAATATTAATAGGTCTGAAGCATTGGGATATTAAAAAAACTAAACTATATACTACCCTGTAATAATTAGAATGTTTCATGAATAATCAAATGAAAGAAGTTAAACACAACTTTTGTTTTAGAGACTCCTACAACCTAATCTAATTTTATATGTGATAGAAAAGTGATTTCTAAATAAGAAATAAAATATGACAATTACAATATGTATTTTTATTAAATTTAATTATGTGCTAAAACCCTTCATATTTCTGTTGCTACTTCTGAGGTTTCATAAGCATACTTGCATATATTGCCTTAAAAGGTTAGCATGAAAATTCTGTGATATGCAATTCATAACATTTTATAGCATAATTTGTTGTGAGTTCCAACTTGTATAATCTATATAGAAGCACTGTAAGTACTCATCCAATGTATAAGTAAATATCAAGTGTTAATGATTATTATTATCATCATTATTTTTCTTGTTTGCATAGCAAATAACTGCCTATAGCATCTTCATCATCTTTTATTTCTATATCAATTTTCTTAATATTATCAATTATTTTTCACCATTACTAGTGATAAGACAGCAAAACATAACAGTGAAAATGCAAATAATGTCTCCAAACACTAATCCTTCAATTCATACTTCTTTAACCAATATTGATTACCTTGTTTATTTTATTCTCCAAAATTTCCCACATTCAGAGAAATGTATATTATTCTAAAATTGCATTTTAAAGGCATATTTTGGTACTAAACTCAAATATAGTGAAAACAACATTTATGCTTCTCTTTTTCTGCAAAATCAAGCCATAAGCTTGGGCCTTGGCAGCCTCTGGAAACACGGTTCATATAATGTACATTTTGCAGTGTGCAGTACATTTTTCTCACTGACTGCAATGTCTGTCTTTTGGTTGGACTGATCAGCACTGAGCTTTCAGGTAATAAATTAGGAGGGGTTTGTAAAAGGAGTTTATGAAGTTTGACTATGACTATGTCCATATCCTATAACTCAATGGGGACACTGAAACAGAACAATATGTAATGATCAGGAGAGTTAATATTAACTTGCAGAAGAAATTTTTAAAATATGTATTCTGATGAACAAGTGAATAATGAAAAGCAAATCATGATGTCATAATTAAATGTATATATTGGTTTGGAATCAAAAGTTCCTATGTTTTTGTTTCTCTTCATAGTGTCTATATACCAAAGAAAGAATACACACTTTTTGCATCATTATGACCTACTTGTGATGTAAAATTAATATTTTTATGAGAGGATTGTTATGAGGATCAAGTGAAATAATGCACCTATAGGCACTATGCACTTTGCCTAATATATACATAAGCATTAAGGAAATTATATTAATGTTATTACTTTCATTAGTTTTCTCAGTATTTAATTTTGAGGAAAATTATCATAAAATAGACAAGGGAAATTTTTGGCATGTAGTAGTTATGACTATCCTATTGTACTTGTCCATTTTGTTTAACTAGTTATCACACATAGGGGTTATAACTAGCCTATGATACCTAATCTAGGATACCTTCCTTTGTTTTTCTTAAATCATTGTTGCACATCAGGGCCATGACCAGTCTATGCTGTCTTTTTAAAAATATTAATCATCGTGTTCATTATTAAAATTTGAAGAAATATCTAATAAAACTTAATAATTTCACTCTCACACCACTTCCATTTCAGAATTCTTTATTAACAGCTCATGGTGAACAGCTTACTCCATATATTTCCGCATCCTTCTCCACAATGTAATAACACTTTAAGTGAAGATCTCCAAAGTAAATGTTAATGTATGAACATTAATATTGTCAAATTTACTTCTGCTCTTATTAAATTATTTTGTCTTACATTGTCTCATGCAGTCATCTTTAACAAACTATGAAGCAAAATTAATTGTAGTTTCTGTATCATAGATTTTTATCAAATTAATAATGTAATCCACATGAAAACATTAAGTATACTTCTAGAAAGGTAAATAAGAATTAAGTAAACTTGACTTAGATATTTGTCTCATTTATAAAATATATTTAAAGTAAATTGTGAGTGTATGTATTTAAAACAGGGATACTCGCTCTTTTCAGTTGAGAGATGATAAAGGGTAAAGGGTAATAATTTCTCTTCACATGTTCTCTACTTATTCACTCACTAGATAACTGATTTTAACCACTTAGGATATGTCCCTTCATATCTATCTGTGGCCAAAGGAGTTCAAATTTTTTTGTGCATAGACACACACACACACACACACACACACAAATATATATATATGTATACTTCTATGGGATGTAGCTTTTTTTTCCCCCAAGTTGGATTAATGTCACTTATATTTCTCTTTCATTAAATAATATACCATGAACCTTCATTGTGGTGAAATTAATTAATGGTTTGTTATAAATCCAAATTTTATCACTGCAAATCTTTCCCAGTGCACTTGAGCATGTTATAAACTGATGTTGTAGCTACAAATATATATTTCTGAAAATTCCTACTTTTTTTTTTTTGGTACTGGGGATTGAACTCAGGGGCACTGGACAACTGGGCCACATCCCCATCCCTTTTTTGTATTTTATTAGAGACAGGGTCTCACTGAGTTGCTAAGTGCCTCGCCATTGCTGAGACTGGCTTTGAACTCTTGATCCTCCTGCCTCAGCCTCCCAAAGTGCTGGGATTACAGGTATGCGCCACCACCACGCCCAGCCAATTCCTACTTTTTAAATAACATTTTAACTCTCAATCAATTTTTAATGATTTCTTTTTCAATATTTGAACCAATAACTCAAGGTTTTCGTTACTATACCTGTTATGGTTTGGATATCAGTTGTCCCCCAAAAGCTCACATGTGAGACAATGCAAGAAGGTTCAGAGGAAAAATGATTGGATTGTGAGAGTCTTAACCCAATCAGTGAATTAATCCCTGATGTGATTAACTGAGTGTTGACTAGAAGCAGGTGGGATGTGGCTGGAGGAAGTGATTCATTGGGAGTGTGGGTATGGGGTATATATTTTGAATCTGGAGCTGCAGTCTCTCTCTCTACTTCTTGATCACCATGATGTGATCTGCTTTCCTATGCCACCCTCTCCTACCGTGATGATAAACCTCACCTTGAGCCCCCAGGAATGGACCTGGCCTTCTCTGGACTTAGACCTCTGAAATCGTGAACCCTCAAATAAACTTTTCCTCCCCTACAGTTGTGACGGTCAGATTCTTTAGTCACAGCATCGAAAAAGTTGACTAAAAAAATACCATTATAATAGTGATGAGTGTCTGGTGCTTCAAATATTTGCTATATGTTATTCACAAATAAAAAAAAAATTTACATTTACATATTAAGTTATACATCTCTTTCCTACATTTATGAAAGTGTCATATTAGTCATTTAATTCTGAGATAACTAAATTAACAAAAGTGTAAAATATTTCTAACAATGTTTTCTTTGTTTATTGCAGGAGCCCTGTTTGGGGAGATGGCTTAAATTGTGGTTGACTATGGGCCATGGAGTTTTGGGCATTGCTGCCTTCCGTAGTCTCACCGGACTTGGCCCGGGATCTCGAGTGACTTGGCCGAGATTGCTGATTGGGTCAGCGCCATTTTGGTGGTGTGTGTGGCGCGTGTTAGTCGTTGTTAGAGGCAGAGAGAAAAGTTATCAGAATAAAAAGCTGTTTGTTTCCAGTTCGCCTCTGAACTTCTTCCCGCGGCTTCGTTGCTCCAAGCTGCCATCGCTTTAGGCGGCAACAGTTTATGATATGTGCAATTGACTATTTTAATCAAATTTACTTTTTTCCATAATTTAATAAGAATTTTTTGAATTCTCTTACATATAGAAATAACTTCAGTCTATGCCAGGAATTTGGGACATTTTTACTGTTATATTTTGTTTTGCTTCTGTTGCCTTTTTGACTTAAAAATGGAGACCCTCTAATCTTCCTAAGTACCCCGACACCCAACACCACTGTGACTCTGACTCCTTATATCAGAGAAAACATTTGGTACTTGGATTTTTGAGACTGACTAACTTCACTTAGCATTATGTCTTCCAACTTCATCCATTTACCTGCTAATGCCATTATTTTATTTTATTTTATTGTTGAGTAAAATTCCATTTTGCATATATACCAAAGATGGATATCATTATCCTAAATGCATGATTGAAGACTTGAATAGTATGAATATACTTTGTATACAGTGTTATGTGAAAAGAGGCTCTATGTGTGTATTATGAACCGTAATGCATTCTACTAGAATGGCCAATGGGGAGGGAGGGGAAAGCAGGGGGCAAAAGGGTGAAGGAAAAAAAAAAGATGGTAGAATGAGATGGATATCATTACCCTAAGTGCATGTATGAAGTCACGAATGGTGTGAATATACTTTGCATACAACCAGAGATTTGTAAAAAAGTGTTCTATATGTGTAATATGAAATGTAATGCATTCTTCTGTCATTTATAACATCTTAGAATAATTTTTTTTTAAAAAATGGAGACACTACTCTTGATACGATATGATTAAATTCTCTTGACTATTTTCCTACCTAGTTGAAGAGTTCACATCTTTGTTGACTTGAACTTTTTAGATCATGGATGTTTACCTCTATTTTGGAATGAATATTGAAGTGGTTTTCTTGTTGAATTGTAAAGCTTTGCCCTAACAATCAACTGACATATAAAAACTCACAATATTTTCTATGAAAGTAAAGATGTAATGCTGTGTTTTAATAGTATCTATTTAATGGAATTACTAAAAATAATTTACTATCAAAATATATCCTATAATGGCTGATAGAGTTTACCTATCAGGCCCTGGTTTCATTTCCAGCACCGTAAGAAAATACACACACACACATACACACACACACACACACACACACACACACACACACATATTCTGAAAATAGTTAATTCTGTTCTAAGTAGAACATTAATACATTTGTATTGAGAAAACTAATTTTGGATAGGGTATCAAAATTTGAAATCATATAATTGCTTCTATTTCTGTGTTAATTTGTAAGTTGAAATTGTTTTCTCAATTTGCCTCATTTCATGTTTACAAAAATCTGTGGTATAGAATTAATAATTGTTTATTTTATTATTATAGTTATACATAATTGTTGGGTTCATCCGGACAAAATCATATATGCATGGAATCTGATTTTGGTTTGTGTTCCCCGCTTTTCCCTCCCATCCTCTTTCCAGCTATTCTCATTTCTCCATTCTACTGACCTTCGTTTTGCTTATCTCTATATTTAAATGTTCTTTCTACTTACACAGAAAAATGAAATTCCCTTTGGTATATTTATATATTTGCATAGCATGATATTTTATTTTACTGAATGTTCTATGAGATATATACAAGAAAATTTGAAGCACTCTACATGCCAAAGAATTAAGAATTAAGTAAGGTAAATATTTTTTCATCTTTTAGTAATAAAATACTATGGTTTTGATGTGGTTTGTCATTGTGAAAACTCATGTTAATATTGGGTTGACAGCATACTGAGTGGCATTGGGAAGTTGGTCATTTAACAGGGATAAATGTCTTTATCCTGAGATTGAATTAATCTGTATAGGAATGAATTAGTTCTCACAAGAGTAGTTTGTAATAAAAAGAGAGTGGCTTCTTAGACTCTCTTGCTTCCTCTTTCCCATGACACCTCTCTTCCACAGACATCTGATTGCCTTATCCCTTTCACCATGATTTAATGTAGGGCTAGAAGCTCACCAGATGAGGTAACATATTATTGAATTTATAAGCTTCCAGCCTGTGACAATTTATAAATTATTCTATCTAGTCTGAAGTGTTTTGTGTAGCAACAGAAAAATGGAGTAACAATAGGAACATAAGTCGTTGTCTTATTTTAATGGTGGGAAAAGTTGTGTCTTGTAGTTATTAAATAGATTTTTTTTACTTTTAATCTATATTAATTAGCATATTGAATTTGTTCTCACTTTAAATATTGAAAAAGATGAAAACATATGACAAAGTAATAAGTTAACATTTAAACTACTCTTTACTGCTTTGCATTTGTAATTCAGAATTTTCATGATGAAAATAAAACATGACTGTGAAAATTTATAGACTTTCATTTTTATGGATTTTCAAAATGTTTAAACTTTCTATTTTTAGATAATTATACATACACAAGGAGTTACAAAAGATATATATTCAGGGTCTGTGAATCTTCCCCTAGCTCCCACTAACATAACATCTTACATATGTATACTATAATATTAAAAATATGTACTTTACAAATGTTAAGCAACATTACTATAGTGTTAATTGGTAAAATAGACATTGATACCATACATACATTTCAACGAATTATTTTCCATTTTACATATAGAGTACACACACTTTGTAGATTCATGTTTTTGAAAATTTATGTCAGAAGTGTATTTTATTTTATTTTTTAGGGAATAAAACAGAATTAAAAGGAGTAAAAGATTTTATGCATATGGTAAGGATGCTTCTATAGATAGTGTTTTACTTTGTGTGTGTGTGTTTTGTGTGTTCATCTTTATGAAGAAATTGTACAAAAATTTAAAATATTTTGCGATGTTATTTTATTTGGAAGCATTTACTTTTGCTTTGGCAATCATTTAATCAGATTTCGGGAAAACTTCATCCAGTCAGATTGGGTAATTTAAAACTGGGCTTCATTTTAAGTGAGAGTGCTTTATTTCCAGCTCCTTCTTATCCTTCAGGAAGAATTTCTTTTGTTTCTGTTATGATTTTTATCTAAATATATCTCCCGAAGAGTTCACATGCATGTTAGATAATGCAGTGATGTTCAGAGAAGATTGGATTATGAAAGTTGTGAATTCATCAGTGGACCATTTTTAAATTATTTTAAATTATTTTATTTTAAACCATTATTTTGAATTATTAACCATTTGGTTAATAATTTGAATAGACTACAGGATGGTACCTGTAGGTAGGTGTGAGATGTCAGTCACTGGGGAATTTTCTCTGGGATTATATGTTGAACCTGGCTCCTCCATCTCGCTCATCTCTCTCTCTTTGTTTCTTGGTGCCATGAACTGAGTGACTTTCTTCCCCCATGCCTTTCCACCATGATATTCTGCCTCATCTCGGGCCCAAAGCCGTACAGTTCAGTACCCATGGCCTGAACTTCTAAAACTGTAATTCCAAAATATACTTTTCTCTTCTTAGTAGTTCTTGTCAGGCACTTTGGCCACAGCAATGAAAAAACTAATGCAATTTCCAACTAAAAATCTCTGGTGTTACTGGTTTTAACAGGCCCTTGTCCATGATGATCCACAAAAGCCAATATTTTTGTCCTCTCAACCATCTGAGTTTGGTTGAAGTTCAGCTCAACATTTAAGCCACTCTGATGAAATCGATCAATTTACATGATCGCACACACACACACACACACATTTAACTTTCCAATATCTCTACAATATAGGTGGACTCTATGATGATGTGACTGGATACTGTTCATAGCTCATGAATTAATTTTTTATTATTTTCAAAAAAAAATCTGAGAATATTCAATGGAAGTATATGCAAGGCAGTCATTTATATGCATAGATTCTGGTGTTTAATACCAGAAACAAAATTGTTGAGGACTTACTGTGTTATACATGTTTAATTTATTTAATCCAAACAACAACCCTATGGGATATGTTACTATTATTATCCTGATATGAGATATGAATCCAAAACATGGGATTATATCAATTTTCTGGAGTTAAATGTTTAGTAAGTGGGGATGCAAACAAATCCAGATTGGCTTTAGGCTATCGTAAACCATTATACTAATCTCTCTCAGTTCTCTTAGTTCCCAGATAACTAATGATTAAAAACAAACATTCTTTTTTTTTTTTTTTTTTTGAAAGAAGGCAGAGTCTTGCAGAATATTTCAACAGTTTTAGTAGTTTATCTCTGACAGGTAGACTTTGAAGAAAATGATATCAGATTTAGTGGAAAACTGGTGGAAGAGTACTCTAATGGAGGATATTGATTTGAACAAAGTCTTCAGCATATAAATTGTAAGGTAATTTTAGAGATTAGTGAATATAGCAATGGAATTTTAGAAAATAAACTATATGTCTTCTCAGTTAATACATGCTCTTCAGAGCTCAGTTTAAATAGCATATTTCTGGGAAGCATTTTCTGACCTCTCCAAAATAAATTTAGTTCTCCTATACTAGGCTTGCATCATCCTTTGCTTGTTTATTTTTTCATATTTGTATTATCAATACTATTAGTAGTAGTTTATAATTATTGAATTATTATTGTATATATGTCAGATATTACCTCATTTAACTATGTGTTTATAACTGGTCCTATACTAAATTGTGTATACCATAACAGTAGTTGTATCTTTATGTTTTCCATTATATCCCTGGTGCTTTTCAAACAGCCTGGCACATATCAGCACTTCATATAGCTTGGCTGACTGATTAAAGAGTCAAAGAAGTTATTTCTACCTTTATTATTTATTCTTGGCTAATAAAGATATTTTTCTTATTTCTAGTCCATTGAATTCCAACGTTGAGATTGTTAAGTTAGTACTTTGGCTATTACAGAAGGCTACTATTTTGATAGCTTCTAGAGTGTCCATGTGGTATTTTACATGGTTTCAGAGTTTAAAGAGAGAGTAGTAAACACTGAGTAACCTAACTGCACTGTGTTGGGCCACAGAATCATATGTGAAGTGGCTGTAACTTTTTTAAATGATTAGAATTCTAGATACATGATTTTATTTGGGATTTCAAAGTTAATTCAACCATGAGTTTCTTAGAAAAACTGATCTAAATGCATAGTGTTGTCAAAGTTATTTTCCTGCATTTTGCTTATATATATGTGTGTGTGTGTGTGTGTAGTTTCTATGTGGTTGAAATAGACTTGGTATGATAATAAAAATGTTCTGAATTTATTTAATAATCATGTGTAAGAAATAATTGTATTTCTTCTTATCTGTCAGCAAAACGTTTCAGTCTTGTTTTTTTTTTCCCTTTGACCTAGATACACCCATAGCCTATGAGAGTTACTCTGAATTTATTTTGCAAAAATCAATATCAGTTTTCCCTTGCCTATTTTTATAGGGAATAATTTCTTTTTGCCTTCCATCTATCCACAGCAGAAACTTTAGTCAGAGATAAATAATATGACAACCTTTCCAGATTCATCTCCCAGAAAGGAAAGGGATTTTTCACATTGCATCATTAAGTTGAAATGTTCTCTCCTGAGAAAAACCTCAAACTGTACTAAAAAGAAGATGCTAGATAATGTTCAAAATAGGTAAAAATGGATAGATTTTAATGGTCTAGTATGATGTTTGCATATAAAATCCTCTTTTTAGTACTTCATCATTGAATCATAATTTGTGTTCAGTAAAACACCTTAAAAGCTGTTAGTTCCAGAAGACAAACACAATAATTCCTTACATTTGTTTAGCACATTGCAAGTTTGAAAGATTTTCAAATTTGACAGCACAATTGATCCTCATAACAATTCTATGAAGTAGATAATGTGAGTGTATCCAGTGTTGTATTGGCTCCTACAGTGTTCATTTTTTAATCCTTTCTCTTTATTCTTCTACTCTAGAGGCAAGTTGAATTGTTCTCTCTCCAGTCTCTTTCTTGCAACTAAAGCTGGTCCCGGGGCATAATTCTAGCCCAAAAGATGAAAGAATAAAAAATATAATAGCGTTCTGAGAAATATTTTTAATCACTGATGAAAAGAGGGGCATAAATAGTTGGTGCAGCCTCTTTCCCTTATTCTTCCTTTTCTATGTTTGTCATATAATATGATGACTGGAAGTACAGGAGTATCTTACAGTTGCACCGTAACGATGTTGAAACAGAGTTAGAAAAAGTTTGGTTTCCTTAATTTCATGTTGCTTGTGTAAAACAGTACCTGCAACTGTTAATTTTCAAATATTTTGTTATTATTGTGAGGGAAGATAATGCTATTTGGTTGCCCCACTATGTAGAAATTTCTACATAATGGTGTTGAATTCAATCACCATTTAATTGATGAGGAAAATGAAAAATGAATTAAATGGCACCCCTGTTAATTTAACAAGTAATGCTTATTTAGTTTTTTATAGATTTTAATATGCTAATGCACTAAAATGTATTATATGAGAACCTAAAATGAAAATGAAAATAGTTTTACTTTTCAAAATATAACAAATCTGTTTGAAAAGATCTCCACACTCTTACAGAGAAATGCACTGTCATTTTATGGAGTCCACTTTTAGCTCTGACAATTTCCATAGTATAAAAACTCTTGAGTATGATAATCAATTCAGAAATTATGGGTGCATTCCCCTATATTTAGATTTCTTATTCTAATGACTAGAATAAAATACCACAGATTATCAAATTCACCTATAATGTGCCTATGGATTATTTCTACCTCGGGTTACTAGGAATTCTTTTTTTTTTTTTTTTTTTTTTTTTTTTTTTTTTTTGATTTTACATTTTTTTTTTTTTTTATTTAGCATTTTTTTACATACAATTGCTTGCATACAGAGTATATTCGTACAATTCAGGTCTTCAATCATGCATTTAGGAAAATGATATCCATCTCATTCAAACACCTTTTCTTTTCTTTTTCCTTTTCTCCCTCTCCCTCCCCCCTTGCTCCCTCCCTTACTCTCCCTTCCCTTTGACCATTCTAGTGTTCTTCTAGTCCTCGTATGTACCCTCCCATCCAACAATACTATGGACTAGCCTCCTTATATAAGAGAGAACATTTGGTACTTGGATTTTTGAGACTGACTAACTTCACTTAGCATTATGTCTTCCAACTTCATCCATTTACCTGCAAATGCCATTAATTTATTTTCTTTTATTGCTGAGTAAAATTCCATTGTGCGTATATACCACATTTTCTTAATCCACTCATCTACTGAGGGACATCTAGGTTGGTTCCACAACCTAGCTATTGTGAATTGCGCAGCTATAAACATTGAGATAGCTGTGTCACTGTAATATGCTGTTTTTAAGTCCTTTGGGAATAGACCCAGGAGTGGGATGGCTGGGTCATAGGGTGGCTCCATTCCCAGTTTTCCAAGAAATCTCCATACTGCTTTCCATAATGGTTGCACCATTTTGCATTCCCACCAGCAATGTATGAGTGTGCCTTTTTCCCCACATCCTCTCCAACATTTATTGTTGCTTGTGTTCTTGATAGCTGCCATTCTGACTGGAGTGAAGTGAAATCTTAGAGTAGTTTTGATTTGCATTTCTCTAATTGCCAGCGATGTTGAACATTTTTTCATGTATTTGTTAATTAATCGTGTATCTTCTTCTGAGAGGTGTCTTCTCAATTCCTTAGCCCATTTATTGATTGGGTTATTTGTTTTTTTGGTGTAAAGTTTTTTGAGTTCTTTATATATTCTAGAGATCAGTGCTCTGTCTGATGTGCATGTACTAAATATTTGTTCCCAATTAGTTGGCTCTCTATTCACCTCACTGATTGTTTCTTTTGCTGAGAAGAAGCTTTTTAGTTTAAATCTATCCCATTCATTAATTCTTGGTAGTAATTCTTGCGCTACAGGATTCTTATTAAGGAACTTGTGGCCTAATCCGACATGTTGGAAATTGGAGCTTACTTTTTCTTCTATTAGGCGTATTGTCTCTGTTCTAATTCCTAGGTCCTTGATCCATTTTGAATTGAGTTTTGTGCATGGTGAGAGATAAGGATTTAATTTCAATTTGGTGCATATGGATTTCCAGTTTTCCCAGCACCATTTGTTGAAGAGGCTATCCTTTCTCCACTGTACATTTTTGGCACCTTTGTCTAATATAAGATAGCTGAAATTATATGTATTAGTTTCTGTGTCCTCAATTCTGTACCATTGGTCCACCAGTCTGTTTTGGTGCCAATACCATGCTGTTTTTGTTACTATTGCTCTATAGTATAATTTAAGGTCCGGTATGGTGATGCCCCCTGCATCACTTTTCTTGCTCAGGATTGCTTTGGCTATTCTGGGTCTCTTATTTTTCCAGATGAATTTCATGACTGCTATTTCTATTTCTTTGAAGAATGACATTGGGATTTTGATTGGAATTGCATTAAATCTGTATAGTGCTTTTGGTAGTATGGACATTTTGACAATATTAATTCTACCTATCCAAGAGCAAGGTAGGTCTTTCCATCTTCTGAGTTCATCTATAATTTCTTTCTTTAGTGTTCTATAATTTTCGTTATACAGGTCTTTCACCTCTTTCGTTAGGTTGATTCCCAGGTATTTTATTTTTTTTGATGCTATTGTAAATGGGGTAGTTTTCATCATTTCCCTTTCAGAGTCTTTTTTGCTGATGTACAAAAATGCCTTTGACTTATGTGTGTTGATTTTGTATCCTGCAACTTTGCCAAATTCATTTACTAGTTGTAAAAGTTTTCTGGTAGAGTTTTTTGGGTCTTCTAGGAAGATTATCATGTCATCAGCAAATAGTGCTAATTTGAGCTCTTCTTTTCCTATCTGGATCCCTTTAATTTCTTTCGTCTGTCTAATTGCTCTGGCCAGAGTTTCCAGTACTATGTTAAATAGCAGTGGTGAAAGGGGGCATCCCTGTCTTGTTCCAGTTTTTAGAGGGAATGCTTTCAATTTTTCACCATTTAAGATAATGTTAGCTCGGGGCCTTGCATATATAGCTTTTATAATGTTGAGATATGTTCCTGATATTCCTAGTTTTTCCAGTGTTTTGAACATAAAGGGGTGTTGTATTTTGTCAAATGCTTTTTCTGCGTCAATTGAGATGATCATATGATTTTTGTCTTTAAGTCTATTGATGTGGTGTATTATGTTTATTGATTTCCGAATGTTGAACCAGCCTTGCATCCCTGGGATAAACCCCACTTGATCATGGTGCACTATCTTTTTGATATGTTTTTGTATCCGATTTGCCAGGATTTTGTTGAGGATTTTTGCATCTATGTTCATTAAAGATATGGGCCTGAAGTTTTCTTTTTTGGATGTGTCTTTGCCTGGCTTTGGAATTAATGTGATATTGGCCTCATAGAAAGAGTCTGGAAGAGCTCCCTCTTTTTCTATTTCTTGGAATAGTTTGAAGAGCATTGGAATTAGTTCTTCTTTGAAAGTCTTATAGAACTCGGCTGTAAACCCATCAGGTCCTGGACTTTTCCTTGTTGGTAGCTTTTTGATGACTTCTTCTATTTCTTTGCTTGTAATTGATCTGTTTAAATTGTGTATAGCCTCCACATTCAGTTTAGGCAAATCATATGACTCTAGAAATCTGTCAATGCATTCAGTATTTTCTATTTTATTAGAGTACAGGTTTTCAAAGTAATTTCTAATTATATTCTGTATATCTGAGGTGTTTGTTGTGATATTCCCTTTTTCATCACGAATGTTAGTAATTTGAGTTTTTTCTCTTCTTCTTTTCGTTAGCATCGCTAAGGGTCTGTCAATTTTGTTTATTTTTTCAAAGAACCAACTTTTAGTCTTGTCAATTCTTTGAATGGTTTCCTTAGTCTCAATTTCATTAATTTCTGCTCTGATTTTAATTATTTCCTGTCTTCTACTGCTCTTGGTGTTGGTCTGTTCTTCTTTTTCTAATGCTTTGAGGTGTGTTGTTAAGTCATTTATTTGTTGGGTTTTTTTTCCTCTTAAGGAATGAACTCAGTGCAATGAATTTTCCTCTTACTACTGCCTTCATAGTGTCCCAGAGATTTCTATATGAAGTATCTGTGTTCTCATTTACCTCTAAGAATTTTTTGATCTCCTCTTTGATGTCTTCTTCAACCCCTTGTTCATTCAGTAACATGTTGTTTAGCTTCCAGTTGATGGAGTAGTTTTTCTTATTCCTTGTTTTGTCGTTGATTTCCAATTTCATCCCTTTATGGTCCGATAGCATGCAGGGTAGTATCTCTATTTTTTTATATTTGCTGAGAGTTGCCTTGTGACATAATATATGGTCTATTTTGGAGAAGGAACCATGTGCTGCTGAGAAAAAAGTGTATTCGTTTACTGAGGGATGAAATATTCTATATATGTCCGTTAGATCTAAATTATTAATTGTTTTAATGAGGCTTAAAGTTTCTTTGTTTAGCCTTTGTTTGGATGATCTATCCATTGTTGAGAGAGGTGTGTTGAAGTCCCCTAGAATAACTGTGTTGTGGTCTATTTTACTCTTGAACTTGAGAAGCGTTTGTTTGATGAATGTAGGTGCTCCATTATTTGGGGCATATAGATTTATGATTGTTATATCCTGTTGATGAATGGTTCCCTTAAGTAATAAGAAATATCCATCTTTGTCCCTCTTGATTAGTTTTGGTTTGAAGTCTACCTTATTTGATACGAGAATGGAAACCCCTGCTTGCTTCCGCCGGCCATGTGAGTGATAAGACTTTTCCCAGCCTTTCACTTTCAGTCTGTTGATGTCTTTTTCTATGAGGTGTGTTTCTTGGAGACAGCAAATTGTTGGGTCATTTCTTTTAATCCATTCTGATAATCTGTGTCTTTTGATTGGAGAGTTTAGGCCATTAACATTCAGGGTTATTATTGAGATATGATTTTTATTCCCATCCATTTTTATTTAAATTATGGTCTTTAGCTTGATTAGGTTTCTCTTCTGGTTGGTATTTCCTTTAGTTTAATATCTCCCTTTGTTCATTTTCATTATCATCTTTCTCTTCTTCTTCATGAAAAATGTTGCCCAGGATGTTCAGAAGTGCTGGCTTTCGAGATGTGAAATCTTTTAACTTTTGCTTGTCATGGAAGGTTTTTATTTCATCTTCGAATCTAAAGCTCAATTTTGCTGGATATAAGATTCTTGGTTGACATCCCTTTTCTTTCAGAGCTTGAAATATGCTATTCCAGGATCTTCTTGCTTTTAAGGTCTGGTTTGAAAAATCTGAACATAGTCTGATTGGTTTCCCCCTATATGTGATCTGCTTCCTTTCTCTTGTGGCTTTTAGTATTCTCTCCTTGCTCAGTATATTAGGCATTTTCATTATAATGTGTCTTGGTGTGGATCTGTTGAGATTTTGTTTGTTTGGTGTTCGGTATGCCTCTTGAACTTGGTTTTCCCATTCATTCCTCAAGTTTGGAAAATTTTCTGTAATTATTTCGTTAAATAGATTACTCATTCCTTTGGCTTGAAACTCTGCCCCTTCCTCTACGCCAATCACTCTTAAGTTTGGTCTTTTTATGCTGTCCCATAATTCTTGGATGTTATGTTCTTGATTTCCAACGAGTTTTGCTGTACGATCTAAATTCTTCTCTAGGACAAATATTTTGTCTTCATTGTCTGAGGTTCTTTCCTCCAAGTGGTCTACTCTGTTGGAGATGGTTTCAATTGAACTTTTATTTTGGTTTATTGTTTCTTTCATTTCTGGAATTTCTATTTGGTTTCTCTTTAGAGCCTCTATTTCCCTATTGAAGTAATCTTTTACTTCCTGTATTTGTTTTTGGAGTTCTTTGTCAAAATGATCTTTTGCCTCCTGTACTTGCTCCCTCATCTCATTTTTGAGTTCATTCTTAAGTTCCCTAAACATTTGGCATATGTAATTTCTAAATTCCATCTCTGGCATTTGACCAACTGTGTTTGCCATGAAATCTACTGATGATGAATCTTGATTTGATTGTGTCACTTTCTTCCCTTGTTTTTTCATGCTGCTTGTGTGTCTTTTCTTCTTGCTCTGTGGGACCTTGACTGTTTCGATTTTACCTTAATTCCTTATGTTGTTCCTATAGTACGAAGCTATCAGCTCCCCTTATAATTCCTTTACACTTTAAAACCTAACACTTTCTATTCAGAAAATTCAATTTTGATCACAATGTACAGATTTTGTTAACCGAGATATTATTTCCAGTTTACTCTGTATGCTTCTGATGGGGTTTTATAGCTTCAAGTATTGGATACAGAGGTATTATGTTTAAAAAGAAGGAAGCGTCTTGAATTGTTCTTTCTTGGAAAGTATGAGAGGAGAGTTCTATTGACGTGGTTTACTGGAAGTGGTTTGGTATCAGTAGAAGAGAGAAGATAGAGAATGGAGTAGACACTTAGGTGAAGAGACCAATTTATATATAAAGTAAGATGGAAAAGAAGAAAAAAAAAATGATAAAAGAGTAGAAATTGGTGTAAGAGAGAGGAGATAGAGAATCAAGAAAATGGAGAGTAAACTATATATAGCACCTCTTTTCTATCCAGTTCAATTGCGCTGTTTCTAGAAATCCCAAATTCTGCGTACAGCTTGTTTTTGTCTCTGTCTAGTATGCACTGGCAGGGTGCAAATATGAAAGATGAAGGAGAAAGAAGAGATGCCAAAGTGAGAAGGAAGAAAAGAAGGAACGAGAAAAGGAGCAGAAGCAAACAATCAAACACTCTGACAATCAATGCAAAAAAAGCAGAACAGAACAAAGCCAAAAAAAAAGAGAAAGAACAATAAACAATCAATAAACAATCTAACAAAAGCCAATAACACAAGCAGACCGACCAACAACAACAGCAAAAAAAAAAACGTCGAACCCCAAGTCTCAAACAAAACAAAACGGGCCCTGGGAAGCCCCCCTTCTCTTTTCCCTTTCCAGTTTAAGCCAACTGCATTGGATCACGTCCAGAAAGTCTGCGAGTCAGGTCTGCACCCTATGTCAGCGGCCGCTCAGGGGGAAGATTGGCTCAGGGTGATTGTGTGTCAGCAGATGAATGGCTCCGGGAAGAGGACCCTCCAGAGGCACCCTTTCCCCACGCCCACCCACAGTTGTAGCTTCTTGTGGCCGCTGGGCTGGCCTCAGACACGCCCTCCCCTGCTGGTTACCTGAGTCTCACCCAGGTGTGCGCTGCCTTCTAAGCGATGGGGCTCCCTGGATGTCTGCAGCTGTTGTCTCCTCCGTCTTTTCCCCTTTGTCTGGGTCAGCCACTGCACTTCTCAAAGATGGCGGAGTTTCTCCTCCCATTCAGCAGCTGCTCCGCAGACCCTTGTGTCGGTCCAGATCGTGCGGGGGTCGGCTTGGCAAGCGGTGCAAAAGAGCTCCACGTGGACACCGCCCACGCCTCTAGGCCTCTTTTTATCCCTCCTTGCCGGTCAGTTTCAAAGCCGCTGGGTGGATCGTCTCCTTGCCGAGATGGTCTTAGCCCCTGCGCCTGCAGCACGGACAGCGTTGTTTCGGGCTGTGGACCGCTGGGACTCTGACCCTGGTTGTTGTGGCCCTGAGAACTTTGTATTTCGCTGTCCCGGTTACTAGGAATTCTATGAGAATTCTTTTCAATGTCTCCTGGCACACATGTACATAGACTTTTCTATGTCATTTATTTGAGTAGAATTATAGTGCTACAGGGTGTATATGTCTTCAATTGTACTAGATATTCCACATTTTCCAAAGGGGTTGTATTAGTTGAATATTGCCACCATTAGAGTATTAGAATCTGTTTCTATATGTCCTTTCCATAACTGGATATTATCAGATTTCTAAAATGTTGCCAATCTGGGATGTAGGCAATGATCTTGCCCTGTGCTTTTAATTCACATTTTCTTGATTACCAAAAGGTTGAACAACACTTCATATATTTTTTAAGCATATAATTCCTCTGTTTTTAGGTACTATTCAAAAACGTTGTTCATTTTTATGGAGTTATTTCTTTCTTGTTGATTAGTAGCATACATATTGATGCATTATTCTTGGTAGGTTTGGCTGCAAAATCAACATTAAGAACAAATTAGTGAATACTGAGCTATTGCTCATAAGGAAAATGCAGAGTTAGGTTCTTGTGAGCCTCTAGTTACATTTTCACCAACTGAAATGCCATTTGCAGTATATAGGTTGATTCACCAATGTCTTTGTAAAATAAGCTAGTCTCATCAGTGTTGGAAACCTGCTCTTAGAATTACCCTTTTCCTACATAACAGTTGGCAGATTCTTTAAATAGTCTTTTGCAGCCTCCTGATCTGCTGAACTTACTTCACCTACAAGTTTAATGTTTTTTACATTTTATTGCCATTTAACCCCTCCAGGCAGCCAGCATTTGTAGATAAGGGCTTAATATTTTCTTGCCCCTAGGTAAAATGACTGTAAATTTCTTTGGCTTTAAACATCACAACATTGCTATCCACCAGGCTTTTATCAGTTGGTCATTATCTCATAAATCCAAAAATTCAGCCACTTTTCCATCTTGTCCATAGCTTTATCACACACTATAACTGTTACCTTAGCCCTTTCTGGAACATCCTCACCTAAAAGTTGGATATTGTTCTTCAATTCTCTGGATACCATATTGTCAAATCATTAACATTGAACTTAATAGTCAACATCTTTATAACTTATGCCTAAATAAAGATTATCTACCATGTGTATTATCTCCATGAGAAACATCAGAGCCTTATTTAATTTAGTAATGCTAGATGATACTTTAGCACTATGCATGAGAGCCATTTTAAAATACCATTATCATTAAGAAAAAGCGAAAAAATAAACCAAAAAAGCAAAAACATGGCACTTACATGTTTTAAAACATCACATGATTGAAGAAAAGGAAAGCTATTGGTTTATGAATGTGGATCTTGTAGGCTGCTACTTTATTCTTTTCATTTATCATCTCTAGAAGTCTTCTGTTGTAGTTTTTGGGTCCTCTAGATAGGCTCATGTCATCAGCAAATAGTTTGACTTCCTCTTCTTTTATTTTAATCTTTTTAAATTTCTTTCTCTTGCAAAATTACTCTGGCTAGAATTTCAAGAACTATATTGAACAGTAATGGTGAGCGTGAACACCCTTGTCTTGTTCCTTATTTTAAAAGAAATGCTTGTGGCTTTTCCCCATTCAGCATGATATTGGCTTTGAGTTTGTCATATATAACCTTTGTCATATTGAAATAAGTTCCTTCTGTTTGTAGTTCTCCAGCATTTTTAACATGAATTGGTTCTGGATTTTATCAAAAGCCTTTTCTGCATTTATTGAGATGATCAAGCAATTATTGTCCTTAATTCTATTTATGTGGTGAATTACATATATTGATTTGTGTATGTTGAACCAACCTTGAATCCTCGGAATGAAACCCACTTGATCATGATGTACAATCTTCTTAAAGTGTTTTTGTATACAAACAGTTGTATACAAATATTTATATGTAAAAAGATGCTATATATGTGCATTATGAATTGTAATACATACTACTATTATAAATTAAAAAATAAAAAAAATAAATAAAGTGGTTTTGGATGTGGTTTCCTAGTTCATCATGGATATTGGTCTCTAGTCTTCTTTCTTTAGTGTGTCTTTTACTGTTTTTTGTATCAGGGCTTCAGAGAATATATTGGAGGAAGAGAGAGCCCATATGAGAAAAAGTCTTTCCCAGCTACTTCTCTATCAAGGAATTAATATCCAGAATATATAAACTTCACACCAAAAAATAACTCATTTAATAAATGGGCAAAAGAACTAAAAGGCAATTCTCAAAAGAGAGGAAATAGAAATGGTCAACAAATAAAATTAAAAAAAATGTTCAACATCCCAAGCAATTAGGAAATGCAAATCAAAACTAAAGATTTCATCTCACTCCACTTATAATGGCAATCATCAGGAATACAAATAATAATAAATGCTTGTGAGTATATAGGTTAAAATGTTATACATTGTTGATGGGACTGCAATTTGTACAAACACTTTGGAAAGCAATATGGAAATACCTCAAAAAAATAGAACAGAAAGACTATATGACCAAGCTATACTAATCCTTGGCATATCCTAAAGAAGTAAACTAAGCATACTGTAGAGATATAGGCATATCAGTATTTATAGCAGTGCAATTCACAATATCCAAGTTATGGAACCAGTCCAGGTGTCCATCAATAGATGAATAGATAAAGGCAATATATTATATATATGCCATGGAATTTTGCTCACCTGTAAAAGAATGAAACTATGTCATTTGCTTATAAATGGATGAAACTGGAGAACATCATGTTAAGTGAAATAAGCCAAACTCAGAAAGTCATAGGTTGAATGCTTTCACTCATATGCAGAAAGTAGAGCAAAATTAGGTGAATAAATGGGTGATCAGGAATCTCATGAAAATAGAAAAGAGATCAGTGGAGTAGAGGAAAGGAGAAGGAAGGAGGGATTAAAAAAAGAAGAATGGTGGCATGAATCTGACCAAATTCTCCTAAGTAAATAGATGAAAATACCACAGTAAATTTCACCTTTAGGTATATTTATAATACACTAACTTAAAAATCAATAAAAAGAAGACTAGTAGAGTAGACAACGGGGAAAAGGGGTATGGAAGATGAGTGGGAAGGAGAAAGTACTGAGGACCAAAGTAGATGAAATTATATTCCATGCATGTACAATTATGCATAATGAGCCCCAATATTATATATAAGTGTAATCCAGTAATAAAAATAAAAAACATGACAATTAATATGCACAATTTTTAGTTTATGTATAGGTTAAAATTAATTTAAAAATTTAACAATGAAAAATGAGAAAAAAAATTGTCACTAAATAGACTGCAAATAGGACAATGTTTACAACATATGAACTGAAATAAGTGTACAGTTTCTCTTTGTTCTACCTTACCTAGGAACTAATGAATGATCAAAAATAACTAGAAAAGTGCCACAAATGTCAATTTCTGGATTATAAATATATTTGTAGTAAAGTATTAATGAACAAAAACAGAATATGCAAATAATGATGGTGGATTGTGGGTTTGTTTGTGTGTGTGTTTGTATATATTCTTTTTTTATTACATATACTGATAATTTGTAATACCTTTTCGTACTTTCTGACTTCCATTTTCAATCTGAGTTCCTTAGAAAAATGGGAGTTTTTTTTAAGGTAGCAATATTCATCGATTCTTTTGTGTTTAATGTCTATTTCTATCATCTCGATGAGTTTTCTGTTTGAAAAATCAGAAAATATTTTCTGTATTATTTTCTAAGAGCTGAAGAATCTCCCATATGTGGTTTTATAATCAATAAAATAATGATTTGTGTATTTGTGATTAAATCAGGGTTCAATTTTATTTTTCCCTGAAAATGATTTTTTTTTTTCATTTGCCCAATTTTTAGTCTTGGCAGAATACCTGGAAAACATTGACCTTTCCCACACTCCACTACAGTACTTCTTTTGTCATAAGGAAGTATCTGTTTATCTGTTTGTGCTCTAATCCTGCCTTCTCTCTTCTGTCCAGTTTTTCTATCCATAGACCAATATCACATTGCCTTTATTACTATAAATGTATAATAAGTGTCAAAATTTAGTAGCTCAAGTTCTAAGACATTAGTTGTCTTTTTTAAAAGTACTGCATCATTTTACTACTTTACTGTGTGCATATACACACACACACACACACACACACATATAAATCATTTTGTCAATTTCCACAGAAATTCCTACATATATATTAACTAGAATTTCATTGAATTTATGGATCAATGTAAAGATAATTAACATCTTAACAATATTAACTGTTCCAAAAGAAAAAGTTTCTCTACAGTATTTAACATTTGTTTATGTCTTCTTGGATTTCTCTAAAGATGTATTTGTAGTATTGTGAAAAGAAGTTTTCACATGTTTTTTAAGCTTAATCCTCAATTTATATTTTATGGTCCTATACATGTAATTTTTAAAAATATTACTTTCTGTTGGTGGCATTCACAAATATTCATTTTATAATTTTATTATAATTTGTTTAACTTGCTTATTCTAATAATTTATCTCTTGATTATTTTTATATGCATAATCACAAAATATATGTATAATTTCTTGTTTTCACATAATGAATGAATATAACTACTAAGTTTGCAGGGATCTCAATTCAATTGTTAAATTGAAGTGATGGTAGTGGAATTCTTCCATTGTGCTATTTTTCAAATAAAAATTGTCCAGTGTAATCTCTGTTTGTTGTTGTTAGTTTTCAGATACAAGAAGTCCTCTTATTAAAATCTGGCTAATTACACTTATTAATAACATATGATTAATTATATCAAATGGTTTCACTACACTTTATTTTGACAATTATATAACACTTTTTTAATATTTATTTTTTAGTTGTAGTTGGACACAATACCTTTATTTTATTTATTTATTTTTATGTGGTGCTGAGGATCAAACCCAGGGCCTCGCACAGTCTAGGCGAGTGCTCTACCACTGAGCCACAACCCCAGCCCATGACATTACCCTTTTGATATGGTAATGTGGTACAATAGAAATTAAAAAATTTTAATGTAAAACAAACCCAGCCATTCCAAAATAACTCTACAATCTAAGATGTATTTTCATTTTTTGTGCTGCTAATATTTTGAGACTCTTATTTTTTGCATGTATACATTTGCAGGATATTCACAAATATTTTTCCTTATAGAGCTTTTTCTAGCATTTGTAAACAAGGTGTTGTTAGAGTCCGAATGAGATGGGAATTGTTCATTGTTTTCCATTATTGGTAAGAATAATTTGTATAATACTAGAATATTGCTTCCCTGAATGTTTGTTAGAAGTGCCAATAAAACTTTCAGCACCTGCAGCTTTCAACATAGGGAGATTTTTATTACTAATGCAAATATTTTAATAACAATATACCTATTCAGTTTTAAATTCTGTTTGAGTTATGTTTGGTTATTTATATTTTTCTAAGAATTTATAAGTTTTATCTCAATATTTAATGTATTGGCCTAAAGTTTTTCATGATATCCTTTTATTATTCTGTTAGTATCTTAAGGGCCTATGGCAATGTTTTGTCTTTCATTCTTAATATATTTGGGTAGAGATTGATTGAACTATTAAAATAAACTATTTTTAGAGCAGTTTTGGATTAACAAAGAAATTGTAACAATATTATAGAGTTCCTTTGTACTCTGTACACTCTTTCCTAAATTAACATTTTATGTTATTATCATATTTTTAGATTGAAGAATCAATATAGACTTATAATTATTAAGTAAAATTCATATTTTATTCAGATTTTTCTACTTATCACACAAAGTCCTTGTTCTGTTTCAGGATTCAATCCAAAATATCAAATAACAGTTATTTGTCAAGTCTTTGAGGGTCCTATGTGTGTTGACAGTTTATGGGACATACTTTGTTTCCTTTTTTCTTTCTTTTTTTTGGGGTACCAGGAATTGAACCCAGGGGTAGTTAATCACTCAGCCACATCCCCAGTCCTTTTTTTTTTTTTTTTTTTTTGTACCAGGGATTGAACTCAGGGGCACTCGACCACTGGGCCACATCCCCAGCCCTTTTTTGTATTTTATTAGAGACAGGGTCTCACTGAGTTGCTAAGTGCCTCGCCATTGTTGAGGCTGGCTTTGAACTCATGATCCTCCTGCCTCAGCCTCCCAAGTGCTGGGATTACAGGCATGTACCACCGCGCCTGACCCCAGTCCTTTTTATTATTATTATTATTTTAGAGACAGGGTCTTTCTAATTCGCTAAGGCTTCATTAAGTTGCCATGTCTGGCTTTAAACTTGTGATCCTTCTTCCTCATCCTTCCAAGTCACTGGGGTTTTTGTTTTCAAAGGCAGTGTTATGAGGAATGTTGGTCAGGTATTTTATAGAATTTCTGTCTCCTAAAATTTGTCTGATACTTTTCCTGTGATTAGAGTTGATTTGAGGAATGCACTAGCAATATGATTTATGAATTTTGATGTTTATCTTGATCACTTGGCTAAAGTGGGGTATTGTCTGCTTTTTCCATAGTAAAGTTTCTCATTTTCTTTCTTTTTGTTAAATGTTCTTTGAAAGAAAATAACTGTGTTTAGCCTCCTTAGGGTACATACTTACACTAAAGAATGAGGACTTGTGCTCTGCTTCCTTCAGGGTGGAATATTTACATAAGTTATTTGGAATTCTTTTAGGGAAAAAAATGTGTCTCTTCTCTTACATTTAGACATTTCTTCAATTATTTACTTATATGGGGATTCATGAATATTTATTTTATTCTTTGTCTTATAATAAAATGCTAATTTATTTTATTGCTCAAATTGTGGAATGGGAGCTCTAATGTTTGGCTCATGTGTCCCTTTGATATTCTCTCATGATTGTGTGTGTGTGTGTGTGTGTGTGTGTGTGTGTGTGTGTGTTTGTTTTGGTGAGCACTTTCTTACTTTCTGGTTGTAAAGTATAAAACAGGCTCATCTTGTATGTTTTCTACCCATATCTTAGAATCAGTGATTTGTTCAAGGATCCCTGTTTTCTTGTATTGGAGAGTGTTATTAGAAATTAAGATGTGAGTAATAAGTATACTCGTTTCTTCTGGGTGCCACATCTTGGCTATCAGCTTTCAGAGCATAAGAAAATATGTGTTTATACTAACTCATTTATCCATACATATCTCATGGTTTGGATGTGATATGTCCCCCAAAAGCTTGTGTGTGAGACAATGCAAGAAAGTTTAGAGGTGAAATGATTGGATAATGAGAGCCTTATCCTAATCAGTTAATTAATTCCTGATGGGAATAACTCAGTAGTAACTGAAGGCTGGTAGGGTGTAGCTAAAGGAGGAGGGTCATTGAGGCTGTGCCTTTGGGGTATATATTTTGCATCTGGTGAGTGAAGTCTCTCTCTCTCTGGTTCCTGATCATCATGTGAGCTGCTTCCCTCTGCCACACTCTTCCACCATGATGTTCTGCCTTATGTTGAGTCCCAGGGAATGGACCTGGATGTCTATGGACTGACCTCAAAAACTGTGAGCCCCCAAATGAACTTTTTCTCCTAAAATTGTTCTTGTCATGTCTCTTAATCATGGCATTACAAAAAAAAAGTTGACCAAAACAACACAAATGTACATATTTATATATGTAAGCATCTATATCACCATTTACCTAAACATAAGTTCATATTGATGTCTTCAACTTTAACTCATTATCATATGTTTCATGCTAGTGTGCTCACATTGCTTATCTGTTAACTCCCTCTCCTACAGTGAGAAACCTGGCTGTTATCATTTGCCATCTGTTTATTTTAAATTCATTTATACACTTAAAATTACTGAATTCTTACAATATTTAATCTTCCAATGCATGAATAATAACAAAAACTTCTCCAAGTAAATAGATTCTTTCCAACCTCTTTTGTCAAAGTTTTGTACTATCCAGCATCCTGTAATTATTCCAGTAGATATATATCTAAATACTTCATTTTTCTTTGGTGATATTGAAAATTATACTTAAATAATTAAATGAAAAATTATATATAAAGAATTAAATGTAATTATTAATTGATTCTATATGAGAAATCAATTAAAATTTGTATATTGTCTTTGTATATTACAAGTTTGCTACAAGAGCTTATTAGTGCCAGATGCTTTTTTCTTGATTTGAGGGGGGTAATCTGTATAGGCAATTATATTACCATCAAACAAATATGGCTTTATTTCTTCCTTCACAATTTGTATGCCTTCGATTTTTCTTTCTTATCATTATTGTATTAGCTAAGCTTTCAAGGATGGTGTTGCAGTGGCAAGAGAAAGCATCCTTGTTCTTAAAAGTGGTGAAGTATCCATTTTTTTCCTGTTAAGTATGACATTCACTATAGATTTTTTTGTGAGTGTTGTTTACCATTTTGATGAAGTTCCCCTGTACTCCTAGTTTTCTGAGAGTGTTAGCAAGAATGGCTATTGAATATAATCAGACATTTTTTCTGCATCACTTGATATTATCACATAATTTTTCTTCTTTAAACTATTGATATAGATTGCATATATTGATTTTCAAATGTTTAACCAGGCATGCATACTTGGTGTAGACAAATCATTCATTGTTGTGATGTGCACTTTAAAATACATGTGGGATTTCATTTGCTAAAATCTGTTGAAGATTTTTTAATTTATGTCAATGAGACATCAATATGTAGTTTTCTTGCCTTATAATATATTTATCTGGTTTCTGTATGGGTTAGAAAATTTGCCTTCTTCTATTTCTTGGAAAAAACAATAGACAATTGATATAATTCATTTCATCTTTAATTAATTGATATCATTTACCAGTGGAACCATGTGTAATTGGTGTTTCCTTATTTTGAAGATTATTAATTACCCATTAATTTTCTAATAGTTTTAGGCCTATTAAGATTATCTTCTTCTTCTTTTTTTTTTTAGTTTATCCATTCAATGAATATTGAGTACTTGCACTGTGCCAAGATAGGTGCTAGGAGATTCAAGGAAAATAAAGCAAGATATTTTGCCTTAAATACCTATTACTCTTTTACTAATCTAGTAGAAAATAATGTAATATATAGCACAGAGAAATAGTAAAAGAGACAAAAAGAACCTATGACAGAGATTGTTGTAGCACATAATGCGTACTAAGATTGTATAAGTGAAACAGAGTTTGGATCTCCACTGTGGAGGGCCTTGGAATTCCATGCTAAGGATTTCAAGTTTCGTTTTATCTTTAGGACTTAATGACTACAAAGGACAAATGTGAGTGATCAGAGCCTGAAATCGGTCTGTGACAGCGAATATGAAGAAGGCTGATGAGATCCCAAAGATAGGTACATGGCAGAATTGGCTGATTGTGACTAGTGCTGAGGAAGGTGTCAAAGTTGATATAACCTGTGTTCAGTCAATCTACTGTGTATTGAGTACCCCTGTTAATTGAAGGTTGAATGTAAGCTAAGTTCCCTGTAGTTAAGAACCAGCAGTCTTCTTATTTCATATGATCCTAACTAGTAGCTGGTCAGTTTAAGAAAGTAATCAGTAAAGCAAGAAATTAGAAAAAAAAATTATATATATACACATATATATATGTACATATATATGTGTATATATATAAAGTTTTATATGTATATATATATACATAATTTACACATTTCATTTTATCTTAAAATATAACTGTACATCATTTTTTCTCTCTTTTAAAGCAGGGCCACAGTCATTTGTTTGAGTATTTCCCCTTTTTGGAGTGCTAGGGCACATAGAACACTCCTATTGATTTTGTAGTTGAGCAAAACTGAAGAAACTTGCAAAGCAACTTTAAAATAGAATCTTTTCATGTTTTTGGTGTTTTTATTACTAATGAGTTTTCTTTACCTTTGAGGATGTCACTCACAACTTATTCAACATTTTTAAAGTAACTCAGTTATTTCAAATCATTCTAAACACTCAAATGACTTTGCACAGAAGTATTTCTTCCTGCACCAAAATTTTCAGGGGATAATGTAATGGAAAATTAAATTTGGTAATATAATCACAGGTACAAAAGGCATAAACAAGTTTGGGAAGAAACACAAAATCTTTTTAGTAATCATGTAGCTTTTACTGGTGAAATAAGAACCAAGGCACAAAGGATGGCTACTCAAGAGCAGGTTTCTTGCTATGTATATTAACATGATTTACAGAGGAATTGAATAACACAGATAGTTAATTGGGGTTAATTTTCTCTTAATATATTTTATTTCTTCCTCAGACATGGAAAGGATCAAAAAAAATGTGGTTTTGTGATTAAAGGAAAATTAGTGGGAAGACAGGAGAAGGAGGTATTGAATATCTGTTTCAAGGCCAGGGATCACTGGTGGAACAGAAGATAAAGAAATGATGAATATACTTGATACTTCTCTTTTACTCACCCTACTGCCGTGCAGTTCCTCAACAAATTCCCCTATACTTCCATAATAGACATTGGATGCATTTCTGTACAACACACCATCTTGAAATCTTGTTGTTTAATTTGTGAGTCCATATATGAATAATTGGTCTTAGCAGGGCAGTGTATTAACTTGTTGGCACTTTCACCTATTCCCACCATTACTCCTCACCTGAATAATGGCTGTAGCTTTCTGTCAGATACACTCTCACCTATATAGAATATATTATCCCATAGTATCAGGCCATCCTTAAAATAATAAGATTTTATGCCATTTCCCAGTTCAAAACTTTCCCTAATGTAATAAGAAAAAATCCAAACTCTTTCCTTGAAGGGATAAAGTTTTGTCCTCTACCTTTGTCTAGAAAGGTTTAGTCATCTATCTCTTCAATCTGGACTTGACCATGTATTGGTCAGTGGAACAACAGCAATCATGACCAATGCTAAGCTTTAAAACTGTGTGCTTTTAGAGGCCTGTTGTTTTTCTCTGAGGCCTTGATATGATCCAGACTGAGTATTATCCTTAGAAAGATGTTGTAAAAAAACAGCCTGAAAACCACTGTCCATATGAGTAAGGTCATCATCTTAAGCCATCCAGCCTCATAAACTAACCCAAGTGAGATTGCCTGCCCCTGCATGGTTTTTAACTCTTCAGTTACTATTTTCTGTTTGTTTGTTTGGGACTCTGTCTTCATATTAGATGTTTTTCTCAATTACCTGTTCATAAATAAGAGTGGGACACTAATAAGCTGACCAAAAATGCAATTATGAGTATAAATTATTTAATGTGTGCTTTCACTACAGGGAGATCTACCTGGAACATTTCCTTGGCAAATCCCAATGTTAATCTTCAGGAATTTTCTCTCATTGGTCAGATTCATCAGAGAAATGTGTTTATGTATATATGTGTGTGTGTTTTGTTTGTATAGGTATATAGATATATACATATAAATATTGAGAAATTTATATATATACACACACACATACATATATACATACTGTCTTCCATGTGTTGCATGCTTGGTTGTCAGTGAAGGAAGAAATCTGGGAAGGTCTCTCAAATTCAGTATGTAAACTTTTTGTTATTCTGCATAATTTTATGGAGAATCACTATCACCTTCTCTTTCAGGTGTGCCCCAGGAGATTTTTTGAAACACAGAAAATATTACTCCAGTCTGGGATATAACTGCTTCTTGAACAGACTGTCAGTAAATGCTCTGTTTTTAGTATCAGATTCACCCTGAAATTAGACATATCCCGAATAACCAATTCTTTTACCTATAGGGGTTCTGATGAGTAATGGTGCTTCATGAATTTCTTCATGCTAGATTAGGGTTCATCTTTTTTTTCCTATCTGCTAAGTCAATTTGCCTTTTCTCTATTGGTTTTCAGCTATTAACTAACTGCTCTTTGTGCTAATAGGGTTATGACTTAAAATATTTTATTTGCTATACAGTGTGGGTGTTTTTTAGTGCACACAAGTTAAATGCAGGCTTTCAAAGTACCACCTTTTAAGCAGAAGTAACATAAATTTTAATTTTTGAATCAGACAATATGTGGCTAATTCATAGTAGCATAACGTTTTAGTCAGCTTTTTCAGTGCTATGACCACATACCTGACAAAACCAATTTTAAAGGAGAAAAAGGTTATTTGGGGGCTTATGGTTTCAGAGGTCTCAGTCAGCCAGCCCATAGACAGCCAGCTGGAGGTGAAGCAGGACATGGCAGAAGGAGATAGGAAGAAAAACAGCTCAGGACTAGCAACAGGAATCAGAGAGAGCTACACCAACTAAGGACAAAATATAAATCCCAAAGCCATGCCCCCAGGGACCCACTTCCTCCATCCACACCCTACATGCCTATAGTTACTACCCAGTGACTCCCTATCAGGGGCTTAATGTACTAATTAGGTTAAGATTCTCATAACCCAGTCAGTTCACCTCTGAATTCTGTTGTATAATTTTACACATGAGCTTTTATGCAACACCTATTAACCATAACACATAAGGAAGTCATAAAAGAAACTGGAGTCATGTTTAAATGGAAATGGCACAAAACCCAGGGATAACATAGAGGGCAAGGGAAAATAGATTAAAATCAGTGTTAGACATTTTGATCTGAAGTTGGAAGTGAAGCTAAATTTGATGAGAACATACTTGATGCCAAGGCATTTCACATATGTGTTTCAGGATGACAAGATGGAAATTTGATGTGCCTTTTCTGCTTAAAACTGGGCCAGTGGCTATAATGATTCAAATTAATGAATGAAAAGTGGAAAAAAAGGGATTGGAGAGTCTTCTATTTTTTAGTAAAATTAATGTGTTAGATTAATAAAAGAGAGGAGCATGACATCCTGGAGATTATGATAGTGGATAGATAGATTATCTTCTGGATTACAGGCAAGCAAAGAAATGTTCATTTTCTGCAATATGACCCACTTTTGCGAACCTGCCTGCTAAGGTAATTAATGACAGTGCTCTCATAGTTTTGATTTGTTTCCACAAAGGTTTCCAGTGTCATAGGATAGATTCTCTTATGATGATTACTTCATCATCTGACAAAATGTATTTCCAAAGAACTGGAAATCACCTTTAAACAATGAATGTGAACTTGATATCTTCCCATCATGCCATGGATAATGCATAGTACTGTTGTCTTACTCTTTTATCCATGTGTCCATATTGTCAATTTGTTAAACATTATTTGATTATTTATTTTAAATTGATAAATAAAATTTATACATATAGTTGTTGTGTACAACATGTTTTTAAATATGTATGCACTGTGAAACGAATGGATAAATTGAGCTAATTAACATGTATTACTTTGCATACTTATATTTCATGATGAGAACATTCAAAACCTGCTGTCTTAGCATTTTTAAGATCATGATACACTGTCATTGACTATAGTCACTGCAGTGTAAAATATAATCATGAACTTATGTCCTCCTAACTAAAATTTTGTATCCT
The DNA here is from genome assembly GCA_025594165.1 of Tamias sibiricus. Classification (NCBI taxonomy): domain Eukaryota; kingdom Metazoa; phylum Chordata; class Mammalia; order Rodentia; family Sciuridae; genus Tamias; species Tamias sibiricus. The sequence continues at coordinate 135,049,784 of CM046667.1, forward strand.
TTGGAACATATCCTTTGCTCCAATATCCACTCAACCCCATATCCCCTCACTGCCACCCCCAGTCTCTCTCAATTTTGAATTTTCATTCTTTAAGAAGAAACATCTCTATTCTTAAACTCCTCCAGATTGAGCTGTGGGTGTGACACAGGAATTTAGGAAGGCTGGTTTGCATTTGCAAAGACATTTCCAATGTTGAAATGCTCAAGATAGATGTGATAAGGATGAGTTTCTAATGGTCTGAAACCATTAGTTCAGAGGAACGAATACTTCCTCTAAAACTCTGTAGAGCAATGAAACACCTCACAGTTTACCTCACCAGACGTTGCGACCTAAGAATGGAGTTTTTTACTTCCTATCCTCACTGATCCTTTCAACAGACATTTTGATTATGAACCTTAATGTCCTCCCCGACAGACATTCTTCACACCTGCTCTGCCATCTCCGTTAATCTGAGGGAAGACTGATAGCAATCCACAAGCTTAGGCCATCTGCACCTGCCTTGTAGATATCCTTTCTGTGGCGTGTATTCAAAGAGAGCCTGGGTTTTTCAACCTCTCCAAACATGAAGCAACCACCTTGGGCTGATAAGAAGATAGAATGGAGCAGGTGAGGACATTGGGATGGAGGTGAGGACATGGGGACAGAGGCGAGGTCCACAGAGCACACTTACTCAGGGCCCCCATTGCCAAGGAAACAGTGCCTTTGTCTGCATTGCCTGCATCTCTTTAGAATAACCCTTCTTAGGCCCACGGATCTCAAATTAAGCCTTCTATGAAACTAGGGGTCCTTAGAGGGCAACGACCTCAGCACACTGGAAACCTCTAAGAGAAGTGGGCTAGAACTTGGGCCTTCAGAGGATGCTAACTGCAGTAGGTAGCAGCCTTGCGGCAGTCATGGTTGAATTCTGTGAACTAGACAGGAGGAGAATTTACATCACACCTGTCCATGGATGGAAGAGTTAAAGCATTTATTGACTGCTTGCTATATGACAGACACTGCGATGCACATCTTTGTTCTATACGCTATTTAATCTTCAGAACCACAAAGTAGGATGGTGTCTTCTTGTCACTGAAGAGAAAATGCAGAAACAAAGGTGAAGTGACTGGCCCAAGGCCGGCCTGACTCCACTCTTGCTCTCCCTGCCTGTGGGCTTCCTGTGACCTTGTTCTCTCAGGCTTGTTGAGGACTTCACTTTTTCTGAATTCCTGCGGACTCTCTGTAACGGGTACATAATAACTCTGTGCTTGAGTCAGAGATGAAGTCAGAGATGAGTCTGTCACAGGCGTGCACTTCAAGAACATGCTGAAGTTCCAGAATCCCTTGGGCTTTGTTTGTACATGTGTATCCATGAGGCCATCCCCCACCCCATGTTTCTGTCAATCAAAATGCAGAAGGTTTGAGGAGTGGACTCCCCCGTGTAGGATATCATCACTATTTCTGTTGATGTTGTTATGTTTATGGGCAATAAGGATAGGTGTGGACAGTTTGGACAAAATTCCCATGTTGAAATCTTTACTCCTGGTGCCTCAGAGTGCATCTTTACTTGGAAGTAGGCTCCTCACAGTGGTAATCATGTTACAATGAGGGCCAATATGAATGGTGTCCTTATAATAAGGGGAAACTGGGACCCAGAAATGCACACAAGAAAGAAATATGAAGAAATACAGGGAGAAGGCAGCAATCTATAAGCCAAAGAGAGTGGCGTGGCGCACAACCTTCCCTGACAGCCAATTCCCACCCTTCTGTGCACCTCTGAAAACATAGCAGGGGAAACAAGTCATGACGGCAGTTACTTTGTCTTTGAAAAAGTGGTAAGAAGGAGATTCAGGGAGAGTTGTCTGGAAATGATGAACATCTGAGCTCCAATTCTGAGGATGAACATAAGTTGATGTGGTGACTGGGGATGGTGTCAGGGAGAAGCATGTCCCAGGTGGAGAAGACAATTTGTTGAGTGTCACAAGAGGGTGCTCCAGGCAATAGTGTGCGCATGTAACTCCTTAATCTCCTACCTTCGGCCTGACCTTCCACGGGGTCCTGTTTCTTCATCCTCCTTCATGAGCATCTCTAGTGTCCTCACTCCCCATACTAGCACTCTTCAAGGGTAACCCAGTGGCTAACCCAGTGAGAGTCGCTTCTCTCCACTTCCTGAGAACTTCTGAAAAATACCATTAATTGAAACATCATCCATACGTGGACAGCCATGTAGGGAGGATCATGGGATACCTCTTAAATGACAGGCCTTCTCACCAGCATTTGCTGTGCATAGCCCAACATCAGTTCAGGGAATATCCTCACTTTTCATGAAAAACTGGTGCCCAGGTGGTTGTGTTTAATTTGATGCTATTGCTGTCCATCAGTGATCTGGTTCTAAAATGAGTCATCTCTGATACTTGTTGCTACCACATACCATGTTAGGATTCCAGGACAGACTGACTGTTTTCTTGAAATCCCCATTTGCTGCCTATTCCTGAAATTTTAAACTACCCTTACCTGTGTCCACTCTTTACATTTCTCTCATGTTTTAAAGGCCATCAAAAATTACTGACAGTGACTACAATTACACCTGTAAGTTCCTTCCATAGTGGGAATGTTGTTAGACTGGATCTAAAGGCTTCTCTTTGTAGTACATAGCCCAATAAATTCCGGCTATCTCTTGGTTCATTTGGGGCTGCAATTCCACCTTACCTTTCTGCTTGCTCATTTCTAATTAGAAGAACATTGTCTTTCCTGGATAAAACAGGTACACAATATAAAATTAGTAGTTGGGCTGGATGTGGTGGTGCACACCTGTAATCCCAGAGAGTCAGGAGGCTGAGACAGGATGGCTGCAAGTTTAAAGCCAGCCTCAGCAACTTAGCAAGGTCCTGATAAATTTAGTGAGAGCCTGCCTCAAAATAAAATAAAAATTAATAGTAATTAAAAAATAAAAAAGTAATGGGGGATGTGGCTCAGTGGTAAAGTGTTCCTGGATTCAATCCCTGGTACCAAAAAAAAAAAAAAAAAGTTGGGGTTTTCTCAAATGATCCATGAACATGACACCTTCTGTTGTCCTCATTCTCTAGTCTTACAGAATTTTTTTAGTCCTTGACACTGTGACCGCCCTGTTTTTTTTTAGTCTTTTTTATTTTAGTTGTACACAATGTCTTTATTTATGTTTACATGGTGCTGAGGATCGAACAGGGCCGTGCACGTGCTAGGCAAGCTCTCTACCGCTGAGCCACAATCCCAGCCCCAACTGCCCTGTTCTTGATGCGACTTCATTTTTGTTTATATGACACCATTCCCTCCTAATTTTCTTTTTCTCTCTGAGAGCAATTCTATTTCAGGCTCTGCTGCAGAATCCTCTTTCTCTGCTAGCACTTCAAGTTTGTGTTTCCCAGATTTCTGGTCTGGGTCCACTTGTCATCTTTACTCTTCAGACTTCACCATTCACTCGACCTCCCCTGCCACCAAATCCACACATCTGAATCTGCAGATCAGACTTCTCTTCCAGAGGCTCAATTGCTTCTGACACCCCCACTTGGATTCTCTTATAGGCCCCTTATCCTCAAGCTGCCAAACTCTGAACTATTCATCTATTCCTTATTCTTGGAAGGGCTTATAGTTTTGCTAGAGCTGGGAAAATGTATGGCAAATTTTGCTGTCTGAGAAGGTAAAGAGATTCCTGTCTGTTCCAGTGTGGTTTTTGCACCGCCCCCCCCCCCCATATTTAGGGTAGATTAAATTGTAGGAGCTGACCAGTCTCGGAATAGGCACAGAAACAACGAAGTAATCCACAATAGACTTCAACAGTTATTCATCCAACAAACATGGCCTGAGCACCGACTTTGTGCCCAAGATGGTAGTCCTCACTAGCAGGATGTGTACAAAGACTTCATCTCTAACCCCCATGGGCCTCAGAGAATAACACATTGCATACATTTCCTGAAGCTAGTGTATTCAGTTTATGTGTCATGGTGACTGGGCTACACACATGTGTCAAATATCATTCTGAGTGTGTTTGTGAGGAGTTTCTCGATGAGATAACATTTGAATCAGGTGACTGAGCAAAGTAGATTGCTCTCCATGTTGTGGGTGGGCCTCATCCAACCTACTAGAGACCTGATTAGAACAAAAAAAGCTGTGTGAGAGGGAACTCATGCTGCCTGCCTACTTGAGCTGGGACATGGGTCTTTTCTGGCCTCTGGACTACGACTGAAACATTGGCTTTACTTGAGTCTTGAGCGTGCCAGCTTTTGGATTGGAATTTACATCATCTGCTCTCCTGTTCCTCGGGTCTGCAGGCTTGAACACAAACTACCCATGAGCTCTCCTGGGTCTCCAGCTTGTCCATTAGATCTTGGGACTCCTCAGCCTCCGTAATTGTATGAAACAGTTATCTAGCATAAAATTATTTCACTCTCTCTCTCAATATATACATTATATGGATTTTGTTTCTTTGGCAAATCCTATTTGAGCTAGATACTTCTTTTACATACTTACATATTCTCAACTCAAATCCTTTCTGTGTGATTGATTTTAATTAACATCATCTAAAATTAACTTTTTTGTGTGTACAATTTTAGGAATTTTAACACATGTATAGATTTCTGTAACTGCCAACACAATCAGGATATGAAAGATTTCCATCACATCTCAAGTTTTCTTATGTTTCCCATTTTGAGTCAATTTCTTCCCTTACCCAGAAACCCTGAATAATCACAGATCTGGTCTCCCTCTTATACTTTAGCATCTTCTAGAATGTCATGTAAATTTTCTCCTAACGTACAAATCTTTTGAATTTCTCTTTTTTTTCTTCTCAGCATAATTCTATAGACAACTATTCAATTTTCCTATATCAGTAGCTTGTTTTTCATTTTTGAGTATTTTTCCACTATGTAGATGCACCACACTTTTGTCATCCATTCTCCCATTGAAAGACTTTGTGTTGTTACATTTTATGGTAATTATGAATAAAGCTGCTACTGAACAACCACATAAAGGGTTTTCATGTCCATAAATAAATATATTACAGGTGCGATTGCTTGTCCACATTGTGAGTATATTTTTATATAAAGAAGGTTATTATATATGATAAAAGGGTTAATTCAACAGGAAGATGAAAAAGTATGAATTTATATGCACCCAACATCAGATACTTCTTTGACTTATAATGGGTATGAAACCCAATATACCAAGTATAAGTTGAAAATATCAAAAGTTGAAAATGCACTTAATATGCCTAGCCTACTTTAAACATGCTCAGATTACTTACGTTAGCTTGTGGTTGGCCAACATTATTTAACATGAAGCACATTTTATAATAAGCTGTTGAATAACATGTGACTTGTTCAATACTGTACAGGAATTGAAAAACAGAATGGTTGTATGGTACTATTGAACAATCATAATGTTGAAAAGCCATAAGTTGATTCATTGTAAGCTGGGGATTATCTTTTTGTTGTTGTTTTCCCTTTTGGATATACATGACAGTAGAGTGTATTTTGGCATATTATACATGTGAGTATATCTTTCACTTTAAGAAAGCATCAAAACATTTTTTTTTTTTTTTTTTTTTTTTTTGGTACCGGGGATTGAACTCAGGGGCACTTGACCACTGGGTCACATCCCCAGCCCTTTTTTGTATTTTATTTAGAGACAGGGTCTCACTGAGTTGCTAAGTGCCTCGCCATTGCTGATGGCTGGCTTTGAACTCGCGATCCTCCTGCCTCAGCCTCCCAAAGTGCTGGGATTACAGGCGTGCGCCACCGCGCCCGGCTAAGCATCAAAACATTTTAAAAACAGTTTGTACCATTTTGCATTCCATCAGCTATGGATGAAAGATCCAGTTGTCCTGCATCCTTGTTGAGCACTTGGTATTGCCTGGTTGTTGGTTTCCATTCTAACAGACTGAATGGTCTCTCATTGTGAGCTTAATTCACATTTTCCAAATGACATCTTTTCATGTGTTTGTCATCTCTATATCTTCTTTGTTGAAATGTCTACTAGTTTCTTTGCCTTTTTTGATTTCTTTTTAAATTTATTTGAAAAAATTCTTTATATATTCTGGATAAATGTCATTTGTCAGATATGTGATTGACAAACAACTTCTTCTAATGTGTGGCGAGTATTATAATCCTCTTAATGGTGGATTTCTAAGAGCAACACTTTTATATTTTTAGGTTTGGTTTTGTTCATCCATTCTTTCTTTATAGGTCACATTTTGAAGTTACATCGAACTCTTCACCAAGTCCTAGGTTGCAAACATTTTTGCCTAAGGAGTGAGGTCTAGGCTGAAGATTTTTCCTTTTCTTTTTCTCCTTTTATCATTATTATTATTTTACATATGGATGTTCAATTAGTCCAACAGCATCTATTGAAAAGATTATTTTCTCCTTTGATTTACCTTTTCACGTTTCTTGAAAGTTCATTGTCCATATACATCTGTAGTCATTTCTGAACTCTCTTTTTTGTGATACTTATCTTGGCCAGTATATACCTGTCCAGAGATGGGTCTTATTCACTGCTGAGAAGTAGTTGTTCCTTGTCCAACAGAGGGTGGCTTAACAGATAGAGGAGATTCTCAATGAATGGAGAATTCCTAATTTGATGGAAGGTTAAGAATCTGAATTTAAAGGGGATTTAAGAGGAGATACTCTGTTGTCATGGCCAGTGTTGAGATCAATTACTTCACTCCACACCCCACCTTTGGGTACACACTTTGCTTGGTTCTAGAATATCGATCTGCATGGAAATTTAGCTTCCTAAATTGCTATGCTAGAAAAAAACTTAAAAAGAAGGAGATGATTGGATCTCCATCTGCACTAAAACTTTCTGGCTCATCTGTTCTCCCACTGACTTTCCAGTAAGCAAATGCTTCATTCCATCCACATTAGCAGCCTTGCTCTGTCTGCTTCTCCCTCGCTGGTCCTCCCTCAGCCCCTGTGGCCCTCCCTCTGGCAGAAGCCAGAGCCTTTAGCTTGGCCCCAACAGTGTCTAGGGGAGCAATGACTTTCTGCACATCTTCTATATTTGTTGAACTTGAAGATATTCTTGATTATTTTGGAAGAAAATAAGGTGTATGAAACAGTATAAAATGTTTTTCACAAAGAAAGTAAGACAAAATGATGCTGTATAGGAATAAAACTGGGAGTCCAGGGACTTGTGCTATAATCCCACCAGCCATAAAATGGGACTACAGACCTTATGTGTCCATATGGACGACTGTGTTCTTATCTTGAAAAAGAAGAAATTGAAGGGGAACAAGAGTACAAAGCCAAGGCCTTCAGAGACCAGACAGGCAACAAAAATCAATGATATCTGATGAGCCTAAGAAAAACCTAACTGTGGAAGCACATTGATAAAGAATCCTTGGCTGCCTCCGTGCTCATTAGTGATGGGATCAGAGTAAGAGAGAACTCAAGCCCACCTAGGGTGGCCACTATCACAGATTTTTTTTGTCTTTTCCGGCAGTGCTGAGGATGGAATCCAGGGCCTTGTGTAAGTTCAGCAAGTGCTTTCCCACTGAGCCATAGCCCTAGAACCCAGGCTGGGATTTGACCTGCATGCTCACTGTGGCCACATTATCTCATTTGTAAGAACCTACACATTCAGATAGCCATGTGAAATCTTGTATTTTAAGATATTTCCTCCAGCTTTGAAAAAAGGTACCTTGGAGATTAAATAAAATCCCAAGAAAACCCATCTGTGGGTCATATCTCAGGTTTGTGACCTCTGGAGTAGATAACACTGATAACCCTTCTGCTGGAAGATTTTGGGGCTCTCTGTACTGCATAGAATATAGGAAGTTGGAATGGACAATTTCCCTCTTAGTTGAGGGTACAGTGAATAAGATATCCACATGTTTTTATTTTAGCCCCCTTGAAAATTAGACCCTTGATTAAAATATGTTAGCAGCTTTGGATGCTATTAAGATAACATGCAATATTTGCATGCAGGAAGCTGTATAAAAGGCATTTATTCACATTTTTCATAATGATAAATCATAAAATTATTTGTTACCAGAAGTACTTTATTCATTTTTAATTATTTATTTCAGTGAAGAACCATTGCATTGCTGAGTTGCTTACAGTCAAATGTAAGAACCCTGATATTCCCCATTTGAAAGAGTTTCAATTGGAACACTGTAGACTGGAATAAGCACTCCTGTTGTCCTTTCAGCCACTCCTTATATTCATGGCTAGGGCATGCTTGCTCTTAGAAATCCACCTAAGAGAATTAGAAGACAAGCCATACACTAGGAGAAAGTATTTACCAATCACAAATCAGACAAATGACATTTGTTCACGATCACCCAGTTCTGAGATTTTTTTTTTTTTTTTTTTAGTAGTGCTGGGGATGGAACTCAGGGCCTTCTCATGCTAAGCCAGTGTTCTACCACTGCACTACATCCACAGCCTAGCCTGATGCTTCTCTCAATAGGTGCCTGAAACTTCACTTGGGCTCCAGGGCTACATCAGCCTAGAGTGGCTTCGTGTATCCCCCCTTCTTCCTTATTGTAGACCTGGGGACTCTCCTTTCCTGCCAAGCTGTCACGTCAACGCCTTCCTTCCAGGTGCCTCTTCCTGCCAAGACTGGCCCCTGGTATAGTCTCCCCGACCCTGCTTCTTTGCAAGTTCAGCATATGGAAGGAACTCAGTAGATGTTGGTGGATTTCAAATGTGAGTATGTTCTGAATTGGCCTCTGCTAGTCCCATAATAGTCCTCTGGTGCAGGAATTCAAAGCAGGGGATAGTAGAGGTGACTGAAACAGGAGGTTTCTATTGGGGAACCACATGGCTATTTGTAATATTGGGGAACCACCTATGGCTATTTGTAATCTTAGTTATTGTTCAGCCACGCACCCACAATTTTTCTAAGCAATCATACTGACTTGGACAAAATGTATGCATCTTCTTACTTAAGGACAAGATATAGGTAACTGCAGACATTTGTTGAAACACAACATTATTAGTGAAAACCACATTTTACTGTCACTAAGAGTGGTTGACATTCTCCCATCACCAAGCTTGGCCAGATGAAACTTGGCTAAAGCTTGGTGTTTAGAGCTCTGGAGAACTCTGCCCTGACTTTCCTCCTCCTGGAGTCCGCCCACCACCCCAGCAGAGCACATGCTATCCACATTCCACTATGCGATATCTTGGCAGGTTTTGTGAATAACAGCACCTGATGGTCATTTAACTGAAAAGGCTTCAGAAGGAATGCCACATGTGAAAGACAGATTATGTCCTCCAAGGAAGGCCCCAAGTGACTCTGAAAGGAATGGACATCTGTATATGTTCATCCAATGACACAAAGCAGAACAGCGCTCCAGTCAATGTACATGTGGGAGAAATCACCACTGCCCCATCTACCCATACTTCTAAATTCCCATGTTAGAAATAGAAGCTTTAGCCAGATGCAGTGGCGTACGCCTGTAATCCCAGCAGCTTGGGAGGCTGAGGCAGGAGGATCACCAGTTCAAAACCAGCCTCAGAAACTTAGTGAGGCCTCAAGAAACCTAGTGAGACCCTGTCTTTAAATAAAATACAAAATAGGGCTGTGGATGTGGCTCAGTGGTTGAGCGCCCCTGAGTTCAATCCCTGGTACCCCCTAGGCCCCCCAAAAAGAAATAGAGACAAATAGAGGTATAGGTTTTATAAAATGTAAAGCCATATACAAATAAGATATTACACAAATGTGAAAGTGAACAGCAGTGGAAAGTTGCTTATAATGTAATGATTGATTGATTGGAAAGGCGATTTTAAAACAAAATTTTCAATGCATCTTAAATGTTTTTGTCATAGAGGTAATGGCCTCTATAGTCTCTAACAAAGGTACACATGACTTTACCACTATGTTGATATCTGCAAAGTGCAAACACTCAAAACACCATTAGTTGGAAAAAGAAAAAAAAAATACAATAATTATGAGGAGTTCTTTTCTGACCTGAATAAGGAGGGCACAGTAGTGGGTGGGTCACGGGTAATGTGGATAGAAATCATCTGTTTTGTTGACATGTGTATTTTTGGCTTTATGGCATTCTGCTCAGTATGATAATTTCTTGAAATTTATCATTTAATGAAAAACACTGCTATTGATAAACTGATGTTTTAAATGTCAAACAGTGTGATATTTACAGTAAAAAGGGAAACTGCTTCAAGGATATACATTGGTTAGAGGAACCAGAGACCTTGGAGGTTCACCTTGGGGTTCTCGGGGGAAGGGATCTCAGTTTCTGTCTTTGAAATGACCTTCAGATGGAGCCTTCTGTTTAGAGTTCAGTGGATGTTGTAAACATAACTGATGTCTCAACCATGAGAAAAATAGGAAGCTCTTCTCAGGATAGATGGTGGAAGGGGGTACAAAAAACTACATGGGAAAATTACAATTCTAACTCTGTTATTTTCTAACATTGTCACATGATCCAACTAAAATTGGAGAAATATAACATACTAAACTCAGTAGACAAAGAAACTTCTAATAGCATGATTTTCTTTTCTCCCTCAAAATACCTAAATACTTGTTTTGATTCCCAGAAAATATCCTTAAAATAATATGTTTGGAATTTTTTTTTCAAGTTTCTGAAGTACAAAAACAAAAACAACAATAAAAACAAAAAGAAAAACCCACAATTTTTTTTCCTGTGCCTTTGATATGTACAGTTGAAGGTATTTCTCATTGCACACTATTTCCATCTATCAGGTGGCAATAACACATATTTCATATTGGGCATAGTAATAAAGGATCACACTCTTAGCCTTAGGCATTTCAGAGGAAAAAGTATGAATGTATTGAGCATTGTACAAACAGTCTGACTAGTCAGACTACTTGATTTTAAGAGGGCAGTGTATTTTTTCTATAAGAATGGAAATTACTTCTCAGCATTTATTTCAATGTGCCGGGTATAGAATATATGTTTGGAAAGGCACAGAGCAGAATGATTTTCTTTGAAAAGTTCAGGGAATGGACCACGCCTTAGGGGGCTTTATAATCCTCTGCCCACCACAGCGTTTCAACAAGAGTGTGTGCATCTTCAAGGGTTGTTGAGGGACTTCATGGTCTTCATTCTATGGCTACACCTCAGCCAACCCCAAACAAGCTAGAGTCCATTGCCTTCCAAGACAGAGCAGGGTCAACAGGGGAGGGGAGGGAATCTGGCCCTAATAGACATGCAATCTCAGAGCAATCCCAAGAAGTAGCTAACCTTATTGGTGCAATTCACAGAGGAAGGAATTGAGGCTAAATAATATACAAAGCCAGAGACCCATTCCCTTGATATCATCCCTGTGGATCACCTTCAGCTAGCTGTTTCTTAGGAGACTTCACTGCTCTTTTCAAGATAGCCTTTCCAGATTCCAGTAACAACTTTACTTTTGAGTCTGGAATGGCCCCTTTGAGCTGCTACTAGCTCTGCATTACTGCATCACTGCACTCACTATCTCTAATGGTCTCCCTACACTAACCTGTTTGTAATGACTGCTTTTAAACTAAATCTTTGTCAATTTTTTTCTAGTTTGGGTTTGCCTCCTTTTTCCTCTTTGATTCTTATGCTATTGTATGCTTATAACAGAGCCTGGAATGAAGGAGTTTTCTCCTCCATCCCTCATAGAATGAGCTGCTATCAGTAGTTCTACTGTGGTGGGAAGCATTATTGCAGTGGAGATGATGGTGCTGGTATTTTCTAAAGCCATGCAGTCAATCTTATGCAAAGCCTGTAGAATGTATTCCCTCCCATCCTCAACTCTTTATTTCACTTCTATTGTTCTTAGTCTCCCCATGCACTAGAGGGAAATGGATAGCTGAATCTAGCATCTTACCTTTTGCATTCATGAATGAAGTAAACTCCAAGCAGGTTCTGCCCTATATATGTGGTATTCTGTATAATGTCAAAACCTACCTTAGACAACTAAAAAGTAAGTATAAAGAAGATCACTGAACATAGAGTTGAGGGATATTATTATGATTAACCTAGTTTTAGTTTAAAATACAACAAGGCAGAAAATAAGAACTAAAAAGATATCCCAGGAGTCAATGGTTTTGGGACCTCACTCTGTCTCTGACTTGCCATTGAGACCTGAGTGTGTTTCTCAAGTTGGTATCATAAAGAATATTTTTTAAATTATTATATAAGATATATAAATTTCCAGCAAATTGATCTCATTGTATACTAAAGATTTTTAATTTTCATCTTGGTCAAAAACGTAATCACCAAGGATCTCAACAGAAATTATTTTATAAAATCACTTACAATATTTTAAACATATATATACAAAATATATTCCTAATGAAAAATATTTAAAGATTTAAAGATATTTTAGTAAAGAAATTTAGAAAAATAATTATAAAATGTAACAGAAGGCTGTATTTTCAATTGTTTAAGCAGTCATTTACCTGCCCCATTTGAGGTTATATGTTTGTGCGTTTTTCTGTTATAGTTTGTTTTACTTTCTTTTTTGTAACATAGAATTTGAAAGTGATTTTTTCACCATTAGTTATAAGCAAGAGTCCAGGAAAAAAATGTTTAAATTGGCTTGAAAATATCTAAATAAATGGAACTACTAACATTAGATAACTTCTGGGGTTCACTAAGAAAAATACAGTTTGAGAGCATCTTTCTGTTTAATAGTATTTAGATAGTGATAATGGAAATGTTATATATTTGCTGTGTCTGGAGTTCAGTAAGAAATTTTTGTAGGCCTTTCTTAATGTTCTGATATCTGAGCTGAACACTGGAATAATAAGCCAGGCTGTAGTTCTGTTTTTTGGTTTTGTTGTTGTTGCTGTTGTTTTACATTTTTACTATCTTGAGGTATGTGAATAAATAAAGAAAATGGGAAAAGTGTCAAACTGTTGGAGGACTCTAGGGGCATGCCTTCTCTATTTTCATCCCTCTCTCATGTTTTTTAGCATTTTATTTGGAATAAGTACATACTCACAAGATGTTTCAAAATCATGTTCAGGAAAATCTTACATATTCTTCATCCTACCACCTCCAGCAGTACAATCTTCAATACACTGTCACATTACACTATCAAAATTACAACATTGGCACAGATACAATACACAGAGGATAATCAATTTGTACCACTTTTAAACATGGTCTGTTGAATATTCTAGGTCCTTTACATTTTCATGTGAATGTTATAATCCTTTCAACTTCTGCTAAAAAGATTTTTTGATATTTTGATTGGAATTTATTTGAATGTTCAGATGAATTTGGAAATAACTATAATTTTACAATACTTTTTATGTTTTATATGTGAAATGTTCCTCAAAGTTTCATGCATTGCAGCATTGGTTCCCAAAACAAAATGTTCAGAGGTGGGGTTTTTGGGTAGTGATGGGATCATTAGGGCTCTAACCTCATCACTGGTTTAATCTATTGAGAACTGAATGAACTACTGGGAGGTGGTAGAAAATTTAGGCAGGTAGGGCCTTGTTGGGAAAAGTAGGTCACTGGGAACACAACCTTGGTGATTATAACTTGTCCACCAGCCACTTCCTCTATTGTTCTCTCTTTGCTTCTCTGCTGTTATAAGTTGAACAGCTTTCCTCTGCCATGCCATTATGTCATGAAACCTCTACCTTGGAGCCACCTGACCAGGGTCTGAAAGCTGAAGTTGAAACTATGAGGAAAAATATATCTTACATCTTTCAAGTTGTTTTCCTCAGGTATAAGTCACATTGACAGAAAACTGACTAGCATGCTATTGGATCTTCCAACAAAAAATTGAAATATATATATATATATATACACACATATCCATGTATATATACCTATATATGTATATATACATATATATATCCATTTATTTTCTTATGCCATTAATTTATCTCTAATGTTTTGTGGTTTTCAGTGTACAGGTTCTTTTGCATATTTCATTGTTCCTTATTATTCCAAATTTATGTATGATATTCTAAATTTCATTCTTCTCAATTTAAATGTTCACTGCTAGTATATAAACACACACTTGGTGTTTGTGTATCAATCAATGTTGTGTCCTGTAATTTTGCTAAACTCAATTATTAGTTGTAGAAGCATTTTAAGTTGAATTTTCTACAGAGTCATACACAATATTTGATGAAAGACACTTGTAGTTCTCCAAACTTAATGCCTTGTTTCTCTTGTTGCACTGGAAAGAACTTACAGAACAAAGGTGAAAAACATGTATCCTGGGTGTACACATTGACCTTAGGAGGTTGTAACATGTAAACCACTGGAACAATTTTTGCATATGAATACCTGATTCTCCCTTCCCCACACACTGGTTAAATCTAATTCAGATAATACACTTATGAACATGAGCACACTCCTCTAATTTTAAACATTAGAATATGCAGTAGAGAAGGTTTATTCACTGAAGTCTTGAAGCTGTGATTCCAGACTGGAAATGGAGAAGTGAAGAGTTCTATTCAGATTATAGTGAAAAGCAAGTGGGATAAAAGTTGCCTGGCAGAAACCAAGAAATAAGTAGAATTTAATGTGTATAAGACATAATTGTAGGAGGAAAATGAGATGATCCGTGTCTACATGAAGATCTCATAGGGGTTTTAGTTGACACATGAAAAATACTAGCTCATGACAAGGGCAGGGAGAAAACAGAATGAACCATGTAATAGTGGTGGCCATGCAGAAGGACTGGAAGGAATTACATTTTCTCTGTCATTTGTCTCATAAGAACTGAACATGAGAGGATGTGAAAAGGTGGCAGGTCAGTTTGGGACAGGTATTTTGGGAATGATAAACAACCACAGTATCTAGGACTGTACAATATTTTTTTTCCTGTCCACATAGGTGTCAGGGTTAGGACTTTGTGCTGTTAGTAGTGCCTGGGTGACAAAACAAAGCTTAAGGATGTGAATGCTCATTGCTTTTTTCCATTAAGATTGTATGCAGAAAAAATGACCACAAGTGCAGAATAACAACCACAACTATGGAACAACTAACTTGTAACAGAACAGCTGAACTCAACCACAAAATAAGCAACTACACAAAACAAATGACCTTGACAAATAGCACAGAACAACCAATTCTGACCATGCAACAATCAACTAGCAATACAGAACAAATGACCGGGACCATGGAACAACCAACTACTATTACAGAACAACCAAATTTTGCCTTGGAATAACCAAGTACTAAAAAATAATTAAGAGACAGCCTCAGCTAGAGCAGAATCAAAATAGTACAGAGAACTCCCCTGATCCAAGTAATGTGTAGTGAGGACAGCACACATAGATCTGCTAAGTCTCTAGAGGAGGCTTTAGAGAAATGGCCAACCATGTAAGAACCAAATGTTACACCAAAGAGTTATATCCAGTTATGGTTTAGTTATTATTATTTAATTATTTAGTTATCATTGAAGCTCATGTGTGAGACAATGCAAGAAGGTCCAGAGGTGAAATGATTGGGTTATGAGAGCCTTAACCCACTCAGTGAATTCATACTCTGTTGAAGATTAACTGACTGGTAATTGAAGGTGTGGCTGGAGGAGGTGGGTAATTGAGAGAGAGACTTTGGGGTTTATATTTTGTATCTGGCAAGTGGACTCTCTCTCTCTGCTTCCTGATTATCATGTGAGCTGCTTCCCTCCACCATACTTTTCTGCCATGATGTTCAGCCTCACCTAGAGCCCCACGGAATGGAGCCAGCTGCCTGTGGACTGAGACCTCTGAAACCATGAGCCCTCAAATAAAAATTTTAGTCTTAAAATTGTTCTTGTCAGGTTTTTAATCACATCAGATAAAAAGTTGACTAAAATACACCCATAGGGTTGATTAAAATAAAATCAGTAAGGTATGAACAAAGAGATGTGTATTTATTTTTCTTAATCCTCCAATGGTTGGGAGGGAAGAAGGACAAGGCAGAAGAAAGGATGAGGAAGGTGGGTCTTGCGGGTTTAGGGGCCAGACCAGCATGTCGACAGTTAGACACTGAGGGATGATAACTGGGTCATGTCTGAGAATTGAAGAAAAACTTGTCTCCCCAATACTATATTCCTCTACAGGAAGGGAAATGGTTTGAAATTTTTGCATAAAGACATAGGGAAGGGAGAAAAAAAAATGGATTGTAGGGTGGGGGGACTTATCAGAGTTCTATTGCAAAAACCTAAATGAGGAGGATTTTGATGTGTGTGGTGGTATTTCCACTCACAAAAGGCAACAACCTTGCATTCAGCTCACCTACCTCACAGTAGTGGCGTTTTTTGCTCCCCATCTTATGCTATAAGCTATGAACTAAGAATCTGCACTACTAATAGTTACCAACCGCATCCTCATTGTCTAAAGGTATTTTGAGGTCACAAACCCAAAACTGAACAGGTTGCTTTTTTGCTGTCCACCTCAAATATTTTAGTAAGAAAGTAACCTATTCAGTGTTAGAAAACTTGAACTGGATAATGGCCTTCCAAGAGAAGAGTAATGGTAATGTTTCACGACAGGGGTAAGCAATAAAAAGGGACATTGTTTGCAAATAATTATAAAACAAGAGTACAATCAAGTAAAAGCTGATTTGTTACATTGCCATGTTCATACTATAGCATGTAAAAATAATGTCATTCAGTGATCTGTAGACCCATCCCATAAATCATTTTGGGGGAAGTAGTGGAGGGGTTTAACCTCAAACATAGGGGGTTGAGTTAAATGATGTTCTTTGAGTTAATTTTTTGAGACTCTCTGCTATTTATGTATATAGTCATTTTGTCCTCTTTGTGCCCACACCCTAGCCCCATTCCCCATCTAAGCAATCATTATAATGTATTGTATACATTTCCTTTCTATTACAACAGTATTAATATAATGCATATTGTGGTTATGGACATTTTGTTTTATTTTATGTACCTATTGTTATACATCATTACTTCTTAATATTTCATTAAGCCCTGTTTTTAAAATCTATCTGTGTTCCTTTGCATATTTATAATCTATTTCCTCCCATAAATGAATATGGTTTGGACCTGAAATGTCACTCAAAACCTCTTATGTTAGGTAATGAAGCAATGTTCAAAGGTAAAAACAATTGAATCATGAGGGCTCTGACTTAATCAATGAATTAATACATTTGATGAATTAATAGTTTGAGTGGACTTACTGGGAGGTGGTGCAAAATTTAAGCAGATGGGGCATGGATGGGGGAAGTAGATCACAGTGGGTGTAGCCTTGGGAACTATATCTGTCCTTGGCCCCTTCCTATCACTCACTCACTCTGATTCCCAGCTATCATGAGCTGAGCCTCTTTCCTCTGCTGTGCCCATGTGTCTTGATTATTTCTGCTTTGAAGACAGCCCACCATCAACTGAATTCTCTGAATCAATGAGCCAAAATAAATCTTTCCTCCTCTAAGTTGTTTATTTACAGGGCATTTTTGATCAGAGCAATAAAAATCTGACTGAAATAGATACATATTTTTTGTTTTGTAAGTTATATAACAATATATAAACATACTTGGATATTTAATATTTGTGCCCACCCCTGGCACATGCTTTGTTTAATTGATGCCTAAGTATCTTTTGGTTAACAGGAAACATTAATGTGTGTTTAATTTTAGTTTCCACATGTACATTTTTAGTAAATAAAAGTGTATAGTTGCAGATTTTTCTGTAGTTGTGAGGAATAACAGAGAGAAATCCTAGTGTATCCTTCCTCACCTTTCCTAAATAGCAACATGTTGTGAAATATATTATATCCAGGAAACTGACATTAATTTAATTCATATATCTCCTTCCAATTTCACCAGTTTACATGCACACACTCATGTGTGTGTAAAACTCTCGTATTTTTATTCACTTTTATCATAAGTGTGGATTTACATACAGATAATACCCACCATATTCAAGATTCAGAAGAGTGCCATTACCATAAGTATTCCTCATGTTGCTCTTTTATTAGCCACACCCATTTCCATCTGTCCCCCTTTAAATCCTAATTACCAACAATCAGTAGTCTTTTTTTTTTTTTTTTTTTTCCATCTATATAATTTTTTTTCTGCATGGTTTTTACCATTATTTAATTCTCATTAATATTATGTTAATGGAATCACATAATTTAGAGGCTATATACTCTTTTTGCTGGTCTCAACTGAACTGATGTTTATGAATTCTCTGATGTTTTGGAAGGGGAGGAAAAAAGAGAAGAGGTGGGTGTCTCTGTACCCAAAGGAAAGGAGAGAGGTGGGTCCTGCTGGATTCGGAGCCAGACTCTAAGGTCCATAGTTATCTAGATATCAGTGGTTAACATGGGGTAAGAACTGATATCAGTGGTTAACATGGGGTAAGAACTGCAGCACCGAATATTAAACTTCCCTTCTAAATACTCTATTACAAACAAGGAGAAAAAGGATTCAGTATTTCTCTGTATGTGTGTGTGTGTGTGTGTGTGTGTGTGTGTGTGAGAGAGAGAGAGAGAGAGAGAGAGAGAGGAAGGGAGAAGAGAGAGGGGGGAGAGGGAGGGAGAGAGAAACGCCAGTGCAGCATCACCATCTAGATTGCTAGAACCCATATGGAGAGAATTATGTCATGTACAACCACAAAAATGGGAAGTTTATTCCATGTATGTATGACATGTCAAAATATATTCTACATTCATGTATAACTAAAAAGAACAAATAAAAAATGTAACATGTAAAAACAATAAAAGGAGTTCAGATGGTTAGGCCACTGCTCAAGGATGAAAGATGAAGGAATTACTTACTGTTGACCTACCTCTTGGTGGTGGTGTTTTTTTGCACCTACCCTATGAGGATAGCAACTAAAATCCCTCAGAAGGACCAAAAACTCACCCTACTAAATCCTTATAGCATACCTAAGGACTAAAACAATGATGCTTAGGGACTGTGGTAGAAAGAATAATAATTCTCCTCGGTGGTGACCACCACTTAACCCTGAAACTTGTGTATATGTGATATTACATGGCAAATAAACTTAAGTTTGTCGAGGGAATTAAGGTTGCTAATTTGTTAGGTTTGACATGGAAGCTTTCCTGGATTACCCAGATGACCATAATGTAATCATAGAGTTCTTTAAATGTGGAAGAAAGAGGCAGGTCACAGTCAAAGATTTGATAATGCTATACTTCTGACTTTGAAGATGGAGGGTGCAGTCCTGAGTCCAGGATTTCTGTTGGTTTATATAAAATGAAAAACTTTGGAGCCTCCAGAAGGTATGTAGTACTGCTAAAAACCTTTATTTTAATACAGTGAATCCCACTCAGTGTTCTGATCTCTAGAACTGTAAGATAAACTTTTTTTTTTTTTTTAATTTTGTGGTAATTTTGTTATAGCAGCAGTAGTAAACTAATGTAGATGTCATGACCCCAGCACTGATTAGACAATTTTCTTGCTTAGAAACTTGTGGTAGATTTTATTCCCTCTTATTGCTGAGTAATATTCCATTGTGTGTATATACCACATTTTCTTTATCTATTCATCTACTGAAGGACATCTAAGTTGGTTCCACAGTTTAGCTATTGTGAATTGTGCTGCTATAAATATTGAGGTGGCTGTGTCCCTGTAGTATGCTGTTTTCAGGTCTTTTGGGTAAAGACAAAGGAGTGGGATAGTTGGGTCATAAGGTGGTTCCATTCCAAGTTTTCCAAGGTATCTCCATACTGTTTTCCATATTGGCTGCACCATTTTGCAGTCCCACCAACAATGTATGAATGTGCCTTTTTCTCCACATCCTCTCCAACATTTATTGTTGTTTATGTTCTTAATAGCTGCCATTCTGACTGGTGTGAGATGAAATCTTAGAGTGGTTTTGATTTGCATTTCTCTAATTGCCAGAGAGGTTGAGCATTTTTTCATGTATTTGTTGATTGATTGTATATCTTCTTCTGAGAAGTGTCTGTTCAGTTCCTTGGCCCATTTATTGATTGGGTTATTTGTCTTCTTGGTGTTAAGATTTTTGAGTTCTTTATATGTTCGGATGGAGTTAGAGAATATAATGCTATGTGAAGTTAGCCAATCCCAAAAAGCCAAATGCCAAATGTTTTATCTGATATAAGGAGGCCAATTCACAGTGGGTTGGGATGGGGAGCATAGGAGGATTAGAGGAACACTAGAATGGCCAGTGGGGAGGGAGGGGAAGGGAGGGGGCAAAAGGGTGAAGGAAAAAAAAGATGGTAGAATGAGATGGATATCATTACCCTAAGTGCATGTATGAAGTCATGAATGGTGTGAATATACTTTGCATACAACCAGAGATTTGTAAAAAAAAGAAGTGTTCTATATATGTAATATGAAATGTAATGCATTCTGCTGTCATTTATAATACCTTAGAATAAAAAATAAATAAATAAATAAAAAAGAAACTTGTGGTAGAGCAGTAATCTACTAAGGGCAGGGTAGTGCTTTTTACCAAGCAGATAAAAAACAAGGAACATTCTAAAGAATTTTAAACAAAAATAAAACTGTGTAAATGCCACTTTTTTACTACCAACATGCTCTAGCATTTATAAATAATATGAAAGTTATCTGGTAGGAACATTCATGTGGTAATTATGATGAATTTTGGGGAGGCTAAGTATGAACAAGTGTGAAAAATCAAATCCCTGTTATCCATAGACTTGATATGGAACATAGTTTCATGGGAATTACTGCCAGGTATCCTACCAGGTTCTCATGATAAAGATTCAATAAAGATTTTCACTTCTATAAGTAGTAGGAACTTACATCTCTAAAAGTTATAAAAAGGGTTGTTAACAAACTCACAAAGGAAAAAATAAAATTGGAAGCAGAAATGCTAAACCTCAAAAATCACATGGATCACATGGGTATTATAAACGTTAACAACACGAACTCTTTCAATCCATGATTATGCAATAGTTTTCCTTTTTTATTAATCCTCTTCAATTTATTTCGTTAATATTATATAGTATTCATTGTACAGATCTTTCACCTGTTTAATTTATTCCTAGGTATTTTATTTTATTTTGTTGCTATTGTAATTGAGATTACATTTTTTATTGTTATTTCAGATAATTATCTGTTGGCTATTGATGTTTTTATGCTGATTTTGATATGGAGAAGAACACCTTAAAATGTGATCAAGCAGAAGAGCATAAATTGGCAAATGAAGAAAGAAAAGGGAAAGAGTTAAAGAAATGAATCAAATTTTTACATGTGAATTATCTGTGAGGTGCTTTAATTCCTTCACTGAAAAATATATCTTGGAAGTGTAAAAAGAAAAGATTCTATCCTGGGTCAGATTTTGAGAGGGATGAAAGGTAATGGCTGTAGAATAAAAAGTCCCAGATTTTTCTCCAGAACAAAGGCATACTCTATAAGGGAGAAGAAAAAGAAAACAACCAGAACTGTATTTTACCTAGAAAGACATTCATTTCACTCCAGCTATTCTAGCACTCCTGTCACAACTAAGGTGAAAAACCTTATAGCACTGAAAAAATCCCTTGTATTTATCAAATACAGGAAAGCAAGGTAAGTAAAAGACTGAGACTTACTAATAAGATTACATAATGCTTCCCAGCCCCAAGATTTAACCAACACACTGATAAGACTCCAGTATAACAAAATTGGCTTAAACTTTCTACTTGGACAAGAACTCACATTTGGCCTCAAGTTTAAAGTTCTCTAATGAATTTCCTCGGCATGTTCACAACCTTGCACTTGTATATGGCTTTCTAGATTTCCAGGTGTCTTGTCCATTTTCTGTTGCTATAGCAGAGTACCTGAGGCTGGATAATTTATAGCAAAAAAATGTTTTACTTAGTTCACCATTCTGGAGGCTGGGAAGTTCAAGATCAATTGGCTATATCTTATGAGGGCCTCATGCTGCTTCATGACATGTGGGGGGGGAAAGCAAAAGGACAAATAGGCTTGTGTGGAAGAGACAAACAAAAGAGGCAGATTCACATTAAACTAATGACTTTTCTTTAACGAATCCAATCCCACACAAGTGACAACTCACTCTGGCAAGATGGTATTAATCTATTAATGAGGGCTCCACCCCTAAGACCCAAACAATTCACTGATGGGGCTTTATCCTCCACTAGTGCCACACTGAGGAATTAAGCCCCAATATGAATTTTGGTGGGGACAAACCACAACACCAGAAATTTTCAAATACTTCTAGGAACATATTATTCCTCAAATCTTCATTGTACATTTTTTCCAGTTGATTTTATAATCTCAGGTAGCTATGATGATTAATGATTGCCATTTATTGTTTTTGAGAAATGCCTCAGATGTAGAACTATTCCTGAGCAGTGAGTTCAGTTTATTAGAAAAATCTTTGCAAATCAGTGTTTACAAAGGAACTGGGATACAGGTCAAATAGTGGTAATATTCTCTGAATGAAGATCTTTTGAGGTCTCCCATCGCTTTTCTTTGCCCTCTTGGCTGTAAGGTTACTAGATTCCTCAACTATGGCTATTTTAAGGTTGTTAGCTTTCATGGTTTCTACAGAGGTATGAAGATAAGGATTAAAGTTTGTCAGGCCAAAACACAACAAAACCTGATATTTTTTTCTACTAAGTTTACAGGTTTGATTGAGTAAAATGTCTCCTCAGTTTGTTGCAAATCTTTGGTTAACTTCTAGTTTTCTAAAATAAATAATTGATTTTGATATTTTTTTTCTAGAGTTTTTGTTGCTAGTTGGGAGTAGTGGATAGATTCAAGCCTCACTCTGCCAGTTAGTTGAATATATATTTGCAAATATTTTCTCCCAGACTGTAACCTGCCTCTTAACTTTGTGAAAATATGTTTTGAAGAGTAATATTTTGTATTTGATGTAATCCAATTTATTGAATTTTAAAACTCTTAAGTTCATTGAGTTTAGGGTTCTACCTCAATGGTAGAGTACTTGTGTAGCATGTGCAAAGCTCTGGGTTCCATCCCCAACACTAAAATTTTGTTCATGCTTTTTTCATCCAGTGTCAAATATATTTTTCAAGTCCAAGGTCACCAAATTTTATTATTGAATCTTCTTCTACAAGTTTTACAGTTTTTGCTTGTACATTTAAACCTATGATCTCTTTCAAAGCACTGTTTATGTATTGCGTAACAGTTTTTTTTTTTTTTTTTTTTTTTTTTTTTTTTTTGCATACACATTTCAACTATCTCTACCCCATTTAACCCATTTAATTGCTTTGGATCTTTTATTGAAAATAAATTGACCATAATTGTGAGGCAGTTATTTTTATACATTTTATTCAATTTCATATATCTATTTTTCTATGTTTATGACAATAATACCTTTTTTTTTTATTACCAAGATTCCTAAACTTTAAAACCTGGTAGGATAAGTTCTCCAAATTTATGTTTCCTATCCAAAGCTGTCTTAAGTATACTAGGTTCTACACATCTTCATATAAAATTCTCATTAGAATCCATGAAGGTCAGAATGAAGTAGCACCATTTTTTAAGTTCTGAAAGAAAATATGTGTCAATCATAAAATCTACATATGCAAAAAAAATTCTTTTAGTAATAAATGTGAAATAAACATTTTCTCAGATGAAGGGAAAGTAAGAGGATTTGTTGTCAGGAGATCTAATCTTAAAAAATTGTTAAGGGAAATTTTACAAACACAAAATAAATAATAACAGAAGGAGATTTATCCACTCTCACCTTCTGAAAATGCAAAACATCACAATCAGATAAGAAAAGGAAATAATGTGTATACAGTTTAGAAAAGAATGCACAAAACTTCCTATGTTTAGATCATATAATTTTTCTATTGTAAAAGAAACTAAGAATTTTCCAATGAGATTATGATATGTGAGTTCAGTAGTGTTTCAGGATATAAGATCAACACACAAAAATTTGTCACATTTCTAAGGATCATTAGGCATCATAGAAGATTATATAATCCAGTGGTTTTAGGTAAAAAGTTCTTTTTGAAACATACACTTAAATGAGATCTCAATATATAAAGTACACAAAATTAAAACAGCCCTGTTTGAACTCAGAGTGTAGACCCAAAGCTTATACACCTTCATGCCATGCTTAGGTTTTTCTTATAAACAACTCTAGAAAAACCAGGGATCCTTAGAATAGGGTTAGAAACTTACTAATACAAGAAAGCACTTATTTTATATGAGAGAATTGAAGTTCCTAGAGGTAAAATCATGCACTAAAAGTCATAGACCTTTCTATTAACCAAGTCAGGGCTGGAATCATATATGATAGTTTTTCCAGTGTGCTTCCAATACATTACCTTTCCATGATAGCTTACATCCTAAACAATAAAGTGGAATATTCTTAAGTATTAAATAATAATAATGGTAATAATGATACCAATACCATGCTTATGTTTAAGTCTGTTATTCTTTTTTATTAAATTCTTTTTGCTTATACATGACAGTAGAATCTATTTTGATATACAAACACATTAACCACAATCTCATGTAACAATTATAAAGTTCAAAATATGTTCTAGGTAATATTCTGTGTCCTTTACAAATGCTAATTCATTCTCACTATGTCAATATGAGATAGGTAACATTATTATGCTAATTTTGAAGAAGGAGGAACAGAAAAAAATTCATTCTTTTAGTACAGAATTTGAATACAAATCCAAGCAGTCCAGCTTCAGAATCTATACTTTTAACCACAAAAATTTATAAATATGAATAAACTGAGAGTAAAGACAGGTTGCCCAAGGTCAAACTATTATAAATAATGACAGGGAAAATGTCAATGTTTTTTAATATACTTTTATATACAAATGTGTATAGATTCAAAGTGCCAGTAGCTTCAGCCATCTCCTCCACTACTCCAGAGAACATCATGTCTGAAACAATGGGAAGATCAAGGATAACTAACACCATACATATTTGTAACTTTTCCTGTAGGGGATGATTCCAGTTCTCCATAAAGTGTACTATGCTGTTCTTACCCATTATACCTTGGCTGGCTGGAAAAAGTTTTTAAATAAGTCTCTTGCCAGGAAAGTATAGGCTGAATGGAAATGTCCCTGCAAACACTATTGGATAATCTTTTGGTATATTCAAAATGAAGCTTTTCCAGTTTGCTTTATCTTACTCAACATATTTTATTTATTGTTTGGTATTTATAAAATCTATTTCTATGCTATAAAATGTTATATTTTATGGTTTGCAACTCCTTTTTAAAATCACATGAAACAATCCTGAAAATTATCTATTCCATTACAGATAATTTATCAAACATTCACTTAATAAAATGGTGGATACTTGCTATAGGCAATATTCAGCATAGCTTAGGGAAGAATCAACTAATTATAGTTTGCGATGGCTTAAGTCACAAATGTTTTCTCTTCTATTATTGAAATAGAGTCATTTTCTTTCATTAGCATGATTTCTATTTTCTCCTTCACTGACAGTTATGCAAATTAAAACATTAATTTAAAAAGAGGTAATAGCATTTTTGTACTTATTACAGTATTAAGGGCATAGTGGTCTCCCTGAAAAGCAAATGTATACCTGAAATTCCAACAAAATTTATTCTGATTTTGTGGTTACCTTTAAAGAATTCAATAGTTTAGAGAGTCTAATATTTTTATAATATTTGGATTTGATTTAATAATATATATTTTCTACCATCTTTAATAAAAAATCTATTTATGCAAATCCCTGAGAAAGTACTTCTGTGAAGAAATCTCCTTAGGAAATAGTGTTGTTAATTACATTGTAGCCTTTTTCTCTAAATTTAAGAAGCCCAACAATGTTCCCATGCATAGTTTGAAACATAATTTACTAAAATAATTAATTTATTTCCTAGTAATATGTGATATTGTCTTGAAAAGCCTATGACTACACTCCAGGAAATACTGGATTACTCAATTGAGCGGCTGAGTTCTGCAGAGGTCAGTTGTTAGTGATAGGATTTTTTTCTTATACAAATACAGGCTGAATTTGGCTGAATCTATGGTTGAAAATGTTGAGAGAGTTAGGGTACTTAATTTAATTTGCATACTTTTGTGAATAACATTGTGTTTGGTTGACTTGGATAACAGCCCACCTCCTCTCAAATGACAGTGGAATGGTTTAGGAGAACTAATAGTCTAATTGTAATCATGGAAGTACCTGGCACAAAAATAAGTACAATTTATTATGTATCATAAAATTCTTTTGGTATATGTAGTTAATATTTTGATTTAAATTTTTTGCAATTTCATTGATTTCTGCTCTTATGTTTCTTACTTATCCTCTGGGTATCCAAGTTTAATTTATTCTTTTTATAGTTTGCTAAAGCAGAATCATAGATAAAGTTTTGCAACATTTCTTACATAGAACTTTAATGCTCTAAATTATCATTGAATCATTGTTGTGGCTTCATCTTGCAAATTTTGCAATGTGATTTTGTTTACATTAATTTCAAACTACCATTATGTTTTATTTTAAATTTTTCTTTCACCCATGTTTATTTTGTGCTTTGTTTAATTTCCAAGTATTCAGGTATAGTAGTCTATCCTTATATGTGCTTTTATTTCCTGTGGGTTTTATATACCTGTATTCCTCTATGGTCTAGAAATATTAATGAAAAATTCCAGAAATAAACTATTCATAAGTTTTAAAACATCATTCTGATTAGCGTTATGAAATCTTCCACTGTCCAACCCTGTCCCAAACAGAATGTGTATCAATTCTTTGTCCAGAATATTCACACCATGTTACCCACCCATTAGTCACTTAGAATCTATCTCAGTTATTAGATTAACTGTGTGATAACAGTGCTTTTGTAAGAAACCTTTACATATTAGCCTGATGCTATGTTAAAATGCCTATGACTTTCACTACGTGTCATCTCTTCATGGAGGCACTGAATCACCTGACATCATCAGAAGGTAAATGAGGTACAATGAGATATTTTGAAAGAGACACCATGTTTTAATCACTTTTTTAAATGGTATATTGTTAGAATTGGTCTATTTTATTATTTTTTATCATTGTTAATCTTTTACTGTGCCTAATTGATACATTAAACTTTGTCAGAGGTATACATGAGTAGGAAAAACATAGTACATAAGTGGTCCTCTATGACCCATGGTTTCAGGCATTCGCTGGAAGTATTGAAATATATTCCATTCCCCATGAATAAGGGATGACTACTCTATATTTTTATAATATTTGTACTTTTTGGAACTCTAATTTCATTCCCTTGTCAGATATCTTGTTTTATATGATTTGAATTATTTTTAAATCATTGAGCTTTCCTTAAGTCCCCAAGTATGGTTTATACTGGTAAACGTTTTATTGCATTGCAATCAATGTACATTGGGATTTTGCTGGATGGAGTGTTCTACAAATGTTTATTGGATAAATGTGGTTAAAAATATTGTTTCTGTCTTCTATGTCCTTATTGATTTTTTTTAATTATTGCATCTGTTAATAGGAAAGGAGTGTTAAAGTCTCCAAATATAACTGTGGATTTGTGTACTTCTTCTTTTAGGTCTATTATTTGAAGCTTCATAATTAGGTCCATTCACATTGAAAATTGTTACGTTGTCTGAATCTTTAGAATTATGTAATGCCCCCTTTGTATCTGGCAATATTCTGTGTTCTAAAATCTACTTTTCCTGGTATTATTATAGGTCTTCATCTTTAGATTTTTGTTTTCATGGGCTGTATATTTCCATTCTTTTTACTTTTAATGTATCTATGTCTTTTCATTTCAAAAGGAGATTTTATATAGCCTATATTTCTATCTCCTATTTTAAAACAAATCTCTTTTATTTAAATAATTTTGTAGATAATTATTATTGTAGATTGATTGCAATCTACCATCTTGGTAATAGTTTTGTATTTGTTACATCTTTTTTTGTGTCTTATTTCTTGTGTGTGTGTGTTTGTGTGTGTGTGCTGGGGATTGAACCCAGGTCCTTGTGCATGTGATATGAGGCAAGCATTCCACCAACTGAGCTATATCTCCAGCCTTCTTATTTCTATTTATGCCTTCTTTTCATTTGTGTGTTTGTTTTTGGTACCAGGGATTGAAACCAGGTGTTCTTAACCACGGAGCCACATCCCCATCCCTGTTTGTACCTTTATTTTTTCAATTTTGAAACAGGTTTTTACTAAGTTGCTTAGGGCCTCACAATTGAATGTGTGATCCTTTTTTCTCAGCCTCCAGAGCTGCTGGGATTACTGGCGTACACCACCATGCCAGCTTTTAGACCTTCTTTTGTATTGAGTATATTTATTCTATTTAACATCCACCATCAAGCAGAAGTAATTTTTAACTATTTCTTCTTCTGTGTACTTTATTTTTCTAAAATTCCAGTTACATATATGCTAGACTTAAAGTCTCACAAATATTGGGTGTTCTCTTCTACTTTTTTTAAAATTTTTTATCTATTTCTGCTTCACTTTAGATAATTTCCATTGACCTATCTTCTTAAAGTTCTTTTTCCCTCAGCTCTATCCAAACTAGTGATTAGTCTGCAGAAAGCATTCTTTATCTCTGTTACTATGCTTTTTACTTCTTCCATTTTCATTCAATGCTTTCTATAATTTACAACTCTTTGCTGAAACTATCCATTTAAACATGGATGTTTGTCTTTTCCATTAGAGCCTTTATAATTTTAATCATATTTATTTTAAATCTCCAGTCTAAGAGTTCCAACATGTTTGTCATATCTGAATCTAGTTATGACTGCATAATTATATGACACTCTATTTTTTTGCTTGTTTAGCCTCATAATTTTTGTTGAAAGCTAGACATTTCGTGTAAACAATAAGGACTAGCATCCTTATTATGCATGGAAATAAATCTATCTTTTCTTTTGATAGTCCCTTTTTATTCAATGCTAAGCCAATATAGTCAAGAGTTGAGCTGTTTGAATTTTGTTTCTGCAATGGTTATATGGTTATTCTCAGTATACAAATTCTATCTTGTGTTGCTTTGTATTTAAGATGAGGACTGTTTTGTCAAAGTGATTATTCATAATGATTTTCACATTCAGCTGTGAATCAAGGCTTTTGCATATACTTTAGAGTATGTCTCTCTCTTTCTGTGTGTGCATGTATGTGTCCTTCTTTTCAGGGATATGCTGCCAATATTTGGTCTTCTAGACTTTTCAGCCTTGATGTGACAGTTGTGGTGTCATTGAGCATTTCCTATTGTCTTCATCTAGCTTCACTTTTAGGGTTTATATGTCTTATGTGTTTTTTACGTTTCAGAGTGAGAAAAACTCAGAGATTCTGCTAAACTCCCTAAAATAGGAAATCTCCACTTGTCTGGGCCAAGACACATTCCTGTCTCTCATTCACCGAATGATAGAGAATTTTTTGTTTAAGTTACCCTGCTGCTGTACTGGATCTTCACTAGTTTTGCAACACTATTAGTTGCTTTCCCCAGTAATTGAAGCCTTTTGCTCTGAGAGATATGGGAAAAAATCCCGAGGGTCTTCATTCTTTTCCATCAGAGGCTGCAGTTCTTCTCCTTCAGGGAAGCACCATAACAAAGAATTTCTGAGAATTTTTTCCGTGTATAATATCTTTCTTTTGGATATCTGTTGACGACAATGAGTGGTACAAATTCCCTTATGTCTGTGACTGATAGTGGCTCTATATTTCACTCCAGCCTACAATTAGCTTTTAACAATTGTGCTTGGTAATATCTGATCCAGGCAAGTAATTGTTTGTGTCTCAAATTCCCTTGTACATATGAAACTTTAAAAAACTTTAAAAGTATATTTTGGGTTAGTTTTTGGTCCTGAGACCTAATATTTCACCTTTATGTTGTTACTACATAGTTTCCACTATTTTTCCTCCCTTTTGCTACCATTTGACTGGTACTTCAGGTGTCAGAAAAGATAGTCGTATTTGGTAAGATTACTGTCTTTACCCAGAAATCTAACAGTTTCTTTTAAATATAAGCACTATACCCATATGCTCATTACAGCAAATATCATTTTAAATATATATCTACATTTTGTAGATATTCTAAAATCCATGAGCTTCATCATAAATGAGTATAAAAATCACAAAATAATTTTCACTTCTAATTTTATTTGGAAACTAATAAATACAAACACCCACAATTATTTAAGAAATGCAAAACTATTTGTTAGATTCAAAATATAAAATATTATGGATAGGCCTGGTGTTGTGGCTCTATGGTAAAGTACTTGCCTAGCATGTATGAGGCACTGGGTCCAATCCTCAGCACCACATAAAAATAAATAAATAAAATAAAGGTATTATATTTATCTACAACTAAAAATATTTTTTAAAAAGTTATGGATAAAAATATGTGATGTTGTGAAATATGTGTGTTTTTAGTCCTCATTTCCTGACATACAACTCCTAAATTCTATGGAATTGCCAAAGTGATAAGTGTCTTTTGTATGTTGAGAAGAAGGCTGGGAGCCCCAGGTAGCTGCAAGATGTAATCTGGACACTAGAAAAGATCAGGAATTATTAGAAGGTTGGGGTGAAGGTCCCAAACCTTGGACAAGGGAGTAGGGCTGAAGGCTAAACTGATCACCATTTGCAAATGACTTAATGAATAATTCCAATGCAACGTAGTCTCCATAAGGCCAAAAAGGACTAAATTTGGGGAGCTTTCTGGTACCTGAATGTGCAAAGCTTCCTGGAAAATAGCACAACCAGGGAAGCTATGTGATCCTTTACATATACACCACTCTAAGCATTGTTGCCACCTGGCTATTCTTCTGTAGTCTTTGTAATATCCTTTACAATAAGGAATATGTTTCCTTGAGCTCTGTGTGTTGCTCTAGCCAACTAATCTAACCTGAAGAATGAATAAGGGGAACCCTAATTTATGGCCTACTCAGAAGTACAGCTTGCAGTGTGGGACTTGCAGTCAGTATCCACAGTGGGTGGTCAGTCTTATGGATTTGAGCCCATAATATGAAAGATTTGAAACTATTGTGAGTTCTACAATGTCAGAATTAGAGGACATCTAGCTGATGTCCACTGCAGAATTGCTTGGTATGTGGGGAAAAAACTCCCACACATCTGGTATCAGAATTTTGTGTAACTGTATAGTAGAGAAAACAAACAAACAAACAAACACTATTGGCTTTCCTATTTTTTATGGAATTTTAGGCAATATCAGGAACTAATCATTAATCGTTATTTTAAAAATAAAAAGTTAGTTTTTCTTATCTAAGAAATAGGTTATAGTATAGATTATTTTCAACTGCCTTGACTTTTAAATTTCCTAATATTCAAACCATACTATAAAAGTTTATTTTTTTTATATTTTATTGGGGTGGTATTGGGGATTAAATACAGAGGTACTTTACCACTAAGCCACAACCCCAGCTATTTTTAGTCTTATTTTGAGACAAGTTCTGACTAATTTGCTGAGGCTGGCCTCGAATTTAGAATCCTCTAGGCTCACCCTGGTGTGCTGCTGGGATTACAGGCATGCATTACTCCACCCAGCTGTAAAACCTTTTAGTAGTAAATTATGTGTGTTTCACTGAAAATATCAACCTGATGCCTAACTCTTCTTTATCATACTACAGGCATTTCAGATAAATAAAAGTATTGAAAAAGAAAAAAAATAACATGGGGCAAGACAGCATAATTAAGAAATAAAATTTCTTCAGAATTAATCTATTAAAATGTAGACTGTAATAATGGGATTTCTGCAACTGGCCAACGTGGAATGGAAAAACAGATAAGTTCCTTCCACCTGAATTTTTTAAAAAATCCCAAAACAAAATCATGAATAACATTGCAAGATACTGGATGTCAAGAAATGAAAATTAATGATCTAGAGATGATAACAATATGCGCTCTATGATTGCCCGTCCTACTGTCTTGAGAGTATACAGGTGGTATCATAGAGGGGGAATCCAGGCAGAACCCAGCTGACACCTGGAGTTGAAGAGACACAACAGGAAATCTGGGAGACTCAAGTAGATACAATCAGCAAAATAGAGTACCAGAAAGTGTAATGCTACACAGAAAGAGAACTCTGGAGATCTGCAGAATCTTCCTGTGAGGATTAATTTCAGTGCTGATCAGCACAATCACATAAAGAAAGAGATACCTGTGGCAAACTACCTGGAAGTGGAGATAATGGTGCCCAATGCTCACACAGTCCCAAGAATAATTCCTTGATTACGAACCAGATTGGAAAAATCTCATGATTGACAGGGCATTTGTAGAGTGACTCACAAAAGTCTTACCCCAGTAGTGGGCTATAACTAGTACTGTTTGTCCTAACAATTATTTAACCTAATACCCCTCAAATCAAACTGTTTCCAAGTAATTCAGCTATAATCCAAGTATATGTATAGTATATCAAAGTTTATTTATAGAATATTCATGTAAATTTGTAGTAATACAAAAATATTTAAGATACAAAAATATGTTTTTAAATGGTCTGCATCTACTAAAAATTATATCATGTAAAATAAATGAGTTAAGTAAATATTTCTTTGATAAAAACCCCAAAATTATAATGCATAAAATAACTAATTTAAAGTCAACCCACAGATTGGGAGAATATATCTGCAAGTCATATATCTGATAAGGTATATGTATCCAAAACATATAGAATTAAACTCTCAATAATAAAAACTCAATAATGAAATGAACAAAATATCTAAATGAACACTTCACCAGAGAATATATACAGATGACATATGAGAATTTGAAAAGTTGTTCAATATCAGTGGTCATGATGGAAATTAATACTAGACTCACATTAGCATATCACTATACACATATATTAAATGACTAAAAATATTCAAGACATGTGCTTTTCTGGTACTTGAAATTGAAACCAGGGGTGCTTTACAACTGAGCAACATCCCCAGTACTTTATATATATATTTTTATATTTGACAGGGTCTCAGTTGCTAAGGTTGGGCTTGAATTTGCAATCTTCCTGCATCAACCTCCCATGTCACTGGGATTACAAGTATGTGGAACTATTCTTGGCTGACTTGGGCTCTGTTTGAGAAAAAGAATAATTCAAAGATTGTATATATCATGACTTGACTTTATTGACAAAGTATAGTTTAACTATGTAATACTAGATTTATTCTTGGGGATAAGAATGGTTCTTATTAATGATGAACCTGAAAACATTGAAGAGTGACTAACTGAATGCTATTATCAGAGTGTTCCCTGTAATATTTTTATCATATGTGCCAAAGGTAGACAACTCATTTTTAAATAGAAGTTTTTGAAATAATGGTAGATTTACTGAAAATATAGTATTGCAATGATAGTATATAAAGTTTCAATATACCTTTCATTCTTATTCTGCATAATATCAACATCATGTTAAAATTAGAAAACTTAATAAATTGATGTTGGTACAACAGTATTGACTAATGTATAGACTTTATTTTTATTTCACTTTTACTACTTTTTTATCCCATGATCCAATCTAAGATGTCACATTTCTCTGTTATTTCTGCTTGATCTCCTCAGGTCTGCTATAATATCTCAGCCTTTCCTTATTTCTATGACCTTGAAATTTTGAAGTGTATATTTTATACACTGCCCCTCAATCTGGGTGTTTTGGTGTTTTTTTTTTCAGGTTTAGATTAGGGTTATGTATTTTGAAGAATATTATCTGAGAAGTGAATTTCCTTCTTAATACTTTGTAATAGTTGGTAAATGCTAGTAAGATGATTTATTACTAGAAATGTTAATCTTGGAAATTTTTCTGAATTGCTTCTGCATTGTAAAGTTACTATTTGTCATTTAAAAATGGATGCCTTAGAAACAAACCACTAAGTCCAGCCTACACTCAAGAGGCAAGGGTTTATACTGCAATTATTGGAGGGGAGTATATAAAATAATTCATGGACCTATATTAAAAGAACTAAAATAATTAATAAATTTCTTGGTGGAGACACTTTGAAACTCTACAAGTATTCCATTTCTATTAAAAGTTTTCCCAGCAATTTTAACATTGATCTTTAATGAAGAAGTTATTACTATGGTATTCTTATGGTGATTTTTATATTTGTTCCATTTCTCTGCATATATATATACATATATATTTATTTATTTGTATTAATTATATATTGAATTTTTTCCTAAATATGACCTTACCCTTCTTTACTATTTATTTATCTAGTCAGTAATTTATTTTTATCAATATGGACTGATGAATATTTATTTTATTCTTTGAGTTAAAGTCCAACAATATTTTTATTTATTATGCTTATCAAATGGTTCCAGCTTTGACAATTGCATACTCTTTCAGTTTTGTTCATGTATCCTTTTATAAGTACTCATCTTTATCAAATGAGACCTTCCTTACTTTCTGACATTAAAGGATGCTCCATGATAATCAGGTATTTCCTCCCTTAACCATGGAGACAATAATTTCTCAATCAACCTTTCCTTTTTATTAGACTACAGAATTTAGAAAACTAGATATAAATAAAATATGCTTATTTCTTCATGGTTGTCTTCTAGAGTCTTTCAGCAGATAGAGTTAGTAAATATAGTTATGTAAATAAATCCAAGTATATACTTATATCTATATTAATTTCTGAATTTAATTTCATAATACTATTTCTGACTTTAATCTAGCATTACAGGATTCATTTTAGTCTTCTTACTTTATTTTTATTTCATTCTCTGGGAGAGAAAGCTGGCTTCCATAATCATTTCTTTATTTGTTATTTCAAACTTAGTACATATGTAAAATCTACTTTTAGAATTTTTGAGAAACAAACTTAACAACTATATGACAGTATGTGTGTTTGGTTATTGTTGTCTTTATCCTTATAGTAAACAAGGAAAACCTATATTTCTAAAAGTTACTTAGATATGTTCCATTCTCCCTGTCCAGGGATGTTCATGAAGTTAAGAAACATCAATAATACAGTTAGATTAATCTTTCACTGTCTACATTTTATTCTGGAAATCTGTAATGTCCTGGTTGTTGTTGTTGTTGTTGTTGTTGGTGGTGGTGGTGGTGGTGTGTGTGTGTGTGTATAGTAAAGTTTATTCTTAGTGTATACTTCTGTAGGGTTTTAAAAATGTGTAAGGTCGTGTATCTACTACCACCATAGTACCTCACAGAACAGACTTCCCAACCTAAAGTTTTCTCCATGTTGCTCCTTTTTATTAACTGCCTGCCAACTCCAATCCTTGGAAACCAGTGATCTGCTTTCCATCTCTATTGTTTTGTCTTTTTCATATTGCATGTAACTAGATTCAAGAATTATGTAGCATTTTAGGTCTAGCTCTTTTCATCTGGTTAAATGAAATAAAAATTGCTCTAATTTGGTGCATAATTCATTAACATTCATTTTTGTTGACTATAGATACACCTGATTTATGTATTCTTTACTTTGTGGAAAAACTTTTGGTTTTTAATTTTTAATGACTGTGAATGAACATTAATTTATATATTTCTTAATAAATATAAGCTTTCAAATAAAATGGATAAATAGTGAATTGATTGACTTTATGATATGTGTATAGGAAACTCAATATTTTTTCCAAATCACCTGTGCTATTTTTAATTCCTTTCAGCCATAAATGAGAATTCCTATTGATCCACATAGTAATAAACATTTGATAATTTTTGTTATTTTAACAGTTCCAATAAACATCTAATAGACATCTCTAATAGACATCTCTCATTGCAGTTTTAATTTCCATTTCTTTTTCTTTATGACAAATGGTCATGAATGTGCATTCCCTTTGTTCTTTGATAAAGTGTCATCTCAGGCATTTACTCATTTTATTGGGTTGTTTGTTTTCATTGCATTAAAAATTAAAATATTGAGGCTGGGGTTGTGGCTCAGCAGTAGAGCACTCGCCTAGCACGTGCAAGGCGCAGGATTCAATACTCAACCCCACATAAAAATAAACAAATAAATAAAATAAAGTTATTTTGACTACAACTAAAAAAAAAAATTCTTTTTTTTTTTTTTTTTTTTGTTTTTTTGTTTGTTTTTTTGTACCGGGGATTGAACTCAGGGGCACTTGACCACTGTAAAACATCCCCAGGCCTTTTTTGTATTTTATTAGAGACAGGATCTCACTGAGTTGCTAAGTGCCTTGTCATTGCTGAGGCTGGCTTTGCACTCATGATCCTCCTGCCTCAGCATCCCAAGTGCTGGGATTACAGGCGTGTTCCACTGTGCCCGGCTCTAAAAAGATTTTTAAGAAATTAAAATATCTTGATACATTCTATATATGAGTACTTTATCTGGTATATAATTTGCAAATTTTTTAATCTTGTTATCTGACTTGACTTTTCATTCTCTTCTCAGTGTCTTCCCTTGGGAAAAATTATTGAATTTGGGTGACTTAATGTAGAAACTTATCACAATAAACCTACCTTTAAATAAAGATAAATTCCATAACCTAATAAAGTTCATTTACATAAAACCTGCAGTTAATATCAAATATAATGGGAGAGACTTAACGTTTATCTACAATAATGACAAACATGGCAAAAGCATCATTACTTACCAAACTTATTTTACATCCTACTAAAAGGCTTAATCAGAACAATCAAACACAACACCACCAAAAAGAGGTATACAGTTTATAAAGGAAGCAAAACCATTAAATTGTGTTTTTACACACATGACATGATTGTCTATGTAGAAAATGCCAAAGAAGCTACAAAATCCCCCTAGAAGTAATGTGAGTTTAGTAAGTTATAACGTTCTAGTTTGTATATGAGTTTGCACCTAATAGTTCTTGTGTTAATTCAGGAGGTGAAATTATTAGATTATGAGATCTCTAACTGAACCAGTGGATTAAGCCATTTCATGGATTAATAATTTAAATGAACTAATTGGCTACTAACTGTAGGCAGGTGGTACATGAAAGAAGTAGGTCTGTTGGGGCATGACTTTGGGATTTATAGTTTTTCCCTGGTGTCTGGTTCCACTTGCTTCCCATATTTCATGAAATGTGCTACATATCTCTGCTGTACCTTTCCACCATCATGTTCTCTCATCTCTAACCCACAGTGATGGAGTCAGCTAAGCATGGACTGAACCTCCTCAACTATGAACCAAAATAAAGTTTTCCCCTTTTAAGTTGTTCTCGTGCAATATTTTGGTCACAAAGACAAAAATCTGATGAACACAGGTAATGTATATCCATCCCAAAGAAAATCATATCCTATACACAAGCAATTGAAACTTTTAATTTTAAATTTAAAAGTACCATGTACAATATCATCTGAAAAAACATGTAGTTTTTCATTTGTTTGTTTTGATATTTGTCTGGATATACTTGCTATGGCATAGTTAGCAGTAGATACAAATTATGGGTTCACAGAATCCCAAATCATCACCATATTTTATCATCTTATTTTTATGATATTCACCCTTCAAAAACCCATTTCTGATAACTGGACCTGTCAGAATATTTATTGCTCTTAATATTTGCTTATTGTTTTTTCTTATTATATTAATTTTAGGTTAAGGAGCCCCCTTTTTGCCAGTGCAACCAGGAATGCTCTTGACCAAAACATTTATGAAGTTCTTTTACTTTTTGAGTTTCAACTGAGATCTCAGCTCATTATTTGATAGGGCAAACTATCTGAATTTCCATCACCATTAGCTTTTTTCAGAATACCTTGCTTATGTTATACAGATCTCCAGAGAAGATATGTTAGCACACATTATTTCTATGTGTATCATCTTTCTATTGTGTAATAAATATATCACCTACTTATTCTTACCAACCTGAAGGAACACTTTTTATTAGTTCATATTTGTAAGTCTGAAATCCAGGCACAGCACAAATGATTTTTCAGCTCAAGACTGTATAAACTCCATCAACAGACAGACAGACAGACAGACACACACACACACACACACACACACACACACACACGAAACAGGAAATAACCACATTTTGACTAAGAGTGTCCGATGGAGAGTATTAGAGGACAAGAGGGGAATGACAGAGGCTCTGTAGAGAAAGAAACTCAGGAAGGCCACATGCAAGGAAATATCCTGCCTTTGCCAACCTATATGGATCAGCTTGACACCAGGACTCTCCCTGAGGGAAGAAGGTAAACAGGATGTCCGCCAGCAGTCCCTTTTACAATACAGATATTTACATTCTTTGTTGCTGGAAAACCCTGATGTTCGTGCAAGCCCTGAATTGTCTTTAGTTCATATAGCTGCAATTATTCCCAACAAGGAGCCATTATTGTACTCACTCTCACTCACCCATCCTTTCCTGTCATCCAGACTGCTCTCACATAGCACCATGTTGAAATCTACCTGAACCACTGCTAGCGTGCATCTTGCTCCATGGGGCCACTAGCTACTGCACCTCTCTATCCCTAAGGTTCTGTGACCACTTCACTTTCCTCACCCATAGTAGCTCACTATTCCGCAGCTAAGCAGCTACAGCTCCCTATCCCCTGTCAATAAGCTGTCTATGAGGCACTCATCTTCCCCATTCTAGTAATTGCTGGTATTGATACTAGGCCCAGTGGAATAGCAATAGCCCCAGGACATGAACCAATGTAGTACTCAGCCTGCCCCACAAACAGTCAGTCTTACCCAGCATGAAGTTCACAATTGTTTAAGTAGAAGGTGCATCAGATGCCCTCAGCCCACAAGCAACACCCTGGTGCCCCCAACCCCAGAATTCTGAGCAAACCTGACAGAACAATACAGCACAAGATTTCATGATACTGCCCATAAGGTATGTAACTTAAAATTTATGAACTGGAAATATTTATTTCTGGAATTTTTCCATTAACTATGTTAGGACTATGTTTGACCATGAATAACTGAAACTGAGGAAAATGAAACTACAGACATGGGCAGGAGGCAGGGACTATGGTGTTTTATTTTATTTTTCATTACTTTCAAAGTATTTTTAAATATCTTTTGTGGTTTCATCTTTGACTAGTTAGTAATGTAGAAGTGTGTTCTTTATTAACACATATTTATGAATTTTCCAAATTTCCTTCCATTACTTTTTTTTAAATTTTTTTATTATTTATTTACTTATTCATCATGCACAAGTATAGTATCTTTTTACATACAACTGCTTGTATACAAAGTATATAAGTACCATTCAGATCCTTCCATTACTAATTTCTAATTTTATTCCACTATAGTCATAGAATATACTTTCTATAATTTCAAGCAATTCATATTTATTGAGGCTTGATTTATAGCCTAGTAGCTAATCTTTCCAATGACCTATCCTTAAGGATATATCATGTGCAATTGGAAAGAGTGACTTTTAAAAAACATTTACATTAAAGCATTATAACTATGTATAACACTGGGATTCATTTTTTTTTTTATTTTTATAATTTTTAATATGTACAACTCATTTTGACATAATCTTACATGCATAGAATAAGTATTAGCTGGCATTTAGTGCCGATCACATTT
This sequence comes from Tamias sibiricus, assembly GCA_025594165.1. NCBI lineage: Eukaryota > Metazoa > Chordata > Mammalia > Rodentia > Sciuridae > Tamias > Tamias sibiricus. The sequence goes on from CM046667.1 coordinate 135,089,048, forward strand.
GGTGAGCTTCTTAGATATGTTTCATCAATTTTTTAATTAAATTTGAAAAGTTTTCAGCCATTTTTATCTTTACATATACCTATTGCCTATTTCCTTCATATCCCTTTTTTGGGACTTACTTTATATATATCAGTGCACTTAATAGTGTTCCACAAGACTCTATTATTCTGTTCATATATTGTTATACTTTTTCTTCTTCAGACTAAAACTTCAAATTCACCAATGTTTAAGCTTAGTGCTTCTTTCTGCACTTAAAATCTGCTTTGATTTTAAAAATGTCTCATACTCTTTCAAGTGTCAAATTTCTACGATTCCTTTTTTATTTAAGTAAAATTTACATAATATAAAATTAGCCATTTTATAACATACAACTCAGTGGGACTAAGTAAATTTACAATGTTGTATAACTATATTTTATTATTTTATATTTAGCTGATTTAATATTCTGTTTAGTGAAAAATTATTGTTATTGTACTTTTCTTTAGTTCTTTAAGCATAGTTTCCTTTGACCCCATTTAAAGTATGTGATTTAAAATCTCTCATAGAAAAAATTTAAGGTCCTCAGGGACAGTTTCTATTTTATTCCTTTTGTACAAATTTTGTGTATGTGTGTGGGACTGGGGATTGAACCAGGTGTGATATACCACTGAGCAACATCACCAACACTTTTTATACTTTATTTTGAGATAAAGTTTCACTAAGATGCTAAGGCTGACTGCTTCAGCAATTCCAAGTCACTGGGATTACAGGTGTGCACCGCCATACTCAGCTCAAAAACTGGATATTAAAAATAATATAGTAAGTAATCTCTAGAAGTACATCACTCAGGGTTTGTTGTTGTTATTGTTTTTTGTTGTTGTTTTTCCTGGTAGTTAGTTTTCTGAACCAATACTGTAACACCCATTATTCTTTTTCTTGTTTGCTCCAGAAGTGTATAATTAGCTTAGTGGTTTCCTAATGACTGGACAGAGATTTTACTGTCCCCTATGAATATCTCATATTCCAAATTTTTAAAATCACAGTTCCAGAGCTAGAAGCACAAGATCAACTTTCTCTTGTGTTTGTATATGGTCATCTTGTCCCTTTGTCTTTGCATGCTCTCCCCACCCTTCTCTCTCCCTTCCCCTCTCCTCTCTCTCTTTGTGTGTATGTGGTGTCTGTGTTTTAATCTCCTCTTCTTATATTTACACCAGTTTACATTGGGTTAGGGCCAACTCTAATGGACTAATTTAATGTTAATAACTACTTTAAAGTCCCTTTCTCCAAGTAAGAATACATTCTGAGGTATTTCCAGATAGGATTTTAATGTTTTAATATGGGATAATTTGGGAGTAGGCATAGCTCAGCCCATAATAATCTTCATTATTGTAATTTTTACAGACATCATTTTATTTCTATAAGATAAAGACCAAAACCTGTACATAACAGATTTATTTAAGTTATTTGTTGAGTTTATCATTTGCTTTATTTGTTATCATAGTTTGAGGGAACTGAGAAGTTAAACAATGCCACTTGACATGTACCTGGGGAAAAGACTGTTTGCACTAAGGGATCTCTGAGTCAGGTCATATTAAGATAAAATAAGAGTTTCTAAGGGATTGCCATTCAATTCAAGTAATAAAAATTCTCTGAGAACAGTGCTTTTGGGGAACTGCAAACCCATTCTTCACCCCTGAAAGGTATTGAAGGCTTCTGGTTTTCATGGTGATTGCTCAGCTATTGATTTCCAAGGAAGCCATGGAGTTTTAAAAATGATAGGAAAATGACAAGTGAAAATACTACAAATACCATTGTTCCTACTGAGATGCAGCTATTTTCAAAGAAATGCTCCTCAGATTGTTGCAAGATTTTGGCTAAATTCCGCAGTTTTTAAAACAAAACAAGAAGATGATTTTAAATTCTTCAGGATTCTCATTGCTTTTATGGAGGAACTAATTTTTGTGAGACTTTACTCCATCATTTCTACTGATGTCACCTGAAGATACTTATGTTTAAATCTCACAAAGTATGCAAGATCCGTCTAGTGTAAAGCACAAATCACTGAGAAAAGGCATTAATATTTAAATAGATTTAAATAAATGGAGAGCAATATCAGGATCCTGGTTTGGAAGACTCAATATTGTTAGGATGTCATTTTCCTCAATTTGATTTATGGGTTCTATGCAATTTTCCTCAAAAGTACAGCAGGATATTTCTGTAAATATTGACATGAGGACTTGGATATTTATATGGACAAGTAAAGGAACTTTAATACATAAAAATTCTGAATTGTATCCAAGGTGGAAGGATGTTGGCACATAGATCAATGGCATGGAATATAGATGGCAGAAATCTATTAAAATATTGGAAATTCATATACAAATTAAAATAAAATAAAAGTAACTACACATATACCTTATGCAATATGCATTAGCTACACTCATATCAAATATAAAACTTGTAGAAGAAAATCTGTGTGACTTTGGATTTCACAGTAAGTGTTTGCATACAACATCAAAGCTACCCATTTATAATAGCCTCAAAAAATTAAATAAAACATCTTGGAATCAGCCCAACAAAAGATGTGAAAGGCCTCTACAATGAAAACTAAAGAACACTAAATAAATAAATTAAAGAAGACCTTAGGAAGATGGAAAGATTCAACTTGTTCTTGGATAGGCAGTATTAATATTGTCAAAATGACCATACTACCAAAAGCATTATACAGATTTAATGCCATTCTGATCAAAATCCCAATGACATTCTTCATAGAAATAGAAAAAGCAGTCATGAAATTCTTGTGGAAAAATAAGAGACCCAGAATAGCTAAAGCAATCCTTAGCAAGAAGAGTGAATCAGGTGGCATCACTATACCAGACCTTAAACTATACTACAGAGCAATAGTAACAAAAACAGCATGGTATTGGCTACAAAATTGACTAGTAGACCAATGTTATGGAATAGAGGACACAAAGACTAACCCACATAATTACAGTTATCTTATGTTAGACAAAGGTGCCAAAAACAAACATTGGAGAAAAAATAGTCTCTTCAACAAATGGTGCTGAGAAAACTGGAAATGTATATGCAACAAAATGAAATTAAACCCCTATCTCTCACCATGCACAAAACTCAAAGTGGATCAAGGACCTAGAAATTAAATCAGAGATCCTGCATCTAATAAAAGAAAAAGTAGGCCCAAATCTCCATCATATAGGATTAGGCCCCTACCTCCTTATTAATAGTCCTATAGCATAATAATTAAAATCAAGAATTAATAAACAGGATGGATTCAAACTAAAAAGCTTCTTCTCAGTAAAATAAACAATAATTGAGGTGAATAGAGAGCCTGCAGCTTGGGAGCAAATTTTTACCAATTGCACATCAGATAGAGCACTAATCTCTAGGATATATAAATAACTCAAAAAGTTAAACATCAAATAAATAAATAAATAAATAACTCAAACAATAAGTGGGCCAAGGAACTGAACAGACAATTATCATAACAATCAATCAACAAATATATGAAAAATGTTCAACATATCTAGCAATTAGAGAAGTAAAAATCAAAAGTACTCTATGATTTCCTCTCACTCCAGTCAGAATGGCAGCTATTAAGAATACAAACATCAGTAAGTATTGGCGAGGATGTGGGGAAAAAGGCACACTCATAAATTGCTGGTGGGTTTTCAAAATGGTGCAGCCAATATGGAAAGCAGTATGGAGATTCCTTGGAAAACTGGTAATGGAACCACCTTATGACCTAACCATCTCACTCCTGGGTCTATTCCCAAAGGACCCAAAAATAGTATACTACAGAGACACATCCACGTTAATGTTTATAGCAGCACAATTCACAATAACTAAACTGTGGAACCAACTTAGATGCCCTTCAGTAGATGGATGGATAAAGAAAATGTGGTATATATGCACAACTGAATATTACTCAGCAATAAAAGAGAATAAAATTATGGCATTTGCAGGTAAATGAATGGAGTTGGAGAGTATAATGCTAAGTGAAGTTAGCCAATCCCCCCCCCCAAAAAATGTGGAATGTTTTCTCTGCTATAAGGAGGCTGATTAATAGTGAGGTTGGGACAGGGAGCACAGGAGTATTAGACAAACCCTAGAAAGGGCAATGGGGAGGGAGAGAAAGAGAAAGGCATGGGGATAAAAAGATGGTGGAATGAGGTGGATATCATCACCCTAAGTACATGTATGAAGTCACGAATGGTGTGAATATAGTTTGTATACAACCAGAGATATGTAAAAATGTGCTCTGTATGTGTAATATGAATTGTAATGCATTCTGCTGTCATACATAACAACTTAGAACAAAAACATTTAAAAAAAGGAAAGAGACAAATTATGCTTTATGGAATTATAAACCTTTGATCTGTGAAAACAAACTGTTAAGAAAACTAAAGATAATTCACAGATACAGAGAAAATAACTCCAAATCATATTTCTGACACAAGCTTGAAGCTAGAATACATAACCACAAAAGAAAATTTACAAAACCACAATAAGAAAACAAAACAAATCAATGACAAGTGTGTTGATATCTGAACAAGCATTTTATCAAAAATTTGCACAGATGGTAAATAAGCATATAAAAAGACAACACTATTTGTCACTGGGGAAATGCAAATTAAAGCTATAATGAGTTATTTCTTTGCACATATAGGAATACCAATATAAAAAAAAAAAACAACTAAGAACCCATGTGAAGCAATGCCAACTCTATTTTTTATTATAAATATTAACTCATACTAGTTAAATTAATGGATTTCACTGTGATATTTCCATGCATGCCTATATTGTGCTTGAATCTTATCCACCTTCCTTATTACCCTATCTTGCCCTCCCCTCTCCCCTTTACCCCCCTTTCCTAGTCCTCTTCCCTCTTCTATTTTCAGATCAACATTTATTTTTCCATTTATACATATGAGAGAAAATATGTAACACTTAACATTCTGCATGTGGATTGTTTTGTTTAATATAATTACCTTATGTTCCATCCATTCTCTTTACAAATTATTTTATTATTTTATATGGCTAAATAATATTCAATTGTGTTTACATACCAAATTCTCTTTATCATTTCACCTTTTGTTGGGCACCTAGAATGATTCCATAATTTGGCTCTTGTGAACAGTGCTACAGTTAATGTAGGTATTCAAGTATCTCCATTGTATGTTGACATCATTTCCTTCAGCTATATATGCAGAAGTGTATAGCTGGATCATATAATAGTTAAAATTATAACTTTTGGAGAAACCTCCATATTGGCTTCCATACTGTCTGTACTTGTTTACAATCCTACCAATATCCTGTAAGGGTTGCTTTTTCTCCACACACTTGCTTGCTTTATAGATAGATGGATAGATAGATGGGTGGATAGATAGATGGGTGGATAGATAGATGGGTGGACAGATAGATAGAGATGTATAAAATGAATATTTTATATACATCTAGATGTCTAAAATACACATTTATATAGATGGCCATTACAGATGGGGTGAGGTAAAATCTCAATGTAGTTTTAATTTGTCTTTCTTTTATAGCTAAAGATATTGAGGATATTTTCATGTATTTATTGGCCATTTGTTCTTGTTCTTTTGAAAAATATCTGTTCAGAAAATTGGCCAATTTATTTATTGATTATTATCCTTTTTAATTAATTAATTAGTTCTAATTTGTTATACATGCACATCAGATAGAGCACTAATCTCCAGGATATATAAAGAACTCAAAAAACTTAACACCAAAACAACAAGCAACCCAATCAATAAATGGGCCAAGGAACTGAATAGACACTTCTCAGAAGAAGATATGCAATCAATCAACAAATATATGAAAAATGTTCAACATCTCTGGCAATTAGAGAGATGCAAATCAAAACTACTCTTTCTTTTCACTCTAGTCAAAATGGCAATTGTTAAGAATATAAGCAACAATAGTATTGTCGAGAATGTGGGGGAAAAGGCACACACTTACATTGCTGGTGGGACTGCAAATTGGTACAACCACTCTGGAAGGCAGTATGGAAATTCCTCAGAAAACTTGGAATGGAATCACCATTTGAACCAGCAATCCCACTCCTCAGTTTATACCCAAAGGAATTACTTGTGCTTTTGATGTTAATTTCTTTTTCAATTTACTGTATATTTTGGATGCTAATCCTCTATCAGATGAATAGCTGGCAAATATTTTCTCCCATTCTGTCACTTACCACTTTATGCTGTTGATAGGGTCCTTTTCTCTGCACAAACCTTTTAAGTTGATTTTATCCTGATTGTCAATTCTTGATTTTGTTTCCTGAGTTGTAGGAATCCTATTCAGGGAAGTTTTGACTGGATGTATCTTAAAGTGGTTCCCCTAAGTTTTCCACTGTATCTTCAGTTACAAGGCTTAAAATCTTTGATACATTTTGAGTTAATTTTTTAAAGAATGAGAGAAAAGGGTCATATTTCAGTCTTCTTCATGTTGCTCTCCATTTCTCCCTGTACCATTTGTTGTAAACACAGTATTTTCTCTAACTTGTGTTTATGGCACCTTTGTCAAGAATCAGATAAATACATATGAGTAGATTTGTTTCTGGGTACTCTATTCTGTTCCTCTGGGTATGTGTCCATTTTTATGCCAATACTATGCTGTTGGTACTGTGGCTCTGTAGTGTAATTTGAATTCGGGTTTTGTGATGCCTCCAACATTGTTCCTTTTGCTCAAGATTGCATTAGCTATTCTGGGTATTCCGTGTATTTCAGGCATATTTTTCATTGCTATGACCAAAATAATTGACCAGCACAATTAGGAGAGGAAAAGTTTATTTGGGGGCTCATGGTTTCAGAGGTCTCAAGTCTATAGATGACCAGCTGTGTTCCTCCAGGCTCAAGGTGAGGCTGAACATCATGGCAGAAGAGTGTGGCAGAGGAAAGAAACTCAGGACATGGCACCAAGAAACGGAAAGATAGTAACTAAGTTCAGCTCATAAAATATTTACCCCAAATATATGCCATCAGTGACCCACCTCTTCTAGCCACACCTTCCCTTCCTTCAGTTACCACTCAGTTAATCCGTATTGGGGATTAATTCACTGATTTGGTAAAGGCTATCTTGACCCAATCATTTCACCTCTAAACCCTCTTGCATTGTCTCACACATGAGCTTTTGGGGAACACTTCACATCCAAACCATAACACTGTACTTCTATATCAATTTTGTCATTGTTATTTCTAGTTTTGTAGAGACGATCACTGAAAATTTGATGGGGATTGCATTGAATCTGTAGTTGTTTTAGGAAATATGGACATTTAAAAAGCATTAATCCACCCAAGTCATGAACATGGGAGGTCTTTCTATCTTCTAGTATCTTTGGTTTTTCTTTTCAGTGCTTTATAATTTTCACTGTAGAGGTCTTTTCTATCCTTGGTTAAATTTATTTCTATTATTATTAAGCTATTGTGCATGGGATTGTTTTTCTGATTTCTTTCTCAGAAAGTTCATCATTGGCATATGCACAGTTACTGATTTGCGTATGTTGACTTTGTAGAATTTGTTTTTCAGTTCTAAGAGTATTTCAGTGGTGTCTTTAAGACCTAGTAAATATAGAATCTTATCATCAACAGATAGGGATAATTTTATTTTTTCACCGTTCTAATTTTTATTCCACTTTTTCTTTTATGTAATTCAAACTTTTCAAGTATTAAGTTGAATAAGAGTGCGGAAAGTGGACACCTTGGTTTAGTCTTTATTTTGAAGGAAATGCTTTCAGGTTTTCCCTGTTCAATATGATGCTGTTTGTGGGTTTGCCATACATAGCTTTTATTCTGTTGATGTATGATCCTTTTATACATATTTTCTTCAAGATATTGATCATAAGGAGGTGTTGAATTTTATTAATGCCTTCTGTCAGATCTATTGAGATGACCATGTGATTTTTAATCCTTTATTGATTGATTGATTGATTTGCATATGTTGAACTATCCTTAATTCCTTCTAATGAAACCATCTTGATCATAGTGTGCAATCTTTTTAATGTGTTGTTGAGTTTAATTTGCAATTATTTTATTGAGGATTTTTCATCCATTTTCACCAAGAAATTTGGTCTATGATTGTCTTTTTCATTACATCTTATCAAGTTTTGGTAGTAGGGTAATATTGAATTCAGAGAATGCGTTCAGGAGGATTGCTTACTTGCTAATTTATGGGATATTTTCAGAAACACTGGTGTTCATTCTTCTTTAAAATTCTGATAAAGTTCAGAAGAGAATCCAGCCCATCATGGGCTTTTCTTTCTTTTTTTTTTTTTAATATTTATTTATTTGCTTTAGTTGCACACAATGCGTTTATTTGTACGTGGTGCTGAGGATCCATCCAGGCCATGCACGTGCTAGGCAAGCGCTCTACCGCTGAGCCACAACCCAAAATAGAAATATTGCAGGAGGAGGGGCTTGGGTTGTAGCTCATGGACTTTTCTTTATTGGGAAACTTTTTATTACTGTTTCAATCTCATTGTTATTGATCTACTTAGATTTTCTCTATATTATTTTGGTTAATTTTTGGTAGCTTATATGTGTCCAGGAATTTGTTCATTTCTTCTGGATATTACATTTTAATAGAGTATAATTTTCTGAAATATTTTCTAATGATATTCTGGGTTTCAGTAGAATTTGTTTTAATATCCTTACTTTTGTCCCAATTGTATATATTTGGGTCTTTTCTCTCTTTCTTCTTATTAGTTTGACTAAAGTTTCTCAACCTAGTTTATAAATTCAAAGAACCAACTCTTTATTTCATTGATCCTTTGTATTGTTCTTTTAGTCTCTATTTCATTTAACTAAACTCTTAATCTTTTTTTTTCCTTTCCATCCAGTGATTTTGGGTTTGTTCTTGTTGCTTTAAGACATTGAGATGTATCAGGCACCCTCCAGCCATGCTTATTTGGAACTGAGTGATTAGCTTGAGGCTCTTGCCTTCCCTATTACTTAAGATGAAAGATCTGCCAAAGTTCAAGTGAGAGTATGTTGTGGCTGGAATAAGGTGCAGTTTCCCTCAACCGTGCTGTGGGTTCAGCTCAGTGACAAAGCACCCACCTGAAATGTTTGAAGTGTTAGGCTTGTTTCCATGCTCCACTCAAAGGGAAAAAAAAAAAGCATAGTAACACCCACAACATGAAATCAAACCAGACAGAGAAATAGTGAAAATCATTAAAAACAACAACCACAATATCAATACCAATAGAAAATAATGGGACAAAAGTATTATATAATAAGCTAAAAAGTTTAAAATTAATAAAAGTAAAATTACCAAGAAAGGGAAGAAATTACATAGTACAAGAGAAGAGAGGGAAAAATCCCATTAAAATATAGTGAGTTGTACATATTAAAAAATTATAAAAATAAAAAAAAATTAAAAAAAAATATAGTGACTTGGGAGGCTGGAGCAGGAGGATCGCAAGTTCAAAGCCAGACTCAGCACCTTCACTTAGGCCATAAGCAACTTAGTTAGACCCTGTCTCAAAGTAAATAAATAAATAAATAAATAATTGGGGCTGGGGATAGAGCTCAGTGGGTAGGCACCCATGTGTTCAATTCCAGGTATTAAAAAATATATAACAGGAAAAGTAAGTATAAGAAATAATTAATGAAACATAATGAAATAAAAATAATAAAAAACATACTACACGGAGGAAAGAAAAGAAAAAAACTGTAAGTCAAAAAATTCCTCTTAGTGGAATTGTTGCAATTGAACAAACTTCTTTTTGGGCATGTGCACATTCTCTGCATAGGCCCTCCATCTTCATACCCTGGTGGTGGTCAATGTCTGGGCTACAGAATCCTTTCTAGTTGGCTTAGCTTTGGTGTCATGTGGCATTATGGTTAAGATGTGAGGTGTCACCCAAATAGCTCATGTGTTAAATGATGCCTCAATGTTGAAGGTTAAATTATTAGATTATAAGAGCTGTAACTTCATCAATGGATTAATCCATTTGATGGATTAATAATATGAATGGACTACTGGGTGGTAAATGTAGTCAGGTGACATGTGGCTGGAGGAAATAGGTCACTGGGCTAGTGCCCTTGTGGATTACGTCTTTTTCATGGCTCCTTGCATGCACACATACACTTGCTCCCTCTCTGTCTCTCTTTTTCTCGCTGCCGTGAGCTGAGCAGCTTTCTTCCACCACACCTTTCTTCCATGATGCTTTGCCTCACCAGGTCCCAGAGCAATGGAATTGGCCAATCATAAACTAAACTTCTTAAGCCATGAGCTCCAAATAAACTTTTCTTCCTCTAAGTTGTTCTTGTCAGGTATTTTGGTCACAGTCTCAGTCCCCACAGCTCCCTGCTGAGACTACTTAAGGTGTTCCTCTTCATCTTTCTCCCTATTCATAATTTTCCTATGTAGCTCTCTCTTACCCAGTCAATGGGGCAAGGTGTCCATAAGGACTCTGAATTGTGATCACTCCAAGTTTATTGATCAAGTTAGTCCCTCACAATAGGAACCCTCTCAAGATTACTTAATGTTTATAACACCTGAGATTTTGATGAGCAATGTACTTACTTTGTTTTTTCTAAAGCTAGCTTGGATCAAGTTCTTGACCTGGACTTGAAGTTTGTATAGACTGTGGATTTCTCCTGCAGATGGGACTGCTGGTCTACAATTATCATCAGGATTGGTTGTACTGTTTAGAGGCTTACCATATGTTTGTGGCAGAGGTTCCCTTCCTCTTGCTTGGGAACTGCATGATTGCAACTTTTTCTGTCCTTTTCTCTGCATTTCCTTTCTGATTGTCCATGCTGTTTAGTTTTTCCATTACTTCTTTATTGATTCTCAGATATTCTTCTCACTTTCTCCCCTAAAAAAATGTAGTTTCTCCTTTGCTACTTTCACTCTTTTCACTCACAGTGTCATGCAAAGGTAGGTTCTATTCTTCTGTCTTGCCTATAAAGAATGAATAGATGCTCCAAGCAACCAGAACTCTTATTCACTGTTAGTGGATATATGAGGTTATACAGCCACTTCACTTTCAAAAAAATTTTACAGTTTATTATGAGGTTGAAAATATGCTTACCAAATGATGTAATAACCCCATAGCTAGGTATTTACCCAACTTTAGAAAATATTTCTTGTGATGTTTAATTTTATATATATCAACTTGACTGTGCTAAGTGATGCCCACATAGATGTTAAAACATCATTTCTTGGTATTTCTGTGAAGGTGTTTCTTAGAAGAGATTAACATTTTAGTTAGTAAACTAAATAAATAATTCCTTCCCAATGTGAGTGGGAGTTCTGCAATATATTAGGTTCCAGAATAGAAGGAAAAGGGGAAATTTGATCTATTCATTTGGAATATCTATATTCCTCAGTCCTTGCATATGAGCACTCCTGGTTCTCAGGTCTTCATATTTGTACTGGGATTTACATTGAACTCCTTTGTTTTCATTTCTTGGACTGGGAACTGGAACCAATTGCATTGATATCTCTGGTTTTCAGATCTTCAGGTATGGATCATAGCTACCACTGGCTTTCTTTGGTTTCCAGTTTACAGATGGGAGGTCACAGGAATTCTAAGCCTCCATAATCATGTGAGTCAATTCCTCATAATAAATCTCTTTCTACATATCTCATGGGTTCTATTTCTCTGGAGAACCCTGACTAATACAGATTTTGATAAACAGTTGCCCTGTTTACTTTAATTTTTTTAACTTTAGACTCTGATGGTTATTCTGCTGGAGACAGACATTGGAACCCACATCAACAACATAAACCTTTGGTTTACTGGAAGGATGTTCTTTCAGGTACATGGAAGGGTCCAGATTGAGTATTAATTTGGGGGAGAGGGTCTGTTTGTGTTTTTCCAAAGCATGAATCCTCTCCAATATGGATACCATCTAGATTAATAAAGCAGGTACCACATCAAAAGGATCAAGATGAAGTTGTTGAGGAATCAAGATTAATAAAAAAGGTACAAAATCAAGAGGACCATGATGAAGATATGGAATGATTCCCTTAAAAGAGTCCTTCAAAATATGTCACAACTTAAGTGTTATTCCTCCTGGCTGGGACGAAGAGATCTCTCTTTAATGTGCACACAATTATATATATATTTTTTACTTTTTATATATGTGTTTATGTCTGTGTATTTGTCTAAATTTCATGTTAATGTGACGTCACAAATATATGTTTGTATGTGTGTCTGTCCAGTGTGACATCAAAAATAACAAAGCGCTTGTGAATATATATATATATGGATCCAAATAACTCTAATTCATTTAAGTTTAAGAGTATTCAAATTGGGTAAATAATTTAATAAGTGAAGGTACCTTCAATTTTGTTTTATAGGTGTCCCAGGGACTTCTCTTTAGCAAAAAATATGACTAGTGCTGTATAACCTGATATTTTGGTGTTTTGACATGAGATTGCTTATTTGTTATTAACTTCATTTGTTTAATAAATGATTAATTTCAATTATTTCAACAGGTAAAGGACTGCTGTGTATGCAGAAACTCGAGAGTTCCAGCTAACAAATTATTTCTTCAAAGTGCTTTTACTTTTTCTTTAATCTATCTTTAATGCAGTAATTACCCTCAGTCTTTCTTTGTTTTGTTCTAAATATGATGTTTTGCCAGCTTATGTTTGTGGGAGCTCAGGCTGCAATGTGTGTGAGCAGAAATCAACTTATTTTTCTAATCTAATAATTCTATTTTTTAGTTTGACAACTCGCCTCTTGACTCAGTGCTGAAATAGCACTGCCTTTCCTTTAATAATTGATGCTTGAGTCTCTAGGTAGCGGGCCCTGAATATTTGCCGGTGGCATTGTCTACACATAAAAAAGACGGCTGCTGCTACAGATTTGGCTCCTTCTCAGAACACATTCTCCCCAAAATTAGAATACTAAGGAAATTAATGATATCAGTTCTTTGTGCTTAATATTTCACAAACTATTGAAAGAAAAGAATAAGTTCAGATACTAAAAGTTCAGCTCAAGTGTCACATAAATGACCCTTATCTTCTATGGCCACAAGGCTGAAAATGCTGAGAATAAAACACTGAACCTCATCCTGAGACCAGCTGAAAAATGGTTAATCTATGTGGATAGGAAAACAAATTACTAATTTATTGTAAGCTGCCTGTCGTGGCCAGCCACAACGCCGCGGGAGGAAAACTCTCGGAGGCAGAGTAAAGATACTACTACTTTTACTTCTACTTTCTTAGAGAGAGCTTAGAGAGAGAAAGAAAGATTTTTCTTCTTCTTAGAAAGAGCTTAGAGATGGATATCATTATCCTAAATGCATGATTGAAGATCTGAATGGTACTTATATACTTTGTATACAAGCAGTTGTATGTAAAAAGATACTATACTTGTGCATGATGAATAAGTAAATAAATAATAAAAAAAATTAAAAAAAAGAAAGAGCTTAGAGAGAAAGATTAGAGATAGCTTTTTCTTCTTCTTCTTCTTAGAGCTTAGAGAGAAAGAGAGAGAGCTTGAAAGAGAGAGATTTCTTCTTTAGAGAGAGAGAGAGCTTAGCTTTTAGAGCTTCTTTCTTCTTTCTTCTTTCTTCTTTCTTCCTCGGGAGCCTCGGCCTGACTCTGACCAGCAATTACTTCTTCTATCTGGTTTCTCTTCTGTAACCGCTCTGCCTACGTTCTGGCCACTCTGATTCTTTTCTTCTTCTCCGAACCGAACTCTTCTTCCGACCGAGCAACTGCATGACTGACTGAATGAATTCATTCTTCTCCTGACTCCGACCGCTTTCACCCGGTTATATACCTTTAGCTTTGCAGGTGCCTCACGTGCATTTACAGGTGCGTCACATACATACTTATTATCAGGTGGAACTTATGGCTTCCAGCTGACCGTAATAGCCATCTCCCTAATTGGGGCTCCTTCAATTTATAGCTGTTGATTTGTAGAGGGTGCATAAAAAGGGGCTATAGAAGAATATTGGGGGGTATAATAGAACTGTTCTGTATCATAGGAATACATGATGAAGCATGGTGATACATGATGCTTGGTGAATTTGTGCATTTGTTCATTTCTATAAAACCTCACACCACAAACACTCAACTTTATTGTTTGTAAATGAAATAAACATATCAACCAGGGTATGGCAGGTTCCCAGAACAGAATTCAGACTGTATCAAATTAATCTAACTATATTACAAATGTCTATCTTAATCTCACTGAAGGGGATAAGGAAGAAAGGGTCTGATCCAAATAGTTTAGCAAACAATTTTTTTTTTGAATAGATAGTGCAAGGGTAATGGAAATAAGTATTCATAAACACTATTTTCTTAATAGTAAATTTTCTTAAAACAATAAGAGTTAGAAATTCAGACTTCTTACATTATGCTGGTGCAGTGGAAGTACAGGATGAGACTGGAAATTCCTGTGGTGACACAAATTAGAGAAGTCCTAAAACAAAAGGACTTATTTCATAAAGGACACAAGATCCAAACTGAAAGAGTTTCCAATGGACAAAGTTGGAACAATTGCAACTTCAAAATATATAATAATAAAAATAACAACATGAGATTATAGCATAAGAAATAAAACATCTGGGCATGGTGTCACATGCCTGTAATCCCAGTGCCTCGGGAGGCTGAGGCAGGAGGGTTGTAAGTTCAAGGCCAGCCTCAGCAAAATAGCCAGCCCCTAAGCAAATTAGTGAGATGCTATCTCCAAATAAAAAATAAAAAGTACTGGGGATGTAGCTCAGTGATTAAGCACTCCTGGGTTCAAGCCTTGGGAAAAAAAGAGAAGAGAATATTTAGTGCAGTATTGGTGTTCAAGTTACTTCTCTGCATCATATTAAGAAAGTTTATAATACATTGTGTTTTTTGGGGGGAGTGATTTGAAGTGATTCTTGAAATTGTTGTTTATTTTACTAATTCTTTTTTTTTATGGTGTTCCCACTATTTCTCACTGCTTGTATTGACTGAAGAGCCCATTTTTAATTTTTAACTAATCTTCAAATGTTCCCTTTTAATAATATTCTGTATAGTTGTAATTAATCAAGTTTCCTCTTGAATTTTGAAAGTCCAAGTTATATTATCTGTAAAGTACTCCCCCTTTGTTTTTTTTGCTATTAATCTATTTCAGCAGGAGGCTATCCTTGTAATTATCTGAGAAAGGATGATTCTTTTCTGCTGAATTGCCAAAGCTTTTTAATGAACATGTGATTATTCAGTATTTTCTAAGTGCTCAATAAATGTTATCTAGCATTAATTTAATTTAGATCAAACTTTATGCCTTGCCAATTCTGCCTTTCAGTCTTAGAAAATATTAATGTGAGTCACTGCCCAAATATTTGTGTGAGGCTCTTGGTTTGGACTGGCAAAAAGAAGGCACATGAAAGAAAACAAAACAATCACTTTATACCACTTTGGAGTCAACAACTAGTATCAGATATGTTTCCTAATAGCTTCTGCTATGAGCCACCAATATGGTCAGGATATAAAAGACAATGCCTTTCACAATTTCTCCACAACTATGCTTTATTACTCATTTCCTGTGCTGTTTTGAGCTAGAAGAACACCTAGGAACTGCCTTATATCAGTATAGAATCACAAAGATATAAGTCTCCAGAGGTGAGAAGAAATCCAGTTGCAAATCATAATAGCTCTTCAGTCTCCCTTTACATTTAGTCACAGACAATGTCAGCTATAACTGTAAGTTATAGAATATCAGTGTTAGGGGGCTGGGGTTGTGGCTCAGCGGTAGAGCATTCACCTAGCATGCACGCAGCCTAGGTTCAATCCTCAGCACCCACCATGTA
Source organism: Tamias sibiricus (assembly GCA_025594165.1). Classification (NCBI taxonomy): domain Eukaryota; kingdom Metazoa; phylum Chordata; class Mammalia; order Rodentia; family Sciuridae; genus Tamias; species Tamias sibiricus. The sequence goes on from CM046667.1 coordinate 135,104,821, forward strand.
AAAATAAACACATTGTGTACAACTAAAGCAAATAAATAATTTTTTTAAAAAAATGCATGATTTAAGATCTGAATGGTACTTATATACTTTGTACACAAACAGTTGTATGTAAAAAGATGGTATATATGTGCATTATGAATTATAATACATACTACTATTATAAATAAAAAAAGAAGAAAGAAAAAAAAAAGAATATCAGTGATAGTTCTGTTAGTGTCTCCTATGACTTACTTCCTGGACACATCACTTTGTCTCAGAAGGGTTCCCTGTGGGTTCCTTCATATGTCCCATGGCTATCTAACAAAATTTTCTGTTTTGGAATATCTGTTTTTAAGTGAAAACTGTTTTCCAAATGCTGTCCAGTTTTAATTTGAGAGTATAGAATTGTGTGTTTATAAAATTGCTCATGGACATACTGCCATCTTAATTTGTAAATAATTCCTGGCCTTGGTTATTGGAATTGGCATGTCATTTAGCACTTCTCTCTGTGTGCAGGCACATACATATATGTCAACAATATTAGATGTTTTTTCCATGCTCTATGCCAATGTTCACCCTATGTTCAATTGTACAGGTATTAGTAGAATGGGTGATTTATCCTAATAGTGTCCATATGAAAATCAATGAGAGATCCCACTACTAAATAGACACATACTTTTCTTATCATAGTAACTCCAAGAGAAAATGTCTATGGCTTTTGTTTTTGAATGCATAACAATACTGTTTTCCTTGATGCAAGAAAGATTAGTGAGCTGATAATGGGACTGATTTTTTTTCATTTGTTTTTAATCATAAACCCAATACCTTTATTTGATTTATTTATTTTTTATGGTGCTGAGGATCAAACTCAGTGCCCCCTCACACATGGTAGTCAAGTTTTCTACCACTGAGACACAACCAACCACAGCCTAGGGACTGACTTTTAAAAATATAAGCTTCCTCTTGACTAATTTTATTTTTAAGTATATTTGTCCCTGATTATAAGCTCATAATTTATAAGAAAGAAAAATATAAAGTTAAATTAAACAAACTCATAAACCCATCACCCAAAGGCCACCTAATTAATGTGACATATACTTTAACTTTTATTGTAATAAAATTGTGTTCAACCTTTTACAAATTTCGGTGTTTGCCATCATTTTCAATTACTTCAATTATTCAGTCATATGTATTGCCAACTTTGGAATATAATTTTAAAGATAACTATGCATGTTGCCCTTTAACTTAAATTTTTTAATTAAAGTGTGAGAAAAAATGCATACTTTCTGGTCTTTATATTTGGGTAGTTGAAACTATGAAGATTCCCTCCCACAAGGGAGATTGAGTATACCAAGTATGAGTGTTTATTTGGATCCTCCAGCTGCAGTGCTAAAATAATTCCCTACCTAGGGGTTTTAGCCAAGAGAGCTTGTCACTTCTTCGATGAGATATGATATGTAGGTCTCTTCCCTAGTTGCTACACAGAGGATCAAAAAACACATAAAGTAGTTGATGCCTTTGGCAAAGTCCATGTACTGCTGCTGTTCAGTGACTTTGCTGAAAGTGCTTAAAGTCAACAACTGGTAATGTTTCAAGTGAAATTTCTTAAAAGAGTGTAAATTAATGGAAATAGTTTGATTTCAAAGAATCTAATAAATTAGCCCACTAATGGTGCAAAATAACTAGGAATTATAATTTATTCTGTAAATTGTTTCAAGTTATGTGTTTGTAGAGATTCTTACAGGAGAGCCAATTGATTCTATGTTATTTCCTGGATGAACTATGGACAGAACACTAAATAACATACCTTAAGGTAAGGGAATTTTCTAACTTGTGCTTTATTCAACAGAGGAGAAAATGAAATGTCTTTTCAGAGCCTATTTAAACAGGTTTGGAAACATAATATCTAGAGTCAAGGTGATACATGTGTATAGAACAGCTATCAAGTTAGAGTGGATTTAATGAATCTGATTTAGTACATTAATATTAAAGCTCTATCTAGTGGTCAATAGAAGAATTTCTAGTTTCTGTATAAATCAAATATAATAACCAACGAACTTCAAATGATTTTATTTTAATTTATAAATATTAATCAGCGTGCAACAATTCAATTATGAAGTTTGTTTTCTTTATACATAGTGCTATATTGTATTTTATGAAATTTCCTTTGTTGTATGTGGATTTATAATGTTCATGATTAATTGCATTGTAATTCCCCATTAATTTTGCATTTTGTGGTGATACAAAAAAATACAGATTCATTGAGATTTTCAGCCTAATCTTATAAATAAAATTATTTCATCTGCTTGGCATATGTGCAATAATATCTAGTTTTATACCCCAAATCAAAACAGTTTATTATAAATATTTGGCATCCTGGATCTTGGGGAAAATTGGATTTAATCATGTTTGTACTTCAACAGCCATTTTTTCCTGAGCATTTGGTCTCTCATTTTAAAATATCAACTTTATTGAAGTATAATTTACTTACAATAAAATGTGTCTATTTGAACTATACCTTTTGATGAGTTGTTGTATATTTATGTGACTATAACTACAATAACTATCAAAATAAATTATATTTTTTTCACTTCAAAATGATCCTGTGTGTCTCTTTATAGACAATCCTTTCAATCCCTGACCTCAAAGATTGATTAGCTTTCTGCCAATATCACTTTAGATTAAGTTGTGTTTTCTAGATTTTTTTATAAATAGAACCATTAAATAAATATATTTGTCTGTATTATTTTACTATGGAATTTTGTTGACATAGTTGCATGTATCATTAGCTTATTTTTATATCATGGAATAGTTGTCTAATGTTTGAATAAATCACCATGAGATTGTCAATTCATAAACTGATACACATTTCAATGTGTTATAACTCTTGAATTAAATATATATATATGCATACAAGTCTTCTTTTAAACCTTTTTATAACTTTATTTGTTTATTTAAAAAAAATTAGCTGTAGATGGACACATATGTTTATTTATTTATTTTTATGTGATGCTGAGGATTGAACCCAGTGCCGCACTTGTGCAAGGAAGTGCTCTACCACTAAGCAACAACCCCAGCCCCATACAAATGTATTTTATGAATATGTTTTTATGTAATTAAAATGAGATATTTAGGATTGTAATTCAGACTTTTGCTAGATATCTGTCTAATATGTTTAAATAAATAAACACACAAAAATCTGTCAAAGTGTCCTAATTCTTCCAAAGTATTTATACTATTTTACCTCTTGACAACAATATATGAGAGTTTGTTTCTTCAAATCCTTACCAATACTGGTTACAAGAAGTCATTTTCTTTTTTAAAATTTATTTTTTTCTTTTTAGTTATACATGACACTAGAGTATAATTTATACAAACATGGAGTACAATATATTCTAATTAGGATCCCAGTCCTGAGATTATACATGATGTACACATTCACTGTGGTGTACTCATGTATGTATGTAAGAAAATTATGTCAGAATCATTCCACTGTCTTTCCTCTTCTTACCCCCATCCCTTCTTTCATTGCCATTTGTCTAATCTACTTAACTTCTATTCTTCCCATGCCCCCTTGTTGTGTGTTAGCATCCACATATCAAAGTGACTATTTGACCTTTGATTTTTTGGCAATTGGCTCATTTTGCTTAGCATGATATTCTCCAGCTCCATCCATTTACCAACAAATGCCATAATATCATATTACATATGATATCTATATCTGTATCTATCAATCTATGTATCTATCCATCTATCTATATCACAGTTTCTTTATCCATTCATCTGTTGAAGGGCGCCAGGCTTGCTTCCATAGTTTAGCTATTGTGAATTGTGCTGCTATAAACATTAATGTGTCCCTATAGTAAGCTGTTTTTAAGTCCTTTGGGTATAGACCAAGGAGTGGGAAAACTGGATCAAATGGTAGTTTCATTCCAAGATTTCTGGCAAATCTACATGCTGCTTTCCTGAGTGGTTATACCAATTTGCAGTCCTACCAGCAATGTATGAATGTACCCTTTTCCCCACATGCTTACCAATATTTATTGTTACTTGTATTGATTGTTGCCATTCTGACTGGAATGGGATGAAATCTCATTGTAGTTTAATTTTCATTTCTCTAATTGCTAGAGATATTGAACTTTTTTAAATATTTGCTGAGCATTCTTATTTCCTCTCCTGAGAAATGTGTATTCAGTTCCTTTGCCCATTTATTAACTGGGTTATTTTTTTTTGGCATTTTTTTAGTTCTTTCAATATCCTGGAGAATAATGCACAATCTGAAGCATAACTGGTAAAGATTTTCTCCCATTCTGTGGGCTCTATCTTCATGCTCTTGCTTCCTTTGCTGTGAAGAAGCTTTTTAGTTTGAATCCATCGCATTTATTGATTCTTGGTTTGTTTTCTTGCACTTGAAGAGTTTTGTTGAGTGCTGGGATTGTGACTCAGCGGTAGAGCGCTCGCTTAGCACATGTGTGGCCCAGGTTCAATCCTCAGCACCACGTAAAAATAATGGAATTGTGTACAACTAAAACAAATAAATAAATATTTAAAGAAAATATATCTTAAAAAAAAAAAAAAAAAAAAAAGTCTTGTTGAGGAAGTCAGTTCCTAAGCTGACATGATGGAGATTTGGGCCTACTTTTTCTTCTAGTAAGTGCAGCGTTTCTGGTCTAATGTCTAGGTCTTTGGTCCACTTTGAGTTTTGTGCAGGGTGAGAGATATGGCTATTCATTCTGCTACATATGGATTTCCAATTTTTCAAGTACCATTTGTTGAAGAGGCTACCTTTTCTCCAGTGAATGCTTTTTGTCACCTTTGTCTAGTATGAGATAACTGTATTTATGTGGGTTTGTCTCTGTGTCTTCTATTCTGTTCCATTGGTCTACATGTCTGTTTTGATGCCAACACCATGCTGCTTTTGTTACTATAGCTCTGTAGTATAGTTTAAGGTCTGGCATCACTTATCTCACTAAGGATTACTTTGACTATTCTGGGCCACTTATTTTTCCAAATGAACTTTATGATTACTTTTTCTATTTATATGAAGAATGTCATTGGAATTTTAACAGTAATTGTATTAAACATGAATATGATTTTGGTATTAAGGCCATTTTGATAACTTTTATTCTGCCTATCCAAGAATATGGGATCCTAAATCATTTTCATTTTAGCTATTATAGTGAATGGATAGAGGTGTCTCAGTGCGATTTTAATTCAATGTACCTGATAAATAATGACACAGAGCCTCTATTAATTTGCTTATTAGATTTTCTACAACTACATTTTAGGAATTTCTGTTTGAAGTTTTTGTCCTTTTTTATTGGATTTTCCTCAGTTTTATTATTTTTTTATTGTTGAGCTCCTTTTCTTAAGTTAATCTGGACAGTCTTTTAAGAATTATATATACACTTTAAGTATTTTTCACTTCTGGTGGATTGGCTTTTTGTTTTCTTAATGGACTCTTTTTTTTTCCATACTGGGGATTGAACTCAGGGTTGCTTAAACACTGAGCAACATCTCCAGCTCATTTTTTATTTTTTATTTTGGAACAGGATCTTACCAAGTTTGTTAGGGATCTAAGTTGCTGAGACTGGCCTTAAACTTATGATCCTCCTGCCTTAGCCTCCCGAGTTGCTGGAACTACAGGTGTGCACCACTGCACCTGACTTAATGGAGTCCTTCAAAAAACAAATGTTTTTAATTATAGATGTCCATATATCAATCTTTTCCTATTATGGTCTATGCTTTACATATCATATCTAATAAATACTTTATAAACCTACAGTCACAAAACATTTGTTCTATATTTTGTTGTAAATATTTTAGATGTTGCTTTAATATTTATGACCCATTTCAAATTAATTATTGTTTACAATGCACTTCATACAAAAATCTAGGTTTAATAGTTATTTTGTTGATTTTTTTCCTTTATTAATTTTATTGCCTGCTATTTTTGTCAAAACCAACTGACTATATATGTTTGAATCTGTTTTGGGATGCTGTCTTATTCTGTGGATATATATGTCTACCTATACAACGATATAATATTGTATTAAATAATATAGCTTTAAGATAATTTGAAATCAAGAAAGACTAGCCCTTTAACAATTTTTTCAAACATGTTTTTGTATATTATGTGACCTTCATGTTTTCATACAGATTTGGCAATCAACTGCTAATTTCAAAAAAAAAAAAAAAAAAAAAATCTTGTTAAAACTTTTGTTGGAATACCTTTTATTTTACATCTCATTTTAGGGAAGAGACATAATAGTTATACTTATACTAAACCATCTGTTGCATAAACACAGAATATTCTTTATTCAAGTAGGACTTGGACTTTAATTTTTCTTAGCAATGTTTATTAGCTTTCAGTGTAAATATTTTATTCAAGTGTATTAAATGAATGCTAATAATATTGGGTCAAAGCATTTTATTTTTATTCTATTGAAAGTGATATCTTTAATATTCATTTCTAACTGTATATTGCTATTATATAGATAAAGAATTGTTTTTGTATACCAAAATTTTATTCTGCAACCTATGCACTTGAGTTCTAGTAGATTTTTTGAAATGTTCCTTATGATTTTCTACAATTTTATGACGTATGAATTAAGATAAATGCCCTTGTTTGTATTTTAGAGTAGTTACTGAAATATAATTTATATACTATAAAATTAGCTCATATAAGTTGCATAAATTAGTGCTTTTTTTCACATATTCACAGAGTGGTGCAATAATTACCACTATCCAATTCACGAAACTTACATCAACTCAAAAAGAAACCCCATGCCCATTAGCATTCACTCCCATTATCCTGCATACTCAAGATGGCCAACCCTCAATCTAGTTTTGGTCTTTTCAGATTTGCTATTCTGAACATTTCATATAAATTGAATCATACAGTATGTTGCCTATAGTGATTGTCTTCTTCCACTTAGCATAATGTTTTCAGAGTTCATCCATGTTGTGGTAGGAATCCATACTTCATTGATTTTTATGGCAGAATGATATTCCCTTGTGCAAATACACCACATTTATTTACAAATTCATCCACTGTTGTACATATGGGTTGTTTCTACTATGGTCTGATAGAAATAATGCTACAATGAACATCTAGTGGACATGCTTTCATTTCTTTAGGTATACATAGCTATTAACTCTGTTTAACGAATTGAGGAACTGATGGACTATTTTCCAAATCAGCTTTTATATTCCCAAGTAGTGTATGAACATTACAATATTCCCACATCTTCATTGAACATTACAATATTCCCAAATCTTCATTGAAACTTAATTTCTGTCTTTTATATTTTAGCCATCCTAGTGGGAATGAACAGGTATGGCTATAATGATTAATGAATTTGAACTTCTTTTAATGTGCTTTTTGACTATTTCAAAATGTTTTCCAATATTTTTTATACTTTTAAATTGGACTATTCTTGTTTTATAGTTTTTTGTTTGTTGGTTGGTTGTTTTTTTGTTTGTTTGTTTGTTTGTTTGTTTGGTATCTTGGATTGAACTCAGGCACTCAACCACTGGGACTCAACCTCCCAAGTGGTAGAATGACAGGCATGTATCACCGAGCCCGGCCTTTTATACTTATTTATATATTCTGGTTACAAGTTCCTTATTAATTGATTTGCAAACATTTTACCCAATTCTGCATGGTATCTTTTACTTTCTTGACAGTGTACATTGAAACTCCAAAAAAAAATTAATTTTGACGTAGACCAGTTTATTCGCTTATTTATTGTTTTCCTTTGTTTCTCAAACTTTTGGTATTATAAATAAAAATCCTTTACCAACTTTGAGGTTATGAAGATTTACTCCTATGTTTTCTTATAAATTTAGCTTTTATATGCTTTTATATTTAGTACTTTAATTCATTTTGAATTGATTTTTGTATATTGTGTAAGGTAAGGATCCAGCTTCAGTCTTTTCTTTTTTAATTAGGTATATATGACAGCAGAATGCATTTTGATTCATTGTACACAATTGCAGCACAACTTTTCATTTCTCTGGTTGTAACATCACACCATATGTGCAGTCATATTTGTACCTAGGGCAAATGCACCCTCCCCTTGCCCAATCAAAGTTCATCCATTTTTCCCATGCCTTCCCCCCTCCGTTTTGGACCAGCTTCAGTCTTTTGGATGTGGCTATCCAGGTATTCCAGTATTATTTGTTGAAATGATTATTCTTTTCCCCATGGAGTTGTCTTCTTAAAAATCACTTGAGCAAACACAGATGGATTTATTTTTTGAATTCCATTTTGTTTTAATTTTTCTATATTTATGTCCTTACACCAGTACCACATTGACTTGATTAGCTATTTTTGTAGTACCTTTTGAAATAGAAAAATACAAGTTCTTCAATTTTCTTCTCATTCCTCAACTTTTGGGGGCTATTTGAGGTCCTTTTCATTACCATTTCTTCCCTATACTGGGAATTGATTCCAAGAATACTCTATCACTCAAGCCCTTTTTAAAGTTTTATTTTGATACAGGATTTCATTAAATTGGCCAACCTGGCCCAGAACTTGCAATATTCCTTCCTTACCCTCCCAAGTCACTGAAATTATAGGAGTGTGTCACTGCACCCAATTCCCTTTCATTATTTCTTATATCAGTTTTTCACTTTATGTTCTTTCAGTTTCTATTTTAAATTTATACAGATGAAGACTTATTTGTCTTCTTTTTGAATTGGCACTTTAATCATCAAGAAAATCCTCTTTATCCTCTGTCTTGCAAATTTTTTTCTCTTCCTCCTCCTTTAACTCTAATAGTTTTTTTTTTTTTTTAATATTTTTATTTATTTGCTTTAGTTTTACACAATGCATTTTATTCAATGCATTTTATTTGTACATGGTGCTGAGGATCGAACCCGGGTCGCCCACGCGCTAGGCGAGCGCTCTACCGCTGAGCCACAATCCCAGCCCTCTAATAGTTTTTTCCTCATTTTAAAAACACTACCGTGCTTCTCTTTAGATTATCTTTCTACACAAAGGTCATAAATTTGCTTCCAAGTAAAAAAAGAAAAATAAAGATTTTTGCAGATGACCTCATCCATGCCATTTCTTTTACAATAATAATACTCTGTATCCTGTTTTATAAAATTAAAAAAAATATGTCTTTTATATATTTCCATCAAATGTTTTAAATTTACAATGAAAAACTAGTTAATTTCAAGTAACTGAAAGGATTCTCATTGATTCTTATGAAATAAATAGAAATATTAGGTTACAGAAGTATTTATTGACCTTACTAAATTCTACTTCCAGAGGTGTTTAGAACATTTGCTGAATCATCTGTGTTATACCAAAGTCTTTGAAAGTAGATCTTCAAACAGATATCAGAGGATTGGAAAAATATTCACATAATATTTGACAAAACTGTCCAATTATTGAGAATTGTATGTTTGCTTGGATGAAATGAGATCATTGAGCTGAAAAGTTTTTTTTTATACTTCTCTCAGATTATGAGTTATATTCCTACATTGAAGTCTATAACCGATTTTGATTTAAATTTAAATTTTGTTAATATTAGGAGATAATATATGCATGGCACAGTACCTAGCATATACTATGTGATTAGTAAATGAGTTGATATATAAAAAAATAAGATTCCTTTCATGAAAATGCTGTAGGGCCAGATTTTAATGAGTTGAAGCTAAATATCTGTGTTTCCTTCCTTGTAAACATCAGTCTTTCAGTTATGACTACACTGACAATCCCATGGACCCTTTCTCAATCCCCTCTGTTATTTGCTTCACCAAAACTTGTTTAAGGTCTATAATCAAGCACTGTAAAATTATTTCTATGGTGCATAATTTTTAGCTATATGCCAAATTACTAGCATCCCATTTGTGTGCCATAACTTTTTCATGTATAAACTTCACCATGACAAATTATATTTATATAACCAGATATAATAATTACGTTCCTTTTGGTGGTCTAGAAGTCACCTTATGTAAGAGCCCTAATAAGGAGATAGCTAAGATGGCAGCTAGCTGAGAGCCATGAAGGTGTTCAAGTATTTTCACCTGATATTCATGAATTTATCTAAGAATCTTTCTATGCCCATGAACACTACGTGACACACCTGTAAGTTTGAGCTGTTGACACGTGTATACTTGTTAAGGCAAAAAGTATTTAACTGGGTGAGGTTGGCTAGAGGGGGTGGTTGGAGTTGGAGAGGTTGTTGGAGCAGGAGAGAGAAGTTAGAAGAAGGAAGAATAAAGAACCGATTCATTTCCAGTCTGCCTCCGAATTCTTTCCCGCGGTATCTTTGCATTCATTAATTCTTGATGCAAATTCTTGTGCTACAGGATTCTTATTAAGGAACTTGGGGCCTAATCCGACAAGTTGGAAATTGGAGGTTACTTTTCTTCTATTAGGCGTATTGTCTCTGGTCTAATTCATAGGTCCTTGATCCACTTTGAATTGAGTTTTGTGCATGGTGAGAGATAAGGGTTTAATTTCATTTTGTTGCATATGGATTTCCAGTTTTCCCAGCACCGTTTGTTGAAGAGGCTATCCTTTCTCCTTTCTCCACTGTACATTTTTGGCACCTTTGTCTAATATAAGATAACTGAAATTATATGTATTAGTCTCTGTGTCCTCAATTCTGTATCATTGGTCCACCAGTCTGTTTTGGTGCCAATACTATGCTGTTTTTGTTACTATTGCTCTGTAGTATAATTTAAAGTCTGGTATGGTGATGCCCCCGGCTTTATTTTTCTTGCTCAGGATTGCTTTGGCTATTCTGGGTCTCTTATTTTGCCAGATGAATTTCATGACTGCTTTTTCTATTTCTTTGAAGAATGACATTGGGATTTTGATTGGAATTGCATTAAATCTGCATAATTCTTTTGGTAGTATGGACGTTTTGACAATATTGATTCCACCTATCCAAGAGCAAGGTAGGTCTTTCCATCTTCTGAGTTCTTCTATAATTTCTTTATTTAGTGTTCTATAATTTTCCTTATAGAGGTCTTTCACCTCTTTCGTTAAGTTCATTCCCAGGTATTTTTTTTATGCTATTGCAAATGGGGTAGTTTTCATCATTTCCCTTTCAGAGGTTTGTCACTGATGTACAAAAATGCCTTTGACTTAGGAGAATTGATTTTGTATCCTGCTACTTTGCTGAATTCATTTACTAGTTGTAAAAGTTTTCTGGTAGAGTTTTTTTGGGTCTTCTAGGTATATTATCATGTCATCAGCAAATAGTGCTAATTTGAGCTCTTCTTTTCCTATCTGGATCCCTTTAATTTCTTTCGTCTGTCTAATTGCTTTGGCCAGATTTTCCAGTACTATGTTAAATAGCAGTGGTGAAAGGGGATATCCCTGTCTTGTTCCATTTTTTAGAGGAATGCTTTCAATTTTTCTCCATTTAAGATAATGTTAGCCTGGGGTTTTGCATAAATAGCTTTTATAATGTTTAGATATGTTCCTGATATTCCTAGTTTTTCCAGTGTTTTGAACAGAAAGGGTGTTGTATTTTGTTGAAATCTTTTTCTGTGTCTATTGAGATGATCATATGATTTTTATCTTTAAGTCTCTTAATGTGATGTATTATGTTTATTGATTTCTGAATGTTGAACCAGCCTTGCATCCCTGGAATAAATCCCAATTGATCGTGGTGCATTATCTTTTTGATATGTTTTTGTATCCGATTTGCCAGAATTTTGTTGAGGATTTTTGCATCTATGTTCATTAGAGATATTAGCCTGAAGTTTTCTTTTTTGGCTGTGTCTTTGCCTGGCTTTGGAATTAATTTAATATTGGCCTCATAGAAAGAGTCTGGGAGAGCTCCCTCTTTTTCTATTTCTTGAAATAGTTTGAAGAGCATTGATATAAGTTCTTCTCTGAAAAACTTGTAGAACTCGGCTATAAACCCATCAGGTCCTGGACTTTTCCTTGTTGGTAGCTTTTTGATGACATCTTCTATTTCTTTGCTTGTAATCGATCTGTTTAAATTGTGTATAGCCTCCAGATCCAGTTTAGGCAAATCATAGGACTCTAGAAATCTGTCAATACTTTCGGTATTTTCTATTTTATTAGAGTACAAGTTTTCAAAGTAACTTTCTAATTTTCTTCTGCATATCTGAGGTGTTTGTTGTGATATTCCCTTTTTCATCATGAATGTTAGTAATTTGCATTTTTTCTCTTCTTCTTGTTAGCATCACTAAGGGTCTGTCAATTTTGTTTATTTTTTCAAAGAACCAACTTTTAGTTTTTTTAATTCTTTGAATTGTTTCTTTAGTCTCAAATTCATTAATTTCTGCTCTGATTTTAATTATTTCCTATCTTCTACTGCTCTTCGTGTTGACCTGTTCTTCTTTTTCTAGTGCTATGAGTTGTGATGTTAAGTCATTTATTTGTTTGTTTTTTTTTTTTTTTTTTTCCTTTTAAGAAATGAACTCAGTGCAATGAATTTTACTCTTACTACTGTCTTCGTAGTGTCCCAGAGATTTCTATATGTTGTATCTGTGTTCTCATTTACCTCTAAGAATTTTTTATTCTCCTCTTTGATGTCTTCTTCAACCCCTTGTTCATTCAGTAGCATGTTGTTTAGCTTCCAGTTGTTGGAGTAGTTTTTCTTATTCCTTGTTTTGTCATTGATTTCCAATTTCATCCCTTTATGGTCTGATAGAATACAGGGTGGTATCTCTATTTTTTTATATTTGCTGAAGGTTGCCTTGTGACATAATATATGGTCTATTTTGGAGAAGGAGCCATGTGCTGCTGAGAGAAAAGTGTATTCTTTCACTGAGGGATGAAATATTCTATATATGTTCATTAGGTCAAAGTTATTAATTGTTTTAAGGAGGCCTAAAATTTCTTTGTTTAGCTTTTGTTTGGATGATCTATCCATTGGTGAAGGAGGTGTGTTGAAGTCCCCTAGAATAACTGTGTTGTGGTCTATTTTACTCTTGAACTTGAGAAGAGTTTGTTTGATGAATGCATGTGCTCCATTATTTGAGGCATATAGATTTATGATTGTTATATCCTGTTGATGAATAGTTCCCTTAAGTAGTAAGAAATATCCATCTTTGTCCCTTTTGATTAGCTTTGGCTTAAAGTCTACCTTATTTGATATGAGAATGGAAACCCCTGCTTGCTTCTGCAGCCCATGCAAGTGATAAGACTTTTCCCAGCCTTTCACCTTCAGTCTATTGATGTCTTTTTCTACGAGGTGTGTTTCTTGGAGACAGCAAATTTTTGGGTCATTTCTTTTAATCCATTATGATAATCTGTGTCTTTTGAATGGATAGTTTAAGCCATTAACATTCAGGGTTATTATTGAGATGTGATTTTTATTCCCATCCATTTTCATTTATATTATGGTCTTTAACTTTATTTGGTTTCTCTTCTGGTTGGTATTTACCTTAGTTTAATATCTCCCTTTGTTGATTTTCATTGTTATTTTTCTCTTCTTCTTCATAAAAAATTTTGTCCAGGATGTTCAGAAGTGCTGGCTTTCGAGTTGTGAAATCTTTTAACTTTTGCTTGTCGTGGAAGGTTTTTATTTCATCTTCGAATCTAAAGCTCAATTTTGCTGGTTATAAGATTCTGGTTGACATCCCTTTTCTTTCAGAGCTTGAAATATGCTATTCCATGATCTTCTTGCTTTTAAGGTCTGGGTTGAAAAATCTGAACATAGTCTGATTGTTTTCCCCCTATATGTAATCTGCTTCCTTTCTCTTGTGGCTTTTAGTATTCTCTCCTTGCTCAGTATATTAGGCATTTTCATTATAATGTGTCTTGATGTAGATCTGTTGTGATTTTGTATTTTTGGTGTTTGGTAAGCCTCTTGAACTTGGTTTTCCCATTCATTCATCAAGTTTGGAAATTTTTCTGTAATTATTTCATTAAATAAATTACTCATTCCTTTGGCTTGAAACTCTGCCCCCTCCTCTACCCAATCACTCTTAAGTTTGGTCTTTTTATGTTGTCCCATAATTCTTGAATGTTCTGTTCTTGGTTTCTTACCATTTTTGCTGTGTAATCTAGATTTTTCTCTAGGATATATATTTATTCTGTCTTCATTGTCTGAGGTTCTTTCTTCCAAGTGGTCTACTCTGTTGGTGATGCTTTTGATTGAGCTTTTATTTTGGTTTATTGCTTCTTTCATTTCTGAAATTTCTCTTTGGTTTCTCTTTAGAGCCTCTATCTCCATATTGAAGTAACTTTTGCCTCCTGTATTTGTTTATGGAGTTCTTTGTCAAAATGATCTTTTACCACTTGTATTTGCTCCCTCATCTCATTTTTTAGTTGATTCTTAAGTTCTGATAACATTTGAAATATGTAATTTCTGAATTCCATCTGTGGCATTTCACCAACTGTGCATGGCATGGAATCTACTGAGGAGGTATATTGATTTGTTTGTGTCACTTGCTTCCCTTGTTTCTTCATATTGCTTGTGTGTCGCTTCTTCCTGCACTGCGGGACCTTGACTATTTTGATTTTACCTTAAAGCCTTATGTTGCTCCTGTAGTACAATGCTATCAGATCCCCTTATAATTCCTTTACACTTTAAAATCTAACACTTTCTATTCAGAAAATCCCAGTTTGATCACAATGTACAGATTTAGTTAACCCAGATATTGTTTCCAGTTTACTCTGTACGCTTCTGATGGGGTTTTATAGTTTCAAGTATTGGACACAGAGGTGATATGTTTAGGAAGAAGGAAGTGAGTGTATTGAATTGTTCTTTCTTAGGAAGTATGAAAAGAGAGTTCTATGGAAGTGGTTTAGTATCAGCAGATGAGTGAGGAAAGAGAATGGAGTGAATGATTAGGTGGAAAGACCAATTTATATATAAACCTAACTTATGCAGTGGTTGAGAGAAGAAATAAAGAAAGATGGAAAAGAAAAAAAAATGTCAAAGTAGTAGAAATTAGTGTAAGAGAGAGGAGAGAGAGAGTGAGTCAAGAAAATAGAGAATAAACTATATATAACACCACTTTGCTATATATTTCAATTGTACCCATTCTAAAAATCCCAATTTCTGCGTATAACTTGTTTTTGCCTCTGTTGAGTATACAATGGCAGGGTGTAAATAGGGAATATAAAGGAAGAAGAAAAGATACAAAAGTGAGAAGGAAGAAAAGAAAGAAAGAATCGAGGAGCAGAAGCAAACAAACACACTGTCAATCAAAACAAAAACAAAGCAAAACAAAACAAAAACAAAAATACAAACAAACAAACAAATGGAAGTTGAACCCAGGAACAAGTGTCAAACAAAATGGACCCTGGGAAGCCCTTCTTTTTTCCCTTCCAGTTTAAGCCAATTGACCCGGATCACGTCTAGACAGTCAACTATCCTGTTAGTGGAGTCAAGGCTGCACCTTTGGCCAGTTGCAGAATGGCACAGCGGAAGAGTTGCTCAGGGGGAGTGTGTGTCAGCAGCTGAATGGCACTGGGAAAGGGACCCTCCAGAAGGCACCCTTTCCCCAAGCCCACCCACAGTTGTACCTTCTTGGGGTCTCTGCGCTAGCCTCAGACATGGCCTCCCCTGCTGGTTGCCAGAGTCTCACCCAGGTGTGTGCTGTTCTCAGAGCATGGGCAGAACCCTGGATGTCTGCAGCTGCTTTTCCTTTCTTCTTTGTTTCTTTGTCCCAGTCAGCCACTGCTTTCCTCAAATGTGCCGGTGTTCTTCTTGGGCTAAACAGCAGTTCCTCAGACCTCTTGTTCAGGTCACTGCTGGGCAGGTCGCACTTCCCCTGGGAGTGGAGTTGACTTTTCCTTTGTGGGGCCCTGCATGCAGCAGCAGGGAGCTGCTACTCTGGGCTCTGGAGGCCAGGCAAACTGGTGGCTTGGTCTCTCCTTCAGCGCGGGTGCCTACCTCTAGTTCTGGTCATAGCTTGGCAGGTTGCACTTCCCCTGGGAGTGGAGGGGACTTTTCCTCAGGTCGGGCCCTGCGTGCAGAAGCAGGGAGCTGCTACTCTGGGCCCTGGAGGCCAGGCAAACTGGTGGCTGGGTCGCTGCTTCCGGGTGGGTCAAATAGCTAGATTTTTGCACGGAAAACTGTGAAACATGACCAAAAAAACAAGAGACCCTAAATACTTGTAAAGACTTCCTGTGTTCATTAATTGAGAAACAATAAAAAGATGATCATATACTTGAAGCCATGTATATATTCACTGCAAACTCTATAAAAGTATCTGTTTTTTTTTTTTTTTCCAGTCATACAAGTTCATATGGAATTGTACTGGGCACCAGATAGCCCAAACAATCTAAAAATATTGGAGAACTCACACTTTATGATTTGAATACTTGCTACAAAGATACAATAATTAAAACAGTGATGCTAGCATGAGAATAGGCATATAAATCAAAGAAGTAGAACTAAGAATCCAAAATTAATCAAGTATACGTATGGTTCACTTTCTTTTTTATTTCTTCTAATTAGTTATATGTGGCAGTAGATTGCATTTCAACACATCATATATAAATGGAGTATAACTTCTCATTCTTCTGATAATACATGCTGTAGAATTACACCACTCATGTAATCATATATGCACATAGGGTAATAACGTTTGGTTCATTCTACTATCCTTGCTACTCCCCTACACCCTCCCATACCTTCACTCCCTTCTAATCCAAAGTACCTCTATTCTTCCTTAGTCTCCTTCTCTTATTGTGAATCAGCATCCACATATCAGAGAAAACATTCAGCCTTTTTTTTTTCTGGGGATTGGCTTTGTTTTCTTAGAATGATATTCTCCAGCTCCTTCCATTTACTTGTAATTCCATAATTTCATTCTTATTTAAGGCTGAATAATATTCCATTGCGTGTGTGTGTGTGTGTGTGTGTGTGTGTGTGTGTGTGTGTATATATATCACAGTTTCTTTATCCATTTATCTCTTGAGGGCATCTAGGTTGGTTCCATAGTTTAGTTATTATGAATTGAGCTGCTATAAACATTGTATTGTTGTGTCAATGCACTATGCTGATTTTAAGTCCTTTGGGTATAAACCAAGGAGTGGGATAACTGAGTCAAATAGTGGCTTCGTTCCAAGTTTTCTGAGAAATCTCCCTACTGCTTTCCATGGTGGTTGCACCACTTTGCAGTCCCACCAGCAATGTAAGAGTGTACCTTTTCCCAAAATTATTGCCAACACTTATTGTTGCTTTTATTCTTTTTTTTTTCCATATACTGCTCCCCACCCTGGACCCAGTTTCATTTATTATTAATGTCATATAGTGCATTTGTTACAAATAATGAACCAATATTGATATGTTATCATTAACCAAACTCCATACTTCATGCAGATTTTCTTAATTTTTACCTAATGTCCTTTGTCTTTTCCAAGATATCTTATTACATTTAGTTGACATGTCTCTTTAGTCTCCTCTTTGCTGTGACAGTTTCTCAAACTTTTCTTAGTTTTTTAAATTTTTTTTTACAATTCATATTACACTTATAGAGCACATTTTTACATATCTCTGGTCATGTACAAAATATATTCACACCATTTGTGACTTCATACATGCACTTAGGGTAATGATATCCATCTCATTCTACCATCTTTCTTTCTTTCTTTTTTTTTTTTTTTTTTTTTTTTTTTTGATAATTGTCATTCTGGCTGAGATGAGATAAATTCTTAGAGTTATATTGATTTTGCATTTCTCTAATTGCCAGAGACACTTCTGTGAAGTGTCTGTTTATTTACTTAGCCCATTTATTGATTGGGTTATTTGGTTTTGGCTGTTAAGTTTTTTGAGTTCTTTATATATCCTGAAGATTAATGCTCTCTCTGAAGTACCTGTGGTAAAGATTTTCTCCCATTCTTTAGACTCTAACATCACAAAATTGTTTCCTTTGCTGAGAAGAAGGTTTTTTAGTTTTAATGAATCTATACCATTTATTTTTTATTTTCTTTCTTTTGTGTGTGTGTGGGGGGGGTACTGGGGATTGAACTCAGGGGCACTTGACTACTGAGCCATATCCCCAGTGCTATTTTGTATTTTATTTAGAGACAGGGTCTCACTGAGTTGCTTAGCACCTTGCTTTTTTCTGAGGCTGGCTTTCAACTCATGATCTTCCTGTCTCAGCCTCCCAAGCTGCTGGGATTACAGGCATGTGCCACCATGTCTGACCCATTTATTTATTCTTGATTTTACTTTAATTCTTGGGCTTTAGGAGTCTTGTTAAGGAAGTCAATTCCTAAGATGAAATGGTGGAGAGTCAGGCCTAGTTTTTCTTCTTTTAGGCGCAGGGTCTCTGTTCTAGTGCCTAAGTATGGTTCACTTCCTTTCCTTCTTTTTTTTGGTGCCACATTTGAACCCAGGAGCACTCGGCCACTAAGCCACGTCCCCAGCCTTATTTTGTATTTTATTTAGAGACAGGGTCTCGCTGAGTTGCTTAGGGCCTTGATAAATTGCTCAGGCTGTCTTTAAACTCTTGATCCTCCTGCCTCAGACTCCAGAGCTGCTGGGATTACAGGTGTGCACCAACTTGCCCAGTAAGTTTGTTCACTTTCACACTCAATTTTTGACAAGCATGACAAGACCATTCAGTAAGAAAAGAATGAGCTTTTAAACAAATGGTGCTGGGAAAACTGGATTTCCACATGCAAAAGAATTAAATTGGACACCTACAATACATCATGTACAAAAGTTAATTCAAGGTTAATTAAAGACTTAAATGTAAGACCTAAAATGATAAGATTTAATAATAAGAGGAAAATAAGACAAAAATCTTCATAACCTTGAACTTGATGGTGGATTGTCAGATATGCCACTGAAGTCATAAACAACAAAAACAATAGGTAGATAATTTGTACTTCGTCAATATTAAGAACTTTTGTGCTAAAATAGACACCATAAAGAAAGTGAATATTATACTCACACAATGAGTGGAAATATTTGAAAATCTTATATCTAATATGGATCTACTATGAGAAGGTATAAAGACTTCTCATATTTCAGCAACAAAAAGGCAAGTACCCGGGGCTGGGGCTGGGCTCAGCGGTAGCACACTTGAGTGGCATGTGTGAGGCACTGGGTTCGATTCTCAGCATGGCTTACAAATAAATAAAATAAAAGTCTATGAACAACTAAAAATATTTAATTTTTTAAGATAAAGCAAGTATCCACATTTAAGTTTTGTAATTAACTTGAACAAGTATTTATTTAAAGAAGTAATACAAATAGCCAATAAACACATTGCAAGATATTCAACATCAATAGTTAATAGACAAATTAAAATAAAAGGAACAGTATTTCAAACCCACTAATTTGCTATAATAATAAAATAGTATATCATTAGTATTATTGAAGATTGGAATAAATTGGAAGCCTCATACATTGCTGCTATGAAGGTAAATGTTGTAGCTTACTCAAAAAGTTAAACAGAATTATCTCAGGACCAAGAATTTCTCCATCAATGTATATATCTGTTATGGTTTATATATAAGGTGTCTCCCAAAGATCATGTGTGAGACAATACAAGAAGATTTAGAGGTGAAATAATTGGGTTAAGTGAGACTTAAACCAATCAGTACATTTATCCCCTGATAGGAATTAATTGGGTGTCACTGTAGGCAGGTAGGATGTGGCTGGAGGAGGTGAATCCCTGGGGGTGTGCCTCTGGGGTTTATATTTTATCCAAGATGAGGTGAGTATAGTCTCTCTCTGCTTCCTGATCGTCATGTACCAAGTTACTTTCCTGCACCTTACCCTAATGCTTTGATGTTCTGCCTCACCTTGGGCATAAAGCCTTGGAGTCAGTCATCTATGGACTGAAAACTCTAAAACTGTGAGTCCCAAATAAAATTTTCCTCCTTTAAAATTGTTCTTATCAGTTCTTTTTTTTATAGCAGTGAAAAAGCTAACTAAAACAATACCTAAGATAACGGAAAACAAATTCTCAAGGAAAAAATATATACAAAATTTTTATAACAGTATTATAATATTAGACAATATAAATAATTGAAATGTGCATCAAATGATGAATATATAAACAAAATATGATATAATTATAAAGTGTAATGTTATTTATTTAGTCATAAATATGAGTGACTATAAGTTTCAGTTAAAGTAAATAAATAGAAGTAAGACAAATAGAGTAGAGGAAGGGGGTCAGGGGAAGGGAGGTGGAGAGGGAAGGTGGCAGTACTGTGGATTGTAATGGACATACCTATGTATTTCTTAAAAGAACAAATAAAAACTATAAGCCAAAAAAAATGAAGGAGAATGATTAATGTTCTGTGTAAGGTGGAATGGGTAACATTCATCCTGTCTCTATCACTGAATGAAACTGTACAATACAGATTGAACACATGCAGGAGCAATTTGAGAAGTATGGAAATAAATAATAGCTAGTGGAATATGAAAGTACAATAAAATTAGATACGAGTTTGCCATTTTCTCCAGTAGTTTCTCCTGGACTCAACATCCATAAAAATAAGAAATTATAATACAAATATGTAAAAAAGCTGTAGGAAAATTTGTCTAGTTCAGGTTCAAGGAAGAAAAATGGAACTTGGGCAAAGATAGCAACTGTAGCCAGTCATGATCATTTTGATAGGTATGAAAAAGTCTAAGGGAAGGTAATTTTCCCCTTAGATCAGAGGGTTTATATTATAGTCCCCAAAATACAGGGCAATCCCCCATTACTGTTTTTCTCTCACTGTTACCCTAATGTTTACTCTCAGATGTTGACACAACTGTGAAAATAATGTGGCAGATCAGCATGGTTAAAATCCAAACTTTTTGGTTCATAGACTGAAAACAGAATCCAAAAATATTGGGGAGGTCGTAGAGAATGCAAGAATTAATAAAGCATCCTCATAAAGTTATACTCTTACCATTATCTTAAAGCATGTATAGATCTGCTCCTAAATAGCATATCCAATACTTCAAAGAGGGAATAAAGAGTATACCACTCCCCATTTCCTGGACTAATGAGTATATTGTACTTACATGGAATATAAACCAAATACCACTGAAAATATATCCCAAGATACCCAGTGCAAACTTGAGACATGAGCTAAATTGTGTTGATTTACACTTAAAGGAAAAATATGAATATTAGCTGTAGGATTTAAGAGCTAAAATCTCATTAAACAATGTTTAAAATGTCTAGAATACAATCCCAAATTACTCTGAATATAAAGGACTATGTCCATTTTCAGTTGCATGGCCATGGATAAGTAACAGATGCTAGTGCTGAGATAACACAAAAGTTAGAATTACTTGACAAAAACTTTAATGGCACTACTACAAACTCTCTGCCAAATAAAGGTGAACATTCTTGAAATGAATGAAAATTTTGAATCTAAGAAAGAGAATCTATAACAAACCAATGAATTTCCACTTATATTATTTGATATAAAGGAAAATATAATAACCTAAAATAAAATCACTGGATGAACTAAGTACAAAAGTGGAAATGATAGAAGGGTTAGTTAACTTTGAAAGCAAATCGATAGAAAGTATCCAAAACAGCAGGAAAATATTGAAAATAAGTGAACGATGGCTCAAAGACAACGGGACAATAATAGAAGTTCAAACATGAGTGTTATCAGATGTCCAGAATGAAAGCCATGCAAACAGTACAGAGAAATATATTTGAAAATTTAATTGTTGAAAACTACCCAAATTTGGTAAAAGTGTCACATCTTCATGTTCCAGATGCTTAGTGACACTTAAACAAGACAAAAGAATTCTAATCCATATGCAGAACTATCAAACTGCTGATAATAGAGTCAAAGAAAGAATCTTGAAAGCACCTGAAAAATTGAATTAATATTAGGCGACAATAATCCAAAGAAACCAGAATTCTCATAAAAAAAAAAAAAAAAAAAAAAAAAACAGAAGAAGTAAGTGGCATGAGATTTTAAAGTGTTAAAAGATGTATCAACTTGGAATGTTGTGCCCAATGAATATATCTTTTATGAATGAAGAAGAAATCAGGACATTCTCAGATGAAGGAAACCAAGAAAATTCATTGCCAGCAGAAGTGATATGATTCCTAAAGTGGAAGTCTCAGAACAGAGAACGATGATATTAAAGGGAAATTTAAAACACCAGGAATGGAGAAAGTGCAAAGGAAATGGCAAATATCTGGATGAATATGATAAAGCATTTTCCCACTGATATCTTTAAATGTAATTGATATCTGATAGCATAACTGTTAAAATTTTTTCAATGTATGTATATATAATAAACAATACAAATATATCTTGATTGTGAAAGTTAATTATGTACATAGAAATTCCAATAATATATAGTTTAAAAGTCTTACATACAGAAATATAGCCCAAAACAACAGATAGCCCAAAAGTATGGTAGGCTGATTCTAAAATATATATGGATAGGCAAAGGAACAAGAATAGCTAAAATGGTTGTTTAAAAAGAAGAATAAATTTGAGTAACTGCCCAATTTTAAGACTTAACATAAAGCTGCACTATTCAACTTAGTGTGATTGTGATAGAGGTATAGAAACAACTGAACAACAAGTGGATTTACAAAATTGACCTATTGATGTGTGGATACACAGAAATCATTGGAGAAATGATGGTCTTTTAAAAGAAATTGTGTTGAAACAATTGGAATCCATATGAAAAAATATAAACCTTGATTAATAAATCATGCACAAATATTAACTCAAAATAGATATTATAAAAAAATAAAAATCCAAATTAGTGGAAAACAATTGCATATCGTACAAATATCTGACAAAATCCTATTTAGTGTTTTGTGAACCTATTGGATGTATAGTTTGGTTTCTGTCATTTTTCTATTGTGGGTCTTTACTTGAAGGTTATTTGTATGGATCTAATTCTAAGAATTGTACTGGGCTTGTTGTTTGTTGTTGCTATCGTTACCACCAGTGTACCACAATCTTTGATGCCCTCTGTTAATACTGTGCTTAGAGTAGGACCGGGTTTGCCAAGCAAGTGATGTTTCAATGTTTGTTTCACCATCAGATGTTTTCCCTTTACACTCACTGTGCCTTGGAGAAGGTATATTTCTTACAACTCTGTTGCAGAATGCATTTGTTACTTCTAATTCATACATGCAATTCTGGTGGTTGGGTGGAGAAATTATCTAACATTCTGATTAAAGCTCTGTCTTAAACAGTCTCTGAGTCCCGGAGGTATAATTTTCAGGCTATTAGTAGTGTCCTTCCCTGAGCAGAATTCTGGGTCCAGCAAGTACAGTGGTTCCTCCCCTATGATGAGAGCATATTTTTGTTTCTTGGTCCCCTTCCTCAAGTTGTGAAAGGTTTTTGCAGCACTCCAACAGATTTTGTTGTCCCCTCCCCAATTTCCCACATACAGAGATTGAGGCATTTTTTGACTTAGGTAATTAGGGGAAGAAGAGATCCAGAGGATTTTGTGGGGCTCCTGCATCAACTATTTTTTCCCAGCCCTCTGCACAAGGGAAGGTTTTTCAAGATTCTCCTCAGTCTTTACTGTGAGCACCTGCTAGGAATCAGAAGAAAATAATACCCTGTGGCAGTTGTTTGCCTGAATATTGAGGCTCTCTAGTATATCCTTTGAAATTTAGATAGAGATAGCCATGCCTCCATGGCTCTTATAATCTACTAGCTTAGTGAGTACTGCATAGATGCTGCCAAATTACTGTTGGTGCTATCTGGAGGTCCTGCTATTCTGGCCCTGATCTTCAGAAGATTTCTGAAATGCTTTTTGGGACCACTCTTCCATTGTCTTGGTGAATAGTATCTGGTTCCCTTCTAGCCAACTAACCTTTTCATCAAACATGCACTTGGCCATACCTTTCATGGTCTTTCCTGAATACATTTTCTCATCTTTACAGAATGAGAGCTTTCAAAATCTTTAAGTTGTGTTTCCCTTTGGATTATACATGCCACCTTTAAAACATTTTCAAAATCTTTAAGTTGTGTTTCCCTTTGGATTATACATGCCACCTTTAAAACATTCTCACATTTTACTACAGGCAGCCAAGAGAAGCTATCCTACATGCTCAACACTCTGCTTGAATCATTTCTTCCACTGTATATCCTATTTCTTCACTAATAAGAGCTTCCATCCACAAAACACCAGGAAACAAACAATTTGGTCAAGTTATTTGCCACTCAATAACAAGAATAGCCTTTTCTTATTGCTAATATTTTTCCTTGTTTATTTCACTTCCAATAACAGGTTCCTAATTTCAGTCTGAGACCTAATCAGAGTGAACTTTCACCATCCATATGACTAACAATATTTTTATGACCTCTTAAGTAATTTCTAAACAGATTAATGCTTTCCCCTGAAGCTCTCCTCTTCTGAGCTCACACCATAATCAATGTTAATGTTGCTTTCATGGCAAAGTAGAATGTTCTAGCATGAACCTCCAAATTTATTCTAACTTCTAGCCATTACCCATTCCAAATCCATTTCTACATTTTTAGATGTTTGTTACAGAAGCATCCACACCTGGTCCCAGTTTCTGTCTTAGTCCATGTTGACTACAATAATCAAATACCTTAGACTACATAATTTATAAGTAACAGAAAATTATTGATCACAGTTCTGCATGATGGTAATTCTAACATTAAGACACCATAAAATTTGGTGCCTGATAAGGGTTCATTGTTTTAGAAATGGTATTTTCTAGCTGCGTTCTCAGATGGCAGAAGTGGGGAGCAAGAATATATATACTTGCAAAAATATACTATGTACGTAAAAATGCTCAAGTTAGAACTTGCACATAAAAACCATGAGTTACTAATAATTTGCCTTGTTATTTCATCTCTTAGATCTCTTAGTTATCTATTTTAAATTGCTTTAAATTGTGTCAAAGGAACAATAGCTGTTTTACTCATTATATTAGGTGGTATCTTTACTGGTACTTTTTAGAGAAAAATGACAGATTTCTTCAATTTTTTATAAAATATTTGTAATTGTAGATGGACATGATATATTTATTTTATTTTTTAATGTGGTGCTGATAATTGAACCCAGTGCCTCACACATGCTAGGCAAGCACTCAACCACTGAGCTACAGTCCCAGCCCCAAATTTCTTCAATCTTAAAGCATATACTCCCATTGGACAAATACTTATGTTGCATTTAGGCTTATATCAGGAAGATTCTTGATTAAAACTTGAAAGAGTTAAACAGTGATACTTATGTGAGTAATATATCTCATAAGATTTTTTAGAATGCAGAACAAAGAAATGTGTTCTTAAAAAATAACTAATGAGGGGCTAGACTTGAGCTCAATGGTAGAGCACTGTCTCCTTTGTGTGTGAGGCACTTTGTTCAATTCCCAGTACCAAGTATAAATAAGCAAATAAAATAAAGGTCCATCAACAACTAAAACAGAAAAAAACTAACTAATCAACATTGAATAATAAAATATGGGGACCAACTGGAAAGTGGTATTGTAAATTAGACCAATGTCAGGGTATAAAATATTTAAATTTGCTGAATTACTTCTAATCTATGACAAGAGATACTTGTATTACATTTTTTGGTTAAGAGCACAGATACTGGAAACAACCTATCTTGATTAAAAAATATACTGATTCTGGTTATTACTAGCTGTAGGATTGTTGGTAAAGTAACAATCTTTCATTTGCCTTAGTGTTTTCATATGTAAAATGGGGTAATGATAGTTTCCACATAATAGAATTTGGGGGGATTTAATTAGTTAATATTTACAAATTAGAGCAATTCCTGGAATATGTTATGAACTGTTTTGCTATTATAATAACTATTAATATTTTGAAAAGCATATACTAAATAGCAATATATCCTGATTTTTTTAAAAAATTGGTCTTTGTCTCAGATGAGTGTAAATTCCAAATAAATAAAATTCAATATCATGAGTTTCATTAAAATTGTCTAATAAATGGGACTTACAAATTTAGTTTCATTTTTTTAAATTACATCAATTTATTTAGTAATTTAATAATATCCAATTTTCAAAATTTTATTGTTTCAAACTCCATTTTAATATACATAATGGAAAAGTGGAAAATGTCATCTTATAATTTTCATACAAAACTGTTTATAGAAACTCAACACTACATAGTTAATTTGAATGAACACAATCTGGTACTCTATGCCAAATTAAAATTACAAATAAAAACTAAGTGAATAGAATAAACAATCCAATTTCAATTAAGAAACCCAGGCACTCTTGAATTGCATACACATTTGAGAGTAACCGCCGCAGGCTGCCTTCCCCTGCCCATATGTACCTTTTTACTGAATATCAATTTTAGTTTATTTTATGTCTTATTCTACCAGTTTTTTTCCATATAAGTCCCTGTTTATACTGTCAGAAAAAGTATTTTCACTCTATAAAGCTGATTAGTCCTAAAAAAAAAAAAAAAAAAAAGAAAGAAAGAAAGAAAAAGAAAAAGTAAAAGTTCAAAGTGAGTCTTTGGGAGAGCATTGTGATATTATTACTTATTAACAATAATGTTTTAATTCAACACTTATACATAAAATTGCTCCAATGTGCCTACACAATCACATTTAATCCCCACAGATATGTCTCTGAATTATTGTACCAATCGTACAAATGTGGTAGAGTGCTTGCCTAGCACACGTGAGGCACTGGGTTTGATGTCAGCGTCACGTAAAAATAAATAAATAAAGGTATTGTGTTCATCTACATCTATCTATCTATCTATCTATCTATCTATCTATCTATCTACCTATCTTTGTATCTCTCTCTGTAGACAAAGGATAACTGATGTAAAAGGTCAGGCATGAAGTGAACTATAGCTTTTTCAGTTGTGCTTGAATATTTTTTTAAGATATATAACAGCATTCATCATAGTTTTTACTTAGGCCCTCAGCATTTGGAGGGAGGTGAACTGATTTAAGACTCTAAGAATATTCTGGCTGCCATGGCTGAATATTTAGGCATATGGCATCTCAACATCACCTATACAAACCGGAGAGAAGTAGAAAAGGCAATAATAATCTCCTGAGTACAAAAATTCCTCAGAAATGCTCTGCAAAATTTTAGGGACATTTAAATATTGGATACTACGTAGAGAATGGATGATTTTAAAACTGTATATGTTGGTAGCACAGGATCAAACATAAAGGATTCTGGTCAAGTGGAGCATATTTGGGTATTTTAGCCACTATGGTGGTATGAGAGCATCTTAATTCAGGGAACATTGTTGTCTGTATATATTCTTAAATATGACATTAATGGAGCAAATTGGGAGATGTATGACTGTATGAAAATATGCTTATTTTAAAAACCTACTGAATGCTTTATCCAGAGGAAAATATGACAAAAATCTCATAACTGAAGGACAATATTTTGAATGATTTCACTACAGCAATATTTTCTCAGAAAATCCCCATATACAACAATATTTCCAAGCAATAAAAATGAGATCAGTTGAAAATTAAACACTACAGAATGTATAGGGATGGAGTTAATTTTATAGAATTTTGATATTATATATTGAAGTTTTATTTTATAAACAAGAACAATCCATTTTGCAAAAGCTAACTCATTATTTTTATCCTTGCCCCCAAAATGGACAAAAATCCCAAAATATAATCTGTTCATTTCCACTTAAAGATAAATCCCACAGATGAGAAATTTGCTCATTCTTTTGAACACTATTGCCCAACATTCACTGTTTAGGTGTTATTTCTCTACTCATCACATTATGAATCAACACACTATCCTTGGGATAGAAAAGAAATAAAATTTTAAATACAAAAAAAAAGCAAAGCCTGAAAGCAATTTCAGCAATATAATATGCTTTGTTCTTCTCTTCTCTTACAAACATCAAAGAGTCAACTGATGTTTAGTATGATATGGTGTGGAAAGGAAGCTGGCAACATCCATCAGTTTGAGCCAAATTACTTTTTATGTTATATGCAGGGGAAGGAAGTCAGGTTGATCTCAAACACAGCAGGTTTGCTTGCACGAATCATTCTTTTATGTTAAGAATTAAATGCAGAATTGCCTCTCACCAACCATTACACAAAATTGTCATCTTCACCAATGGGTGAACACTGCATGGATGAGGAAAAGTATTTAGAGTAATTTTTGTTGGGTCAGAAACATTTCAAGCATCACAATTTTATGGCTTTTGAATAATCTTACATAAAGCTAAAGATGTGGAAGTAAAGAGGGTTTCACAGGCATCTAATCTTCAAGTAAAATGCTAGTGAAAAATACCAGGGATTCTTGGAATTGAAGCTATATGTACTTTTTTTCTATTTCATATATTTATGTATATACACATGTATATATATATTTATATTTATTAATTTTCCATTTACATATATATACAAAATAGAAAAATAATTCATCTTGTGAATGATTCTCCTATATTTCTGGAAAACCCCAATCAATTTTTAAGTGTATAAGTAACTTATGTTAGCCACTGTTGTATTACTTAACTCTTAGTATTATAATCATTTAGACCGAGGCTGGAGAATTGAAAATTCAGTGTACAATCATTTGAAAATTGAATTTCTCCATTCCAAAATCTTAGTAAAAAGTTCAAACACTAAGACAGTTGCATGTCAACTGGCAAGGACATTTTGTATTGATAATGCTTTGTGTGATTGTGGGAAAACCAAGTTATGTGGATTCTGAAGACATAAATGCCTGAGCTAACTCTTCCATTTAACATCTATTGTGACTTTGGAAATACTAATTTGTTTTTTAAATTTTACTTTATTAAAACATACATGAATACACCACCAGTGTAACTCCACATCACATACAACCACAAGAATTGGATCCTAATTAGATTAAGATATACTTCATGTATATATAATATGTCAAAATATACTCTACTGCCATGTTTCTAAAAACAACAAATAAAATGTTATACATGTGTATATATAATATTTATGCTCATAGTAAAAAGTTTACACACTAAGACAGTATGCATATAAAAGCCAGTTCCCTACTCCCTAGTACCGCAACCAGGAGTTTCTGTATTATTTAATATTTAGGCATATATAAAAATAAATATTTTTCATTTTAGAAAATAAAGTAGTTAATTGTAAACCACAAATCTATAAAAATTCTAGAAGATAACTGCCAAGCAGAATGATAGTTCTTAATCTTAGCGGAACAGAGGAAAATGTACCACTTACCAATCCCAGGGGAGGTCATTCTGCATATCAATTGCATATTGGTATTGGGGTCACAAAGGAAAACACAATATAGCTTATCACTGATTGGAGCAATGGTCTATGTATATAAAGGAGAGATAAAGCAAGATTAGCTCTAATAGTATGTGTCCACTCTTCATGGTCATCAGGACCCCTGACAGCTGATAAGGAATGAATGTTTTGTGTGCACTCCTCTTGGGTCACAGTAGAAAGGCCCTATTCCCTCCACTATGGGGTATGAAATACTAAAAGCTGAGCATGCCTGAGGGCCATTGACATACATGCTTTAAGCAGAACAAAGGGAATCTCATGGATTCTACAACAGAGAAAGATATCCCCACATAAGATAATAAATTCAGCTTTATGTCTTAGAAAGCAAATGATAAAGGCTCAAATACCATTCATTCTTACATGACCAAGCAAGGTCTGAAAGACTGAAAATGAGACTGCTTTCTCAACAATAACACAGGAGAAAATCTAGATGACTTTGTGTTTAACAATGGTTTTTTAGACTTAACATGAAAGGAATGATATATGAAAGAAATAATTGATGAACTGGAACTTGATTGAAATTAAAATTTTCTGCTCTGCTGGAGACATCATCAAGGGAATGATAAGTCAAGTCACAGACTGGAAGAAAATATTTTCAGAAGACATATCTGATAAGTGACTTTTATCCTAAATATATAAAGAGTGTATATTTACAATAAATAAATGAACTACTCAATTACAAAATAAGAAAAAAAGGCTGATGTGCACTTTATCAAAGAAGATATACAGATGACAGATAGGCATAGCCACATCATATAATAAGGAAAATGCAAATTAAAATAAACTATCAGTAGACACCTATTCAAATGTCCAAAATGCAAAATGCTAACAAAACCAAATACTGGTAAGGATGGGGAGCAACAGGAACTTTGAAAGAAAGTTTGGTGGATTCCAACAACAACAACAAAAAAAAAAAAGCAAAAAAACACGCTTCTACATTATGATCTAATATTTGTGTCCTTTGGTTTTTGTCCAAAGGAGTTGTAACCCTATCTCCACACAAAATCATACACACAGATGTTTATTGCCCCTTTTTTCATGAATGCCAGAACTTGGAAGCAACCAAAATGACCTGCAGTAGATGTATGGATACTAAAATGTGGTACATACAGACAATGGATATTATTATGTACTAAAAGTAAAGGAGCTAGCAAGCAAATAAAGAATGTGAAAGAAAAAATAAATATGTTACTAAATGAAAGAAGCAAATCTGAAAGGATACATAGTGTATGATTCCGTACTACATGACATTCTAGAAAAATACAAAACTAAAAAGAGAGCAAAAAGATCAATGATTTGCGGGGTTATGGAGGATTAAGCAATGAATAAGCAGAATACAAAATTTTTAGAGCAGTGAAACATCTGTTAGATACTATAATGATGAATACATATCATTACATTTGTCTTTACCTGCAGAATGTCTAATGTCAAGAGTGAATCCTAATGTAAACTATGGGCTTTGGGTTATAATGATATATCAATGTAGGTTCATCATTTGTAACAAATGTTCCACTCTTGAGAGTATAAATAATTCTGTAGGCTATGTGTGAGGGCAGAAGCTGTATGGGAAATAGCTATACTTGCTGATCACTTTTTCTGTATACCTAAAACTTCTCTAAAAGTAAACTCTATTTAAAAATACAAATTAAATTGCATTATGCATGTTTTTCTACTACTAGTGTTTTTGGAAAATATATATATATATTTGAAATACATCATTCCACATTAGTATATTCAAACCTGCTTCATCATTTTAAAGACTGGACAACTTATTTAATCAGTTGTCTACAGATGGACCTTTTGATCAATGTCAGTACTTTATGCATAACACTTTGTATACTAGCAGACTGAAATGACAGTGGTTAAGTACTAGGGAACACTTTCTCCTAAAAGTTTCCATTTCTCATTGACTAGATGCACAAATGATTCCATTTTTAAAAGCAGCCTGACTGGGTTATCAGTTAGAACTGATATTGGTTGATGTGCTCAGGAGTTCATCAGTACTAAAAGAGTGGTGTCATTTCTATGGCAGTTTTGAACAATAATTTACCATGCTAATGTGGTGACAGACCACTCTGAATGTTAAAATGTAGCTTATGTGTAAAAAGGCCCCTGCCATTTTTGCACTTTTATGTGTAAAAAGGCCACTGTCATTTTTAGATGTTTATGTGTATAGAGGTCACCATCATTTTCCAGAGTAGTGAAGATGACTAAAATTTCAATCTAGACAGCAATATTAAAATAAGTAAATGATTTCCACACACATTTTAATATTTATTTGGTATCAATAAAATGGTCCAAAATAAACTTCAAAACCATTGAAGGTATAACTGTGTTAATGATGAACCATGAGATTTACCATTTGAATTCAGTAACTGAAAGAATTATTTTACTGTTTTATAAGAAAAAATGGAAAATAAGATATGTACAATCTTTATTATTTATATACTGCATTGCTCTTGCAAAACATATGCCTAATCAGAGTATTGTTATAATTTTTTTTCATCACACTCACATCATGGTGATGGAAAGTAGTTTAATGCCTGTCCTAAACACATGACACAATGCTCAACCAGGAGCAAGACACTCATGGAGACCTGTGGGACACACTAGTTTATTTTGTAGACTTGATTTTTCAAATATGTATACTGGAGATGATGGTCTATAAATTAGCAACATATTAATATTGATAATCCTGATATTTCAAAGTAATCATTTCTTAGAGAAAATATAAAATGTCTGATACCAAGTGCAGGAGCCCTGATTGGGGAGATGTCTGAGATTGCGGTTGGCTGAGGGCCATAGAAATGCTCGGGCATTGCTGCCTTCCATGGTCTTACGAGACTTGGCCGGAGATCTCGCGGGACTTGGCCCGGGATCTCGAGAGACTTGAGCCGAGATTGGATCGGCTCGGTGCCATTTTGTTTGTGGGTTGTTTGGTGGTGTGTGGTGCATGTTGGAGTCGTTGTTGGAGCCAGAGAGAGAAGTTCACAGAATAAAAAGCCTGTTTGTTTCCAGTTTGCCTCTAAACTTCTTCCTGCAGCTTCGTTGCTCCAAGCGGCAATCGCTTCAGATAGCAACAGGTGGTGGCCCACACGGGGAATTTGGCTGGCAGGTAAGAATTGAAAATTGGAGCCAAAAAAACAAAAAGACAGATAATAAAAGCCATGGATGAGTTATTTGATATCGCGGACTCAGTGGATAGTGAGGAAAGTGATCAAGAAAGCATATCCTCAGAGTCAGTTAATACCAGTGAGAAGAGTAGTGGTGTAAATTCAAAAGTAAGAGCTGCAAAAGCCATCAGAAACTTATTGAAATTAGCCGAAGAATATGTACTCTCCTTAGAAGCTGAAATTCAGGATACCAGTAAAAGTGATAGTAGTGAAGAGGAATCAAAAGGTGATTCTGGGAGCACAGTCTCCAGTAAAAAGAACAAAAAGAAATTAAAAAAGAAAAAAGGACTGTCAAGTAGAAGAACCACTTGTGTCTCCTACTCCCCCATGGGTGGGATCCATTACAGAAAATATGAAGGGTATTACTAGGCATTTGCAAACTCTAGACACAGAAATAAAAAGTCTTTCTGAGTGCTTATGCGCTCTTGAGGGTAACTCAGAGATACATTGGGAACGGCCAGTATTTGAAAATGAAAATAGACAGAGGGTCCACCAGTCAGTAGATTTCAAAACAATAAAAAGATCTCAAGGAGGCAGTAATGACCTATGGACCCCAAGCTCCTTTCACATTGAGTATGCTGGAGTCCCTTAACATCTTTAACTTAACCCCCTCAGACTGGAAAAGTCTATGTAAAGCAACATTAAGTGGGGGGCAATACTTGGTTTGGCTATCGCAATTTCAAAAACATTGTATAGAAACAGTTAAAAGAAACACAGCTGCAGGGTTTGGAGACCATAATATAGAAATGCTCACAGGAGAGGGGCAATTTGAAGACTCACAGGCTCAAAAATATTATGTCCCAGGTGTATATGCTCAAATATATGCAGCTGCCTTACAGGCATGGAAAACTTTACAAGGACCTGGCGATCTACAAGGTAGCTTGTCAAAAGTGATTCAAGGACCTAATGAGCCGTATGCTGACTTTGCTGATTGACTTTTGAGAACTGCAGGTAGATTGTTTGGAGACATTGATCAAGCTATGCCATTAGTTGTTCAATTAGCATACAAAAATGCTAATAAATACTGCCAGGAAGCCATCAGGCCATGGAGAAATAAAAAGGATCGTTCCATATATATACAACTATGTAAATATATAAATGACGCCTTTGTCACGGGAAATATGATTGCAGCAGCTATGAGAGATGCTGCCCTCAAAATTTCACAAGGGCTCAACCTAGACATTATAATCAATCAGGATATTCCAGGCAAATTATCATAATCAATCAGGCTATTCTAGGCAAAATCCCCAAAGAGAAATAAGACCAAGCTCATACCGTGCCCCAGGCCGCTGCCCCAGGTGTAAAAAGGGAAATCATTGGGCCAATAAATGCCATTCAAAATTTGGCATCCATGGAAATCATTTGTTCAGAAATTCAAAAAACGGGGCACGGAGTCCTATGCCCCGGGGCCCACAAATGTACGGGGCATTGGAGGAGGAGTATCCTCAAGCATCCACTCAGATGCTTCCCCGACACAATCCCTACTACCCATCCACTCCCTCACCAGAGGAACAGGAGGAAATGCAGGAATAGACCTCTGTTCCACCACCCGAATAGTGTTAACACCTGAAATGGGGGTTCAACTGATTCCCACAGGAGTCAGGAGACCTCTTCCCTCAGGGACTGTAGGACTTATTCTCAGGCGAAGTCCTAAAAGCTTATTAGGTTTGCAAGTGACCCAAGGTGTAATAAACTTAGACTACAAAGGGGAAATAAAAATAATGCTTAGCTCACCCCAAAGTATAAGTTCTGTTAATCAAGGAGATAGAATTGCTCAGCTGCTTCTCCTTCCAAATTTACATAATTCATTTAAAATGAGTATGCCTCAAAAAAGGATCAATAGATGATTTTGTTCCACTGACTCAAGACCCATGGCTTAATGGGTTCGAGATTGTTCAAGGAGGCCTATGTGTAAAATAAAAATCCAAAGAATAGAGATGGAGGGACTGATAGATACTGGAGCTGACTCTTCCATCATTAATCTACAGCAATGGCCCAAGCACTGGCCTCTACAAAAAGCTTCAACCAGTTTAAAAGGCTTGGGATATAATTACCTCCCAGAGAAAAGTGCAGTAATTTTGAAATGTGAGGATGATGAAGGGCATAAAGGAACATTTCAGCCTTATGTTTTACCTAACCTACCGATTACTTTATGGGGAAGAGATATTTTGCAACAAATGGGAGTACACCTTGCAACCAAGCCTGTAGGTGTTAAATGTGAAAATCTACAGGGTAATCTTAACCCTAAAAGAAATAATTATCAAAAAGTACAGGGTAAGCTTAACCCTAAAAGAAACCATTATCATAACAGAAAAAGATATTTTTCTTCGGGGCCACTGAGAAAATAATTTTGAAAATACCATGGCTTTCTGATAAGCCAGTGTGGGTCCCTCAGTGGCCCCTATGTAAAGAGAAATTACAAGTTGCCCACCTACTAGTTCAGGAACAATTAGAAGCAGGACATATAGAACCTTCCACCTCTCACTGGAATTCCCCCATATTTGTGATCAAGAAAAAAATCAGGAAAATGGTGATTGTTATATGATCTGAGAGAAATTAATATAACCATGCAAATCATGGGCCCTAGTCAACCTGGACTTCCTAATCCTGTAGCTATTCCAAAAAAAAATTTATCTTATTACTCTTGATATAAAGGATTGTTTTGTTTCCATTCCCCTACATCCTCTGGATGCCCCCAGGTTTGCTTTTTCAGTTCCTTCTATCAATAATAATGGCCCTGATAAAAGATATCAATGGAAAGTGCTACCACAGGGAATGTCTAATAGCCCACCATATGCCAAATGTATGTGGACAAAGCAATCCAACCCATTAAAAAAAAATATCCAAACCTCATGTGTACATTACATGGATGATGTTTTACTGGTCCACCCTAATCAAAAAATCTTCTTTAATATATTCAGTGACTTGGCAGAAAATTTTTAAAAATATGGACTATATATAGCAGAAGAAAAAGTTTAAAGCAGATCACCCATATTATATTTAGGATTTAAAATCATGGATACGTTTGTTAGGCCCACAAAAATTTTAATAAATAAAGAAAATTTGACTACCCTCAGTGATTTCCAAAAACTACTGGGAGACATTAATTGGCTTCACCCTACACTAAACCTCACTACTGGCAAACTAAAATCTTTATTTGACATCCTTTGCGGGGACCCTGATCTATCTTCACCGCGAACATTGATTCCTGATGCTAGGAAAGCTTTAAAGTTAGTAGAAAAAGCCATTGAAGGAGCTCATTGTGATAGATTTGATTTAACTCAACTGCTGATATTGATTATTATTTCTTCACAATATGCACCCACAGGAGTATTTTGGCAACAAGGGCCTTTATTATGGATACATTTGCCCGTCTCTCCTAAAAGTATAATTGAGTCTTACACTTCCCTGGTGGCTAAACTTATTATTCAAGGACTTAAGACTTCTACTAAAATATTTGGCATTCACCCTGCTACTATTATTACTCCCTATTCATCATCACAGATTGAATATTTATGCTTCAATGATGATTGGGCTATAGCTAGATGCTCTACTTCTGCAAATTTTGATAATCATCTTCCTAAGTCTCCTATATTATCTTTTTGTATCAATCATCCTATTATATTTCCACAGGTAATAAAAAAGTCAACCTATTCCTAAGGCATTAAATGTATTCACAGATGGGTCCTCAAATGGTACTTCTGCAGTAGTCACTAAAAAAGAAAATATGACTTACATAACTGCACACAAATCATCTCAACTAGTGGAACTGGAAGCTGTGGTAAGAGCTCTGGAAAATTTTAGAAAGCAGCCCATGAACATTTTTTCAGATAGCCACTATATTGTACATGCCGTCCCAAAATTAGAGCTAGCAGGACCAATAGCACATCATACTCTAGCCTTTAAATTGTTTCATCAAATACAAAAGCTTTTGCTGCATTGGGCATCCCCAAAATGCTTAAAACAGATAATGGCCCTGCATATACGTCCTCATCTTTCAAACAGTTTTGTGCAAAATGCAATATATCCCATAAAACAGGCATCCCATACAATCCTCAGGGTCAGGGCATTATTGAAAGAGCAAACTGCACACTGAAAATTTTGTTATTAAAACAAAAAGAAGGAAATTGGAAAAGTCCTAGGGACAGATTGGCAGTTGCCCTGTTTACCTTAATTTTTTTAACTTTAGACTCTAATGGTTATTATGCTGGAGACAGACATTGGAACCCACACCAACAACATAACCCTTTGGTTTACTGGAAGGATGTTCTTTCAGGTACATGGAAGGGTCCAGATCCAGTATTAATTTGGGGGAGAGGATCTGTTTGTGTTTTTCCAAAGCACAAATCCTCTTCAATATGGATACCTCTCCAATATGGATTAATAAAGCAGGTACCAAATCATAAGGATCAAGATGAAGTTGTTGAGGAATCAAGATTAATAAAAAAGGTACAAAATCAAGAGGACCAAGATGAAGGTATGGAATGATTCCCTTAAAAGAGTCCTTCAAAATATTTCACAACTTAAGTGTCATTCCTCTCAGCAGGGATGAGATCTCTCTTTAGTGTGCACACAATTGTATTTTTTTTCTTTTTTTTATATATGTCTTTATGTCTGTGCATTTGTCTACATTTCATGTTAATGTGACATCACAAATATATGTTTGTAGGTTTGTGTCTGTCCAGTGTGATGTCACAAATAACAAAGCACTTATGAAAAAAATATATATATATGGATCCAAATAACTTTAATTCATTTAAGTTCAAGAGTAGTCAATTTGGGTAAATAATTTAATAAGTGAAGGTACCTTCAATTTTGATTTATAGGTGTCCCAGGGATTTCTCTTTAGCGAAGAATATGACTAATTCTGTATAACCTGATATTTTGGTGTTTTGACATAGGAATGTTTATTTGTAATTAACTTTATTTGTTTTATAGCTGATTAATTTGAGTTACTTCATCAGGTAATCTCATGGAAGGTTACAGAGACTCAAGGGTTCCAGCTAACAAATTATTTTTCCAAAGTGCCTTTAGCTTTTCTTTATCTTTAATGCAGTAAATACCCTCAGTCTTTCTTTGTTTTGTTCTGAATATGATATTTTGCCAGCTTATGTTTGTGGGAGCTCAAGCAGCAATGTGTATGAACAGAAATCAACTTTAATTTTCTAATCTAATAATTATATTTGTTAGTTTGACAACTCGCCTCTTGACTCAGTGCTGGAATAGCACTGCCTTTCCTTTAATAATTGATGCTTGAGTTTCTAGGTAGCAGGCCCTGAAGATTTGCTGGTGGCATTGTCTAGACATAAAAAAGACGGCTGCTGCTACAGCTGCAAGGATCACGTTCACTGCAAACATCCCTGATGCTCAAGCATCAAACAACCTCACCAGCAGTGTGGCCTCTGCTCTGAATGCTTGGGGCCTCCTAGATCAACGTGTTATAATAGTGGACATTTTGATCTTTCATTGTTTGGGACTTTACGGGACAATGCCTTGTGGGTATTTGTCTAGAAAACTCAGTGTGTTACTTGATACAACTTAGGGCAGCTGATTTGTTTAAAGAATTTGATATGCTATGCAATTTGGCTCATCAACAAAAGGCTTGTTGCCTTAAAGCCGCAGCATCTCCTCACAATTGGACGACTGATATTCATCATACACAGTCGATCCTGAAGGGCTCCATTGGATGGCTGGTAGCCAATGACGGGTAAGATCCCCAGAGGGGGACAACCTAAGACAGGCACAGTCGCACGGGACAGTCTCATGTGGCCGACATATCAACCTAAGACAGGAGTAAAGGGCACAGCCTTGATTATCCGATGACGGGTAAGAATGTTGGTTGCACATGGACGTCCTAGAGCATCCCCTCTTTTAAAACAAAAGGGGGGGAATATAGGAGCCCTAATTAAGGAGATAGCTAATATTGCGGTTGGCTGCGGGCCATAGAAATGTTCGGGCATTGCCACCTTCTGTGGTCTCACGGGACTTGGCCCGAGATCTCGTGGAACTTGGTCCGGGATCTCGCGAGACTTGAGCCAAGATTGGATCGGGTTAGCGCCATTTTGTTTGTGGGTTGTTCGATGGTGTGTGGTGCATGTTGGAGTCGTTGTTGGAGCCAGAGAGAGAAGTTATCAGAACAAAAATCCTGTTTGCTTGCAGTTTGCCTCTAAACTTCTTCCTGCGGCTTCGTTGCTCCAAGCGGCAATCGCTTCAGACAGCAATAACCAAGTGGATAAATTATTTGAGGTGAAAATTCTAAAGAACCCCTCCTAACATATTTTTCATACCGTATTGATTGTTCTATACCCCTGTTTCATGTGTCTCAAATCTTACCTACAGGTATCACTTCATTCTTCATTGTTTCATGAATGTATTACCTATTGATATATGCGTTTTATGCATATCTTACCTAGTAAAAATTAAGACTTCAGGGAACTCTAGTGATACAGATGGAGAACACTCAGTAACAACTAACACAAGGTTAGAAACAAAAACTATGTCCAGGAGTGGTGGCACACACCTGTAATCCCAGTGGCTCAGGAGGCTGAGGCAGGAGGACTGCAAGTTCAAAGCCAGCTCAGCAAAAGCAAGGTGATAAGCAACTCAGTGAGACCCTGTCTCTAAATAAAATACAAAATAGGGCTGAGGACGTGGCTCAGGGGTTGAGTGCCCCTGAGTTCAATCCCTGGTACTCCCCCCTCAGAAAAAAATAGGAAATGTAAGCATAACTACGGAAGACATAGATGTGTAAAAGTGACAGTGATGTTTTTACACACATTGGAGGTGGGATTTACAAAAACAAAGTTCAAAACTTTCAAATATTGGAACAATGTTGTTCTCTCATGGCAACAGCAGAAATATTATAGGACCCAGAGTTCTACTTATTGTTAGTGTAGAAATGTTAGTAATTTCCCTGCATAAATTTATTTTTAGTCATTTCTTAGAGAAATTTTTACTAGAATATTTATATAAGGATCATTAAATATTACACATAATGATAGATTAATTGGTGTATTAAAAGTTTAAAGAGCCTCTCAGAGCACTTTTCCTCCTTTTTCTTTGCTTACTTTGATCTAGGCCTCTATTTTTTCCTCAATACCCCAAAGGTAAGAATCACTCCAAGCTCTCATGCTCACTGTGTTTTCCACACACATAAAATTTTGAAGCATTTGTCTGCATTTGCACAAAATTCCAGTTTTCTGAAAGGAGGTATAAATATTAACTTAGCAAGCACTCAAATATTTAGCTAACTTATAAGTAGCTAGTATTTGGTTATACATGAATGAATGTAACCTTGCTATTCATATTTTATTTTTCCCCTCAGTCATAGAATTTAGGATAGGGAGAATGATTCTTTGGAGAAAATGTAAATTTCAGAAACATGTTAATTGATAATGAAGAAAAATATTCATTAAATTCTAGAACGTCTCACCTTCCTTAAGATGTCCACTATAGCAATAGCAGTTTAAATGACATGTAGCAAAATGTTTGTTATCAGACCTGCACATATTTGTACTCATTTCCAAGAATTAGGATCAATTTTTGGCCAGCAAACTATTTAGTTACCTTTTAGAACTATGTTCCTCATTATTTTAATAATGTCTTCTGCCAAAAGTAGAGTAGATGGGGTTTATTTGTGCCATGACAATGAAAAGTAAAACTTATAGGATGTACTTATGAAAAAAAAAACATATTTCATTCCTCTGACTATTTCTTGAAATCTCTGTGGCTTTGGTGCTTTCTCTGCCCTATATTCCACCTCTGGTGGGATGTTTTTTGTCATTCATAGGCAACACCAACCATTTTCTAATAATTTCAACAAAAAACAAACCAAATAAACAGAACTAGTTTCAGTTTCAAATTTAAAATGTCCCACCCAGGGCTTCAAACATGGTAGGCAAGTACTCTGCCAGTAAACTACATTTCCAACCCTTTGCATGTTTTAAGTCAGACTTTTTCGCTTCCTCAAGTTCTATTCCAGAAAGAGGCTTTAAGTTGAAGAAGGAAAGAGGGCAACATTCTTATGACTTCTCCACCTACAGATCTTGATAATTTTCTTCCTTCTTGCCAATTTTATTTCTGATGCTTCTAGGGTTAGAATATAGGGTATGAAAAGAAATAAAGGAACATAAAAATTTTGTTTGACTGATGTTGTTTTAGTGATCAGATATTTGTATTATCTCTGTCTAGTATTAATTCAATGCTGACTTTTTGTCTCTTGGTGTCTTCTGGTGTTCTTGTTAGTTTTCCCTCTCTTCTAGTATCCTCCTATGTGTAGTCCACTTGAAAGGTAAAGCTATCTTATTCCTTTTTCCACTCTTTTTTTTTTTTTTATATCCAGCTTCCTCTTTCTGTGTTTTGTTTGTTCATTTGTTTGTGTTTTATAATAACTGTATTTATTTTTTTTATATGGTGCTCAGGATCAGTCCCAGTGCCTCACATATGCTAGGCAAGTGTTTTACCACTGATCCACAACCCCAGCCTGTTTATTTTGATGAGTAGCCTACGTCCAGAAAACACTCAAATAACATTGTCTGGACCAACATTGGAGTTCAGTTTCCCAAATTCATTGCCTCACCTTTCCTTCATTAGGCAATTCAAAGCAGTGAGTCTTCCATTTCTTAAACTTTGAATTTTCCTTGAAATTGTGAAATAGCAGTTGATTGTGTGATTATGTCTTGCAAACTTCTAACAACACATGAAGTTCTTGATTTTAGAAAGGTAATCATTGATAATGTCTGGAAACTTGTTACTAATATCCCCTTGAATGCCTTCTCAATGGACTCTGTAATTTCATCACAACCTCCAAATTTTTTACAAGGATTTCATGATCTTAAACATTCCCTCATGTCTTCAGAGAATTCTCAAGCAACCCATCCTACTTCTTCTTTCATTTGCTGACTTTTTTTTTTTTTTTTTTGATAATGGAGTATTCAATTTTTACCACAGTACTTTACACCTAAGACACTTCCTGTCTAGTGAACTTCACATGAAATTTTGTGTGTTTAGGGAATACAGATTATTTTACACATTCCACTGAGCTAAAATAATTAGAAAATCATATTATTCATCTTGAATAACCCATACCAATTTTTGCATACTCCATAAATTGATTCTTTAAAATTTATATCTTCTATATCTGCAACATTAATATAAGTAAATTATACTGACTGAAAAAGAAAATATAGAATGAACTTCACAAGTAAAATAAGTAAAAATCATTCAACCAAGAATAGAGAATAAATATAGTGTTTTCAAAATCATCCTTTTTTATTACAGTTTCCACAACTTTTTCTTTCCCCATAATCTAGGACAGAAGTTCTCAATATTTTGCTTAGAACAAAAAAAAAATGGGTGTTGTAAAAGCCTATGACACATTTCCATGTTCTCAAGTTCATATGCAAGTCTGAGTATGTCATACTGTTTAAGGTTTATAATGGTTTGGGCATAACAATTCCCCTGACACTCATTCTTCTTTAGTTAACTAGTGAAACCAAATTCAAGCATTAGCTCATTTCTACTGTATGCCAGGAGATTTGTTAAACATGCAAAGCTAAGTTTAATTTTCCATGAAGATAAAATCTGTCTAGTAGGAATTGCTGATTCGGCAACTATGCAATTAGTAGCTTTTAGTGGAAGAAAAATCTGATTTCCTTATATTAAATATGCCAGAGGAGATCAGTTTGGTGAGGTTTTTAGTAAATATATGAACATCAACATGTTGATATATTATTTCATCTAATGTAATAGAAGAGACTGTGGATTTGTATTTGTTATGAATGTTTTATGATGGGCGCGGTGGCGCATGCTGTAATCCCAGCACTTGGGAGGCTGAGGCAGGAGGATTGTGAGTTCACAGCCAGCCTCAGCAATGGCGAGGCACTTAGCAACTCTGTGAGACCCTGTCTCTAACAAAATACAAAAAAGGGCTGGGGATGTGGCCCAGTGTCAAGTGCCCCTGAGTTCAATCCCTGGTACCAAAAAAAAAAAAAAAAAAAAAAGAATGTTTTATGGAATAGACTAAAAACATTGATCATTTTATAGCTTTGCTCTTATCATTAAATAGTTGAACAAATAAAGATATACTAAGTCCATTATTTTATGCCATGCTCCAGATTTCTGAGCATGGAATGTATCCCAGACTCAGGGAAAGTTCTTCCTCTTGGTCTAAGAACAAAAGAGGTTCAGTATGCCTATATGGGTAGATAAGAGCTACTTTTTGAGTGAGTAGTATGATTTTGGGGGTAATATGCTCAGAAAGGAAAATTGATGGATAAATAGAGCTAGAACCTTCTGGAGGCAGCAGGCTTAAATAAGTAGATTTATTATTAAATTAGACTTAAATAGTTAAGGAACTAAAAAGTGATATAACTTATTTTAATTTATATTCCTATTTTCATTTCTAGCCCTTGGGTTTCTATTGTATTGTGTTGCATTGGGATCTCTAGGAACAGAGCTCATTCCTCTTCTGTACAAGTGATGACAAGACAGTTAAGTATAAACAGATTTGTAAATGTTTCTTAATGTTACTAATAACTCAATATAATTTTTGGCTCTTAACATTGCGACTAATAACAAAAATATTAGCATTTAATATTTATTCAGTATTTTGAATTTTCCAGACATTGTTCTTACTGCTTTTTACACAGCAGCATGTTCAATAATCAAAATAATCTAGGAAATAGATGCTATTAAAGCCCCTCATTTTATTTTATTTTTAAATACTTAACTTATTACATTTTGTTGTATGATTTTGTGGTTCTAGGGATTGAACCCAGGGCCTCACAAATGTTAGGTAAATGCCCCACCCCACCACTGAGCTACATCCTCTAATAACAAAGAAGCTAATACATAAAGAGTTGAGGTAAGTTTCCCATGGTGAAGAAGCTAAGATTTTGACTCTAGAGTCTGCATTGTTAACTGAAAGACTGCTTCTTTGTTGAGTTGATAATAGCAACCAAACAGCTGTCAATTTCCAATCACATGTCCATAGTACTGTACTTTGAACTATTACCAAGTCTTAGTTTTTCAAAACAAGCTAGTTCTCAGGTTTATACTATTGGAGATTTGCCTGTATCCCTCCTATGCACTCTCTCACTCCATAATTTTAAGTTTTGTAGAAATGTTCCTTGGTTTCTCATCTCTGCCCGATAATCCTCATCTCCTGGTGAGATAAAACTCATGTCTATCAAGTCTTGACTGAAAAAGATAATATGTGAAAAGCTCCTCACTCTGGTGATTGGGTCAGGTTCTTCTCCTTAAAACAGATATAGTCCAGTGGATTTCTTCTTAGCTTTATCATAATAATCATTGTTATATTAGATTTTTCAAAGCCTGTCTCCTCTCTCTATTGGATCCTCTACAGAAACAGGAATTATGTCTGTCTTTTGTACTATATATTTCAAGTCCTTATGTGATGCCTAGAACATAAAAAGGAATAAGTATTAATGTGCCAATGATTTTCTTTCTTCCTTTGTTTCCATATAGGATCCCCTTACATGTTTTCATTTCATCCTTGCTTACCTTTACCACCAAATTATCTACAGTTGACATTACCTTCTGATTTCATTATGATGCTAGTAAATCTAATAGCATCACCCATCAATTCAATTTGACCCATCAAATAGTTAGTTTATACAATCATAGCTCTAAGTAAACTGTCAGTCCAAAGGATAAGACAAGTACAAAAATCCTGAGTAAGAGGTA
Source organism: Tamias sibiricus (assembly GCA_025594165.1). Taxonomy (NCBI): domain Eukaryota; kingdom Metazoa; phylum Chordata; class Mammalia; order Rodentia; family Sciuridae; genus Tamias; species Tamias sibiricus. The sequence continues at coordinate 135,148,835 of CM046667.1, forward strand.
CGTAATAAATGCTGATATATTTAGGAAGCTTAGAAAACAGATTAACATTCAATCTCCACAGCTAGTTAATCTTAAAAATTCCCCCAATACTTTTTTCCAAAGTCATCAAGAAGAAGAAAGTAAAATTACTCATTCAAACTTATTTTAACCTCTGATTGCTTTCTCTAAAATAGTTTCTTACCAGACTATTCCTTCCTTCCTCAGGAAATTGAGATGGTACACAAAGCATCTATTTCCTTTTTGTTTTCTCTTATATTACTTAAGCACAGGTTCCAACCTTGGCAGGATGAAGCAGGCTGTTTTCAAAAACAAAGGAGGAACTGGTGTTTTTTCAAATATAACTTCAGTTTAAAAATACAAAATGGCTATTTTATTTGCAGCTGGAACCTTTCAGACTTTTCTCTTGTTTGCCAAGCCCCACACACTTCATGATACAAGTGAAGAAAGTTCTAGGTGTGTGAAAGACAAGAGCTTCATGCTGTCAACTAGACCTGTGATTGCAGGGTGTGTACATCCCACCCCATCTTTAGTAGTATCAATCAATCCCACAAGGAAAAAGACAGTTTCTCAGCAAGTGGGTGCCACAAGTCCCTCATTGAGTCTCTCTTCCCCAATAATAGCCCTAGGTATGGGATGATGAAGTTACCTGTGTAGTTCTTACATCATCTTTTCAGCAATCCAAATAGACACAGTGTTACTGGGATCTGCTTACCTCTAAAATAGGAGTCTACAATAGTTGAAAGATGAATTATCCTTTGGGAAATTCTAGATTTGCTTTGTTACTTCTAAAGAATAAACAGTTCATTATTCTCATATGGAATACAAAGTAATCTTTTAAAATATATCTTAGGGGCTCGGGTTGTGGCTCAGAGGTAGAACGCTCACTAGCATGCATGAGACAGTGGGTGTGATCCTCAGCACCACATAAAAATAAAATAAAGTATTGTGTCCACGTATAACTAAAAACTAAATATTATATACATCATATATATGTATATACATATATATATACACATATATATGTATATATGTGTATATATGTGTGTATGTGTATATATATATATATATATATATATATATATATATATTCATCTGTATGTTTCTTGAGCCTCATAAAAATCTTGAGAGTGAGGTATTGCCAGGTTACTGACTACATAGTATGAATGAGGAAACAGAAGCACAGGGAATAGTTAAACCCAATCTGTTCTTACCTTTTCAGCAAATGAAATCCTCAGCTACTTCCAAAGGACATTGTGTCATTTTGACATGATCAATTTTCTTCATTCCCAACTCAGAATTTTTCTGTATAGGCAGTTTTCTTTTCTACTTCAGAAAAATAAGAGTTTGTTTTCTGTACTAAGGGTAATATGTACACTCATGTTTGATTATTCTTTTCCCAGCTATCTCACCGTAGAGAGAAGAAATCTGACCTAGTCCAAATCTTCTGTTTTGTAGACTGCAACATTCTCTTACTTTATTTTGTTCATTTGATTTCCTTCTGACAAAATGTATTTCAGACAAATCTACTAACTCTTTCATGGGCCATTATCAATGTCAAGTTCTGTTCACTTCATCCATACTACTGATCCCATGTGCCAGGCAACCTTTTAGTGTGCTTTCTAAAAAGCTTTGTAATGGGACTGGGGTCAAAAAGGAACATTGTATTTGTCAGCCTCTTGATTTTATTTGCTGGATCTCTTTCTTTTTATAAGTGTATCATTGAAACGTGTTTATTTAACCTGATATGTCAATCAAATATTCTAAGCTTTGCAAAAGTATGTGCTTGTGCATTGTACTTGGTGCAGAGTTTCTATTTATTTCTCTACTTGTGATGCTCTGTCATGTTTGACTCAAAAATAAATTGTCTCTATGTTGATTTATGCCAGAAAATAGTGTCCCTATACTATCAGGTTACATGGTATTTACCAATGAAAATAGATGGATTTTTTTTCTTTTTTTCTCCTGTAAAGTGTGTTTGTAAATGTAGTCCATCTTGATCAGGTTGGGAAAGTATACTCTTTTTTTCATATAATGAAAGGTATATAGATAAAGTACTTGGAGAATGAAATAATGAAAATAATTCCTATGTTACTATGATAATGTTTAAAAGTAATAACTACCACCTCTTGCCTCTTTAAATTTCAGTATGTCAAATAAGAAGATGGTAATTGAATATACACAACAACTTCTACTGCCCCTCATTTCCTTTCTGGTTTATGAACCATTTTCCAAATATTCAGTTAGTCTTTCCTGAGAGATTTCTATGCATCAGGCACTGTAATGTGTGCTGGGACTAAGCTGTTAACAAAATTGTCAAAAATCTCTTCCCACATGGAACTAACTTTTTAGAGGATCAAGACAGATATTAATGAATGAGTGAAATATAGTAATTTATATGCTAATATGTGTTCTATGTTTAAAAATAAATCAAGGGAAGGGAGGGATCATGCTCAGAGGAGGGGGTTGCAAATGTAAGTGAAGTCCTCATCAAAGAGGTGTTATTTGATTGAAATAATTAAAAAGATGAGAGAAATGTACTGCTTTTATTTAGCTGTGTACTTTGGGGCAACTTATTTACTTCTCTGAGCCTCAGTTTCCTCATTTGTGATTGAAAAATAACTGCTACCTAGCAGAATTATTTTTTATTTTTTTGTCTTTTTTTATTTTTATAATTTTTAATATGTACAACTCATAGTGCATATATTTAGTATCTTTATACATACAACTGTTTGTATACAAAGTATATTCGTACAATTCAGGTCTTCAATCATGCATTAAGGAAAATGATATCCATCTCATTCAACCACCTTTTTTTTCCCCCCTCCCTCCCCTCTTGCTCCCTCCCTTGCCCTCCCTTCCCTTGACCATTCTAGTGTTCCTCTAATCCTCCTATGTACCCCCATCCAACAATACTTTGAAATAGCCTCCTTATATAAGAGAGAACATTTGGTACTTGGATTTTTGAGACTGACTAACTTCACTTAGCATTATGTCTTCCAACTTCATCCATTTACCTGCAAATGCCATTAATTTATTTTCTTTTATTGCTGAGTAAAATTCCATTGTGCGTATATACCACATTTTCTTAATCTACTCATTTACTGAGGGACATCTAGGTTGATTCCACAACCTAGCTATTGTGAATTGTGCAGCTACAAACATTGAGATAGCTGTGTCACTGTAATATGCTGTTTTTAAGTCCTTTGGGAATAGACCCAAGAGTGGGATGGCTGGGTCATAGGATGGTTCCATTCCCAGTTTTCCAAGAAATCTCCATACTGCTTTCCATAACGGTTGCACCATTTTGCAGTCCCACCAGCAATGTATGAGTGTGCCTTTTTCTCCACATCCTCTCCAACATTTATTGTTGCTTGTGTTCTTGATGGCTGCCATTCTGACTGGAGTGAAGTGAAATCTTAGAGTAGTTTTGATTTGCATTTCTCTAATTGCCAGCGATGTTGAACATTTTTTCATGTATTTGTTGATTAATCGTGTATCTTCTTCTGAGAGGTGTCTTCTCAGTTCCTTAGCCCATTTATTGATTGGGTTATTTGTTTTTTTAGTGTAAAGTTTTTTGAGTTCTTTATATATTCTAGAGATTAGTGCTCTATCTGATGTGCATGTATTAAATATTTGTTCCCAATTAGTTGGCTCTCTATTCACCTCACTGATTGTTTCTTTTGCTGAAAAGAAGCTTTTTAGTTTAAATCTATCCCACTCATTAATTCTTGGTAGTAATTCTTGCGCTACAGGATTCTTATTAAGGAACTTGGGGCCTAATCCAACATGTTGGAAATTGGAGCTTACTTTTTCTTCTATTAGGTGTATTGTCTCTGGTCTAATTCCTAGGTCTTTGATCCACTTTGAATTGAGTTTTGTGCATGGTGAGAGATAAAGGTTTAATTTCATTTTGTTGCATATGGATTTCCAGTTTTCCCAGCACCGTTTGTTGAAGAGGCTATCCTTTCTCCACTGTACATTTTTGGCACCTTTGTCTAATATAAGATAGCTGTAATTAAATGTATTAGTCTCTGTATCCTCAATTCTGTACCATTGGTCCACCAGTCTGTTTTGGTGCCAATACCATGCTGTTTTTGTTACTATTGCTCTATAGTATAATTTAAAGTCTGGTATGGTGATGCCCCCTGCTTCACTTTTCTTGCTCAGGATTGCTTTGGCTATTCTGGGTCTCTTATTTTTCCAGATGAATTTCATGACTGCTATTTCTATTTCTTTGAAGAATGACATTGGGATTTTGATTGGAATTGCATTAAATCTGTATAATGCTTTTGGTAGTATGGACATTTTGACAATATTAATTCTACCTATCCAAGAGCAAGGTAGGTCTTTCCATCTTCTGAGTTCATCTATAATTTCTTTCTTTAGTGTTCTATAATTTTCGTTATAGAGGTCTTTCACCTCTTTCGTTAGGTTGATTCCCAGGTATTTTATTTTTTTTTTTTTGATGCTATTGCAAATGGGGTATTTTTCATCATTTCCCTTTCAGAGTCTTTGTCGCTGATGTACACAAATGCCTTTGACTTATGTGTATTGATTTTGTATCCTGCAACTTTGCCAAATTCGTTTACTAGTTGTAAAAGTTTTCTGGTAGAGTTTTTTTGGGTCTTCTAGGTAGATTATCATGTCATCAGCAAATAGTGCTAATTTGAGCTCTTCTTTTCCTATCTGGATCCCTTTAATTTCTTTCTTCTGTTAATTGCTCTGGCCAGAGTTTCCAGTACTATGTTAAATAGCAGTGGTGAAACGGGGCATCCCTGTCTTGTTCCAGTTTTTAGAGGGAATGCTTTCAATTTTTCTCCATTTAAGATAATGTTAGCTCTGGGCCTTGCATAAATAGCTTTTATTATGTTAAGATATGTTCCTGATATTCCTATTTTTTCTAGTGTTTTGAACATAAAGGGGTGTTGTATTTTGTCAAATGCTTTTTCTGCATCAATTGAGATGATCATATGATTTTTGTCTTTAAGTCTATTGATGTGATGTATTATGTTTATTGATTTCCGAATATTGAACCAGCCTTGCATCCCTGGGATAAACCCCACTTGATCGTGGTGCACTATCTTTTTGATATGTTTTTGTATCCGATTTGCCAGGATTTTGTTGAGGATTTTTGCATCTATGTTCATTAAAGATATGGGCCTGAAGTTTTCTTTTTTGGATGTGTCTTTGCCTGGCTTTGGAATTAATGTAATATTGGCCTCATAGAAAGAGTCTGGAAGAGCTCCCTCTTTTTCTATTTCTTGAAATAGTTTGAAGAGCATTGGTATTAGTTCTTCTTTGAAAGTCTTATAGAACTCGGCTGTAAACCCATCAGGTCCTGGACTTTTCCTTGTTGGTAGCTTTTTGATGACATCTTCTATTTCTTCGCTTGTAATTGATCTATTTAAATTATGTATAGCCTCCACATCCAGTTTAGGCAAATCATATGACTCTAGAAATCTGTCAATGCATTCAGTATTTTCTATTTTATTAGAGTACAAGTTTTCAAAGTAATTTCTAATTATATTCTGTATATCTGAGGTGTTTGTTGTGATATTCCCTTTTTCATCACGAATGTTAGTAATTTGAGTTTTTTCTCTTCTTCTTTTCGTTAGCATCGCTAAGGGTCTGTCAATTTTGTTTATTTTTTCAAAGAACCAACTTTTAGTTTTGTCAATTCTTTGAATGTTTTCCTTAGTCTCAATTTCATTAATTTCTGCTCTGATTTTAATTATTTCCTGTCTTCTACTGCTCTTGGTGTTGGTCTGTTCTTCTTTTTCTAATGCTTTGAGGTGTGATGTTAAGCATTTATTTGTTGGTTTTTTTTCCTCTTAAGGAATGAACTCAGTGCAATGAATTTTCCTCTTACTACTGCCTTCATAGTGTCCCAGAGATTTCTATATGATGTATCTGTGTTCTCAGTTACCTCTAGGAATTTTTTGATCTCCTCCTTGATGTCTTCTTCAACCCCTTGTTCATTCAGTAGCATGTTGTTTAGCTTCCAGTTGATGGAGTAGTTTTTCTTATTGCTTGTTTTGTCGTTGATTTCCAATTTCATCCCTTTATGGTCCAATAGCATGCAGGGTAGTATCTCTATTTTTTTATATTTGCTGAGAGTTGCCTTGTGACATAATATATGGTCTATTTTGGAGAAGGAGCCATGTGCTGCTGAGAAAAATGTGTATTCGTTTACTGAGGGATGAAATATTCTATATATGTCCGTTAGGTCTAAATTGTTAATTGTTTTGAGGAGGCTTAAAGTTTCTTTGTTTAGCTTTTGTTTGGATGATCTATCCATTGGTGAGAGAGGTGTGTTGAAGTCCCCTAGAATAACTGTGTTGTGGTCTATTTTACTCTTGAACTTAAGAAGCGTTTGTTTGATGAATGTAGGTGCTCCATTATTTGGGGCATACAGATTTATGATTGTTATATCCTGTTGATGGATGGTTCCCTTAAGTAATAAGAAATATCCATCTTTGTCCCTCTTGACTAGTTTTGGTTTGAAGTCTACCTTATTTGATATGAGAATGGAAACCCCTGCTTGCTTCCGCCGGCCATGTGAGTGATAAGACTTTTCCCAGCCTTTCACTTTCAGTCTGTTGATGTCTTTTTCTATGAGGTGTGTTTCTTGGAGACAGCAAATTGTTGGGTCGTTTCTTTTAATCCATTCTGATAATCTGTGTCTTTTGATTGGCGAGTTTAGGCCATTAACATTCAGGGTTATTATTGAGATGTGATTTTTATTCCCATCCATTTTTATTTGAATTATGGTCTTTAGCTTGATTTGGTTTCTCTTCTGGTTGGTATTTCCTTTAGTTTAATATCTCCCTTTGTTGATTTTCGTTATCATCTTTCTCTTCTTCTTCATGAAAAATGTTGCCCAGGATGCTCAGAAGTGCTGGCTTTCGAGTTGTGAAATCTTTTTACTTTTGCTTGTCGTGGAAGGTTTTTATTTCATCTTCGAATCTAAAGCTCAATTTTGCTGGATATAAGATTCTTGGTTGACATCCCTTTTCTTTCAGAGCTTGAAATATGCTATTCCAGGATCTTCTTGCTTTTAAGGTCTGGGTTGAAAAATCTGAACATAGTCTGATTGGTTTCCCCCTATATGTAATTTGCTTCCTTTCTCTTGTGGCTTTTAGTGTTCTCTCCTTGCTCAGTGTATTAGGCATTTTCATTATAATGTGTCTAGGTGTGGATCTGTTGAGATTTTGTTTGTTTGGTGTTCGGTATGCCTCTTGAACTTGGTTTTCCATTTCATTCCTCAAGCTTGGAAAATTTTCTGTAATTATTTCATTAAATAGATTACTCATTCCTTTGGCTTGAAACTCTGCCCCTTCCTCTACGCCTATCACTCTTAAGTTTGGTCTTTTTATGCTGTCCCATAATTCTTGGATGTTATGTTCATGATTACTAACAAGTTTTGCTGTATGGTTTAAATTCTTCTCTAGGACATATATTTTGTCTTCATTGTCTGAGGTTCTATCTTCCAGGTGGTCTATTCTGTTGGAGATGTTTTCAATTGAGCTTTTATTTTGGTTTATTGCTTCTTTCATTTCTGGAATTTCTGTTTGGATTCTCTTTAGAGCCTCTATTTCCCTATTGAAGTAATCTTTTACTTCCTGTATTTGTTTTTGGAGTTCTTTGTCAAAATGATCTTTTGCCTCCTGTACCTGCTCCCTCATCTCATTTTTGAGTTCATTCTTAAGTTCCATAAACATTTGGCATATGTAATTTCTAAATTCCATCTTTGGCATTTGACCAACTGTGCTTGCCATGACATCTACCGATGAGGTATCTTGATTTGTTTGTGTCATTTTCTTTCCTTGTTTTTTCATGTTGCTTGTGTGTCTATTCTTCCTACACTGTGGGACCTTGACTGTTTCGATTTTACCTTAAAGCCTTATGTTGTTCCTGTAGTACAATGCTATCAGATCACCTTATAATTCCTTTATACTTTTAAAACCTAACACTTTCTATTCAGAAAATCCAAGTTTGGTCACAATGTACAGATTTTGTTAACCCAGATATTATTTCCAATTTACTCTGTACGTTTCTGATAGGGTTTTATAGCTTCAAGTATTGGATACAGAGGTGTTATGTTTAGGAAGAAGGAAGTGTCTTGAATTGTTCTTTCTTGGAAAGTATGAAAAGAGATATCTATTGAAATGGTTTAGTGGAAGTGGTTTAGTATCAGTAGACGATGGAAGAAAGAGAATGGGGTTGACAATTAGGTAAAAAGATCAATTTATATATATATAGTAAGTTGGAAAGGAAAAAAATGATAAAGAGTAGGAATTGGTGTAAGAGAGAGGAGAGAGAGAAATCAAGGAAATAGAGAGTAAACTATATATAACAGCACTTTGCTACCCAGTTCAATTGTGCCGGTTCTAGAAATCCCAAGTTTTGCGTATAACTTGTTTTTGCCTCTGTTTAGTATGCACTGGCAGGATGTAAACATGAAAGATGAAGGAGGAAGAAAAGATACAAGGGTGAGAAGGAGGAAAAGAATGAAAGAAAAAAGGAGCGGAAGCAAATAAACACACTAACAATCAATGCGGAAGGAAAAAAAAAAAAAAAGCAGAACAAAACAAAGCCAAAAAAAGAAAAAGAAAAAGAAACAAACAAACATACAAACAAAAAAAAAAAAAAAACCCTCCCTGCAATCCAAAAAATCAAGCAGACCAATAAAAAGAAAGGAAAAAAAAAAATAAAAAAAAAAAAGTCAAACCCCAAGTCTCAGACAAAACGGGCCCTGGGAAGCCCCCCTCTTTTTTTCCTTTCCAGTTCAAACCAATTGCTATTGGATCACAGTCTGTGATCCTGTCAGTGAAATCAAGGCTGCATCCTAGGCCAGCGGCTGCATGGTTCAGTGAAGGAGTGGCCCAGGGGGACCGTGTGTGTCAGCAGATGAATGGCGCCGGGAAGGGGATCTTCCAGAAGGCACCCCCTCCCCAAGCCCACCCACAGTTGCAGCCCCCTGTGGCCGCTGTGCCAGCCTCAGAAACGCCTTCCCCTGCTGACCACCCAAGTCTCACCCAATTGTGCGTTGTCTTCAGAGAGCTGGAGAGTCCCTGGATGGATGCAGCAGTCGCTCTCCGTCTCCTCCCCTTTGTCAGGACCAGCCCCTGCAGCTTTCAAAGATGGCGGTGCTCTCCTTCCAGTCAACAGCAGCTCCGCAGACTCCCGTATCCTTGTCGATCGCACCGGGAAGCCACACCTGTGACTGTAGTGCAGACAGCGCTGCTTCAGACTGTAGCCCGCTCCACTCTGCCCCTGTTTGCTGATCGCAGATCTCTGCGCTGCTCTGTCCGGGGCCCCACTACTGAGGGTCACGTCAGGTGGAGTGTGGCTCCGAACTGGTGTGTGGCCCCGCGGTCTCCCGTGGTTCCCCAGCACCAATCCCGCCGGCTGTTATCGCTGGTCTTTATCGCAGTTTCACGCTGGTGTGCCATGAGTTTGGCTGGGGTTGCAGTAGTAGCGCGGTCTCCTCACACTGACTTTGTTTCGCCCGGCCTGTGCACCACCCAGGCGGTTTTGCAGGAGCCTCGCGGCTCCAGCCGCTGCAGATAGCTTGTCTCTTTCTCTCTCTGGTAGTGGTCATCAAACCATCCAGGAGATCGGTATTTTCAGTCCATATATATATGATGAAAGGCAATTTATCTGCTTTGTTGGATTCTTTCCACGGAGCTGTCCTGAAGTGCGGCTTCCTCTAATCCGCCATCTTGGATCCCCCCAGAATTATTTTTAGTATTAAATTATAGGACATTAGAACATACTTGTTGCTCAACAATAGATGATTAATAGATAGTGTATTTATTAAGAACGTATCACATCCAACAATAGTCATCTGAAGTCAAATGTTTCCTATCATAAATTCATATGTTATTGTTTTCCTTGTTAGCCTTTTGATATTTATTTACTTATTCAGTGAATTTTCTCTTTTGAATTTTGAAACTGCTAAGTTAGTAAAAAGCATTCAAATGCTATCTCTGTAAAAAGAGGGGTGTATCTCATGGAAATAGAAAGAAGAATAATAGAGTAGAGGAAGGGGATCTAGAGAGAGGGAGGAGAAGAATGGTATGGTTAGATACTGTGGAATGAAATCTATCAAATTGTACTGTCTATGTATGAATATACCAAAATGAACCCCACATATAGTATACATGTATATATTATATGCATTATGTGTAGTTTTAATGCACTAATTAAATTAACAACAATAGTAGATTGGAGATCAGTGGAGTAGAGCAAACAGATCAGGGGAGAAAGTAAAGGAGAGAAAGGTAAGTTACTGTGGGTATATAAATATGATACAATAGATTCTACTATTATGTATAATTATAATGCACCAATAAAAAAGCTGAAAAATACTATTTTCAATAATTTTTTTTTATTGGATTAGTCTTGTTGCCAGATCCTTTGAATTTTTTGTTTCCTACGGAACAATGGTGAAAAAAAGCAATCTACAGAAAGTTTTAAGAAAGAGAGATACAAAGAGTCTGAAAAACAAGCATTGCTTAATAAATACTGAAGCATGACCTAGCTATATGTTTGCACAATCAATTTAGGATAATAAAAAGAACACATAGTTTTTTTGTTCTCAATCCCAGAGTTATTTTCCATTGTGTCAAAAACAACAAGAGAGTGAAATCTTAGAAGAGAGAAAATAGTCAAAAATAATTATGACTAGAAAGTGAACCAAAGAGAAATATTTCTCAGTATGAAAATTGATTTATTAAACAGTAATAATGCAATGATGTCCAATAGGGGGCAAGTAATCAATTTAGGGATCCAGGTTTCCCTTGGAGAATTTTTATACTGATTTCGATGTAAGATTTCCCCTGAAGTATTTCAAAATTCAAACTGTAACTAAATGCCTAACATTTGTCTTAGTCAGTAACATGCCCTGAAAGTGTGACAATTCCTCTCATTCAGGAAACTGGAGGGTAGAAATAAAAGTTTTCAATGACTGTGGGAAGAGGATGGTCACAAAACTGTGAAGGTTCTGGATTTAAATGATAGTACATATAAGAGATGGAATAGGATAGTGGGAAGGCTATGAAATCAGGAGCCACGGATATGTGTTATGGCTCTGCTATTTATGTACTGAAAATTTGGCATAACCTCTTTCTTCTCAGTTTTATTTATATTTGTTTAATCTCTAAAAGTGAGTAAGTAATATTAGATTCAGTACTATAAACTTTATATTTTATATGTCAAGAATGATTGAATATTAGCAATTACAAATGTTTGAGCCTAATAGCACCTAACCTAAGTGTATGTTACTGAGGAATTAAATGAGTTAATTGACAGAAAGTGATAAAACTAGTGTCTGAAATATAAGTGCTATATACATATTAACTACATTATTATTATTATTATTATTATTATTATTATTATTATTATTATTATTAACTGTTTGCCAGTGAAGCAAAAGTCTTTGGCTGGTTTGTGGGGTATTATTGCTCTGGTTAATAACCCAACATGAATCCTAAAGTTCAGCCCCACTGTTTAGGAGTAGGGAAGCATCAGTGGAAAGAGTTCTGTTATAGGCATAAATATGATTCTTACTGATTCAGATTGATCACATTTTCACTCACTGTCTTTTGATCAGAATAATATAACATTGGGCATAATGCATCATAGAAATAATTTACTACATGATACCTTTGTATCTATCAATGAAATAGTGCAATTTTCCATCAGGGTAAATTTGTATATACAGGAAAAATTTATCTCTAGTGCCAGTTTGTTATTTTTATGCAATAATTTATTTTGACAGTGATTTAGTTTTAGCTTCCAGGTCATCATCATCTCTTATATTGCCCCCTACCACAATGGACATTGCTTTTTAGTCTCATCTGTTAATACTGAGTTTTCTTCCAGACCTCTAACTGATGAGAATATTATGGCAGTCCTTGAACCCATGCTCTACTCTAGCTACATTTAATACTACATGACATCATCAGCCTGGTGTTTGTAGTTACATCTTTAAATGTAAGTCTTCACAATACATGTATTTCTCTGACTTTTCTCCTGAATTCACATTCTCCCATACAACGGTCTACTTTCATCTCCACTGAGATGTCTAATTGGTATCTCAAATTTAATGATTCCAAACCCAAACCCTAAGTCCTTATCTATATAATTATCCTCATTACTGAATTTGCAGGTAATTTTCCTAGGCAATACTGTTTGCAAATAACCAAACACTTCTGGAAGCAGCCTAGAAATTGTATTCAGTGGCCAATGAGTACACGGGAGCTCAAGCTCTAAAGGCATCATCATCTCTATCTGCTGGAGTCTGTTTTTTTTTTTTTTTTTTTGAAGTAGAGGATGAGGGGTAAGGTAGCCATGCTGTCATCAGAGTTTTTCACAGGAAAGAGAGAATATTTCCAGGGATCCTCTTTAATTTCCTGATTTTGGGATAGTCAGATCTGTCATGGCACTGGTGGGTGTGCTTTTATCATTATAATGAGCCCAAGGTTCTCTGAAGTATAGGTATTGCATCAGAACCATATGGAGCTAGTCTGGAGTTCCCCTAGCCAGTTGGAAGTATGTGATTACTCTGTGGTCAGTGGCTGGGAACATGTAGTTATCAGAATGTAGGCCTTAGCTTTTGTAAGCAAGTAGCATAGTTGACAGGCTATCAGTAAATGTAATGTTCAGTCTGGTGAAACTCTCTCATTAAATGTCAACTCCATTTTTGCATGTGCATAGCAAGAACTATTTTTGTCATTGTTGACTTTACCCCCCAATTAGTCCAGCAGCAAAGTGTACCATATATATATATAGAAAATATGTCTAGATTCTGATCATTCCTAATCAACTACACTACTGACACACTTGTCTGAATTCCTACCAATTGAAAGTATGTGATATCTAACTACTTTTTTTCTTCTCTTCTTGTTCTATAAGGCAGATACAGTCATCCCTCTAAAACATAAAACAGCTCATGATTCATCTTTACTTTCAACTCCCCAAGGGCTTCTCACCTTATTCAGAGCAAATTATAAGATATTTACTATGATAACATATGCAATCTGTACCCTACTGACATATCTGATATTATCTCCTTATCACCACTCCCTTACCAATTGCATTACACCTAAATCAGCCTCCTTGCTTTTCCTCAAATAAGTCTAACAATTTCCTTTCTCACAGTTTTGAATTTCATTTATTATCATCAGGAATGCATTTCTTTCAGATATCTGCATATAGTGGTCTATCAGTGCATTCAGGTCTCTTATGAAATATTATCTGTCAGAGAGACTTATTCATTCCATTAAAAACAAATAAATCCATGCTCTTATTAATTTGCTTAATTTTTCTTCATAATATTTATCACTGACATACTACATATTCACTTATTTTTAACCACATAGATATCATATATATTATAACATGTATGTGCTGTGTGTATATGTATGTGTGTATTATATATATATATATGCATATATATATATACATATATATATATATATATATTCCACACACAAGCACATATGCACATGGATGAACACACACATATATGAACCACCAGAAACCAGAGTCAGGGAACAGGTTCTCCCCCATAGTCACCAGAAGAAACCAACACTACCAACACATTGATGTTGGATTTCTGGTCTTCAGAATTCTTAGACAATATTTTTGTTTGTTTGTTTTTTAAGCCACTGAATATGTGCTATTTTGTTATGGAAGCCCTAGAAATCTAATATGATGCCTTTTATTATGATGAGGAAGTTCCTTTCTCTTCCTAGTTGCTGACTCACTTGATTACAAAAGGGTGTTAGATTTTGTCAACTGTCTCCTCTGCATCAATCAAGATGATCATGAGTATGATTTTTTGTTATTGTTCTATTAATGTGTTATATTACATGGACTGATTTTCTTATGGTGAAAATCATTCTCTGCATTACCAGAATCAATCCCATTTGTTCATGGTGTACAATCCTTTTAATAAGCTGCTGTATTACATTTGACAGTATTTTGTTGAGGAACTTGCATCTATATTCAGAAGGGATATTTGGACTATAGTTTGTTTTCCTTTGGTAATGTTTTTATCTGGCCTTGGTACCAGGTAATGCTTGTTGTATAGAATCAGCTAGAAAATATACCACCTCTCCTAATTTTAGGAAGAACTTGAGAAGGATTATTATTAATTCTACCTTAACTGGTAGAATTCTTCAGTCAGTGAAGCTATCTAGATCTAGATTTCTTTTTGTTGGACAGGTTTCAATTCTTGATTCAATCTCTAAATTTTGGTAAATCATTTCAGAATTTCTGTTTCTTCTTAAATCATTTAAGATGAGTAATGAATTCCTAAGAATTTGTCAATTTCATCAAGGTTGTCTTTATTTGGGGTGGCTATACAATTGTTGATAATGTTATATTTCTTTTTTCTTTCTGTAATATTGATAATATTGTCCTCATGAACATTTTTCATTTTATTTTTAATTTTTTTTAATTTTATTTATTCATTTTTTAAAATTCAAAGTTGTATTTATAACAGTAGCATGTATTACAATTCATAATACACATATATAGCATCTTTTTACATAACACTGTTTGTATACAAAGTATATTTGTACGATTCATGTCTTCAATCATGCATTTAAGATAATAATATCCATCTTATTCTATCTCCTTCTTTTACCCCCCTCCATACTCCCTTGCTCCCTCCCTCTCCCTCCTTCCCTTTTGACCTTTCTAGTGTTCCTCTAATCCTCCTATGTACCCTGACCCAACACCACTGTGTATCATTCTCCTTATATCAGAGAAAGCATTTGGCATTTGGATTTTTGAGATAGACTAATTTCACTTAGCATTATATTCTCCAATTTCATCCATTTACCTGCAAATACCATTATTTTATTCTCTTATTACTGAGTAAAATTCCATTGTGTATATATGCCACATTTTCTTTATCCACTCATCTACTGAGGGGCAGTTATTTTCATTTTCTTTCTTTTTCCTTTGTGATCAGGAATAAGTACTTCTCATTTTGTTGATAATTTCAAAGGACTAACTTTTGGTTTTATTGATTTTATTTTTTTTTTTATTTTCCCACCCTAAATTTAATTTTCTCCCTTATTCTAGCTTTGGGTTTATTTTAATATATTTATTTTTTTCTCATTCTTCAAGTTGTAAAATAAGTTCATTAATCTGAAATATGTCTTCTTTACTATTGTAGGTATTTTTAGCTATACATTTTCCTTTGAGTATCACATTCACTGCATCCTATAAGTTCTGGAATATTGTATTTTCATTTCTAATTGTCCTTGGGATTTCTTCTTTGACACATTGAATATTTGAGAGTCTGTTGTTTAAATTTCACATATTTTTTAATTTTCCAGTTTTCCCTTTGCTACTGGTTACTGGTTTCATTCCACTGGGGTCAGAAAATATAATCCTTATAATTTAATTATCCTTAAATTAGTTAATAATTATTTTGTGGCCCAACATGCTTTCCATCTTGGAGAATATTCCATATACATATCCAAGGAATGTTCAATCTGTGTTGTTGGGTAGTTTTGCTTCATTTTTCAGAGTTTGGTTACAACTCACGAAATGTTTATACTAAAAAAGTTAATGAGTTCAAAAAATTTGAGTTCTTACATGTGCATAATTTTCTCTTTTTCTTCTCACATAAACAGCCATATATGGGACTTAGAATATATTTGCCTTTAGAATTCTTCAGGTGTTGTCACATTGTCTCTTCTTTTGGAAATTTGTAGAGAATTTTAATTTGCTCTCTTAGTCATCACATTGTTTTCTTAAACTGTCATGTTGTAGGCATTGTTCCAAGTGATAGAGGTACCTCAATGAACAAAATAAACAAAATTTCTGATTTTAAATTTTTTCAGCGTAATGTGAGGAGGCAGAGAGTAATTTAATAAACAGATCTATATCAGTGGCAGATGGTGACAAGGGCTCTGACAATAACTCAATATATTAGTGGGATAGGGTGACTCAAGCATTATGTGTGTGTATATGCATGTGTATATGTAAGTATCTCAGAATATTTAGACACAAAATTAAAAAATCATGACTCTGAGAAACGGAAATATGAGCTGGCATCTTGAATGAGATTGGTGAGTCAAAGCCTTTCCATACCAATCACTTGTGTTAGGAATAGGCTTTATATGCACTCATAACAAACATAAGGACAGTATGTTTGAAATTTATTGATTCTTGTAAGAATGGCATAAAAATGTGAGTGGTAACACACTTGTGGTCTATGTTATTTTGTCTAACATGCCATAATAAGAGCTTGGATTTCATTTTTAATGTACTGAGAAATATTTCTAGTATTTTCAGTATAGAAGTGATATTATAAGACATTTGTGTTGAACATTCATTAGCCTGGGATATAATACCTGGCATAGACTCTTTGTGGCAGAGGATGTAATGGAATTGTGCAATTGATTATAAAACAGAGCTACTGATCATTTGTATGATTTAGTCCAAGATTCAAGATCAAATTAAATCTTAAAGCTAAAAATGTTCAACTTTCCCAGTCTGCCCACCATGGGGACACCATCCCAGAACTAGACCCCAGCGGAAAAAGCCCCAGCCTGCAAGTTTTCCAGCTAGACCCTACAGAATACTTTCCCAGCCTGTCCACTGCAGAGACACCATCCCAGCGTGGGACCCCAGCAGAAAAAGCCCTGGCCTGCAAGCTTCCCAGGTAGGCCCCCCACTGGCAGACTTTCCCAGCCTGCTATCCACAGAGAGGCAATCCCAGCGCAGGACCCCAGCAGTAAAAGCCCCGGCCTGAAAGCTTTCCAGCTAGGCCCTACAGAGGACTTTCCCAGCCTGCCCAGCACCGAGACACCATCCCAGCGCAGGACCCCACAGGAAAAAGCCCCGGCCTTCAAGCTTCCCAGGTAGGCCCCCACTGGCAGACTTTCCCAGCCCACCAAACACAGAAAGGCAATCCCACAACAGGACAGCAGGAGAACATGCCCCGGTCTGCAAGCTTCCCAGGTTCTCACTAACTACCTGGACATGATCTGGGACAACTGGCTTAAACTGGAAGTGTAAAAAAAAAAAAAAAAAAAGAAGGACTTTACAGGGAGCTCTTTGACTGAGATCTGTTCCTGAGATTTGTTCCTAGGTTCGACTTTGCTTTTCTTTGTTGTTGTTGTTTGATTATAGGTTTGTTTGTTCGCTTTTATTCCTCTTTTCTTTCTTTTCTTCCTTCTCACTTTTGTCTCCTTTCTTCTTCCCTCATCATTTCTATTTACACCCTGCCATTGCATTCTCAACAGAGGCAAAAATAAGTTCTATGAAGAAATTGAGATTTCAAGAACTGGGGCAACTAAATTATACAGCAAAGCGGTGTTATATATAATTTATTCTCTCTTTTTTTCTCACTTTCTCTTTCATCTAATTTACATTAATCCCTAATTTGTTGTCATCTCTCTCTTTTTTCCTCTTTCTTCTTCTTCTTTTCTTTTTTTTTTTTCCATCTTTCTTTTTTTCTTCTCTCAACGCTTGCATAAGTTTGGCGTATATATAAATTGGTCTTTCAACTAAATTTTTCACTCTATTTCTGATGATATTAAATCACTTCCACAGAATTCTCTTTTCACACTTTCTAAGAAAGATGAACCCATACCCTCACTTTCTTCTTCCTAAACTTATCACATTTGTGTCCAACACTTGAAACTCTAAAACCCATCACAAACATACAGAATAAATTGGAGAAAATATCTGAGTTAACTAAATCTGTACATGTGATCAAACTGGGATTATCTGAATAGTAAGTGTTTGGTTTTAAAGTGTAAAGTATTTATAAGGGGATGCGATACCATTGTACTACAGGAGCATCATAAGGATTTAAGTTAAAAATGAAATAGTCGAGGTTTCACAGTGCTAGAAGAAAAATCACACAAGCAATATGAAGAAACAAGGGAAGAAAGTGAATCAAACAAATCAACATATCTCCTCAGAAGATTCCATGGCAAGCACAGTTGGTCAAATGCCAGAGTTGGAATTCAGAGATTACATATTCCAAATGTTTATGGAACTTAAGAATGAACTGAAAGTGGTAAAAGATCATTTTGACAAAGAACTCCAAAAAACAAATACAGGAAGCAAAAGATTACTTCAATAGGAAGATAGAGGTTCTAAAGAGAAACAAAACAGAAATTCTGGAAATGAAAGAAGCAATAAACGCAACTAAATTTTCAATTGAAAGCATCACCAACAGATTAGACCACTTGGAATAAAAGACCTCAGGTAACGAAGACAAAATATATACCCTGGAGAAAAATGTAGATTACACAGCAATAATTGTAAGAAATCAAGAAAAGAACATTCAAGAAATATGGGACAACATAAAAAGAGCAAATTTAAGAGTGATTGGGGTGGAGGAAGGTGCACAGTTCCAAGCCAAAGGAATGAGTAATGTATTCAATGAAATAATAGCAGAAATTTTTCCAAACTTGAGGAATGAATGGGAAAACCAAGTGCAAGAGGCTTAACAAACACCAAATGTACAAAATCACAACAGATCCACACCAAGACACATTATAATGAAAATGCCTAATATACTGACCAAGGAGAGAATATTAAAAGTCACAAGAGAAAGGAAGCAGATTACATGTGGGGGAAAACAATCAGACTATGTTCAGATTTTTCAACCCAGACCTTAAAAGCTAGAAGATCCTGAAATAGCATATTTCAAGCTCTGAAAGAAAAGGGATGTCAACCAAGAATATTATACCCAGCAAAACTGAGCTTTAGATTTGAAGAAGAAATAAAAACCTTCCACGACAAGCAAAAGTTAAAAGATTTCACAACTCGAAAACCAGCACTTCTGAACATCCTGGCAAAATATTCCATGAAGAAGAAAAGAATAATAACAATGAAATTCAACAAAGGGAGAAATTAAAGTAAAGGAAATACCAACCAGAGGAGAAAACAAATCAAGTTAAATACCATAAACAAATAAAAATGGATTGGAATAAGAATCACATCTCAGTAATAACCCTGAAGGTTAATGGCCTAAACTCTCCATTCAAAAGACACAGATTGTCAGACTGGATTAAAGAAAAAAAAACGCCCAACAATTTTCTGTCTCCAAGAAACCCACCTCATAGAAAAAGACATCAATAGACTGAAGGTGAAAGGCTTGGAAAAGTCTTATCACTCACATGTGCTGCAGAAGCAAGCAGGGGTTTCCATCCTCATATCAAATAAGGTAGACTTCAAGCCAAAGCTAATCAAAAGGGACAAAGATGGATATTTCTTACTACTTAAGGGAACCATTCATCAACAAGATATAACAATTATAAATCTATATGCCCCAAATAATGGGGCACCTTCATTCATCAAAAAAACTCTTCTCAAGTTCAAGAATAAAATAGACCACAACACAATTATTCTAGGGGACTTCAACACACCTCTCTCACCAATGGATAGATCATCTAAACAAAAGCTAAATAAAGTAACTTTAGGTCTCATTAAAACAATAATAACTTAGACCTAACAGACATATACAGAATATTTCATCCCTCAGTGAGTGAATACACTATCTTCTCAGCAGCACATGGCTCCTTCTCCAAAATAGAAAATATATTATGCCACAAGGCAAATCTCAGCAAATATAAAAAAGTAGAGACACTGCCCTGCATTCTGTCAGACCATAATGGGATGAAATTGGAAATCAATGACAAAAAAAAGAAACAAACAACAACAACAAAAAAAAACTATTCTAACAACTGGAAGGTAAACAACATACTACTGAATGAACAAGGGGTTGAAGAACACATCAAGGAGGAGATTCAAAAATTTCTAGAGGTAAATGAAAATGCAGATACATTGTATAGAAATCTCTGGGACACTACAAAGGCAGTAGTAAGAGGGAAATTCATTGCACTGACTTCCTTCCTTGAAAGAAAGAAAAAAAAAACAAATAAATGACTTAACATCACACCTCAAAGCACTAGAAAATGAGGAACATATCAACACTAAGAGTAGTAGAAGACAGGAAATAGTTAAAATCAGAGCTGAAATTAATGAAATTGAGACTAAAGAAAGAATTCAAAAAATTGACAAAACTAATAGTTGGTTCTCTGAAAAAATAAATAAAATTGACAGACACTTAGCAATGCTGACAAAAAGAAGAAAAGAAAAAACTCAAATTACTAACATCCGTGATGCAAAAGGAAATATCACAACAAACACCTAAGATGTACAGAGGATAATTAGAAGTTACTTTGGAAACTTATGTATTCTAATAAAATAGAAAATGCTGAATGCATTGATAGATTTCTAGAGTTGTACGAATTGCCCAAACTAGAATGGGAGGCTATACACAATTTAAACAGATCAATTTCAATCAATGAAATAGAAGATACCATCAAAAAGCTACCATCAAGAAAAAGTCCAGGTCCTGATGGATTCATAGCCGAGTTCCATAAGACCTTAAAAGAAGAACTAGCTGGGCGCGGTGGCGCACGCCTGTAATCCCAGCACTTTGGGAGGCTGAGTCAGGAGGATCGCGAGTTCAAAGCCAGCCTCAGCAATAGCGAGGCACTTAGCAACTCAGTGAGACCCTGTCTCTAATAAAATACAAAAAAAGGGCTGGGGATGTGGCCCAGTGGTCTAGTGCTGCTGAGTTCAATCCCCAGTACCAAAAAAAAAAAAAAAAAAAAAAAAAAAAAATAAAAAAGAGGGAGCTCTCCAAGACTCTTTCTATGAGGCCAATATTACATTAATTCCAAATCCAGGCAATGACACAGCCAAAAAAGAAAACTTCAGGCCAATATCTGTAATGAACATAGATGCAAAAATCCTCAACAGAATTCTAGCAAATCGAATACAAAATATATCAAAAAGACAGTGCACCACGATCAAGTGGGGTTTATCCCAGGGATGCAAGGTTGGTTCAACATTCGGAAATCAATAAACATAATACATCACATCAACAGACTGAAGGTAAGAACCATATGATCATCTCAATAGACGCAGAAAAAGCATTCGACAAAATACAACACCCCTTTATGTTCAAAACACTAGAAAAACTAGGAATAACAGGAACATGTCTCAACATCATAAAAGCTATTTATGCAAAGCACCAAGCTAACATTATCTTACATGGAGAAAAATTGAATGCATTTCCTCTAAAAACTGGAACAAGACAGAGATGCCCCCTGTCACCACTGCTATTTAACATAGTACTTGAAACTCTGGCTAGAACAATTCGACAGACAAAAGAAATTAAAGGGATCCAGATAGGAAAATAACTCAAATTAGCACTATTTGCTGATGACATGATAATATTCCTAGAAGACCCAAAAAACTCTACCAGAAAACTTTTACAACTAGTAAATGAATTTGGCAAAGTAGCAGGATACAAAGTCAAAGGCATTTTTGTACATCAGTGACAAATCCTCTGAAGGAAAATGATGAAAACTACCCCATTTACAATAGCATCAAAATATATATATATATATAGGAATGAACTTAATGGAAAAGGTGAAGGACCTCTATAAGGAAAACTGTAGAACACTAAAAAAAGAAATTACTGAAGACCTCAGAAGATGGAAAGACCTACTTGTTCTTGGATAGGTAGGACTAATATTGTCAAAATGTCCATACTACCAAAAGCATTATACAGATTTAATGCAATTCCAATCAAAATCCCAATGTCATTTCTCAAAGAAATAGAAAAAGCAGTCATAAAATTCATTTGGAAAAATAAGAGACCCAGAATAGTCAAAGCAATCCTGAGCAAGAAAAGTGAAGCAGATGGCATCACCATACCAGACTGAAAATTGTACTATAGAGCAATAGTAACAAAAACAGCATGGTATTGGCACCAAAACAGACTGGTAGACCAATGCTACAGAATTGAGGACATGGAGACTAATACATATAATTTCAGCTATCTTATATTAGACAAAGGAACCAAAAATGTACAATGGAGAAAGGATAGCCTCTTCAACAAATGGTGCTTGGAAAACTGGAAATCCATATGCAACAAAATGAAATTAAACCTTTATCTCTCACCATGCACAAAATTCAATTCAAAGTGGATCAAGGACCTAGGAATTAGACCAGAGACAATACACCTAATAGAAGAAAAAGTAAGCTCCAATTTCCTATATGTTGGATTAGGCCCCAAGTTCCTTAATAAGAATTCTGTAGCGCAAGAATTAATATCAAGAATCAATGAATGGGATAGATTCAAACTAAAAAGCTTCTTCTCAGCAAAATAAACAATAAGTGAGTTGAATAGAGAGCCAACTATTTGGGAACAAATATGTAATATGTGCACATCAGATAGAGCACTGATTTCTAGAATATATAAAGAACTCAAAAAACTTAATTCCAAAAAAACAAATAACCCAATCAACAAATGGGCTAAGGAGTTGAAAAGACTTCTCAGAAGAAGATACACAATTAATCAACAAATACATGAAAAAATGCTCAACATTGCTGGCAATTAGCGAAATGCAAATCAAAACTATTCTAAGTTTTCTTTTTACTCCAGTCAGAATGGCAGCCATTAAGAACACAAACAACAATAAATGTTGTAGAGGATGTGGGGCAAAAGGCACACTCATACATTGTTGGTGGGACTGCAAAATGGTGCAACCGTTATGGAAGGCAGTATGGAGATTTCTTGGAAAACTGGGAATGAAACCACCCTATGACCCAGCCATCCCACTCCTGGATCTATTCCCAAAGGACTTAAAAAAGAGCATATTACAGTGACACAGCCACTTCAATGTTTATAGCAGCACAGTCCACAATAGCTAGATCGTGGAAACAACCTAGATGTCCCTCAATTGATGAATGGATAAAGAAAATGTAGTACATATACACGATGGAATTTTACTCAGCAATAAAAGAGAATAAAACACTGGCATTTGCAGGTAAATGGATGAAGTTGGAGAATATAATGCTAAGTGAAATTAGTCAATCTCAAAAATCCAAATACCAAATGTTTTCTCTGATATAAGGAGGCTGATTCACAGTGGTGTTGGGTCAGGGTACATAGGAGGATTAGAGGAACGCTAGAAAGGTCAAAGGGGAGGGAGGGGAAGGAAGGGAGCAAGGGGGGATGGAGGGGAAAAAAAGAAAAGGTGGTTGAATACGATGGATGTCATTATCCTAAATGCATGATTGAAGATTTGAATGGTACGAATATACATTGTATACAAACAGTGTTTTGTAAAATGATGCTCTATATGTTTATTATGAAGTATAATGCATACTAGTATTATAAATACAACTTTGAATAAAAAAAGCTAGAAATGTTCAAAAAATTGTTAATCAAAGCAATTAGAATTCATACATAAGGTCATTACATGTGATTGAAGAATACTAGAATGTATGAATGTTCACTAAAATGTGTGGAAGGTAGAGGCAAGAGAAATTCCCTAATTCACTTAGGGCATAGCCACAGATATTCTGTAGTGTCTGAAATAATCAAACATTGACATTTTGCAATAGTACACACACATCCTCCTATTCTTTTTTTATGTGATGTCAGGGAAAGCAACAGAATTTACTTTGTCACTGCCTGGCATTTCTGTTGTTGTTGTGCTGCATTTTTCAAAACATTCTATTGTGCTCTCAATGATGCTGGCAAAGCCCAAATGACAGACAATTACAGAAGAAACAAAGTTCATGTTAGTCCATTATATGTATGCTTTTTTCATTATGACTTATATTAATTATCTACTATTTCTCCTCCTTATTTCCAGGGTATGCTGATGTTTAAAAAAAAGCTTTAAAATCACTTTCAACATTTTTTTTCTCCAGTGCAGAAACATTCACTGTAACTTGAAAAATGTTCTTCAACATCCTGGCTTGTGAATAGAATTTTTTAGTACTAAGCTGGTGTTAATTTTTTATTAGTATCTTTATGGAGATAATTTCATGTACCATAAAATTCACCCTTTTGGAGAGTTAAATTCAGTGGATATTTCTTGTATTTTAAAGCACAATCTTATTCCAGAGCATATCATAACTTCCCAATTCCCGCATTCGCCCCATCACCAGCATTCACTTCTCTTCTTTCTGTTCCTGAATATTTACCTAATTTGAACATTCATATCAATGGAATCACTAACAATGTTTTTTTGTTATTTTTATTTTTATTTTTATTTTTGTGCATGGCCTCTTTCACTTAGAATATGTTTCCAAGTTTGATCTACATTGGTGCATGCATCAGTATTTCATTTCATTCCTGTTTAATTGAAGAATAACATTTTATTGTATGAGTACATCATATTTTCTTCAAGTATTGATCCATTGAATGACATTTAGGTCATTTTCACTTTGGGGCTACTATGATCATGCTACCATTTATATTTGAGTATAAGATTCTTGTGGACATATGGTTTCTTTTTTTTTATTTATATATATATATATATATATGTGTGTGTGTGTGTATATATACATATACATATATATATATATATATATATATATATATACACATATATATAACATTAGGATACATTTTGACGTATCACAAAAGCATGGAATATAATTTTCTGTAATTCAGTTACCAGTATTTCACTCCTCCCCCAATCCCATTCCTCTACTCTATTGATCTTTCTGAAATTTATATATTTTATTTAGTATAATGTGGATATGCTTTATGTTGAGATTCACTGTGCTATATTCATGTATGTACATACAAGAAAGTTCACTTAGTTCATTCCACTGTTCTTCCCTTTTTCTGTCCCTCTTCCTCCTCCTCTATCCCTTTCATCTATTCTACTGACTTTTCCTCTATTTTCAATATATTTTTTTAGATGTCATGGTCATATAAAACTTAGGAATTTGATTGCTGAGTGAACTTTATTTTTATTGTATATTTTTACAAATTAAACAAAAATTATTTGACCACAAGTTTCTCTTCAATCTCCTGTGCTCGTATCTTTAAATGTATTAACAGAGAAGATGAAGAGTTTGTTAATTGTGGAGTGGGATTAAGAGAATTCATTTTTTGGTTTTCTACTTAATTATGTAAAGTTGAAACACAATGTATGTAAATTTATGGCATTTTAACCAGTAATGAATAACACTGATAAATAATAAGATATCCAATATTCATAAAGATGGTAGGGATTTAAATATAGCACTTTATAATTATTACTAAAAATATTAATTATTTACATATAATAACAAGTAGGAATAGAATATACTCGTTAAACTCATTTTCTGTTGAAAAGGAAAAAAATATCTACTTGTTATCTCTTGATGGATTCAGTTGATTAAAGACCTTTATAAATTCATGTTTACTGTTTCACAATTTGTTTCCTATTTGTCTGACACTCTTCACTGAAGACAAATGTACATTACATTTTCCTTTCATTAAAATTTCCCACTAGCAGCTGAGATTTTAGCTCAGAAGTAGAATACTAGTATGTGTGAGACACAGGGTTAGATCCTCAGTACCACATAAAAATAAACAAATAAATAAAATAAAGGTATTGTGTTCATCTACAACTAAAAACATATATCTCAAAAATTTTTTCCACTAGTGCTAAAAGTAGCAATAAATTTATGGCAGGGATAAGTGGGTCAATATTTGAGAAAATGAAAATGGCATTTTAAATTAGCATAATTCTTTTGATGTATATTATAATATATATTCCCTCTACACAGTGCTAAATATCTCTTCCAAAAAGCCCTGTGTAACTAATATCATTTCTTTTGTAGTATTTACTCTTTTGAATAACTTCTTTGCTGTAGAACCTAAAGTTTTGTGTCTTTTTGTTTTCTTTTTTGAAAATTTCAAATTTAATTACATATCTTTGAAAATAAAATTACCACAGAGTACACTTATAAAATTGTTTGAAAACTTGTTCAGTACAGGAAGCCAAAATGTTAACAAACCACCAGAGAATATAGAAGTTCAATATCATATTTTTGTCATATTAAATTCTATTATCTAGAAAACAAATGGTGTAATATACTGACTTTATATGTTGTTGTTTTTGTTGTACTTCCCAAACATCTTTTTCCATCAGCTAATCAAACTCAACAACTACATAATTGCTTAGTTTATCTTGAAGCATCAGCTCATCCTTTAACATTTTTGTTACAATTGTCCAGCTTTGTATATGTGCATTTGTATAAGTGAAAAGTAACTTTTGGTCAATTTTCCAACACTGTAACAAATACCTGAGATAATCAACTTATAAAGGTGTTATACTTTGAATATAAAACATTTCCTGAAAAGCTTATGTGTTTGGCAGTGCAGGAATGTTCACAGATGAAATGATCATATCATAAGAGATGTAAGTTCTTCAGTGGATCAATTCATTTGATGGGTTAATAAATTAAAAGGAGGGGCTGGGGCTATAGCTCAGCAGTAGAGTGCTTGCCTCACATATGTGAGGCACTGGGTTTGATCCTCAGCACCACATAAAAATAAATAAAGATAATGTGTCCATCTACAACTAAAAAAAAAATAAAAATAAAAACAAAAAGATTTGCTTCAGAAAGAAGAGAATTGAACCTAAAAGGAGGGAATGATGAAAAGCAAAGACTGGAGTAAATCTAAACTGACATTACTTGTACATTCAAATCAATAAATACAATAAGAAAAATTAATTTGAAAAAAATAACAATAATAATTTGAAAGTATTACTGAATGGTAACTCCAGGCTGATGGAGTGTGGCTAGAGGAAGTAGGTCCCTGGGGGAGTGCCATTGAGGATTATATCTAGACCCTGGCTGTTCGTGCTCTGTCTGCTTCCTGCCTGCCACGAGCTAAGCAGCTTTCCTCCACCATGCCCTTCTGCCATAATATTCTGCCTCACTTCCAGTTCAAAGCAATGTAGTCAGTCAACCATGAGCTGAACCTCTGAAAACATGAGCCAAGATAATCTTTTTCTCCTCTAAGTTATTCTTGTCACGTATTTTGATCACAGCAACAAAAATCTGACTAAAACAGAAACTGGTATGAAGGAGTGGAGTCATTGGTGTGACTTACCTAACCATGTGGTTCTGAAGACATTGGAATTGGTTTGTGTTTTGAAAAAGATCGGAGATACTGGCTGGAGAAGCATTAGGAGTTGTGAGCACAGCTTAATGGGCAATTCTGTTGGGAGCTCACAAGACTAAAATGCCAATAGGAATTTGTATAGTAGACACTGTGCTCGTGAGGTTTCAGAGGGAATTGAGGACTCTGTTGGGAATTGGACTAGAGAATATTTGTGTCACATTCTGGTAAATAACTTGTCTACATTTTATCTATGTCCTGAGATTTTCAGTGAGGCTTAATTTAAAAGTTATAAACTTATTAATCTATGGGAGGACATTTCAAAATAGCACAGCAGATATTGCTGGATGATTTTGAAAGATTTACAAAGATAATCAGGAGCAAAATGCAAGGAGAAATATTTGAAAAACTTGCAGAAGTGCCTAGAAATCTGGTTTTCCAGGACTTATATCACTGTGTTGCACCATTCAGGTACAAAGAGGAAACTATGGCCACAATCTAAGTAGAAATGGGTGTCACTCAAGCTGGTGACATACATGGCCTTCATCCACATTGTGTTCGTTCTGCAGGAATTGCAGGATGCTTGGGTAAAGAGGTCATGGAGGCTTCCACTGAGATTTCAAAGGAAGGCCTGGGAAGTCAGGCAAAGTTATCAGAATCAGAAGCACTGTTGTCAGCCCCTGAGAGGGTATGCAAGAAACTGTGAAAATGAAGTTACTGCAATGGAGAATCTAGGGATTAAGAGATGCCAGGGAAAGCTACTGGCTCTGTAAGCCAGTCTAAGACAGAGGCTATGCAATTGGCAAGGCCATAAGGGCAGGGCTTCCCAAGCCCTTTGGAGCAAACATTTCATTGAGATATCAGAATTGGAACTTCTGGGCTTGTTTGCCTTGATATATTTTGTTCTTTCTTTGATCCCATTCTTCTTCTTTTCCCCTATTCCTTCCTTTTGGAATTGTAAACTTTACTCTGTAACATTATCTATTGAGTGTATGTAACTAACTTTTGAATTTTACGGGGGTTCACAGCTAAAAGATTGCCTTGAATCTGGGAGGAGGCGTTGAATTTGGACTTTTGAGTCATGCTGGAACTATTAAAATTGCTAAGAATCTTTCAGATCAGTCTACTGACTGACAAATAAAATTTCTGGGAAAATATTTTTTTTTAATTTTGACTTAGAAATGCATAAATACAGTGAATAACTAGAAATACTGAGATGCATACAGTGAAGTTATCAATAAAAACAAGTCAAGTATGTGGAGCCACTTTTACACTCAACACAGCTATTGATTCCAAAAGCAAAAGAAGCAGCCAAGAGACTGAAAAACAGAGTAGAGCTACTGGCAGTTTCATAGAACTGGGGAGACAAGAATTCAAGTTCAGAGCCATCTAATGAGAAAAACACTGGTAATCACTTCATCACTTTTAATGGAATCTTAAAAGAACTACTCCTGAAAATATATCAGCTCCCAAGGGGAATAAAATTCAAATTCATATCATTTCCATTCCTGACATGATCCTAGCCTAGAATAGCTCTTTACCTGCTTTAAAACTAAGAAATCTATGGAAGTTAAAACAAACTTGACCTGAAAGTAAACTAGAGATTAGTAGAAATTGGGAGGAGTGTATGTGCTAGGGGAAAAGGATGGATGGAGGGAGTTTAGATATAATCAGTGCATATGTATGCATGTATAGAAATATCACACTGAAACCCATCAATATGTACAACAAATACTTAGTAATAAAAACAAAAATAAATCTATTAAATACTGTGGAACTCTTGGAGATGGACTAAATACATCTTTCATTGTGAGATGGACATGAGTTTTTGGGCAGAGGCAGGAGGTTATAGTTTGGATATGAGATGTCCCTTGAAAAATTCATGTGATAATGCAGGAGTATTCAGAGGAGAAATGATTTATGAGAGCTGTAGACTAATCAGTGAGTTAATCCATTTAATGAATAAATAAGTTAAATGTATTATTTGGTGGTAACTGTTGGCTGGTGGGAATAGTTGGAAGAAGTAGGTCACTGGAGGTGTGCCCTTGGGATTATATTTTGTCCCTGGCTCCTCCTGTTCTCTCATTCTCTCCCTCTCTCCTTCCTGGTTATCATGAGTTGAATAGCTTTTGTCCACTACTCCCTTCACAATGATGCTTTTCCTCCACCTCAGGCCCAAAGAAATTGAATTATTCAACCATGGACTGAGATCTCTTGAACCATGGGCCAAAATGAAATTTTCCTCCTAGAAGTTGTTCTTGTAAGGTATTTTGTTCATAATAAGGAAAAGCTGACTCACACAAAAGGGAAAATGGTTCTTTGGGCTCATAGTTTCCAAGTTCTCCATCCATTATTGATTGTCTCAGCTCATTTTGGCAGGGAGTTCATGATGGAGCAAAAACAGTGAACTCATGACCAAAGAGAAAAAGAAACAGAGAAAGCTACCAAAGTCTCACACTCTCCTTTGCAGGTAATGACCTGAAGATATCCAATTTAGACCAACCTCTGCAAACTTCCCTACCTCCCAAGAATACGATGCTGGGGACCAAGTCTTTAACAACTGGGTCTTTGGGGGAACATTCTAGGTCCAAACTATAGCAATAACCCTCATAAAAAATGTTGGATATTAATATTCCAAAAAAATTTTTAAATGCTAAAAAATTTTAGAAATAATACATATATACTGTTATAACATTAATTATTATAAAACTTGATAGGTGAAACCTTTTTTGTATTACTATTTTTAAGCCTAGAGATGGCCCTGTGATTTGCTGTTTTGTGGACATAGTCCTGCCCTAGACATAAATGGAAAGTCTTAGAAAACCTTTGGAAAGGATAGATACTACACTGAGAAATACTTCTTTGATCCACAATGCATGCCTAAGATGGGACATGAGTCTGGTTGAGTCCCATATGCAGGAAAAAAGAATGCTGAATTTATATGAATGCTGGATTTAGAATCATTGGTCACCACTGTCTTTGATGGGCTATTTTAAGTTCATTGTTACCAGGGCCTTAAAACTTTCTTCCTACTTCCTCTGAATTTTGGAATTTTTAGTTCCTCCATGTATCCAATCAGATAATCCCCCAACAGATATTTATTGAGTTTCTTTTAAATTTCAATCACCGTAGGTGATTAACTTAAAATGGGGACAAGAAATGTGTATACACTGGACAGGAGATTGCATTCTCTTGGGGGAGGCAAATAGACATAGATTTATCAGAATGTAAAAGTACATATTGAATGGTAATGAATGGTAAGAAGGAAAGAAACATGATATAGTAACAAACCTACTTTTGCATAAATTGGTCTTCAGATATATATATATAGATAGATAGATAGATAGATAGATAGATAGATAGATAAACATAATTTATTAGCAGTTGTTTTTTGTTAAAATAGTGTTATGACACTTCCATATTTAAATAAAATGAACTGAGAAAAAAAATAAATTCTATATAATATTCATGAATCAACATTAACTTTGTATATTAGGGCAAGAGAAGTAAAAAATTATAACTATTCAGTGAAATGAATGAATTGACTGGAACAGATTCTTTTAACCCATAAATCATATAATTTAATATTACAGGAAGTATTTTCCATAGATCACAAAAATAAATCCATAAAAAATATCACTAATCCCTGCACCTACTATAAGAAAATGTAAGCACACAATACATCATGTCAACTGAGGAAATGACTTCTCAAAAAGATTCCTAAAGTGCAAGACGAAAACTAGAGAACAGGTGGGTCAAACTAAAAGGCTTCTTCACAGAAAAGGAAACAATCATAACTTTCCTAGGCTTATGTATGAATGCACTACCAATGAAACTCCACATCATGTACAACCACAAGAATGGGATCCCAATTTGTATAAGTTATATCCCATCTATGTCAAAATATGCTCTACTATCATGAATACCTAAAAAGAACAAATAAAAATATCTGTTATACTGTTGATGTATAACATGGTTTTGTTAAATATTCATGTAAAAATTTTTAAAGATTTTTATAACATAAATTATACCTATACATAGTCTATTTATTGAAAATGTACTGATATTTTATTATCTTATTATAATCATATATAACAGATATATAACAATATTGCTATGGGTCACTCTTCTAGACACTTTATATATTAACTCATGTAATCCTAAAAATGATCCTATGATCTAGGTCCTAATACTATTCTCATTAAATTTTAGAATTTTGTATTGATTAATCAATTTTGATTGACAAATACTAATTCCATATATTCATTATGTATGTGTATGTATGTAGATTCATACATATATGAATTCTTAAATTGAGATAATTAAAATATATATCATGTCAAATACTTATCCTTTTTTGTGCTAGGAACATTATCAGCCTATTCACTCCCCCCCCAAAGATTATAAGCCCTAGTAATCACTGTTCTCATTTTGCCCTTTGATTTTCTGAGTACAATTTTTACATTGAAAATTCAGAATACATGATGTTTCACATTCATTGACTGTGTATAAAGAAACAGTGTTGCATTTCTGGGATGAATCCCACTTAATCATGGTGAACAATTTGCTAATAATGTTTTTTGGATTTGGATTGATAGTATTTTTTGGATTTGGATTGATAGTATTTTGTTGAGTCATTTTGTGTCTCTATTCATCAGGGATAGTGGTCTGTAGTTTTCTTTTTGTTTGTTTGTTTGTTTTTGTTTTTGTGTCCTTTTCTAGTTTAGCTATCAGGGTAATGCTGATCTTGCTGTACATGTTAGAAAAAATCCTTCTACTTCTAATTTTTGGAATAACTTAAGAAAACTTAATATTATTATTTAAATGTTTGCTAAAATTCAGCTGTGAAGCCATGTGGCCCAGGACTTTTCTATTATGGGAGACTTTTTATTACAGATTCAATATCAGTGGTTGCTATTGGGTCTATTGAGCATGTCTTCATGATAGATGAAGATGGGAATTTGTCAATTTCTTCTACATCATCAAATTTGTACTCATATAGTTGTTCATATAATCTCTAGTGATGTTTTGCATTTTTGTGGTGTCAGATGTAACATTTCCCTTTTTCTCTCTGATTCTATGTATCTGATTCTTCCTCCATTTCTTAGTATAAGTAAAGATTTTCAAGTTTGTTTATCTTTTTGAAAAATTAGCTCTTTCTTTCATTGATCATTTGTGGTTTGGGGGCATCTCCATTTTATTTATTTTTGCTCTTATCTTTATTATTTTTTTCTTCCACTAATTTTGAGATGTAGTTCTTGTTTATGTACTTCCTTGAGCTACAGTGAGTGATAGGTGCTTATCTGAGATCTTCCTACTTTTTAAAAATTCATTCTTTTTAGTTATACATGACAATAGAATGTATTTTGGCATATTATACATATGTAGAGTATATCTTATTATAATTATGATCCTATTCTTGTGGTTGTACATGATATGGAGTTACCCTGGTCATGTATTCAAATACAAGGGTGGGAAAGTTATGTCCAATTAATTCTACTGTCCTTCCTATTCCCCTCCCCCTTCCCTTCCCTTTGTTTGCCTTTGTCTAATCCAATGGATTTATATTCTTCGCCTTCCCCCACCCTTTGTTGTGGGGTTAGCATCCATATGTTAGAGAGAATATTTGGCCTTTGTTTTTTGGGGGATCAGCTTATTTAAGTTAGCATGATATTCTCCAGTTCCATCCATTTACCAGCAAATGCCATAATTTCATTCTTCTTTATGGCTGAGTAATCTGAGCATTGATTGCTATAAACTTCCCTTTTTGTATTTTTGTTGTTGTTGTTGTTGTTGTGTTCCATAGGTTTTTGGTGTTTGTGTATCTATTTTGTTTCAATGTTTTTAAATTTCATTCTTGATTTCTTTTTTAACCAGTGTTTCTTCAAAGTAACTTGTTTAGGTTCCATATATTTGTACAGTTTCCAAAATTTGTTCTTGTTATTGATTTCTACATTTATTGCATTGTGGTTCAGAAAAGATACTTAACATAATTTCAATTTTAAAATGTTGGAATTCTATGTGGCCTATCATATGATTTATCCTGGATATGTTTCATGTGCTGATGAGAAATAGTTGGATGGAATATTATATAGATGTTTGTTAGGTCTATTTTGTCTAGGGTGCGATTTATCTCTGATATTTCTTTCTGTTTCTTTCTGAATGATATGTCCATGGTAGAAATCTGGGTGGTAATGTCCCCAGATCTTGTTATATTAGAGTCTGTATTTCTCTTCAGGTCTACTAACACTTTATATATTTGGGTGCTCTGAATTGGATGCATATATATTTAGAAATACTATTTCCTCCTGCAGAATTGACATATTTATCATTATTGAATTCCTTCAATGTCTCTTTACTGCTTTTGGTTAAAATTATCTTTTTTATGACATTAGGATGACTATTCTTGTCTTATTTTTGCTTCCATTTTCATGGGATATATTGTTCCTTCTATTCACTTTCAGACTATGTGTATCCTAAGAGGCGAAGTGAGTTTCCTATAAGCAACATAGAGTGGAATCTTGTTCTTTAATTCATTCATTAACTCCATGTCTTTTAGTTGAAGAATCTAACCCATTTACATTCAAGGTAATTATTGATAGGAAAGGTTCTATGATAGACATTTTGTAATTTTTGTTTGTATTGTTGTAGCTCCTTTCTACTTTTCACTTGTTCATTGTCTTTCTTGGAGGTTATATGAATTACTCTAGTAGCATATTTTGATTCCTTGCTTATTATTTTTGTCTATTACAGATTTTTGTCTTGTGGTTACCATGATTCATATAGAAAGAAAACATTTTTTGATTATAAGAAGCTGTTTTGAAGTGATCAGTGTAACATGAGTATAAGCATAAGAAAAGAAATTTTAAAAATGAACAAAAAATGGGAGAAAATATAATATACTCCACTTTCATTACATTTTCCCCATATTTTACATTTTTGATGTTATTCTACATCTCTATATTGCCTATTGCTTAACATAATGATATAGTTGTTATTTTAATTGGGTTTACTCTTCATACTACAGCTTTGCTTGATTTATATACCATGATTACAGTATTAGAACATTTTGAGTTTGTTTGTACAATTACTCTTACCAATAAGATTATGCTTTCCTATGTTTTCTTTTTATCTATTTTTTTTTCTTTTAGTTTTAAGAACTTCCTTTAGTATTTATTGTAGGACAGGTCTGGTGGAGTTAAAATCTCTCAGCTTTTATCTGTCTGGTAAAATCTTTATTTCTTCTTCATTTCTAAAGGATAGATTTTTTGGGTACAGAAAACCTCAGCTGACAGATTTTTTTACTTTAATACTATGAAAATTTTATGTTACTCTCTCCTAGTCTATAAGGTTTCTGCTGAGAAGTAGGCTATCAGACAAATTGGGGAACCCTTGTGTTTTATTTTATTTTTCTTTCCATCCTTGAGAATCTTCTATTTCTCTTTCATCTATGAGAGCTTTATTGTAAGATGTCTTGAGGTAGACTTGGTTGAGTTAAAGTTGGCTAGTAATTTTTGACTTTTGGATATTCATATCCATCTCATGGTTTGGAAAGTTTTCTGTTATTATCTCACTGAATTAGCTTTCTTCCCTTCTAGTATTCTCAAGTTCTTTCTGAATCCATTTAATCTAAATATTTGCTCTTTTTATACTGTCCCATAGTTCCTATAAACTGTTTTTCTTTACTCTTTATTCTCTTTTATTTTTTTTAATCTGTCAACAGTGTGTTTTCAAATATCCTGTTTTCAAGCTTGTTAAATATTTCTTCTGTTTGGTCTATTTGGTATTGATGCCTTAAGTCATTTTCTTAATTGCTCTGAATCTATTTTCCAGCTCAAGAAATTCTGTTCAAATTTTTATATTTTTTTATCTTTTTTTAAAATTTTTCCCTCTTAGAAATTGAAAATTTTCTCTGTGTTTTCTTCAAGATTATTGAGTTTACTTAGATTATGTATCTGCCTGGTCCACAGTTACTGGTGTATGGTCATACACTGCAAAATTTTCCCAGCTCTGGGCAGTCATCATGTTTAGACAAGTCTCCTGTGTCATACATGTGCCTATCAAAGCAACCAAGTTGTATCACACTCTGAGTCCATAGTCAATGAAGACTGGAATAATAACAGATTAGGACTAAGGCCCACACTCATATGATCTCTATATTGCTGAATAGGCTTGTAGCCCAAGACCACTCTAACTGGCCATAGGTAGTGGTAGTTGTAATATAAGTGATGCTTCCAAATATCAGCTTTTTCCTAGATTTACAAAGGTCTCCACCTGACAGTAGAGCTGATCTAGAAACTCCATCTATGAAATACAGCCTTTATACAGAGCTTCTGTTTCTACTGAGTAATGGTTGTTATTGTGCTCAGTCTGAAAATGGTGTCTGAGACAAGGCCTCATGCTTGTTTTTTTTTTATGTTTGGCCCTCTATTCTACCACCTAAGATTGTACATTTGGTGGTGGAATAAATTTCTTCAATACCTGTCTTAATAATGTTGCAGAAGCAATATTATCTAGCCTGGTGTGAGGCCAGCAGGAAGTCTGAGTCCAACAGGGCTGCTCTAGAGTTTAAGATCACAGATACTATCCTTGTGCTTAGAGCCACTGGGATTGTCCTGGAGCCTGGGGCTGTATGAACCAGCCTAGAGCCTATTTTGCTGGTTCTAACATGTAAGATATATTTCTAGTATCTGGCCTGGATCCTTGGGTCTAAGAGCCCAAGGTGGGGCTTAGAGATGTTGGTGGCAGTCCTAGATCCTCAGTCCAAGAAAGCTGGTTCTGTTTCAGACTCTTCTGGAACAGACCTGGTCCTTGGATCACCTAGAGCTTGGAATCATAGGGTCAAACCTGGAATGTAGAGCTACAGGGACCTGAAGGCCCAGTCCATGGGTACTAAGTCTAGAGTCTGGGGAGGTGGGGCCTTCCCTGGTCCTGGGTTTTACCTGAGTGGCTCCAGTTTTGTATCCAAAGCAAAGTTAAATATTCATTTTCATCTATTTCCCCTCACACTGGGTATCTCTCTCTCATATAATTCTTCCTGAAATTGAGAGACAGATGGTGTGGGTACTGGGAAACGAACCTTCCTACCTTCTTTAATTCATCGTTTCACATATCCATGCTATATCCAGTTGGTATATTTGCTCCCACCTGGTTTCATTAATGAAGGAGCCCTAATTAGGAAGGGCTGTTGCAGCTAGCTGGAAGCCATAAGTTCCACCTGATATGTATGTGACGCACCTGTAGGCACCCGAAAAGCTGAAGGTATATAACCGGGTGAAAGCGGTCCGAGTTAGGAGAACGGAGAATTCAGACAGTCGGGCAGTCACTCGGTCGGTCAAAAGAATCAGAGTGGCCAGAACGTAGGCAGAGCGGTTACAGAAGAGAAAAAAAGTCAAAGCCGCTTATGCAATTGTGCTTAACTAAGTGCGTTAGCTGCTCCTCAGCAGTAGGCTTCCTTAAAAGCCGCAGCACCTCCTCAAAAAGGGCTCAAATATCCACCCTTTCAAAAATAAAAGGTGAAAAGCTAGGTAGGGAAAATAAAAGAAAATAGAGAAAATAAAATAGAGAAAATAGAAAGCACCTTTTTAAACTAAAGGGAAGGAATATGAAGGAGCCCTAATTAGGAAGGGCTGTTGCAGCTAGCTGGAAGCCATAAGTTCCACCTGATATGTATGTGACGCACCTGTAGGCACCCGAAAAGCTGAAGGTATATAACCGGGTGAAAGCGGTCCGAGTTAGGAGAACGGAGAATTCAGACAGTCGGGCAGTCACTCGGTCGGTCAAAAGAATCAGAGTGGCCAGAACGTAGGCAGAGCGGTTACAGAAGAGAAACCAGATAGAAGAAGTAATGACTGGTCAGAGTTAGGCCGAGACTCCTGAGGAAGACAGAAGACAGAAGAAAGAAGAAGGAAGAAAGAAGAGAGAAGAAAGAAGCTCTAGTCTTTCTCTAAGAAGAAGACAAGAAGAAAAGCTCGCTCTAATCTTTCTCTCTAAAAATCTTTCTTTCCCTCTCTAAGCTCTAAGAAAGTAGAAGTAAAAGTAGTAAAAGCTATACTCTGCCTCCGAGAATTTTCCTCCCGTGGCGGCACCGTGGCTGGCCACAACAGGCAGCTTACAAATGGTGGTCCGTCCGGGGCTCGGCAGGCAGAGAAGAAAAGCTAAGAAATAAGAGCAATGAAAAAGCATAGCCTCAGACTCAGTTGAGACCAGCAAAAAGAGTAGAAACAAGAGAGCAGAGCCTCTGACTCAGTTGAAGCCAGTTAAGAATTAAGCCGAAGCAGAGTAGCTGGCCAAAAGCTGAAGCAGAGTAGACAGCGAAAAGCCGAAGCAGAGTAGCCGGCCAAAAGCCATAAAAAATATAGAGAAAAAAGCCTTGAGCTTTAGTATAAAGAAAAAAGCCATGAGCGTAAAAGAAAATAGAGAATTAAATAGCATGGTAAAAACCATGCAGAAAAAAAGCCATTGAGCTTTGGCAAGAAAGCCATAAAGAAAAATAAAGAAGAGAAAAAAAAAAAAAAAAAAAAGTCAAAGCCGCTTATGCAATTGTGCTTAACTAGGTGCGTTAGCTGCTCCTCAGCAGTAGGCTTCCTTAAAAGCCGCAGCACCTCCTCAAAAAGGGCTCAAATATCCACCCTTTCAAAAATAAAAGGTGAAAAGCTAGGTAGGGACAAAAAATAAAAGAAAATAGAGAAAATAAAATAGAGAAAATAGAAAAAAGCACCTTTTTAAACTAAAGGGAAGGAATATGAAGGAGCCCTAATTAGGAAGGGCTGTTGCAGCTAGCTGGAAGCCATAAGTTCCACCTGATATGTATGTGACGCACCTGTAGGCACCCGCAAAGCTGAAGGTATATAACCGGGTGAAAGCGGTCCGAGTTAGGAGAACGGAGAATTCAGTCAGTCGGGCAGTCACTCGGTCGGTCAAAAAAGAATCAGAGTGGCCAGAACGTAGGCAGAGCGGTTACAGAAGAGAAACCAGATAGAAGAAGTAATGACTGGTCAGAGTTAGGCCGAGACTCCTGAGGAAGACAGAAGACAGAAGAAAGAAGAAGGAAGAAAGAAGAGAGAAGAAAGAAGCTCTAATCTTTCTAAGCTAAGCTCTATCTTTCTTTCTCTCTCTAACTCTAAAAGAAGAAGACAAGAAGAAAAGCTCGCTCTAATCTTTCTCTCTAAAAATCTTTCTTTCCCTCTCTAAGCTCTAAGAAAGTAGAAGTAAAAGTAGTAAAAGCTATAACTCTGCCTCCGAGAATTTTCCTC
This sequence comes from Tamias sibiricus, assembly GCA_025594165.1. Taxonomy (NCBI): domain Eukaryota; kingdom Metazoa; phylum Chordata; class Mammalia; order Rodentia; family Sciuridae; genus Tamias; species Tamias sibiricus. The sequence continues at coordinate 135,187,076 of CM046667.1, forward strand.
CCGTGGCGGCACCGTGGCTGGCCACAACAGGCAGCTTACAAATGGTGGTCCGTCCGGGGCTCGGCAGGCAGAGAAGAAAAGCTAAGAAATAAGAGCAATGAAAAAGCATAGCCTCAGACTCAGTTGAGACCAGCAAAAAGAGTAGAAACAAGAGAGCAGAGCCTCTGACTCAGTTGAAGCCAGTTAAGAATTAAGCCGAAGCAGAGTAGCTGGCCAAAAGCTGAAGCAGAGTAGACAGCGAAAAGCCGAAGCAGAGTAGCCGGCCAAAAGCCATAAAAAATATAGAGAAAAAGCCTTGAGCTTTAGTATAAAGAAAAAAGCCATGAGCGTAAAAGAAAAAATAGAGAATTAAATAGCATGGTAAAAACCATGCAGAAAAAAAGCCATTGAGCTTTGGCAAGAAAGCCATAAAGAAAAATAAAGAAGAGAAAAAAAAAAAAAAAAAAAAAAAGTCAAAGCCGCTTATGCAATTGTGCTTAACTAGGTGCGTTAGCTGCTCCTCAGCATTAGGCTTCCTTAAAGCCACAGCACCTTCTCAAAAAGGGCTCAAATATCCACCCTTTCAAAAATAAAAGGTGAAAAGCTAGGTAGGGACAAGAAAATAAAAGAAAATAGAGAAAATAAAATAGAGAAAATAGAACAAAAGCACCTTTTTAAACTAAAGGGAAGGAATATGAAGGAGCCCTAATTAGGAAGGGCTGTTGTAGCTAGCTGGAAGCCATGGGTTCCACCTGATATGTATGTGACGCACCTGTAGGCACCCGCAAACCTGAAGGTATATAACCGGGTGAAAGCGGTCCGAGTTAGGAGAACGGAGAATTCAGTCAGCCGGGCAGTCACTCGGTCGGTCAGAAGAATCAGAGCGGCCAGAACGTAGGCAGAGCGGTTACAGAAGAGAAACCAGATAGAAGAAGTAATGACTGGTCAGAGTTAGGCCGAGACTCCTGAGGAAGACAGAAGACAGAAGAAAGAAGAAGGAAGAAAGAAGAGAGAAGAAAGAAGCTCTAATCTTTCTCTAAGCTAAGCTCTATCTTTCTAAGACTATATCTTTCTTTCTCTCTAACTCTAACTCTAAGCTAAGAAGACAAGAAGAAAAGCTCGCTTTAATCTTTCTCTTTAAAAATCTTTCTTTCCCTCTCTCTAAGCTCTAAGAAAGTAGAAGTAAAAGTAGTAAAAGCTTAACTCTGCCTCCGAGAATTTTCCCGCGGCACCGTGGCTGGCCACAATAGGCAGCTTACACATTAACACTTGTGATGGTATTTTTGTGCATAGGTAGTTTTTTCCAGTTGATGTTTCTGCTAAGTAACAAGCACTGGAGAATCTTATCCCACCATCTTACCAACTTCCATCCTCAACTTTGTCTTTTCTACACTGGTGGTTTCTGAGTTTGTATGTTTAAAGTTGTATCTTCTTATATGGTTCTACATATATTCTTTGGGTAATCATATAACAATAGGCCTTCAATTTATACAAACTAAACATGTTATTTGTCTCATCTTAAAATGTTCATGTTTCCTTTGCCCTATAAATCTTATAATTAAAAAAGAAAAAATCATTTTTTTCTGATTTTAAATAGCTTTTGTGTGAAAGATACAATGGTCACTTCTAAATCCCTAGAAGGTATATAAAATTTTATAGTTTTATATAAATGATATATTTCAAGTATTTTTAGTTACACCTACAATAAAGCAATCATTTGGTTTTGAAATTTCTTATGTTATAGCTAATTAAGTTTCCATTACTTTCATGCTTTTCAATAATAGAATTAAAATCTTGTTATTGAAAGAAGTGGTTTCAGATTTCCTCAGATATGATCAAAATTACTTGAAATATTTGGTAAATATTTAATACATTCAAGTGCCTACTATTATTACTGCATTATACATATTGATTGTCATCACATTTTTTTCATATTTTGTTTTTTAGTTTTAAAACAATAAGAACAACTCCTTTTCTGTTGGAACTCATGTCTGCCAAGGGGAAGGACTTTGGCTGCTTACCACGCCCTAGTAGGACCGGGGCTAAGCAAAGGGGTGTGGCTATGACATAGCGTGAGAGACCCAACCGCCCTGCTGGCTGATTGGTTAGTTCTAGGCCTATTTAAGTTCAGCACCTTGCCAATAAAGTTTGAATTTCTGGATTCTCGCTTGCTATACAAAACTCCCTGGGTGTGGCGTGGTTTCTGCCTAGCGGGCGGATAGGAGACACTCAGCGTATTTTTGTCCTTAAGCCCATCCTCGCCAGGTAAGTTGTTTTCTTTCTGCGGGCAGAAAGAAAACCCCCTTTTGGGCCCAAAAGGGGGTAGCTTTAGACCGCGGCCCCATTCATAACTCAGCAGCCCTGGCAGGTGGGCGCTCAACGCGGAGCGGGAAAAAATTATCAGTGGGCTTAACACAGTTAGAGACGCAGCGTCTCTTTCTCTGGCAAAAATACCCTCTATTATGGGGCAAGCATTAACATTTAAAAAGTCTCAAGACCCAGCCCTCAAGGCATGGCGATGTATTTTAAGAAAGCAAGGTCTCCAAATATCTGATAGCCAAGCGGAAGTGATTTGGAATTCGTTAATACGGGCAGCTCACTGGCTCCCAAAGTCTGATTTTAATTCTTGGGAAACGTGGGACGAAGTGAAACAAATTTTAAGAGACAGAGAGATTGAATATGGGGAAGTCCCGCCTCCGGGAAGTTTATCCAGCTTTATCCGCCCTAAAAGCATGCTCACTCTTACAAAAAACAAAAAGATCTAATCTTTCCTGGTCCGGAAAATTAAACAGCCCCTCCCGGTCTGCGAATTTGGAGAAATCTAACCAATCCCTAGAAACAAAAAAAAATTCCGCTCCAGGGAATTAGAAGTTACAGCCCCTCCTTTAGAGATCTCTAACAAATGCCCTGAGGACAAAGGCCACCGGCCACATGGCTTACTACCTTGTGAACGGGATCCACCATTTTATGAGTCAGCCCCTGCTGAGCCTTCTGCGCCACCGCTATACCAAGAGGCGCTAATGCCCTCTAATGGGCTTTCACCTGTAATGGCATTTCCAGTTAATTTAAATCCTAGAGAAGACAGACCAGTTATTTGGTATCCCTGGGAGACTCAAGAGTTAAAAGAATTAAAAAAAAGCTGTGGCAGAGGATGGGCCAAACTCACCATGGGCAGAATGTATTTTACAAAGTCTTGCCCATCATGCCTGTACGAGTAGAGATTGGAAAGATCTAACCAAAGCTGTGCTCCCAGGACCTTTATTCTGTAAATGGTGTGCATATTTTTCTGATGAATGCCATATGCAGGCTGAGAGGAACCAAACGGCAAATCCTCCCATACCAATAACCTTTGGGATGCTGTCAGGAACTAGTGATCAGTATGCCACAGGAATTCAACAAGCAGCATTACCAGCTCTGTACCGAGAACAGGTGCAAGCTTTAGGGCTGGCAGCATGGAAGAAGCTAGAGGAAGGCCCCACAGAGCCTCCTATAGGTGGAATCACTCAAAAAGCTAATGAGGATCTAGCCACATTTATTGAGAGAGTGGAAAAAAGCCTTCAAAGGAAATTTCCACCTGGTGCGATGAGGGACCAATTTGCCAAAATGTTAGTTTGGGAAGGAATGACCACAGATCACAAACTGGCCTATGCTGGGTTAAAAGATAGATCTATGGGGAGATGGATTATTGCCACCAAAGATGTGGGTTCGACAACTCACCAATCTCAGATATTGAGCACTGCTCTCAATGCCCACACTGAGGTATTAGCAACAGTTTTAAATGGAAAAAGAGCCTGTTTTAAATATGGACGACAAGGCCATTTTAAAAAAGACTGCCCCAATGGCCATGGTCGGCCTCCAGAATGCTCCCCTGGCCAGACTCAAAGTCCAGCTGCCCCTAGAACACTTTGTCCTAGGGATAAAAGAAGATATCATTGGAAAAAGGATTGCAGGTCTAAATTTGATATTCAGGGGAAACCTTTAAACTCCTGAGGGGGCAGCCTCCAGCCCCGTTACACCAAGGAGGTTCCCCTGCTCACAGTCCCCCTCAGGTCCATTGGACAGTTCCTATTGTTCCAGGGATTAGACCAAAGATGGATATTTATATATCAGGAAAGAAATTTCGTTGCCTAATTGATACTGGGGCAGATCGTACTATACTAAGGAAGGAAGAGATTCCACCCCAATGGGATCTAATTCCAGGGCCTCAATTACTTGGAGTAGGTGGAAACACTCACTCAGAAGAGACCAAAAATTGGCTTAAATGGAAAGATATAGATGGAAATCAAGGAGAAGTTCATCCCCTTGTGGCTTTTGGATTAACCTCTAATTTATTAGGTCAAGACATCCTAGGAGAAGCTGAGGCTTACATTACTACAACCCATAGAGAGCTTCAAAATGATATATTAACTAAAGATACAGAGAGAAAAACTTCCAATCATCAAATAGGGTCTCTCACCCCCAATCCTAAGGGCCAATGCTCCCCAAGCTCCTGCCATTCAATGGCGAGATGGCCCCCCAATCTGGGTCGAGCAGTGGCCCCTTCCTACTGAAAAACTAAACCATTTGAGGGCAATTGTCCAAGAACAGTTAGCCCTAGGACACATTAGACCTTCTCTTAGCCCATGGAACAGTCCTGTTTTTGTTATACAAAAGGCCACAGGGAAATGGAGGATGTTACAAGACCTCTGAAAAATTAATGATAGGATGTTCCTTGTTGGCACGCCTCTGCGTGGCCTCCCCCTGGATCCCTTCTATCTCAAGAGATTTAACCTTAATTGTTATTGATATTAAAGATTGTTATTTTTCAATACCTCTTCATCCAGATGATTATGAAAAGTTTGCACTCTCGGTCCCCTCAGTCAATTTTCAGAAACCAGATGAGCTATATGAATGGATAGTTCTCCCTCAAGGTATGGCTAACAGCCCAGCTTTTTGTCAATATTATGTTTCATGTCTTCAGTCACCATTAATGAAAAAATCACAGCTCACCCTATATATGTTTATATGGATGACATCATCCTGGGAGCTGCTGATGTCCAACGACTAAACTCAGTTTACCTAACCCTTTGAGAACTCTTAGAAAAAGGAGGGTTACACATATCCAATGATAAGATACAAACTATTCCTCCCTTTAAAATATTGGGGACAAAACTTAGCCTAGACTCGGTTTTTCCTCTCAAAACTCAACTAGTCATTCAAAAATCTTATTCCTTGGCAGAGTTACAAAAGCTATTAGGAGAGCTAAACTGGTTAAGACCATGGCTTCATATTTCTACTTAGGATTTATTACCTCTCTTTGAGCTGCTACAGGGAAAATCCCCCTCTGATGTGATTTTACTAGAAGAAAGTCATCTGTCAATATTACAAAAAATCCAAGATGCCCTCAATTCAACCCAATTGGCTCGATACCAACCAAAGCAACTTCTACATCTGTGGATTTTCTCAGGTGCTAAGCTCCTTACAGCTGTGCTTACCCAGATGGAAAATCCCTTAGAGTGGATACATTCCTCTGTGGGAGGAGCACCTCGAGTTTATTCCCAATTAGATCAATTAGCAGATCTTATAATAAAAGGGAGAGATACATCATTGAGGCATTATGGAAAAGACCCAGATATTTTAACAATTCCTTACCATTTGTCAGACTTTGAATGGATACAGAGAAACAACCCTAGAGTCTCCTATGCTTTAGAAAGATTTCTAGGAAAAGTTGACTGTCATTATGGGTAAACCAAATGGACCTCTTCTTTTCCCAAACTGGAGTGGACTCCCCCCATCCTGTTTTCCATCAAGCCACTCCCCAAGGCAGTAAATGTCTTCACAGATGGAGGAAAAGAAGGGTCAGCAGTTGTAGTATTTCACCCATCCTCAGGCCAAAGGACACAATACTTTGAAGCAGTTACTGGTTCTGCTCAATTTAAAGAATTATATGCTGTTGCATTAGCTTTGACCCATGTCCAAGAACCTATGAATCTTTTCTCAGATAGTTTATATGTAATTAACCTATTACCTACTCTAAATGCCTCATATATAAAGATAGATTATAATCCTATCACCCCTCTGATGATCCAGGTTCGATCCCTGCTAAAGGGGCGTAATGAACCTGTGTTCCTCCAACATCTTAGGGGACATCAAGGCTTATCTGGGCCCCTCTCTGAGGGAAATCAGGCTGCTGACCGTTTGGCCACCACAGATGTATTAACAGTTACAGTCCCATAACAACAAGACCTTCAGTTAGCCCAAGGTCTTCACGACCTTACTCATTTAAATTGGAGAGGTCTACATAATAGATTTCCTTTAGTTCCTATAAAAGATTTTAAAAAGATTATAAGAACATGTAAATCCTGTTTGCCCTTCTTACAGGTCCCACCTCTCCAGTCCCCTGGGGTAAATCCCAGAGGCCTACGGCCCAACGCTATCTGGCAAACTGATGTAACCTATTATGTGCCATTTGAAAAATTAAAATATGTATTTATGTCCATAGATACTTATTCACATGCTTGTTGGGCCACGGCACATTCTGGAGAAAGGGCTAAACATGCTGAAAGTCACTTTTTACAATGCTTTGCTATTCTTGGATTGCCAAAACAGGTTAAAACCGATAATGGACCCTGTTTTGTGAGCAAATCATTACAAAAGTTCTTCCAAACTTTGCATATTAAGCATACCACAGGGATCCCATATAACCCAAAAGGACAAGCCATCATAGAGAGACATAATAAAACCCTAAAGGACCAATTAATAAAACAAAATGGGGGAAGCAACCCCCATGACCAGTTGAAACAAGCTATGCTTACTTTAAATATTTTAAATTTTTTCCAAACAGCAGCCTCTGTCTGCGTTTCAAAGACACTGGTCTAACCAAACGCCTTATGTAAAAGTTGAGGTCCGATGGAAAGACCCATTAACTGGAGTCTGGAGAGGTCCTGATCTGTTAATAAGTGCTGGCAGAGGTTTTGGATGTGTCTTCCCTATGGGAGAACAAAACCCTATATGGGTGCCTGCCAGAGATCTCAAATACTGCCAATCTGACCAAAATGACTACCCAAGAGCACAAGCTCTTGAGGAGTGATCCTTTGTTTTTTCCACAGAAATGAAAGCACCATGACAAAGCTCCTGTCCTGCTGTGATTAAACTTCTCATCACATCCATTCCAAAATTCATCAAAAACACTATCTTGGACTCCTTCTTTGTCAGTATCTCAACCCTCTACGATGAGAGAAGAGGGACTCGGCCATTCCTGTGACAATTATCTGGACTTTATGCTAGATGACTTCCTTTGGACTCTGAGAGAAGAGCGCTATATCTTATGACAATTATCTGGACTTTGTGCTGGACGGCTTCCTTTGGATTCTAAAAGAAGAGTCCCATTCCTGTGACAATTGTCCGGACTTTATGCCAAAAGACTTCCTTTAAACTAAGCTAAATAGATGGACTTTCTCCCTTTGATGAAATCCCTGCTAAATGGATGGACTTTCTCCCTTTGATGAAATCCCTGATTGTCATTGTCTTTGTGTGCACTTTTAGCCCTATAGAACTAGCCAAATTGATATAGCTGTGTGGTCTGCTGTCACGCTGAGCTATAGCCCTACAGGCTTGGCCACGGTCCTTAACAGGATGCAGAGGTTTGCCATCCAGCCAAGCCTTGCCTAAGGTGACTGTCATGTCCCGTGTGCTCCCCTTGGCCACTTGCTGGCCCTAGGTATGTCCACCTGCTAGAGTGATAGCCAATGACGGGTAAGATTTTTCCCAGAGAGGAGAAATCAACCTAGACAGGCACACTCTCAAATGAGTTGGACACCCTACAAGATGGGACATCCCATTTTTATAAAATGGAGAGACCCCATTTTAAATAAAACAAAAAAGGGGAATTGTTGGGACTCATGTCTGCCAAGGGGAAGGACTTTGGCTGCTTACCATGCCCTAGTAGGACCGGGGCTAAGCAAAGGGGTGTGGCTATGACGTAGCGTGAGAGACCCAACCACCCTGCTGGCTGATTGGTTAGTTCTAGGCCTATTTAAGTTCAGCACCTTGCCAATAAAGTTTGAGTTTCTGGATTCTCGCTTTCTATACAAAACTACCTGGGTGTGGCGTGGTTTCTGCCTACCAGTCGGATAGGAGACACTCAGCGTATTTTTGTCCTTAAGCCCATCCTCGCCGGGTAAGGATTTTGTCCTTAAGCCCATCCTCGCTTGGGCCCAAAAGGGGGTAGCTTTAGACCGCGGCCCCATTCATAACTCAGCAGCCCCGGCACTTTTCCAGCCTATAGTTTACATTAATTTAATTATTTTGTACAGTTTAGGGGGAGGAATTGTAGAAAGGATGATATTCTAAGATTTCTAAATCAACGTTGTATTACCTTTTTCTGAAAAAAACTAAAATTGATGCAGAACTGTAAAAATCCTTTTGGGTGCTATGGAACACAAATGAAATTTATGGGAACCAATAAAATTGTAGATTGACAGAAAAAAGTACAAGACCTTTCTCACTTAGAAATGACTGTGTACATTTTATTCAAATTTGAAAAAAATAACCTTAAAAGTTTTTTCCTTGAATATTTTTGTTTTCTTCTGTTTTAGTCCTTATTCCTGTCTTTTCTTTTGCTGGACAACTGGTTGTATCTATTATCTCATTTCTATTTTCTCTATTGCTCATTGCCCTATTTTATGATATTAGTAACTGCAACCAAGACTATTTGAAAAATCTCTGAATTAATCTCCATGTCTTCAGACATTTCCTCCCTCTTCATTGATCTATCTTGCAACATCAGAGACACTTTGTTTAAAAACAAGTAGATGATAATATTCCACTGTTCAGATCTTTAAGAAAATCTCCTCAAACTAGATTTAATGTTCCTCACTATTTTGCCCAACCCTGCCTTTCTAGCTTTTTGTCTTTTTATATCTCACATAGTACACTTCCTATATAAACTGGTATATTAGTTTTACCTCACAATTGACTATAAAACTCTTGTTTCTGTATCCTTGCTTAAGCTTTCCTCTTTTGTTTCTCAAAGACTTTATCAAATCATTCTATCCTTTGATGCCACAGCTTGGATTCCGTTTCCCCTAAAAAGATCATAAAGTGCAAATATTGCAAGTATAGCTATTTGTGTCCAATTGGTTGGTTTATACCTGGGCTCTATCATTTTCTACCATAAAACCTTAAATAAATCACTTAGTGAATACAATGTTTTGTAAAATTTACCCAAATTTTTCAAGATGACTTTGGGAAAAAATTGAGAAATTTTTATCCAAGTATTGAATTTTCCTTATAAAGCAATAGTTTAAAAAAATAAATTATTAAATCAATACACAAACTTTACACAAGAATCCAGTAGGAGATTGCAATTTACAAGTATATAGTAATTTTACACCAAACCAAAAAATTGTAAAATCATATAATTCAAAAGGAAATATGTTAGTATGAGTGAATACTGGCAAGGAGCCACACAAATGTTAGTGAAAATATTCTCAATCTCTGGATGCTATATGAGTAAAGCATTCACTAGCACTATATTTCCAAGAGTACTCATAATATCTATTTTATGTATTTTGACAATTTACTGTTTTACATAAATATTCTCATTTCTTCTTTCAGCAACCTTATGAAGTAGTTCCATTATTATCCTTATTTCATGGAGAAGAGAAATATAATCTTGGAGAACTAACTTATTCGAGATCCCCTAGGCTAGGTGTGATAACACACACCTGTAATCCCAGTGGCTTGGAAGGCTTAGTCAGGAGGATCACAAATTCAAAGCCAGCCCTAGCCAAAGTGAGGCACTAAGCAACTCAGTGAGACCCTGTCCATAAATAAAATACAAAATAGGCTAGAGATGTGGCTAACTGTTTGAGTGCCCCTGAGATCAATCTCTTGCACACACAAAAAAAGCAAAAAATTCCCTATCCAATCAGTGCCCCAGTCAATATTATATTTTTCAGGCTGACTCCAGGGCTTACATTCTTAACTATGATTTTCATCTGTCTTGCCTTTATAAGGAGAAAAGGAAACATTTGTTAAGGCTTCCCATGTGCTGGAAATTTTGTGAAAGTTATTTTACATGCATTATCTGATTAATTCCTTTAACAGCTAGAGTTGGGTACTAGTTTTCTCTCTGGTTTATAGGATAAGAAATTAGGATTTGTGATATTAATTTGCCCAATGTCACATAACCAGTTAGTGGTAGAAACAAGATTTAAACCCATCTAAACTGACTCTAGAACTCATTTTGTAACTGTAGTTTACATTGAATCTAAAACATAAAGAAAAATCAATATTAAATTAGTTTGAATGATTTCCTTGTCAATACATCTGAACAGATATGTTAGAATGCGAAAAAAGTAATGCATTTAGGTATCTCCGTGTCAATTTTATGCATGCAGTAAAATGATTCAATGAAATTACTCACAGGATAAAACCCATAAAATAATGAATAACTAGATAAATTAAATCTAATAGAACTGGGTATACCAATAATAAGCAACAAAATATGATGAGCAGCAAAAATGTTTGGAAGACAAAAAGTAATTTAATTTTTGTTCTTAAAATCCAAAATATTTTTAATAATCAACTCTAAATAACCTTATTAATCCATGATCATTCCTGGTATCCAGATGAATCCTGTTCATTATTGATACTCAGCATATTAGAAGTTGAGTCATCATTTTCTTAAAAACCATAAGTTATACTTTGTACCATGAAATATATTGTTAAGGCAATTTTGCAGCCATACACATAGGAAAACAAATCCTATATATTCAAATTAGAGAGTATTGTTAGAATAAGAGGATCGAAGCCTATATCCATGATCAAAATTATTCGTAATTTTATTTATATTACATTAGATTTTTCTTCTACAATTTCTGCATTGCAATAGAGGTGATGTATGCATGCCAGGATCTATCTCAGATGGGACATGACAGGATATGGTAGTTGCTCTGGGTGCCTTGCATTTCCTCTAAAATACAAGCAAAATAAGTCATGGACCTATTTGGGGATTCCCTTATATTTGTAGGAAGGCTAGCATCTTATACATTGGTAAATAAAACTTCTCTAATTCTCTAACTTTATGGGAGATAATATTATTCATCTTACAGTTGCCAAGGAGATTAATTTTCTTGGTTCTGCATAGTAAGTGCATCTAATACACTAGGGGAAATATGAAAAACAACTGGAAACAACCAACACAATATGATGATCATTGAGTAGCGGAAGAAATAAAGGGAGACCAAAAATCATTTCAGCTTACTGACTGGGGAGAGTTTGCAGTCCACAACCTAGGGAAAGAAAAGATGATGGAATTCAACAAACTCATAGAGGCATAGCTGTAAGTCTGGTGAGGCCAAGGATACTAGAATTCACAGGGAAGAGAGTAGAGAAAAGAGGGCTTCACAGCAAGCACTTCCAGGCGCTAAGTAGTCCTTCTCAAGTTGAGTACTGAACAACACATGCATGTGAAGAAACTACATGAGTTTGGGGAAAGAATCACCTGAAACAGGGAGAGGAAACAATCTGCAGGATACATACAGAACTGAAAAAACTTCATGTTCTCACCAGCGCAGATAAAATTTTCACAGTTCACAGGGCATTGAGAAAAGTAGTCAGAAGAATAGTGCCCCAGGGTTGGGGAAAATTTAGCTTTCCTTAGGTTAAAGATTACTTTGTTCTTGTATAACAAAGCCTCAAAGTTTGCTTAGAAAGAATCAAGTGTTTCCAAGAAGCTTTGCTGTGTCCAAAAAGAGATATCTATTTCACACACCCCATACAACATCACTGTAAAATGCATATAACTTGCCACCCCTGTTAAAAATTACTACTCACAATGAAGAGAAAAATCATTAAAACTCAACCCATATATATGTACATTTAGCATGACAATCAAAAATAAAATTAGTATTTTTAAAAAATATTGATTTAGGATATTTGTCATATATTTTGAGAACAAAAATTGACACTCTCATTCTAAAATTCCTATGGAAATTAAGAGGATGCAGAATAAACACATTAACTTTAGCAAAGTAAAACTAAGACAGAATACTTCTGCTGCTTGATTTCAGGACTAATTGTAAAGATGCAGAGTGCTATTGGTATAAGGATAGACACAGCGATCAATGGGACAGAATAGAACTCTCAGAATAAAAAAAAAAAAAAACACTGTACATATGTTTAACTGACTTCCTACACATACTCTAAGGCAATACAATGAATAAAGTTATTCTTTTCAGAAATTGTTCCATTGCAATTGTTGATCTACGTACAGAAGTGAATCACAGTGCCACATAAAAAAGTAACTCAAAATGGTTCACAGATACAAATATAAAACCTAAAAATTAAAAAACTGGTAAGAGAAAGCCTTGGTGACCTTGATTTAGGGAAGGTTTATTTCTATGCCAAAGGCAGACCTTGAAAGAAATATATAAAAACTTGAACTGAAAAAATTGGGATTCATTAAATTTAACTTCTGTTCTTCAGAGAACACTGCTAGAGAATAAAAAGAGAAGCCACAGCACACAGGAGGAAAATTTCTCCAAATGCATGCAAGTGATAAAAAATACTCAACATAAAATTAAATTAAATTTTTTAAAAATATTTTTAAAAAACTCAACATCATTAATCCTTATGAAAATGCTAATCAAAACCACAATGGGACACTGCTGCATAATTATTTAAATGACTAAAATTAAAAAGAGTGGCATACCAAGTATTTGTGACCATGTAGAGCAACTGGAACTACTTTTTGAGGGAAATGCAAAATAGCAGTCTCTTTGGAAAACATTTTTTTTCAGTTTATTCAAAAGTTAAACATACATATCTGATGCCAGCCAGCCATCCACTCCCAGGTATTTTACTCAAGAGAACTGAAAACACTTGTCTACACAAGAGTTGTGCATGGCTATCCATAGTAGCTTTATTTGTAATAGTTCAAAATGGGAAACAAGCTTAATTTCTACCAACAGGTGAATAGCCATAAAAATCAATGGGTGTAGCTCAGTGGTCGAGTGCTTGCCTAGCATGTGTGAGGCACTGGGTTTGATTCTCAGCACTGCATATAAATAAATAAATAAATAAAAAATAAAATAATTTTAAAAAATCAATGAACCATTGATATATGCAACATTGATTAATATCAATATAATTATAAAGAGTGAAAAATAGTACATACTGCAGGATTCCATTAATATAAAGTTCTAGAAGATGAAAATGTGTCATGCCATAAGCAGAATAATGTTTGTCTGATATGTGGAATTAGATAAGATTGGGCACTGAGTGGGGGGTTACAAAAGATTTTAAGAAAACTGTTGAGAATGATGATTATGTCCTTTATCTTTAGAGTGGTATTGCTTTCATGAGTGTATACATATTTCAAAACTCATCAAATTGCATACCTTAATTATGTACATTTTATCATATATCAATTATATTTCAATAAAGTCTTAAAGTAAAAAAATAAAAAAGTTAAACACAAGTATCTGCTCTTAAAATACTTAATGAATATAATATATATTCTGTTAAAGGCAGTATTTTTCCTTTGAATCTATAGTCTCTAGTACTGTGTTTCATATGTAACAAACATGCTTTAATTCTTCAAACTGAATTAAGACAATACAATCTTTCAGATCCTAGACAGATAAAAAGAGTAATAAAGCATTTCATATTCAGATGTTTTAGCTCAAAGTATTACATCACAGAGTATATGAGTTCAAAATGTGTGGTTCATTCTACTTTGCAGGTGATAAGAGCATCTTTCATGGCAATAGGTTAAACCCATAAATCTGAACAATTTCTTTGTGGAAGAGTGCACACAACCACAGGGTAAATTGGATATAAATGTATGGCTATTGCAAACAGCAAATTCAAATATACCAAGAGTAACTTCTACTATCAATAAATCTGTGGCCATGTTTTCCTTACATGGTGAAGAACATGTTTTTGTTCCCTGAAATGAGAATATAAAGAAGATCTGCCAATTGTCTAATAAAACTTCACATTTTAAATAGCCTAAGTTATGTCAGTTTTGGGGGAAAATGTAACTTCATTGTACTAATTGTTTCTAAATGTAAATGGGTGATGAGAGTCCCAATGAATCCAGTATACCTCTAAACTTTATATTGAATCAATGTAAATTATTTCAGGAAGAAAAAGGTGGCCCTATTAATATTAACTTGTGTCTATTGTTTACAAATCAGAAACCATAAATAGATGATGGACAGACAATATCCACTGAGCCAATACTGTTCTAGTTACATGGTTTTGAGAATAAAATAATAAATTATTGGCTCTTTTTTTTTTTTAGTACGATGTACTCACCACTGAATAAGGGATACTTCTTGTGTAACAAAGATTAATCAGAAATACTTTATTTTTTGAGTTTACAATAAGATAAATGAAGCAGATAGGAAACTAAATAGGAAAATTACAAAGCAGAATCAAATAACACTCAAAGAGCAATGCAAGCAATTTTCTGTGGGTTTATAGAATAATTCTCATAATATCACAGTAGTTCATGAAGCTCAAGAAGGAATTTTGCTATTAAATGTGGCCATTAATTTGATGCTGTTCCGTTTATTATCTCTTGTCATTATTTCCTGAGCTTTAGGGGTCGTATTGAGAAAGCGATTGCCTCTGCCTAAAAGCTGGAGTGTTGACTGTACATTTTTTCTAGGAGTTACATAGTTTTGGGTCTAATTCCTAGGTCTTTGATCCATATTGAGTTGACTTATGCACAGTAAGAGCTAAAGATCTAGTCTCATTCTTCTATATGTGGATAACCAGTTTTCACTGCACCATTTGTTTAAAAAGGCTGTCTTTCCTCTAACAGATATTTTTGATACTTTTGTCAAGGATCACATGACTGTAGATGTGTGAGTTTGTCTCTGTGTCTTCTATTCTGTACCATTTGTGTATATGTCTGTTTTCAAGCCAGCACCATGCAATTTGTTTTGGACTATAGCTCTGTACTATAGTTGGAAGTCAGGTGTTATGATGCCTCCAGCATAGTTTGTATTTTTAATTGAATTTACTCTTTTATTTTTTTTTTTTCTAATTAGATACACATGACAGTAGAATGCACTCTGGCTGAACATGGTGCAGAGTTATACTGGTAGTGTAATCATACATGTATGTAGAGTAATGATGTCCATCTCATTCTACCATCCTTCCAACACCCCCCCCCATCTTTCCCCTCCCCTCACTCCCTTCTACCCAATCCAAAGTTTCTTCATTCTTCCCTACCCGTCCACCCCCTACTCATTATGGATCAGCATCTGCTTTTCAGGGAAAACATTTGGCCTTTGGTTTCCTGAAATTGGCTTATTTCACTCAGCATGATATTCTCCAGCTACATCCATTTACATGCAAATGCCAAAATTTAATTCTTCTTTAAATCTGAGGTATATTTCGCTGTGCCTGGTGCACACCTGTAATCCCAGGGGCTTAGGAGGCTGAGCCAGGAAGATCGAGAGTTCAAAGCCAGCCTCAGTAACTCAGTGAGATCCTGACTCTAAATAAAACACAAAATAGGACTGGGGATATCGTTCAGTGGCCAAGTGCTCCTGAGTACAATCCCCAGTACTCCCCCACAAAAAGCTTCTTTACAGCAAAAATATATAAAATAATAATAATAATAATAATAATAATAATAATAATTAGGATTTAGAAGAGAGAACCCACAGAATGGGAGAAAACCTTGGCTGGGATTAATAAACCTTGTGACAGAGGATTAATATCTAGAATGTATATAAAGAACACAAAATACAACACCAAAAAAACCCAATCAATACAAAGGTAAATGAACTAAACAGACACTTCTCAAAAGAAGAAATACAAATGACCAAAAAATACATGAAAAAATGTTTTAACTTCATCACAAATTAGAGAAATGTGAATCAAAAATACAGTGAGATCTCATCTCACTCCAGGTAGAATGGCAGCCATCAAGAATACAAACAATAACTGCTGGAGAAGATATGGAGAAAAAGAAACCCTTTCACAGTGTTGGAGGAATAATATTGCAAAATTAGTACAAACATGATGGAAATCAGTATGGAAGTTTCTCAAAAGAATAGGAACCACCATATGACCCAGATACAACACTCCTTGATATTTATCCTGAAGAATTAAAGTCAGCATACAATAGTGATACATGCATACCCATGTGCAGCACAATTCACAATATCAAAACTATGGAACTAGCCTGTGTGTTCATCAAAGGATGAATTAATAAAGAAAATGTGGTATATACATAGTGGAGTTTTATTCATCCATAAAAAATAATAAAATTATGTCATTTTCAGGAAAATGAATAGAAATTGAGAGCATTATGTTAAATAAAACAAACCAAACTCAGAAAGTCAAAGGTCATATGTTTTCCCTCATATGTGGAAGCTAGAAAGGAAAAAGAAAAAGCAAGGTAGCAGGGGGTGAATCTCATTAAAATCAAAGGAGATCAGTCAAGTAGAAGAAAGGGATCAGAGGGAGGGAGGAGAACAGGGAAAGAGGAAATACTGTGAAATTATATCAACAGCATTATATTGTCATATTATGTGCATGTATGAATAAGTAACAACAAATCCCACAATTGTGTAAAACTATAATGCACATATGAGAAAAACTTTAAAATGTGGCATTAGTTCATTTAATTATTCATGAAGCAAAGATTTTTAGGGAAATAAAACAGCAAGATTCTTTATCTGCTCCAGTATTGCTATAGGGATGTCATTAACTGTCACTGCCCCCCAATTCTTTATCATTAATAAGTGAAAATAATATCATTTCATTGCCAAAGTAATGACCACTTAATACCAGAGCATAAAACGACAATTGTTAGGGAAATTTAAATATTTGTAACAATGAGAAAATTATATTAAAGTTATCCTTTGCCTTCACAAGTGAAATTGGTTGTGCAAATGACATACAAAATCCCATCTTATTAATTTTATCTTGGACCCATTTACAAATGATTTAGGATATCTTAAACATAAGATATCTTAAAAATAAAATCACAATTAAGTGATGGATATAACAAATTCTGTTATCAATGGATAAATACAGTATCTCATATTATATTAAATTTCTGTGTAGTTTTATCTTCTCCCTATGTGTCCTATCCTGAGGTTCTTTCTTCTTCCATAGCCAGTCACTATGATGTTCTGCATTACCTTGGGCCCAGAACCGTGAGTCTGCTGAGAATGGACTGAACCTCTAAAACTATGAGTCAAAATAAAATTTTCCTCCTCTAACTTACTCTTGTCAGGTATTTTAGTAACAGTGATGAAAAACAAACTAAAACAGAAATTGTTACCAGGAAGTGGGGTCATTGCTGTGACTAAATGACCTTGTGGTTCAGAAGCTTTTGGATCTGGTTTGTGGAAAGAATTTTGAAAAATTTAGAGAGGTAAGCTTTAAAATCTTTAGAATGTTGCAAGTGGACCTTAATGGGCAATTTTAGTTGAAGTTCAGAAGACCTGAATGCCAACTGTGGACAATAAAGACTGGGCTTACGTGGTTTCAGAGAAGGAAAATTCCATTGGAAATTGGACTGGATGCCATTCATCTTACTTTCTGGCAAAGAAGTTATCTACATTTTGTCCATGTCCTGAGACTTTCCATTAGGCTGAATTTAAAGGTGATGGACTAATTAATCTGCCAGAGAAAAATGTAAGGCAGTACTGATTCAGGCATTGGCATAAATATTGTTGGTAGTTTTAACCAACTTACTGTAATAATTAGGAGCAGACAGCAAAATATAAATACTTGATTTTCTTGCAGTTGGGACCAGAAAACTGCAGAAAAGTATGAGTAAAACTGGTGCTAAGGAAGGTGTGTTTGTTAGAAAGGATTACAGATACTAAAGAAATGCTAAGTGTTTTACTCACAAACATTAGGAAAGATGGTTTGAAGGCATCTCAGGAATTGGCAAGTCCACACCCATCTCAAGCTCAAGGGTGGAAACTTAAAAATTCCTTTGAGAAGGGACCACAAGAGCATAATGCTTTCACAAGGAAGCCTAGGAACTTGTTCATCATGCTCAGCCACCCAGACACTCAGAGGCTGCTGGAGAGATGATCCTAGGAGGTTTGGCTAGTGCTTGAGATGGTGGCAGGTTATTTGCATCAACCACCTGGTGCTGGCTCTGTATGAAGGAGTTAAGGTGTGATGGAGTCTTCCGGTGAGATTTCAAAGGAAAGCCTGGCAAAGTGTAGCAGTGTTGGAATCCCTGCAGAAAGCCCCTGGGAGGGTGATGAGTGAAAATGTGAGAAGGGAGCTAAAACTTCAGTGGAGACTCTTGAGTTGAAGAGATGCCAGTAATGTGGGACATGCTGAGGAACATTGAAGTTAGAGACAATGTAGATTGCATTCAGCAATTCCGTAGGGGTTGAGTTACGCAAGCCCTTTGGAGAGAACAACATGATGCTTTGTACCCCACAAGCTGAATGTAAATCTACAGGACTTGTTTGCCCAGTTTTTTTTTTTTTTTTTTTTTTTTTTTTTTTTTTGTACCAGGGATTGAACTCAGGGGCACTCAAGCACTGGGCCACATCCCCAGCCCTTTTTTCTTTTTTGTATTTTATTAGAGACAGGGTCTCACTGAGTTGTTAAGTGCCTCTCTGTCTGAGCATTTGGAACACATAGGCCAAAAGGGTAAAAAGATCTGGCTGCTTTCCACACCCTGTTACGGACCTGTTCTGAGCAGGGGTCGTGGCTCTGACATATTGTGAGAACCAAAACCACCCTATAGGAGACTCTGCCCGTGGACATTTGGGCAATACAGAAACTGTTAAGATTATGGAACTCTTGAGAAAGGTCTAAATATATTTTGCATTGTAATATGGGGCTGAGGTTCTGAGGGCCAGGGACAGAATGTTATGGTTCAGATCTGAGGCAACTTCCAGAAGCTCAGGTATGAGAAAATACAGGAATGTTCAAAAGTGAAATTGTTAGATTACGAGAACTGAAAACTGTAACCTAATCAGTGGATTAATACATTGATATGGATAACCAGGTGGTAGCTGTAGACAGGTAGGGAATGGCTAAAGGAAGTAGGTCACTGGAGGCATGCCTTTTAGGTTTACACTTTGTCCATGGTGAGTGGACCGCTCCCCTTCTCCTCCCTCCACCCTTCTCTCATTCATTCCTGGCTGTCATGTATTGAGTGCACATCCACCATGCCCTTCTTTCACAATGTTTACCTTGGCCCCAAAGCTATGGCATTGGCTGACCATGGACTGAACTTCTAAAACTGTGAGCCATAATAAAATTTCCGTATACATGGAATTTTACTTTGCTTAAATAAAGAAATTGTCAAATATCAAGAGAAAGCATTGAAAAAGTTACCTATTAACAGAGCAAAGATATTTTGAAATTTCAAAATATAATATGCAACATGGTACTAGAAATTCTAGCCAGTGAAGTTCTTAAAATATATAAAAGAAAAAAAAAACATATAGATTGGAAAACTAGGAATAAAACTGAAGCTGAAATAATTATATAAATAGCAAATTCTTAATAATCTATAGCAAACCATGTAGAACTAATAAGTATGTTTAGTAGTATTATGTGTACAAAGACAATACAAAAAATTAATTATATTTTTATATATTAGTGATGAACATTTGGAAACCAAAATTAAAAATGTAACACTACTTGCATTTCTTGCTAAGAAAATTAAATACTTATGTATACACATAACCATAATTTTAAAAATTTGTTCTGTGAAAGCCTCTTAAAAGAATGTGAAGAGAAAATTTGGACTGGGAGGAATATTTGTAAATCATATATTCAACAAAGGAATTGTATTTAGAATATATAAAAACTCAAAACTCAATAGTGAAGTGTAGGAGCCCTGTTTGGGGATTGGCTTGAATTGCAGTTGACTATGAGCCGTGGAGATTTGGCCATTGTCGCCACCCGTAGTCTCACGGGATTTTGTTGCGGGATCTGGAGTGACTTGGCCGAAATTGCTGATCGGGTCAGCGCCATTTTAGTGGTGTGTTTGGCGTGAGTTAGTTGTTAGAACCAGAGAGAAAAGTTATCAGAATAAAAAGCTGTTTGTCTCCAGTTTGCTTCTAAAGTTCTTCCCGCGGCTCCGGTGCTCCGAGCGCTTCAGGCGACGACAGGATGTTCTAAGACGTCTATGTGTAACCAACATTTTTACCCGTCATCGGATAATCAAGGCTGTGCCCTTGACCCCTGTCTTAGGTTGATATGTGTTGCCGCCTGAAGCGCTCGGAGCACCGGAGCCGCGGGAAGAACTTCAGAAGCAAACTGGAGACAAACAGCTTTTTATTCTGATGACTTTTTCTCTCTGGTTCTAACAACTAAACTCACGCCAAACACACCACTAAAATGGGCGCTGACCCGATCAGCCATTTCGGCCAAGTCACTCCAGATCCCGCAACAAAAATCCCGTGAGACTACGGTGGCGACAATGGCCAAATCTCCACGGCTCATAGTCAACTGCAATTCAAGCCAATCCCCAAACAGGGCTCCTGCATTTCCCCCTTTTTGTTTTAAAAGAGGTAATGCTCTAGGACGTCTATGTGCAACCAACATTCTTACCCCGTCATCGGATAATCAAGGCTGTGCCCTTGACTCCTGTCTTAGGTTGATATGTCGGCCACATGAGACTGTCCCGTGCGACTGTGCCTGTCTTAGGTTGTCCCCCTCTGGGGATCTTACCCGTCATTGGCTAACCAGCCATCCAATGGAGCCCTTTAGGATCGACTATATATGATGACTAACAGCCGTCCAATTGTGAGGAGATGTTGCGGCTTTAAGGCGACAAGCCTTTTGGTGATGAGCCAAATTGCATAGCATATCAAATTGTTTAAACAAATCAGCTGCCCTAAGTTCCAACAAGTAACACACTGAATTCTCTAGACAAATACCCGCAAGGCATTGTCCCGTAAAGTCCCAAACAATGAAAGATCAAAATGTCCATTTGTTGTAACATGTTGATGTAGGAGGCCCCATGCATGTAGAGCAGAGGCCACACTGTTGGTGAGGTTGTTTGATGTTTGAGCAGCAGGGATGCTTGCGGCGGCCGCGATCCCTGCAGCTGTAGCAGCAGACGTCTTTTTTATGTTTAGACAATGCCACCGGCAAATCTTCAGGGCCCGCTACCTAGAAACTCAAGCATCAATTATTAAAGGAAAGGCAGTGCTATTGCAGCACTGAGTCAAGAGGCGAGTTGTCAAACTACGAAATAGAATAATTAGATTAGAAAATTAAAGTTGATTTTTGTTCACACACATCGCTGGTTGAGCTTCTACAAACATAAGTTGGAAAAATATCATATTTAGAACAAAACAAAGAAAGACTGAGGGTAATTACTGCATTAAAGATAGATTAAAGAAAAGGTAAAGGCACTTTAGAGAAATAATTTGTTAGCTGGAACCCTTGAGTCTCTGTATACAGAGCAATCTTTTACCTGTTGAGATAATTGAAATTAATGAGCTATTAAACAAATGAAGTTAATAACAAATAAACAATCTTAAGTCAAAACACCAAAATATCAGGTTATATAGCACTAGTCATATTGTTTGCTAAAGAGAAGTCCCAGGGACACCTATAAATCAAAATTGAAAGTACCTTCATTTATAAAATTATTTACCTAAATTGAATACTCTAAACCTAAAATGAATTAAAGTTATTTGGATCCATATATATATATATATATTTTCTTTTTCATAAGCGCTTTGTTCTATGTGACGTCACACTGGACAAACAAACATACAAAACATATATTTGTGACGTCACATTAACATGAAATATAGACAAATGTACAGACATAAAGACATGTATAAAAAAGAAAAAAAAAATACAATTGTGTGCACACTAAAGAGAGATCTCCTCGTCCCGGCCGGGAGAAATGACACTTAAGTTGTGAAATATTTTGAAGGACTCTTTTGAGGGAATCATTCTATACCTTCATCTTGGTCCTCTTGATTTTGTACCTTTTTTATTAATCTTGATTCTTCAATAACTTCATCTTGATCATTTTGATGTGGTACCTGTTTTATTAATCTAGATGGTATCCATATTGGAGAGGATTCGTCTTTTGGAAAAACACAAACAGATCCTCTTCCCCAAATTAGTACTGGATCTGGACCCTTCATGTACCTGAAAGAACATCCTTCCAGTAAACCAAAGGTTTATGTTGTTGGTGTGGATTCCAATGTCTGTCTCCAGCAGAATAACCATTAGAGTCTAAAGTTAAAAAATTTAAGGTAAACAGGGCAACTGCCAATCTGTCCTTAGGACTTTTCCAATTTCCTTCTTTTTGTTTTAATAACATAATTTTCAGTGTTCGGTTTGCTCTTTCAATAATGCCCTGACCCTGAGGATTGTATGGGATGCCTGTTTTATGGGATATATTGAATTTTGCGCAAAACTCTTTGAAAGATGAGGATGTATATGCGGGGCCATTATCTGTTTTAAGCATTTTGGGGATGCCCAATGCAGCAAAAGCTTGCAAGCAATGAGATGTAACATCTTTAACTTTTTCTCCAGAATGTAAGGAAGCAAAAATCATGCCTGAACATGTATCTATGGTCACATGAATAAATCGCAATTTTCCAAAACTTGGCTCATGAGTAACATCCATCTGCCACAAATGATTGGGCATCAATCCTCTAGGGTTAACGCCGAAATGAGGATTGGGCAAAATGTGTCATACAAGATTTACAATCTTTTACAATTGTTCTGGCTTGCTCCTTTGTGATTTTAAAACTACGTTGCAAGGTGGTGCTGTTGACATGAAACTGGGAGTGAAATAAAGTAGCTTGTTGTAGCGCTGAAAGTATAAATACTGTTTTTGTAAGTTCATCAGCCTTTTGATTACCTTCATGGAGGGGACCAGGCAAATTAGTATGTGCTCTAATATGGCCTACGAATAGGGGTTCTTTTCTTGCCCACAAAAGTTTTTGTATTTGATAAAACAATTTAAAGGCTGGAGTATGAGGTGCTATTGGTCCTGCTAACTCTAATTTTGGGACGGCTTGTACAATATAGTGGCTATCTGAAAAAATGTTTACGGCTGGTCCCTAAAATTTTCCAGAGCTCTTACCACAGCTTCCAATTCCACTAGTTGAGCTGATTTGTGTGCAGTTATGTAAGTCATATTTTCTTTTTTAGTGACTACTGTAGCAGTACCATTTGAGGACCCATCTGTAAATACATTAAATGCCTTAGGAATAGGTTGATTTTTTATTACCTGTGGAAATATAATAGGATGATTAATACAAAAAGATAATATAGGGGACTTAGGAAGATGATTATCAAAATTTGCAGAAGTAGAGCATTTAGCTATAGCCCAATCATTATCATTGAAGCATAAGTATTCAATCTGTGATGATGAATAGGGAGTAATAATAGTAGCAGGGTGAATGCCAAATATTTTAGTAGAAGTCTTAAGTCCTTGAAGAATAAGTTTAGCCACCATGGAGGTATAAGATTCAATTATACTTTTAGGAGAGACGGGCAAATGTATCCATAATAAAGGCCCTTGTTGCCAAAATACTCCTGTGGGTGTATATTGTGAAGAAATAATAATCAACATCAGCGGTTGAGTTAAATCAAATCTATCACAATGAGCTCCTTCGATGGCTTTTTCTACTAACTTTAAAGCTTTCCTAGCATCAGGAGTCAATGTTCGTGGTGAAGATGGATCAGGATCTCCACGAAGGATGTCAAATAAAGGTTTTAGTTGGCCAGTAGTGAGATTTAGTGTAGGGCGAAGCCAATTAATGTCTCCCAGTAGTTTTTGGAAATCATTGAGGGTGGTCAAATGTTCTTTATTTATTAAAATTTTTGGGGTCTAACAAAAGTATCCATGATTTTAAATCCTAAATATAATATGGGAGATCTGGTTTGAACTTTTTCTTCTGCTATATATAGTCCATATTTTTTTAAATTTTCTACCACATCACTGAATATATTAAATAAGATTTTTTGATTAGGGTGGGCCAATAAAATATCATCCATGTAATGTAGACACATGAGGTTTGGATATTTATTTTTAATGGGTTGGATAGCCTTGTCCACATATATTTGGCATATGGTGGGGCTATTAGCCATTCCCTGTGGTAAAACCTTCCATTGATATCTCTGATCAGGGCCATTATTGTTCATAGAAGGAACGGAAAAAGCAAACCTGGGGGCATCCAGAGGATGTAGGGGAATAGAAAAGAAGCAATCCTTTATATCAAGAGTAATAAGATGGAAATTTTTTGGAATAGCTACGGGGACTAGGAAGTCCAGGTTGAGTAGGCCCCATAACTTGCATGGTTTTATTGATTTGTCTAAGATCATGTAACAATCGCCATTTTCCTGACTTTTTCTTGATCACAAATATGGGGGAATTCCAGGGAGAGGTGGAAGGTTCTATATGACCTGCTTCTAATTGTTCCTGAACTAATTGGTGGGCCGCTTGTAATTTCTCTTTAGATAGGGGCCACTGAGGGACCCACACTGGCTTATCAGAAAGCCATGGTATTTTCAAAATTATTTTCTCAGTGGCCCCGAAAAAAAAATATCTTTTTCCTTTTATGACAATGATTACTTTTAGGGTTAAGATTACTCTGTACTTTTGATAATGAGTTCTTTTATGGTTAAGATTACCCTGTAGGTTTTCACATTTAACATCTGCAGGCTTGGTTGCAAGGTGTACTCCCATTTGTTGCAAAATATCTCTTCCCCATAAAGTAACCGGTAGATTAGGTAAAACATAAGGCTGAAATGTTCCTTTATGGCCTTCATCATCCTCCCATTTTAAAATTACTGCACTTTTATCTGGGAGGTTATTATATCCCAAGCCTCTTAAACTGGTTGAAGCTTTTTGCAGAGGCCAGTGCTTGGGCCATTGGCGTAAATTAATAATGGAAGAGTCAGCTCCAGTATCTATTAATCCCTCCATTTCTATTCCTTGGATTTTTATTTTACACATAGGCCTCCTTGAACAGTCTCGAACCCAGCAAGCCATGGGACTTGAGTCAGTGGAACAAAATCCTCTATTGTTCCCTTCTTGAGGCATACCCATTTTAAATGAATTATGTAAATTGGGAAGGAGAAGCAACTGAGCAATTCTATCTCCTTGATTAACAGAACTTACACTTTGGGGTGAGCTAAGCATTATTTTTATTTCCCCTTTGTAGTCTGAGTTTATTACACCTGGGGTCACTTGCAAACCTAATAAGCTTTTAGGACTACGCCCGATAATAAGTCCTACAGTCCCTGAGGGAAGAGGTCCCCTGACTCCTGTGGGAATCAGTTGAACCCCCATTTCAGGTGTTAACACTATTCGGGCGGTGGAACAGAGGTCTAATCCTGCATTTCCTCTTGTTCCTCTGGCGAGGGAGTGGATGGGTAGTAGGGATTGTGTCGGGGAAGCATCTGAGTGGATGCTTGAGGATACTCCTTCTGCAATGCCCCGTACATTTGTGGGCCCCGGGGTACTGGGCCCCGTGCCCCGTTTTTTGAATTCCTGAACAAAGGATTTCCATGGATGTCAAATTTTGAATAGCATTTATTGGCCCAATGATTTCCCTTTTTACACCTGGGGCAGCGGCCTGGGGCATGGTATGAGCTTGATCTTATTTCTCTTTTGGGATTTTGCCTAGAATTGCCTGATTGATTATGATAATTTTGCCTGGAATATCCTGATTGATTATAATGTCTACGTTTAGCCTTTGTGAAATTTCGAGAGGAAGCACCTCTCATTGAGGCTGCAATCACATTTCCTGTGACAAAGGCGCCATTTATATCTTTACATAGTTGTATATATACGGAAAGATCCTTTTTTAGTTCTCCATGGCCTGATGGCTGCTTGGCACCATTTATTTGCATTTTCATAAGCTAATTGAACAACTAAAGGCATAGCTTGGTCAACATCTGCAAACACACTACCTGCAGTTCTCAAAAGTCGATCAGCAAAGTCGGCATACGGCTCATTAGGTCCTTGAATCACTTTTGACAAGCTACCTTGTAGATCCCCAGGTCCTTGTACAGTTTTCCATGCCTCTAAGGCAGCTGCATTTATCTGAGCATATATATCTGAGTCATAATCTGTTTGAGCCTGTAAGTCTGCGAATTGCCCTTCTCCTGTGAGCATGTCTATATTATAGTTTTCAAACCCTGCAGCCCGCGTTTCTTTTAGCCGTTTCTATACAAAGTTCTTGGAATTGCGATCGCCAAACCAAGAATTGCCCCCCGCTTAATGTTGCTTTACATAGACTTTTCCAGTCTGAGGGGGTTAAGCTAAAGGTGTTAAGGGACTCCAGCATACTCAACGTGAAAGGAGCTTGGGGCCCATAAGTCATTACTGCCTCTTTGAGATTTTTTATTGTTTTGAAATCTACTGACTGATGGACACTCTGTCCATTTTTCTTTTCAAATGCTGGCGGTTCCCAATGTATCTGTGAGTTGTCCTCGAGAGCGCATAAGCGATCAGAAAGACTTTTTATTTCTGTTTCTAGGGTATGCAAATGCCTAGTAATACCCTTCATATTTTCTGTAATGGATTCCACCCATGGGGGAGTAGTCACTTCCACAAGTGACTCCTCTGCCTGACGGACCTTTTTCTCGGTCTTTTTTAATTTCTTTTTCCTCATTTTCTCAGGATCACTTTTACTAGATTCCTCACCACTGCTAATTTCACTGACAGCAATATCCTGAGGCCCAGGTTCCAGTGAGAGCAAGTATCCTTCAGCTTTCGCCAATAACTCCCGAATAGCTTTAATAGCTTGGATTTTTGTCATTTTTGGGTCTCTTCTAATACTCTCTTTACTGGTCTCAGTTGGCCCAGTGGAATCTACACTTTTTTGATCACTTTCATTTTTGTCTATATACTCCTCACTGAGAACAGAGTCAGGTATATCAAGGAGTCTTTGCATAGCCTCTATCACTTGGGATTCAGTTATATTCGAACCCATCTTTAGAGACCTTTCAGTTCTTACCTGTCCGCTCCGAAGTTCCCCGTACGGGCCGCCACCTGTTGCCGCCTGAAGCGCTCGGAGCACGGAGCCGCGGGAAGAACTTCAGAAGCAAACTGGAGACAAACAGCTTTTTATTCTGATGACTTTTCTCTCTGGTTCTAACAACTAACTCACGCCAAACACACCACTAAAATGGCGCTGACCCGATCAGCCATTTCGGCCAAGTCACTCCAGATCCCGCAACAAAATCCCGTGAGACTACGGGTGGCGACAATGGCCAAATCTCCACGGCTCATAGTCAACTGCAAGATATGTCGGCCACATGAGACTGTCCCGTGCGACTGTGCCTGTCTTAGGTTGTCCCCCTCTGGGGATCTTACCCGTCATTGGCTAACCAGCCATCTAATGGAGCCCTTTAGGATCGACTATATATGATGACTAACAGCCGTCCAATTGTGAGGAGATGTTGTGGCTTTAAGGCGACAAGCCTTTTGGTGATGAGCCAAATTGCATAGCATATCAAATTGTTTAAACAAATCAGCTGCCCTAAGTTCCAACAAGTAACACACTGAATTCTCTAGACAAATACCCGCAAGGCATTGTCCCGTAAAGTCCCAAACAATGAAAGATCAAAATGTCCATTTGTTGTAACATGTTGATGTAGGAGGCCCCATGCATGTAGAGCAGAGGCCACACTGTTGGTGAGGTTGTTTGATGTTTGAGCAGCAGGGATGCTTGCGGCGGCCGCGATCCCTGCAGCTGTAGCAGCAGACGTCTTTTTATGTTTAGACAATGCCACCGGCAAATCTTCAGGGCCCGCTACCTAGAAACTCAAGCATCAATTATTAAAGGAAAGGCAGTGCTATTGCAGCACTGAGTCAAGAGGCGAGTTGTCAAACTACAAAATAGAATAATTAGATTAGAAAATTAAAGTTGATTTTTGTTCACACACATCGCTGGTTGAGCTTTTACAAACATAAGTTGGAAAAATATCATATTTAGAACAAAACAAAGAAAGACTGAGGGTAATTACTGCATTAAAGATAGATTAAAGAAAAGGTAAAGGCACTTTAGAGAAATAATTTGTTAGCTGGAACCCTTGAGTCTCTGTATACAGAGCAATCTTTTACCTGTTGAGATAATTGAAATTAATGAGCTATTAAACAAATGAAGTTAATAACAAATAAACAATCTTAAGTCAAAACACCAAAATATCAGGTTATATAGCACTAGTCATATTGTTTGCTAAAGAGAAGTCCCAGGGACACCTATAAATCAAAATTGAAAGTACCTTCATTTATAAAATTATTTACCTAAATTGAATACTCTAAACCTAAAATGAATTAAAGTTATTTGGATCTATATATATATATATTTTCTTTTTCATAAGCGCTTTGTTCTATGTGACGTCACTGGACAAACAAACATACAAACATATATTTGTGACGTCACATTAACATGAAATATAGACAAATGTACAGACATAAAGACATGTATAAAAAGAAAAAAAAAAAAAAAAAAAAAAAATACAATTGTGTGCACACTAAAGAGAGATCTCTTCGTCCCGGCCGGGAGAAATGACACTTAAGTTGTGAAATATTTTGAAGGACTCTTTTGAGGGAATTATTCTATACCTTCATCTTGGTCCTCTTGATTTTGTACCTTTTTTATTAATCTTGATTTTTTAATAACTTCATCTTGATCATTTTGATGTGGTACCTGTTTTATTAATCTAGATGGTATTTATATTGGAGAGGATTTGTCTTTTGGAAAAACACAAACAGATCCTCTTTTTCAAATTAATATTGGATCTGGACTTTTTTATGTACCTGAAAGAACATCCTTCCAGTAAACCAAAGGTTTATGTTGTTGGTGTGGATTCTAATGTCTGTCTCCAGCAGAATAACCATTAGAGTCTAAAGTTAAAAAATTTAAGGTAAACAGGGCAACTGCCGTGAAGAACCAACCAACTTATTTTACCCTGATTTGATTATTTCACATTGTTTATATATAATGAATTACAATATTGCCCTACATATAGATATACCAATATTATGTCTCAATGAAAAACAGGCAAAACACTTACAAACATATCAACAAGGAACGTATGGCAAATAAGTACATGAAAAATATACAAATATCAGTAGCTATTAGGTGAATGCCAATTTAAAGCACAATGAAATATTACTACATATCACTATCAGAGTGACTCAAGTAAAAATATTGTGATAACAGCAAATGTCAGCAAGGATACAGAGAAACTGAATCACTCATAGAAAGCTATTGGAAATGTAAAATGGTACTGCTATTTCAGAAAAAAATATGGCAGTCTACAAAGCTAAATATTCACTAATTATTTAAATAAATTTAATAATAAGTACATAAAATATGTTTGAAGAGATAGATATATCCAACATGATTACATGATGTATACATGTGTTGAAACTTCACATGGTACTCCATTAAGTACATTTTTTGTGTGTTTTATGTTTCAGTTAAAATAAATTTAATAAAATACATAAAAATGCACTAATCATACAGGCCAACAACTGTAACTATAGGTCATTTTCCCCAGGGAAATGAAAACTTGTCATAAAAACCTATGAAGAAATGTTCATAATAACTCTAATTATAAAACCATAATGTAGAAACATCAAAATATCCTTTAGTATGTAAATGGCTAAACAAACTGTGGTAAATCCATACCAAAATTGCTGCTTAGTTATAAAAACATACTATCCCTTTATATACACAACTTGAATGAATATCAATGGCATTATCCTAAGTGAAAAAAAAATCTCAAAATGTCACACAGTCTGACGCCATTTATGTAACATTATTTAAATAACAAAATTATATAGGTGGAGTACATATTAGTGGTTCCCAGAAATGTAATGAGGAAGGGGGTAGCTAAAGCTAAAAGGGTAATCAAAGGGGAGATGGATTCTTTGGGTAGAACTGTGGTATTGAACATATAAGTCTGTTGGAGGCAATGGGAATTTGTAATCTCAATACATGCCAAATCTTTGATATAAAAATTATTTTTTAACTAAAGAAAATAAGAAGCAGCAAATAGAGAAAATATTTTCCATACCTTCCATTTTTTCTGCCTAAAGATGGGATATAAATTATCCTTTACTGAAAACAAGTCTTCTCAGCACAGACATGGCACTGGAGGAATTTGCAAATAAATACACTCCATTTGTTTCTTCCTTTTTTTTGCCTTCTCACTCTTTCCCTTCTTTGGAAGCCTAAAGCCACTTTCCCTTGTTCTGTCGTTTCTCAACAAATGTATTATTCTTTGTTGAACATGTAATGTAAGACAGGGTTCTGAGATATTGCCTTGAGTTACCTTTATTGACGTTTCTCCCATGCTATGTTCACCTCCCATGTTAATAAACTTGTTTTTTTTTTTCATCTTAATCTTTTGTTAGAGTGATGTGTTCCAACTACAATCTTGTAGTAGATGAGGAGAACTGATATTTCCTCCTCATGTTAGTTTTTTTTTTTGTTGTTGTTGTTGCTGTGACCAAAATATCTGACAAAAAAAAAAAAATTTAGAGGAAGAAATGATTTTGGGAGTGGTCACAGTTTCAGAAGTCTTAGTCCATGGTCATGGTCATGGTCTAAATAAGATTGATGGATATTATCATTGCTCTGGATTTGAGATTAAGCAGAAAGTCATGGTGGAAGGGCATGGTGAAGGAAAACTGCTCAGTTCTTGAGAACCAGGAAGTTGTCTGAGTTTGAGTATAAGGAGCCAGGGATAATACAATTTTAGATTCCACAAATGAGATTGCACACCCCCAGTGACCTACTTCCTACAGCCATTATCTACCTGTCTACAGTTTTCACTCAGTAATCATTTATATTATTAATCAATTAAATGGATTAATTTACTGATGAGATTGCAGCTTTTATGATCTAATCCTTGCCTAAAACATTCACTTTTGAGATCTGCTGCAATGCAGACCATACTTTCAACACTGAGCTTTTTGGTGATGTTCCAGATCAAAATGATAACACTCCTCAATACCATGTGTTAAATATCATGTGTTAAAATTTCATGGAACAAGTTGCATACATATACAAACACAGAGATTTTGAGCATATAAGTGCATGTAAAACTGGTGAAATCTAAATAAGATTGATGGATATTATCAGTGGATTTCTGGAAGTGATATTTTACTATATGTATGCACAATGTTACCATTGGGTAAAACTGGGTTAAAATTATATAGAATCTCTCTGAATTATTTCT
Organism: Tamias sibiricus; assembly: GCA_025594165.1. Taxonomy (NCBI): domain Eukaryota; kingdom Metazoa; phylum Chordata; class Mammalia; order Rodentia; family Sciuridae; genus Tamias; species Tamias sibiricus. The sequence goes on from CM046667.1 coordinate 135,218,246, forward strand.
TACAACTGCATATGAATCTATAATTATTTAAATATAAAATATTGACAAAATATGATTCTGAGATTTCATGTAATGTTTTCTTCATAATTGCATCACATAAGAAAGAGAACTGGCTTTTAATGATGAACAATAATGATCAGTTTATATTTGGGACTTATGGGTATGAATTAGGAACCATGGTTGAAGAGCACAGGGAAAAAGATTTGAGCTTAACATAAACAAGAATCTTTATGTGATTTACAAAATTAAAATCAGAAGCTGTTATGAGTTGTTGGTGTGGTTGTTAAAAGGAAGACTGAAACAATGTGTTAGCAGGCAAAAACTACAGTTATAGTCTTCTTTAATATTCAGAGTTTTTGAAAAGAACAAACAGGAATCTGAGAATACATCCACAGAACTTAGTAAGTGTTCCAAGTATTATTTGACAGTGATCTAACTTTCCTACATACATATATGAATACACCACAGTGAATCTCCACACCATGTATATCCACAAGACTGGGATCCTATTTAGAATAAGATATACTCCATATTTGTATAAAATGTTGAAATAGAGTACTGCCATGTATAATTAAAAAGAAAAAAGAAAAATAAAAAAACAATTAATAAAATATGAAAATGGAGAAAAAAATAAGTGCCCTAACAATTTCCCTTGAAAACTGTCTTTAAATTATATCTCACTTTCTAAAATGAATTGTATGTGTATATTTGAATTATACAACATGGTGTTATGGAATACATATAGATAGTGAAAAGTTTACTATAATGAGGGAAATTAGTAAATTAACATATCCATTATCTGAAATAGTTACTTTTTTTTTTTTTTTTTTTTTTTTTGTGGCAAGAGCAGCTAAAACCTATCCATTTAGCAGGAATCCCATATACAATACAACTTTATTACATATAGTCCTCACATTGTACATACATTTAATCTCTAGACTTGCTCTATAAATATGCTACTTTTTATCCTCTACATATATTTTCTCATTTCCTCCCTGCTCCCTGCCCCTTGTAAACAGTTTCTTGTCTGTATATTTGTATTTTTAGATTACACAAATGAGATTGCACAGGAGTATTAATTGTATTATTTATAGCTTTTTCCCCATTTCATTGTGGGTATTTTTCATTGGGAAAGTATGTTCATCTCCAACTAAGGCTGTAGATATGTCACTTTTCAACTTTTCAGTTTTATTTTTGTTTCTACCGGATAATGTTTGTTTTCCTATTTTAAAATTAAGTAATTAGGAGCATTTTTGATAAATGATAAATGGTTTAAAACTATGGTTATATTATTTCCATTTGGATACAATTATAAACTATTAAAGACATCAATGCTTACTACTTTCAATGTTTGTTTTTACTTTGATTTCTATTTTTTCCGATGTATCCAATACCCCTCAGCTTTGATTCTTTTAGCACTTCATTAATAAATCTTTTTTACCATTCCTTATTTTCAATCTATCTTTATTATTATATTTTGAAGTATTATTTGTGAACTGCTTAAAGTTAGATTTTTCTTGTATGATTCATAGCACTTTTATCTATTTTGAAATCTCATATCTTCAGTAATGTACTTAATGTGTTCACATTTATTACAATTTCTGGAATGGTTGTCATTGACCCATTATTTTATCTGACATACCTTTAACAATTTCCATGTCCTAAGTTGTTTATTTTACATTTAAAGACTTGTTGAATAAAACGCTTGTTAAATTAATGTGATTTTCTTTGTTTCATATTGTTTCTATTTGTAAAATTTATGCATCGTACATTGCTTGATAAATTATCACTTCATATGTATATATATATATGTATATATATAATCTATAAGCATCTAGTATTAATACCTATATCCTATTTTCAAAGACAAGGCATTTATCATGAAATCACTTTCTCTGTCTATATTTTCTTGGTAATTATATATATCTATATATATCTATATATATACATAATATATAAATATAATATATCACTACAGAAAACTATAAAATTGATAGCATATACATTTTTGCATCATCAAGTATTTATGTAGTTCAAATTAAAGTACATATGGCCATTTAAGGAATAAAATTGAAAATTACTCTGATTTGACTATTCATAATAACTAAAATTTTAGAATTTATCTTTCAAACACTTTTATGTCTATACTCTTATTTATTTATAAATATACATATATTATACATTAATTATTTTTGCAAATAATTACACATATATAATTATAAATATATAATTATTTATACAAATAATATATGCAATTTTATTATTATCTTTAGTATACCATTCTCAGTGGTAAGACTGATGTATTCAGAGCTATATATCATCAGTGAACTTTTATAATGGTATTTAATATGCATATATTTTCTGAAGACATTGCCCAATGACTTCTATCATCCAAATGGCTAAATTCATGCATTTTAAATATAAATATGAGATTTGTCACATCTCCAATCAAGAGTAACCAAGATGCATTTTAAGATATAAATCTGATCTACCAAAATATGCATTTCCATTTTATAACATGTAACATGCTAAGTAACCATTAAGAAAATTTAAGTAGAGTTAGTATAAAGTGAAAAGAAAAGGCCATAAGTATTATTACATTGACTAACTGAAATTTATCTAAAGTTGACATCTAAAAAATGTTATAAATATGATCAAAACCTTTCCTGTATTTTAAAGCAAGCTTCAGGTACTTTTACTTACATTGCTAAGAAGGGTCTATTCTTAACTTGAAAAAATTTTAATATTACATGATAAATTGCTTTCTATGGCTTATGTAGATTTTTTATATGATTCATCTCTTTTTCTCATTCCTATTATCAATTTGATTCAAATTATTGAGAACATATTTATGTGCTGATATGGTGAATGTATTTAACAATGAAAATTAAAGGATTAAAATTCTTGAAGGAGTCACTCTAGCAATCTCTGTCAAATGTACTTCTCTGTATCTCAGGTTCAATCCCTTCTCTCCATTCCTATTCTTGCAATAAAATTTAACCCTTTCCTTATTTCTGGAATATTAAAATCATGTAAAAAATCTTTCCACACATAGATTTACTTTATATATCAGAAATGTTAACTCTTTGTCATGTTTCCCCAAAATATTACCTACCATTTTGTTGTTGTTGTTTTTTTAACATTTTAAGATACTTTTAGACCTGCAAAAAGGTTACAAATACAGTGCAGAGATTTCCACTACCCATTTTACCCAGTTTTCACTAATGTTAATATCTTACAAATGCGTAAGTACCATTATCAAACTAAGAAACTAACCTTGGTATAATACTATTTGCTAATCTTAAACTTAAATCATATTTCACCAGTTTTCCAACTAATGTCCTTTTGCACATCCAGGAGCCAATACAGGATCCTTTATTTATGTTTCCTTAGCCTTCTCCTGTGACAGGCCCTTAGTCTTTCCATTTTTTTGTTTTGTTTTGGTTTGTTTGTTTTGGGTTTTTGTTTTGTTTTTTTAACTATGAAACAAACTTTGGGTAAGCATTTGTAAAATATCCCACAGTTTGTTCATATTTGATATTTTTTCTTGATTAGACTGAGGTTACAGATTTGGAGGGATTAATACTGCATAGGTGTTGTGCCTTTCTAATGGCATCATCTACAGCCATGCTTGATGTCAGTAAGTCTTGAAAACATTGAGAACTTGGTTAATTAAAGTGGTTGTTAAATTCAGCATTTACTCAAGAGTATGAAAATTAAGATACACTTTTAGGGGTATGTAAAAATGCATGGACACCTATTAAAACTACTAACATTAATTTTGAAAGAAAATACTTTGAGTCTATGCAAATACATTATTCTCAAAATTTTGTCAATTCATATTACTATTCATTGTGGATCTTGCCTGCCATAATTCTTGCTGGGATGATTTACTGGTGATTATCTTTTTCCCTTATTCCCTCTACATTTATTAATTGGAATCCTTTTGTAAGGAAGAGCTGTCCTCTCACCACCATTCATTCATGATTTCTATTACTTTTTCATCAGTATTGATTCATGAATATAAGTTATATTCATTGGATTTAATTCAAAAATATTTTTTTATTCTTCAAATCATTGCAACTTTGGCAATTTGGGTCTCTTTCAGTTTGGCTGGTGTCTTATCACCTTACCTCATTTTTTTCTCCAAAAATTATGTACTTTGTTACCACAAGATATTCCAGGTCCATCACTCACTTCTGAAATTAACCATCATTATATGATCTCTGGATCTTTTTATTGGTTTTTTGATGGTTGGTTTGTTGTTTTTGGTATGAGGGATTGAACCCAAGGGCATTTAACCACTGAGCCATATACCCAGCCCTTTTTAGTTTTTATTTTGAGACAGGGTCTCGCCAAGCTGTTTACAGCCTCATTAAATTGTTGAGGTTGACTTTGAACTTGTGATCCTCCTGCCTCAAGCCACTGGGATTATAGGTGTGTGCCACCATGCCGGGCCTTTTATTGTGGAATGGTATTTGAAGAACAAATTCAGGGAGCTAGGGTTATGTTTGTGTGTGTGTGTGTGTGTTGCTGCTCTTGGCGTGTCAGTATTTCTTGGCCTTCTAGAAAGAAAGAGCTATGAATTAAATATATGCAAACTATCTTAGTATATAGAATAGCTGCTATCTTTATTTACTTGTAGGACTATACACATAGTAAAATACACATGGATTAATAGTGATATTTCCAACTGTAATCCACTACCACAGGGTTTGTTTAGCACTTCCATGTCTTTAATTGTAACTTCATGTTTGAAAATGAAAAATCTTACTTTGCATTATTACAAGGTATTTCCTTATTTTTCAAAACTTATTATACATATATGGTAACTTCAGACTTGCTAGCCAATTTTCCCATCCACTTTTCTTTTCAGTTCTCTATCTCATGCCTTTGGAAGTTCTGTTTTTAGGCATATACACACACATTTAAGATAAATTTTAACAAAATTGTTAACAGAAATCATGAATAACATAACAAAATGAAATAATACAAGAATCATTAAGAAATTTTCACTTAAGAATTGTAAAGGGTCAAAGACATCAGGTCTTTTTTTATGTGTATTTTTTTTTTTTGTTTGGTAGGTTGTGTGTTTGTTTTTTGTTGTTGTTGTTTTTGTTTTGTTTGTTCAAGCTAATGCTAGGCTGGTGCTGCATTGTCACCAGTGCTGCCATGGAGAAGGAGAAGTCTTGGTCTTTGTTGACCTCCACCTGACTACTCCTATAGTAGAAGGTGCCTCCTCACTCCCCTCTGCCTGCACCCGTGCAGCCTCTGCTCCCCTTTGAAGTCTGCACACCCACCAAGATGGAGAATGACAAGAACTCCTTCAAACACAACCTGGTCAACTGGAAACTCTTTTGTCTATAACCTGGGTTCTTGGCTACAGTCTTCTCATTATCCATGCAGACTATGCTTCAGACTCTGAATAATGAGATCAAACAATTCTGTGACCATCTTCCATGTTCAGAACTTACAGTTTTTCCAAAATCAGTGACTGGGTTGGAATATACATTTAGTGTATCTGATCCAATTTCCTATGAAGGGTGCATTGAAAACCTAATAAATTTCTTAAATCATCCTGTAGAAGAACAGAATAATCTTATTCTGTCATAATAGATAACTTTTTGAACAGAAGGATCCAATTTATGATGCATATCTATTTCCCATTTTCTTACTTCAGCATTCAGTGGTATGAATCATACTAATTTTGGCTATTCTCCGGGACCATCTTATATTCTTGTGAAAATGAACAGATTATTTGGATTAAAGCCTGAAGGTCAACCAAAGATAGGATGTGTTTCAAAGGATGAAAACATAGCAGCTATAGCAGCTTATCCTAATTGTGGAGCTAGACTCAAAGTAATTTCCGTATCATTGGGAAAAACTGCATATGGGGTATCTACAGTTGCTGTCCAGATCCTACTTAGAACTGATAGTACCAGGAATAAAGTAACAGTTGAGTGCAAAAATGATGTATCACCCAATCTAAAAATACAAAGATGATTATGACAAGTTTTGGGGATTAATTATGTTAAAAAATCACAACACATATATATAATATGAGTAGGCTGTCTCCTCAGGATAAATGTTGTATTGTCTATCTTCATTTTGCATCCGCTGGACTTGCTGTTCTAGAATTAAGAGACTACCTTGGAGAAAGGTGTGTGTTAGTTGATACTTGGGAAACCTCATAATGGCTTATAGATCCTAGTGTTCAATGTCTTCTGAAGTAAACTGCCTGTTGCCCTTTGAACCAGTGTACAGTTGTCTGATTAGGACCATTAAACACCAGATTTCAAACACAGAATGGGGTTCTTGTCCTCTTTTTATGTGGTTTAACTGCCAAGTGTCTAAAGAATAATGTGCTGTGCTATGTAAATATTTTATAGATTTAACAGCAGTTAACTGTCATATTTTGATGCCAACAATGTTTTAGGGGATAAAATGTTACCTGGCCAACATTAAGTGACTTCATACCTACAAGAAATGTGTGTGAAGAAGTTCCATATATGAGGAGGAAAAAAAAATAAAAGTGAATCTGTTAAAACAAAATAATAGTAAAGGAAAGGATCCCTACAGGAATTAAAATGTACTAAAAGTGATTTTAATAAAGATTGAGACATTAGTACAGAATTAAAAAGTAACACAGTAATATCATTGCATGTCCAGTAAGAGTTCTGAATACTCATGGAAAATATATTACAAAAGTACTTTGGTATAAACTTTGATTATGCTACTTCTTAAAGTTATGTTCATGATAAGGTATTTAAACTATATTTCCTCAAATATTTGGTAACCTTATCATTGTGTAATGTATTTCTTTGTCCATGATCGTATTTCTCATTTTAATTTTCACTTTGTCTGATATTTAAAAAAGCTACACATTTCATTTTGTATACACCATTTTCATTATTTTGCTATGAGGCTATCTATATCTTTATATATAAAGTGGATTTCTTAAAGACAAGATGTAGTTGTGGCTTGACATTTTAAATTCAGTTTTATAGTCTAACTGTATTTAGAGTATTCACATTTAAAATAATTATTGATTTAGTTGAATTAATCTACATTTTGATGGCTCTTCTCCTTTTTTATATCTTGAGTTCTCCTCCTTTCTGCCATTAATTAGACTAATTGAGCATTTTTTTTTTCCACTTTATGTTTTTATGTTTTCATTGAGTGTACTTTTTAAAAAGTGTGTTAGCTGTTGCTGTAGGGTTTATTGTATATATGTTAATTAATATCAGGCTGCCTTAAAATAAAATAGAACACTTTTTCCATGTTCCCTTGAAGCTGTGCATGTCTTACATCTTTAATCCAAAGAAAATCCCAGTGTAAAATGAGGATTTATGGGAAATTAATTTGTCTGGTGACAGCATAACCACTTCTCAATTTTTTCTTTTTTATTTTTCTACCTATAATATAATGCCTGGAGATACAATGGGCATGTTATAGTCATAACTAACAAAACCACTGAATATAACTTTTATAAATGGGAAGAGAGAAGAATGATTCCTTGATGATCTTTTGTCAGGCTATACCAGATTTTGTTTACCTACCTCATACTATTGGTTGTGTGAGTGAAAAGATTAAGACAAAAATTTTTTATCAGCCAGGCGCGGTGGCGCACGCCTGTAATCCCAGCACTTTGGGAGGCTGAGGCAGGAGGATCGCGAGTTCAAAGCCAGCCTCAGCAATGGTGAGGCACTTAGTAACTCAGTGAGACCCTGTCTCTAATAAAATACAAAAAAAAGGGCTGGGGATGTGATCCAGTGGTCGAGTGCCCCTGAGTTCAATCCCCAGTACCAAAAAAAAAAAAAAAAAAATATCGCTATGGTTTGGATAATGTCCCTAAAAGTTCAATGCATTAAAGGATTAAAGCAGAAGCCAGGCACGGTGGCGCACGCCTGTAATCCCAGCACTTTGGGAGGCTGAGGCAGGAGGATTGCGAATTCAAAGCCAGCCTCAGCAATGGCGAGGCACTTAGCAACTCAGTGAGACCCTGTCTCTAAATAAAAATACAAACAAAGGGCTGGGGATGTGGCCCAGTGGTCGAGTGCCCCTGAGTTCAATCCCCGGTACCACAAAAAAAAAAAAAAAAAAGGATTAAAGCAGAGCCTGTAATATTATTGCAAGATGGTAGACCCTTTAAGATGTGGGACCCTATGAGGAATATTACATCACTGTGGGTGTTTCATGAAAGGGAATTGTGAGACTCTGCTCTCTTCTCTTTTTCACTTCCCAGCCTCCTATGAGGTGAACAGTCTTGCATTACCACAGTATCCCCAATATGATGTGTAGCCTCACCACTGGTCCAAAAGTAACAGGACCAACTGACGATGGACTGAAACCTCTGAATCTATGAGCCAAAATAAACCTTTCTTCTTTTTAAGTATTATTTCATTTATTTTGTTACAGTTACAGAAACTGATATATTTACGAAGTAAGTATTTTCCCAGTTTGGGGTTTTTGTTTTGTTTTGTTTTGTTGTTTTACTTACAGTAGAATCCAAATGAACTTCAGACACAGATACACTTATTTAACTTTTACAAATGAGGGAGTGATCACAAAATAAATAACTGCTTATGGTTATATCTTTCATAACTAGAAAAAATTGAGGTTTAAACCAAAGTATTTTAAATTGCTATGCATATTTTGAATTTTTTCAAGACGTTCAACATGGTTTCATTAAGTTATCTATTAGTACATGTGCCAATACCTAGTCCATGATTAAAATTGATTTTATAGGTTTTTAATTACTTTAGGGACTAATTCTCTTGCTATTTTTTAATTTTTTTTCTTTGTAGTTGTAGATGGACAGAATGTCTTCATTTATTTTTATGTGGTGCTAAGGATTGGACCCAATGCCTCACAGATGCTAGGCCAATGCTCTGCCACTGAGCTACAACTTCAGTCTCTAACTTTTATGTATTAGCAAATATGTTTGATGTACATAGATGCTCTGTTGTTTGGGGCATAAATATTTATAATTCTTATGTCTTGTTGATGTATGGTTCCTATAAGCAGTATGAAATGTCCTTTTTTATCCCTTTTGATTAACTTTGTCTTGAAGTCTACTTTATTTGATATGAGGATAGAAACCCCTGCTTGTTTCTGCAGCCCATGTGAGTGGTATGTTTTTGCCCAACCTATCACCTTCAGTTTGTCGATATCTTTTTCTATGAGATGAGTCTCTTGGAGGCAGCATATTGTTGGGTCTTTTGTTCTGTTTATTTGTTTATTTGTTAATCCAATATGCCAGTGCATGTCTTTAGATTGGTGAGTTTAAGCCATTAACATTCAGGGCTATTGTTGAGACAAGATTTGTATTCCTGGTCACTTTTGTTTATTTTTGGTATTTAATGTAATTTTCTTTCTCTTTTGATTGGTTTTTCCTTTAGTGTAATACCTCCCTTTGCTGAATTTCATTGCTGTTTTTCATTGTTGTTTTTTAGTCTTTTTAAAAATTTTTTTATTATTCTAATTTGTCTTACACATTTGCAGAGTACATTTCATTTCATATTACATATAAAGAGCACAATTTTTCGAGTTGCTGGTTTTATGTAAAGTATTTTTACAACAATTGTGTCTTCATACATGTATTTAGGGTAATCATGGATAACTCAGTCTGCCATTATTCCTATCCCCTTGCCTCCTCCCTCCCTCCCCACTCTTTGTTCTATTTAAAGCTCTTTCATTCCTTTCATTCCCTCTCTCTTGCCTTTATAAGTTAGTATATTCCTATCAAAAAGATCATTTGACCTTTGATTTTTTGGGATTGGCTAACTTCACTTAGCATTATTTTCTCCAACTCCATCCATTTACCTGCAAATGCCATGATTTTATTCTCTTTTAGTGCTGAGTAGTGTTCCACTGTGTATATATACACCAAAGTTTCCCTATCCATTCTTCTGTTGATGGGCATGCCTAACAGCTGTTTTTCATTTTCTAATCATGGACTATTTTGCTGAGGATGTTCTGCAGGGCAGGCTTTCTAGGTATAAATTCTTTAACTTTTGTTTATCATGGAAAGTTTTTATTTCATCATCAAATCTAAAGCTTAATTTTGCTGGAAATAAGATTCTTGGTTGGCATCCATTTTTTTTTCAGAGCTTTGTATATGTTATTCCAGGATCTACTAGCTTATAGTGCCTGGGTTGAGAAATCTGCAGAGATCCTAATTGGTTTCCCCCTATATGTAATCTGACTCCTTTCTCTGGTGGCTTTTAAAATTCCCTCCTTATTCTGTATGCTAGGCATGTTCATTATAATGCTCCTTATTGTGGATATGTTGTGATTTTGTACACTTGGTGTCCTATAAGCCTCTTGTATTTGATTTTCCAAATCATTCTTCTTGTTTGGAAATTTTTCTGATATTATTTCATTAAATAGGCTGTTCATTCCTTTGGTTTATAACTCTATGCCTTCCTCTATCCCAATAACTCCTAAATTTGGTCTTTTTATGCTATCCCATAATTCTTGAATGTTCGGCTCATGGTTTTTTACAACCTTCATTGTGTGGTCAACTTTATTTTCAAGATTATATATTTTCCCTTCATTTTCTGAGCTTCTGTCTTCCAAGTGATCTAATCTGTTGTTGGTGCTTTCTATTATTATTTCCTTCATTTCAAGGATTTGTTTGGGTTTTATTCAGAACCTCTATCTCCTTATTGAAGTAATATTTTGCTTCCTGTATTTGCTTATGTAGCTCTTTATCAAAATGATATTTTCCTGCCTGTGTTTGGTCTATTTTATAATCCTTTAATTCACAGAACATTTTAATTATGTACATCCTGAACTTCTTCTCTGTCATTTCTTCTGATGCTATGCTGGCCATAGATTCTAATAATATAATATGTTGGTTTATTTGGGGCACTTTCATCCCTCGTTTTTCATGTTGTTTGTGTGTCTTCCCTTCTAGCACTGTGGATCCGAGGTGTTACAGTTTTTACCCTATAGGCTTATAGTGCAGGGTTCCAGTACTTCTCCTTTAAGGGGGAGATAAATATTAACAGATCCCAAAACAAACAATATACAGAGTTAAACCAAATAGCTGATATTAAGATGTTTATGGTTTTGTCATAATATGCAGAAATGGTTGGTCCAATTATTATCTACAATATAAACGGTAGTTTTGCAAATGTTTCTACAGTTTCTGATGGTGGATAATGATGTGTAGGATGAGATGTTGAGTGGGTAGGAGGTGAGGAGACAGAGTTATTAGATTTCAGAAAGTGTGAAAGATGAATATAAAGAAGTTGGTTAGTAGCAGGAGAAAACAGAAAAAGTGATTTGGGGGAGAGAAGTAAGTGGGAAGACAATAGAGAGAGAACAAAAAACAAACATAAAAATTAAGAAAAACTTAAAAATGTAAAAATACGAGATAAAAGAATATACAACACCACGGTTATATGCTATTCAGACATCCCTGTCCTCAGTAGCCTGATTCATGAAAAGTACTTGGTTTTACAAATGTTGAGATGTGAGGGCAAGAGAAGAGAGAGAGAGAAAAGAGAAAAATATTCTTGAAAGAAACTACAAGGAGTGTTTCTGTTGGAGATCAGTATCTTTCCAGCTTCCCTTCTCATCCAATGGGTGGGGTTGTCTGTTGTTTGCTGGTATCTCCACCCTCAGGGTGGTGAAGGTTATTAGAGTGGGAGGGTTGGTCTTGGGGGCGGAGCTCCTAGAGGTGGGATATAGCACTTGCTGGTCCCTGATGGGAGACTGCACCCCAAGGATCTCCTTTGGGGCCCACTCCTGTGATGTGGGAACCTGGTCTTATCTCCTTATATAGCCTATAGACCTCACAATTTCTGGTCTCTAATTTAGTCTCTAAATTGTATCTCACTCACCCCCTCCCTTTCTACTTCCCAATCAGGAACCTCTCTCTCCAGAGGTCTTGTGGGCTGTGCTCTGTGGGCTTCGAGCCTGCCGTGAAGAGCTGTTTTTTTATTGGGCAGTTTAGGGCCAAGCTTTGCAAGAGACAAAACAGCCACATAGCCGCAAGCATTGTGCCAGGTTAGTGGCTGCCGGGGAAAGGGGGGAGTTGGGGACTAAAGTTACCTTGATATTATTTCTAGGCCCCAGCTGGTGTCCCAACTTAGGAGGTGCCCCAACTAAAGATAGAAACAAAGGTGTCCCAAGATGGAGGCGGCTGCTTTCATAGATGGGGTGTTGTGTCAGGTTTGGCCAGGTTCTGGATATGGGCAGTTTGTTCAGAGATGCAGTTCTGTGGCATGCAGAGTTGTGGCTGGTGGCTGTCTTCAGCCCCTGTGCAGTGTTCCCAGGTGCAGGCTACCATGTGTAGGGGAGTATGGCAGTGGTTGCAGTGTCCCAAGATAAAGGTGACTGGGGGGAGACCCATGTTGGCAAATGGGGGTCCACATGGGTGTGATGGCCAGAGATCCTGTACATGGGTGGCATACAGGTGTCCTGCATGGGTGGGCAGCCAGGGGTCCTGCACAGGTGCTGATGCCAGTGGTTCTGCTTGGGAATGGAGGCCCGTGGTCATCTGTGGGCAAGCAGCTGGGAGTCCTTCACTGACATTGAGGATTGGGGACCTGCACGGGCACATTGGCCAGGATTCTCACATGGAAGCAGCTGTTGGGGGTCCTCTAAAAACTCGCAGAGAAACAGTATTCCCACTACATGGAGTGACACAGAATGCAGCCTCCCTCTAGCCCACCATGTTGGCTTTCCCCAATGTTTCTTATAAATACCCTTTCATATTAACTTTGTTTTCTTTCATCTATGGAATAGAGTACACATATAAATCTCACCATTAAGATGAAATAAGTAAATTCCTCAAAAAATGCTAACTATCAGAACTCATTCAATATCAACTAGATTATTTGAATAGTTCTATGACTATTTAGGAAATTTCATTTATGATTCTTACCACTGCTCTGATTTGAAGGAGCCTATAAAAAGAAAATGTGAATATAATGGCCAATTTCAGTACTTTTCACAGTAGCCAGGATAGGGAATCAACCTAAATGTCCATCAACTCATCACTAGGTAAACAAAATATGACGTATATACACAATGGAATACTATTAATCCATAAAAATAAAATCCTGATATTTACAGCAACACAGATGGACCAGAGGATATTATGTTAAGAGAAATAAGTCACACAGAAAGGAAACACGGCATAATCTCACTTATAAGTGGAATCAACAAAATTTGATTTCATACAAATTGAGAGTATAATGAGAGTTATTGGGGAAAATAAAGGGAAATGGAGAAGGGCAGAATTTGGAAAGCTGATATACTGATATTTTTTGATAGGTGGAATGAGTTTTGTTATCCTATGTCACAGCAGGATGAGTATAATTAACAATAATTCTAATACTTAGAAGAGAGAAATTTGAATTTATCCACCATGAAAAATGATAAAAATAAAGTTATATTCGTACTGATTGCCCTGAATTGAGCTGATGCCCAGTGTATGCATAAATCAAAACATCATATTATACTTCATAAATATGTACAAATAAGTGTAAATCAAAAACATTTTTAAATAATTAAAAAAACAAAATGGTCAGCTGTAAAAATATATTTGATGGAAATTTGTGGATTATCTGAGAATAAATTAGGTGACATATTTCTGTTTATGAAGCATAAGTTAAGGAAAGTGAAATAAACAGGCATGTATTATGCAATGTTTTCCTTGAAATTTTTATATATTTTAATACATCATTTGATAGCTTTATGTACATATTTAATTTACATTTCCCCATAACCCAATGATGCATCACTATCATTTTGACTATTTTTGATAATGATAACAAATTCATGTATATGTCTTGTTATCTTTCAGGTAATATTCTATGTTTTTACACTTATATGTTTATTTAATCCTATCAATAATCACATTATGTGAGAAATATTATATTTAATTTTTTAGAAACAAAGTTTCAGAAAATTTAAATACCTTTTCCAAGTTTATATAGCAATTGAACGGCAGAATCAGTGTTAAAATACAGGCACTATGACTCCATAAAGTTTTAAATTAACAAATCTACGGTTTCATATAAAGGGTAAATAATTTTCCCAATTCAAGTTCAATAATTTTCAAAGTTAGGATACAAATCTAGATGTCTCTGACTCCAAAACCACTGGTCACTCCATTCTTACCATAAGCAAGAGTGGGGCCAAAGATTTAGAGTTCAATTTGTTCTTCTGGCATTTTATTTATGTAACCATAGCTTTTCATTCTGTAAATATTTGCACAAGAGCTGTGACAGGCATAGGGCTATGTGAAACTTTCAGTGTTAAAAATTGTCAGTAGCAAATAAATATTTAGCTCATAGAAAAGTCATGGTCTCAGCAATGAGCTTCACAATTTTGCTTAGGAAATGAGTGTAAATGACAGATGAATAGGTAATAGAGTCGTAAAATGGCTCCAATCCAAATGTGGAATTTGGTTTGAGGTCAGATAACTCATTGCAGAGGGGGAGGATTAATGTATTTGAAATAATCTTTGGATTCAAAACAGGGCATAAATAGGTGAGGGAAAATAAGCATTAAGCAATGGAACAGATTGTTTTGCACTTTTAAATTTTCAGAAGCAAATGAAATCTAATGAACTATTAGCGGGTCCACAATGGAAGATTGAAGGAACCAACTGAAGGAGCCCTAATTAGGAAGGGCTGTTGCAGCTAGCTGGAAGCCATAAGTTCCACCTGATATGTATGTGACGCACCTGTAGGCACCCGAAAAGCTGAAGGTATATAACCGGGTGAAAGCGGTCCGAGTTAGGAGAACGGAGAATTCAGTCAGCCGGGCAGCCACTCGGTCGGTCAGAAGAATCAGAGCGGCCAGAACATAGGCAGAGCGGTTACAGAAGAGAAACCAGATAGAAGAAGTAATGACTGGTCAGAGTTAGGCCGAGGCTCCTGAGGAAGACAGAAGACAGAAGACAGAAGAGAGAAGAAAGAAGCTCTAATCTTTCTCTAAGCTAAGCTCTACTCTAAGCTCTATCTTTCTAAGAAGCTCTATCTTTCTTTACTCTACTCTAAGCTAAGCTCTACTCTAAGCTCTATCTTTCTAAGAAGCTCTATCTTTCTTTACTCTACTCTCTAAGCTCTATCTTTCTAAGAAGCTCTATCTTTCTTTACTCTACTCTAAGCTAAGCTCTACTCTAAGCTCTATCTTTCTAAGAAGCTCTATCTTTCTTTACTCTACTCTAAGCTAAGAAGACAAGAAGAAAAGCTCGCTTTAATCTTTCTCTCTAAAAATCTTTCTTTCCCTCTCTAAGCTCTAAGAAAGTAGAAGTAAAAGTAGTAAAAGCTCTACTCTGCCTCCGAGAGATTTCCTCCCGGTTTTCGGTACCAGGCAGCCTACAACCAACAGAGAGTTTTTAGTTGAATAAGCTTAGTACATAGACATCTTAGGTGGCTGACAAAAAAAAAAGCATGATCAATAGGACACACATGCAAGAGTATGGAATCTGGTGAAATATATAGTGTTGTTTTATAACTTTAAAACTATCTTTAAGTAAAGTGAATACACAATAAGCTGTACATATTTTAAGACTGTGACTCATGAGTCAAAAAATCACATTCACAAAACCATTACCACTATCAAGAAAAGGAACTCACAACAATTCCTCATGTCCCTTTTAAATCTCTTTCTTCATTCTTTGCCCTCTCCTTTCTCCCAACCACCACTTGTCTGCTTTCTATAATTTTCCCTTTCTATAATTTTAAATAAAAAGATCCAGATAGCAAGCACATTTTTTGGCCCAGATTCTTTTTTTTACTAAATAGTTTTGTATTTCCTCTATTTCACTTTTTGCACCGTAGTTCACTTGTTTTTATTGCCAAGTATTATTCCTATAATAAGAATGTATAGCCATTTGTTTATCCCTAGACCTCTTGATGAACAAATTCTTTCCAGTTCTTAACTGTTCTGAGTAAAGCTTCTATAAACATTTATGTAAAGTCTTTGAATGGTTATATCTTTATTTAGCATGGATAAATTTGCAAGAAAGGAATGGGACATAAATATACATAACTTTTTACATCTGCCAAAATGTTTTCTGTAGTAATTATTCCATTTACCTTCATACCAGCATCCAATGTGAATTCCAGTTATTCTACTTTCTCATCAACATTTGTTATTTTCTATTATTAAAATATTAGCCATTATGTCCATCAGCTTGCTGGTACTATGACAACATGCTTGAGAAAATCAGCTTAAAGGAGTAAATATTTATTTTGGCTCACAGTTTAATACATTTTAATCCATGGGCATCTGGCTCCATTTTTTCCTAGGCCCATTGTGAGATAGTACATCATGACAGAAAGGCATGGAAAAGCAAAGCTGCTCATTTCATGGTGAGAATACAAACTGAGAAAAAGAGGAAAAGTCTGGAGACAAAAGAAATCATTCAAAGTCATGTCTCCAGTGACCCACCTCCTCCAACTAGAGCCTACCTCCTAATGTTCCCACTTCTTCTTAAAAGCATTACTAGCTGGTGACAAAGCCTTTAGTACATGGTCTTTGGGGAATATTTCAGATCCAAGCCATAATAGTCACTCTAATAGAAAGGAAGTGGTATGATTCAAATATTCACTGCACTTACATGCAGCCAGGTTATGTTGAAGATATATCTCAGTAACACATCAAAAATATTAGATGAAATTAAAAGTTGGAGGAAGGTAACCATCATTACCCTCCCCACATTATACCCTCTGGGTTCTGGCAGTCTACCTGACATTTCCCTCTAAATAAACATACTCAAAAATGCCTAGTCCCTGTCTTATTTGTCTGAAGGATACAATATTCATGAATAAATTGTCTTCAGTGCTTAGCACTAAGCCAGTCCTAGCTGCAGCCAGGCACAGAGGCACACACCTATAATCCCAGCAGCTTGGCAGGAGGATCATGTGTTCAAAGCCAATGTCGGCAATTTAGCAAGGCCCTGAGCAACTCATTGAGACCTTATCTCTAAATAAAATATTAAAAAAGGGCTGGATATTTGGCTCAGTGGTTAAGAACCCTGGGTTTATATATATATATATATATATATATATATATATATATATATATATGTGTGTGTGTGTGTGTGTGTGTGTGTGTGTATTAGTAAGTTGAAAACAACTTATACAGCTATCAGAAAGATATTTTAATTACTTTGGGCACATACATACCATACATAAATATTGGGAATGTGTACAAAAGTGAGGTGGACTACTGGTGACATTGTGAAAACATCCTGTATCCATCTTAGTAAGCAGTGATGGCAAGTGGCAAATCAATATACTAATAATTACCTTTGTATGTTAAAAATATTTTATGGTACTTATATCTCTGAAAAAATCCTAGAATGTTGGTGTTTCTTTTTTATTCTGCTCAGTGGGACATCTTTGAGTCAGGTGGCAGACATTCTGCTAGAACCATGGGGGAGACATGAGCCTGACCAGAGGAACCTGAGAGGTCTATAACCAAGTTTCATACAGGCATGCTTACAGAAATGGGAATGAGCTCAATTTACAATAGCCAAACTATGTAACCAACTTAAATGCCCTTCAACAGATGACTGGATAAAGAAAATATTGTATATATACACAATGGAATATTACTCAGACTTAAAGAAGAATGAAATTATTGCACTTGCAGGTAAATGGATGGAGCTGGAGAATATCATGCTAACTGAAATAATCCAACCCCCAAAAACCAAAGGCCAAATATTTTCTATGATATGCAGATGCTAATTCACAATAGGTGGGGGAACTAGGGAAAAATAGAGGTACTTTGGATTAGGCAGAGGAGAGTGAAGGAAGGGGTGGAGGCATACGGGTAGGAAGGACAGTATAATGAATGGGACTTTATTACCCTTGTACATATATGATTACATGACCAGTGTGATTCTACAAAATGTACAACCATAAGAATGAAGAGTCATACTCCATTTATGTAGGATGTGTCAAAATTTATTCTACTGTCATGTATAACTAATTAGAATAAATTTTAAAAAAAAGAAATAATACATAAATTATTGCTTTCTCAATGAAAATATTTATTCCTCACAACACAAAGAGCAGTTACATATTACTCAATAGAAGGGACAACTAGCTAATGTAGCAGACAACATTAGAAATTCTCTGGACTAAAAAATCATTTTTTACCAATAAATTCTGATATCCATTGGCAGGGTCTCTCAGGTGACCCAGGAATCCAGAGTACTTCCATCATGTAGTTCCAGGTCTTAACACAGAGTCAATATTTTTGTTGCTGAACAAAAAAAGGAAACTTGGAAACAGATCGCTGGCTCATGCCTCATTACAAGTTGGACTGTCCCAGAAGAAGTGAAAGAAAATATACGGTTGAATACTTACAGTGTGTCTCATAAGCTATCATATAGTAGGTGCTCAATAAAAAGCAAATAAAATAATTCATTATATCAGTAACCTTCTTCATTTCTTGCAGGAGTTTTTCAAAAGAACATATTTGCTTTGAAATTCATAAAGCTTTAAAGTGCCTAGTATATGGTGGATGCTTTGAAACACAGTATGACATCTAATTTCCAAAGGATCTTATAAATATTAGCAGGGAGGATTTACCCCTTTTCACTCAATAACACATTTTCATACCAACCTTTCTAATAACCTATTTAATCTCATTAGGCTAATGCTGTTCTTATTCCTTTTGATACATAATCAGATTTTTAATTGTAAGACTGCTACATTTCTCATTTCTCAACTTGCTTGAACACCTGTATAGGTACCATTAGGCAAACTACAAACTAGATTTCACCGTGGGACAGATATGCAGACCAGATGCAATGAAAGGATGATTAATTTCTTTTCCTTTTTAAATTAGAGTTAGCATTTCCACCAAGGAACTAATTATCTCCTCCTAGGAGGATTCCAGGGTTTTCAGGAATTCAGCCTCAGTAGTTATTTGCATACACAGTAATTTCTATGGTCTTTCCTCATCTACCACTTATAGAGCAGACTTTGGTTTCTAACTATCTAAGTAAGCTTATTCATCTGTGTTTTACTAGTCAGTTTCAAAGTAGACATTACATTGAAATCCTACTGCAAATTTCAGGGTGGCTTTAAAAAATTATTTCTCCTGCTTCAGGGTTATAAACACCCAAAACAGCAAGTTAAGTGCAAATTGGACTCTATTTATAGCCAATTCGGAAAACACTGAGATTTTGTTGAAGAGGCCAAGGGGAAATTATCAGGGATCTAAATACTAGTGTCCAAAGTGAACCTTTTGGTCGAGGAGGCTATTACTATCAGAGGGGTTCCAAGGTAGGCCATTGGACATCAAAGAGACTTCTGAAGGGAGGAGTCATGATTTATGTAATGAGGATATCAGGTGATTCTGGGCTGTTCCACTTGGAGCAAGGCACAGCCTCTAGAATAGGCAACCATGAACTACTGAGCACATGGCCATGTTCCAGAGTTGGACAAGAGGGCACACATGGATGACAGGGAGGGTGCTGTGATGTAAAATTATGTTGGGGTTGATCAGAAATGTCAGCTCCTGGGCAGAGTAAGTTCTCAAGGAACCCTGGGGCTTAGGCAGGAGGACCTTAGTTTAATAAAGCCACAGACAATCTGCAAATTGTGTTTCATTCTCATTGTCATCTTTTTTCATTAGGCCTGCTTCTAGTACCCTGGTCCAGGATCCCTCTTTTGTTGAATGAGAGACATTCTGCACTACCAAAAATAGAAATTAATTAGGAGACTTAAGACACAAGGAAGTTGGCTTCAAATTAGGAGGTGTGGAAACTGCATTTGTTCTCAATGGATTCAGACCATAGATCTAGCCTCAGTCCTGTCACTTACCAGCCATGTGCCCAATGCTGTGAGCCTTAGGTTCTTTATCTGTGAAATCGGTCTGGAAAGCCCCATCAAACACCAGGAGCGGTGGGTGGCATACCCTGGATCCTTAGAGACCAATGAGAAGTCTGGGTCTTGGTTTAAAACCCTAAAATTAATTTTTAGGCCACAGGCCATTATAAAGACTTTACTTGTCAGGTGTCACAGAGGAAAGCTGCCATACACCAGACTTGGTCCACAATGTACTGCAGTCTCCAAAGGGAGTTGCAGTCAAAGTCTCAGCCTATCTGGCATGCCATTCTCTTCCCATATTTGCATTTCTAGCCCCAGCATCCAAGACCTAGTTCTCTTTATCTGAGTCTTTGGAAAGAGGCACTTTTTGCTGAGGTCTTCTTATCAGGACTGCAGTAGAAGACACTTTTCCTCACCTGCATTTTTCCCTCCAAGCCCTTTCCTTTCATCCTCCCCCATCCACAGTGTCCATAAAACCATAAAAGTTTTTTGCTCAGCCTTTGTTTTGGGTATCCTTCACTAGTGAGGTGAACTCAACATCTATCTTGACCCACCTTGCCCTCAACCTAAGTGCTGTTTTCTGGGGGAAAGTGGAACAGGGGGAGTTAGCACTTTTTCTGCTTTTCAACTGTTGCTTATATGATCACAGCTAGTAAGTAAAGGCTTGACCATCATTTTTGGCTATTGATTTAACTGATTACTCCTCAGTTCTCTCTCCAACTCAGCTGAGCTCCTAACAAATCGTGGTTGGCGTTAATAGTCACATGGCACAATTTACCACTCTATTCTCTGGAAGAGTGTGTATTTTAACCTAAGGCATTCCAGAGAATATGTGGTCCTCTAGGACACCAGATAAAAACCATCAGCCCAAACTACTGCTTTTTAAATTAAACTCAGTAAATTCTCACTCAAAAATGATTCGTTTTCAAATGTGGATGTGGATTAATCTTCCCCAGCTGGCGTCAACTCAAAGCTCCTAGATTCAAGTAAAAAACCAACTCCTTCCTTCTCTCCCGGGTGCTCCTCCATCTAAATTACCATTTTTCTTCATTTTATCCCTATCAAAATCTACTCCTTACTTAATGTTGGCTGAATTACACTACAGATCACGAAATGATGCCATTTCATTGGAGGGGTCTCTTGCTCCATTAGGCCAAGGAAAATGAGAGCCAACCTATGGCTTCTGGACATCATTTTAAGGGCATCCCACCCTACCTCCAAAAAAATCCTTGTAAGTGATGTGTACAGAACACTTAGTTCATGCATTGAGTTCAGCTGCAATGGGAAAAGAGCAGAGGACATCTTCTCTACATGCCCAAGGTAGATTCGTTTCTGGATTATTCTTGAGTCCAATAGGAACTGCTCTGAACCATTTTCCATTCCAGACTTTTCTCTCAATAATAAGATACTATGTAAGAGTTTTCCCTGACTCCACAAGTTAAAATTCTGTTTCACAGAAGACATTAGAGCCTCACAAATCCCCAAACCCCCTTGGCTCAGGGAATTTATATCAAACTATTCTCACCTGGAGTCCCACCTACTTATTCTTTCTTTTTATTTGTTCTTCAGATCTTACAAGCCATCTCACCATCTTCTATATTGCTGTTCATAGACTCTGCAATCTATGGGACTTGTTTATCCTGAGGTTTGCATTACTGAACATAATGCCTTCCAAAGAGCAGTTACACAATGTTTGGAAAATAAATGAAGAATTGAGAAAGAATTTCCACTTGAGATTTAATTTCTCCTACAATTTTGAGTTAGCAAACAAAATCAATATGTAACATTTACTTTTTACAGAGGGACAGACTGAAAGAGATAAAGGAATCTAAAAATCAGCCACTCTTTAGATTTTGGTTTCACTATTCCTTGAACCTCTTCATTTTATTGCTTGCATTTTTCACTTTTCCAATGAAATGCCTATTTCAATGCCATCTTTTCCTTTTTCAGATTTCTCCCCCACTCCGACACACACATGTTAGAAGTTTTCACAATTTCTTTTGCAAAACAACAAAGCTCTTATTCTTAAATCAGATAAGTAGCTATAAATATGTGACCCCTATCATAAATAGACTCTGAAGCTAAACTTGCTATTTCAATGATATGCATTTGAAAAATACTAAAATTAAAAAATAAAGATTGCTCTCTCACTTATCCATATGTAATAGGAACAGAGAGATATTGTACAGTGTGTTCCCTACTCCCTTTAGCTTCACCTTAGCTCCATTCTGCTACTCAGAACCCTGACTGCCCTGTTGAACCAAAGAATAAAGAATCTTTGTCAGACAACTTCAGGACAAACTCCTGGAATTGGCTTTGGAATGTGCACTGGCCATGGCAGTACTACCACCCATGTTGGTAATCACAGACTGAGCTCTATCTTCCTTACCTCTCAAAGCTTCCCTATACAATGATAAAGAAGTCAGGTAATTCCAACTGACCTTGGAGAAAAATTCCAGGACTTTTATCTTGCTGGTTTCAGCATGGGCCTTTAGGTCCCACAGGAACCCAAAGCATGGAGGATCACTCTTGGGCACCTGATAGTACTCCAGGTACTTTTCCTACACCAATTATTGAGTAATGAGTTCCATTAGTTGCCCATAGATGAAATCCTTCATCTTAGCATATCCTCTGATCATACTTAGCACCTCCTAGATCTTCTCAGGTGCCCTGCATGAAAATGACACCTATGATAAGTATCATGAGGCTGGTCTTAGGCATGCCCTGGTCACCAATCTGCCTCCAAGCTTTAATGTTAGTTGAAAAGGAACAGGTTCTTTGAAGACTCTGGTGAGGCTTCAATGTTGCAGTAGCAGAAACTTCCTCCAAAAGTGTCCCAGATTGAAGTATAGGAGGAGGCAGCTGTGGCATACCTCTTAATCTTCAAGAACCTGCTGACCCAAAAGGCCCTGTGCCATTCTTTGTGCCTGAGGGATTCCTTCATGCTTGCAGTGCTGAATCTTCTCACCATAAAGCATCATGACTGGTGTCAGGGGCAGCCACAATTCAAGTGATGGTGGGCAACAGGAACCCACAGACCAGGGAAACAGAGTGAGAGTCAGAAACCTCAACCCTGGCAGTTCTGACAAAGGCCTATATACAGATCTTCTCTTTGGGAGGTGCTCTAGGACCACACAAGTCTCTTATCCTCCTGGTTGGCCTGTCCCCTGAGAACTTGAAGAAAGAGTTGAGATGGCTTCTCAGGGTGCAACCAGCCCACACAGCCTGAGGATTCCAGGTTTGACAATAAGGTAGGTGGAGTTGGGTTGTTTCTCCAGTGCACATTCAAGGTGCACACATCACAGTGATTCCTAGCATTCACTGCCAAATTGTCCTTTGCTTTGAGATCTAAGGATACTGCTTTATACCAAGACCCTCACACCAGGTTCCTGGAGCTCCATTAAGATGCATTGAAAGGTTTTCAAGCCATTAAGGATGTGTTGATGGTTGGGGAAGGTATCTCTGCTCCATAGCTTTGTTTATAATGTTCCAGTACTGACAAAAGGACAAGTATCAGGGAAGTCCTCTTTCGTCTTCACTGAAAGGTTTCCTTAGTACCCTCAGGGTATTTACCTTGATGCTTGACAACACCTGGGATTCCTTTCTGCTGATCTGAAATCATTATGACAAATCCTCACCTCCCTCAAATGCCTAAGGTAGAAGTTTTGTACCTGATAAATCATTTCCAGAGAGCCTGCCTGGGGTTTCATAGGGTTGAACAAAAGGGGCAGGGCAAGGCTGAGGACTCCAATAACTTGAAAGTTCTGTTCAGTCCTTCCTCACCATCCTCATTGTAATGCCTGTCAAAGTCTGGGATTGTTTCCTATGTTGAGCTGTAGAGAATCATCACTTTCCTAAGTCCTCTGATCCATAAATGAGGGGGGCCTTCAGCCTTATATCACTGCCCCAGTTTTTCAAGGCTGACAGTACTGGTCAGGGTGAATTTCAGTAGGTATTCCTCTGTGTTGTGGTAAAGATTTAGAGAAGGATACCTTCTCATGGGGTCTCATCACCAACCAGACTTAGACTTCAGAAATATTTTGTTACGAAAGATTGACTTTCTGCAGGGAAGTGGCTAAGCAATATGAATTTGGGATTCCTACTCTTTTAATATTAATAAACAAAGCATTATCTTCATTTTTCTTAACCCTCATTGGTAGAAGGGAGTGGAAGATATCATCCTAAGTTTGATCATCATCTTGGTGGATACAAATAAGGTATTAAATCTGTAAATAATTTAAGGAAATTACATCTTTATAATATTATCTTCTACATCAGCTTATGTGGTCTACTTCTCTATTTTGGAGTTCTTTTACCTAATTCTTTTAGTAAATTTTACAGTTGCATATGTAAAGATATCATACACTTTTGTGATTCTGCTTCTTAGGTAAATTTTAGATTTTTTGATGTGGTGAATGTGATATTTTCTAGTATATCTTCTATTAGTTATTGCTTTGGGTGGCAAGGCTCTTGATTTTGCCACATTGATCTTCCATACACTAACTTTCTGAAGAATTTTATTCATTTGAATATTACATATGCTAATTACTTTTAATTTCCTAGGCAGATAATCATATTGTCACCAGATAGTATCTCTTTCCTTTCAATCTTCATACTTTTTTTTAGATCCATACCTCTGTCTTTATGTTCCAGCAGAGTTTTGAGCACTAGAGGTGATATTATGTATTTGTCTTTTCTGATGTTAATAATACTTCCAACATTTCTCATTTAACTCTTTGCTACAAAGTTTCCTCTTCTTTCTTTAATCAATGATGATCACTATTCAGCACACAGATGAAGTAGCAAACTTTCATTCATAAGGTATGATCTTTAATTTCAATCATCTTCACAACTTAATGCATTTGAGCCTATGCTTATACCCCTCCATTGAATTTATCCTGTGTTACATCATGCATTACTAATTTTAATAGGCACTTCTTACTCAGAATTTATTGTTAAATTATATCATTTTATTTTTGTTTCTTTCTTTACCCTCTTATTGGTATAGCTAGAATGAATTTAAAAAGACAATTATTTTATTTACAGAACTTTTCTTAGTATTCACATTATTTCAGGTATGTATGATAATTTTTTTAACAAACATAGCAATGACTTTTCTGAAATTTTGGCAAAAATCACTTGATTTCTGGTTGATAAATGAGAAATGTCACAGTCTCTGAAGTTTAAAGCATGCTTTGTCATAAGAGCAATTCAGGACTTTCCCTCTTGCTGTTTTAGGTATTATGCCTTTAAATATATATTACATTTTTCTCTAAACAAATATTAATTTTTGGATATTTTTCTGTAATATAGATTTAGAGAGAGTATTTCTCTATTAAGGAAATTATTTCTCCTTCATTTTTCAAGTATTTTTCAATAACAAAAACAAATATATCAGGAAGAAAGTGTGAGGATGGAAAAAGGCTTTTATAAGAGGTTCAAAATATATTATTCCTTCTTTCTGTTTTTCACATTTTCTGAAATGAGATATCATTGTTTGTTCAGTTTTAACAGACAGCTATGTTTCTGTGTACAAATGCTCCTCAACTTGCAATGGGTTTTTGTCCTGATAAAACCATCATAATTTGGAAATGTCAAGTAGAAAATGCACTAAATGCACTTAACCCACCAAACATCCTAGCTTAGCAACGCAACTCTAATCAAATATAAAAAAGTGGAGATAGTACCCTGAATTCTATCTGACCATAATGGAATGAAATTAGAAATCAATGATAAAATAAGAAATAAAAGCTACTCCAACACCTGGAGACTAAATAATATGCTACTGAATGAACAATGGGTTGCAGATGACATCAAAGAGGAGATTAAAAAAGTCTTAGAGGTGAATGAGAACACAGACACAACATATCAAAATCTCTGGGACACTATGAAGGAAGTTCTAAGAGGAAAGTTCATTGCATTGAGTTCATTCCTCAAAAGAAAAAAAAAGTCAACAAATAAATGACTTAAAATTACATCTCATAGCTCTAGAAAAAGAAGAACAATCCAACACAAAAGTGGTAGAAGACAGGAAATAATTAAAATCAGAGCTGAAATTAATGAAATTGAAACAAAAGAAACAATTAAAAAAATTGACAAAACAAAAAGTTGATTCTTTGAAAAAATAAATAAAATTGACAGACCCTTGTCCAGGCTAACAAAGAGAAGGAGAGAGATGACTCAAATTACTAATATATGCGATGAAAAAGGAAATATCACAACAAACACTACGGAAATACAGGAAATAATTCGAAATTATTTTGAAAACCTGTACTCCAACAAAATACAAAACACCGAAGGCATCGACAAATTTCGAGAGTTGTATGATGTGCCCAAACTTAAGCTGGAGGATATACTTAATTTGAACAGTCCAATTTCAAGCGACGAAATAGAAGATGCCATCAGAAGCCTACCAACCAAGAAAAGCCCAAGACCAGATGGATACACAGCTGAGTTCTACAAGACCTTCAAAGAAGAACTGATACCAATACTCTTCAATTTATTTCAGGAAATAGAAAAAGAGGGAGTACTTCCAAACTCATTCTATGAGGCCAACATCACCCTGATCCCCAAGCCAGGCAAAGACACATCCAAAAAAGAAACTTCAGACCCATATCTTTAATGAACATAGATGCAAAAATTCTCAATAAAAATTTAGCAAAATGGATACAGAAACATATCAAAAATATAATACACCATGATCAAGTGTGTTCATTCCAGGGATGCAAGGATGGTTCAACATACGGAAAACAATTAATGTAATTCACCACGTCAATAGACTCAAAGATAAGAACCATATGATTATCTCAATAGATGCAGAAAAAGCATTTGACAAAATACAGCACCCCTTCATGCTTAAAACACTAGAAAAACTAGGGATAACTGGAACATATCTCAACATCATAAAAGCTATATATGCTAATCCCCAGGCCAACATTATTCTAAATGGAGAAAAATTAAAAGCATTCCCTCTAAAAACTGGAACAAGACAGGGATGCCCTATTTCACCACTTCTATTAAACATAGTAATTGAAATGCTCGCAAGAGCAATAAGACAGATGAAAGAAATTAAAGGGATACAGATAGGTAAAGTAGAACTCAAATTATCATTATTTGCTGATGATATGATTTTACACCTAGAAGACCAAAAAAATTCCACCAGAAAACTTCTAGAACTCAAAAATTAATTCAGCAAAGTAGCAGGATACAAAATCAACACCCATAAATCTAAAGAATTTCTATATATCAGTGACAAATCCTCTAAAAGGGAAATGAGGAAAACTACCCCATTTACAATAGCATCAAAAAAAATAAAATACTTGGGAATCAACTTAACCAAAGACGTGAAAGACCTCTACAATGAAAACTACAGAACACTAAATAAAGAAATTATGGAAGACCTTAGAAAATGGAAAGATCTACCCTGTTCTTGGATAGGCAGAACTAATATTATCAAAATGACCATACTACCAAAAGCACTATACAGATTTAATGCAATGCCAATCAAAATCCCAATGACATTCCTCATAGAAATAGAAAAATCAGTCATGAAATTCATCTGGAAAAATAAGAGACCCAGAATAGCTAAAGCAATACTTAGAGAGTGAAGCAGGTGGCATCACTATACCAGACCTTAAATTATACTACAGAGCAATAGTAACAAAAACAGCATGGTATTGGCACCAAAATAGGCCAGTAGACCAATGGTACAGAATAGAGGACACAGAGACTAACACATATAATTTCAGTTATCATATATTAGACAAAGGTGCCAAAAATGTACATTGGAGAAAAGATAGCCTCTTCAACAAATGGTGCTGGGAAAACTGGAAATCCATATGCAATAAAATGAAATTAAACCTTTATCTCTCACCATACACAAAATTCAACTCAAAGTGGATCAAGGATCTAGGAATTAGACCAGAGACACTACACCTAATAGAAGAAAAAGTAAGCTCTAATCTCCAACATGTTGGATTAGGTCCCAATTTCCTTAATAAGAATCCTGTAGAACAAGAATTAATACCAAGAATCAATAAATGGGATACACTCAAATTACAAAGCTTCTTCTCAGCAAAAGAAACAATCAGTGAGGTGAACAGAGAGCCTACTAATTGGGAACAAATTTTTACCACATGCACGTCAGATAGATCACTAATCTCTAGAATATATAAAGAACTCAAAAATCTAAACACCAAAAAAATAAATAACCCAATCAATAAATGGGCCAAGGAACTGAACAGACACTTCTCAGAAGAAGATATGCAATCAATCAATAAATACATGAAAAAATGCTCAACCTCTCTGGCAATTAGAGAAATGCAAATCAAAACCACTCTAATATTTCATCTCACACCAGTCAGAATGGCAGCTATTAAGAACACAAACAACAATAAATGTTGGAGAGGATGTGGAGAAAAAGGCACACTCATACATTGTTGGTGGGACTGCAAAATGGTGCAGCCAATATGGAAAGCAGTATGGAGATACCTTGGAAAACTACTTGGAATGGAACCACCTTATGACCCAGCTATCCCACTCCTTGGTCTTTACCCAAAAGACCTGAAAACAGCATACTACAGGGATACAGCCACATCAATGTTTATAGCAGCACAATTCACAATAGCTAAACTGTGGAACCAACCTAGATGCCCTTCAGTAGATGAATGGATAAAGAAAATGTGGTATATACACACAATGGAATATTACTCACTCAGCAATAAGAGAGAATAAAACCATGGCATGTGCAGGAAAATGGATGGAGTTAAAGAATATAATGCTAAGTGAAGTTAGCCAATCCCAAAAAACCAAATGCCAAATGTTTTCTCTGATATAAGGAGGCCAATTCACAGTCGGGTTGGGATGGGGAGCATAGGAGGATTAGAGGAATACTAGAATGGCCAATGGGGAGGGAGGGGAAGGGAGGGGGCAAAAGGGTGAAGGAAAAAAAATATGGTAGAATGAGATGGATATCATTACCCTAAATGCATGTATGAAGTCACGAATGGTGTGAATATACTTTGCATACAACCAGAGATTTGTAAAAAAGTGCTCTATATATGTTTAATATGAAATGTAATGTATTCTGCTGTCATTTATAACATCTTAGAATAAAAAATAATTTTAAAAAATCATCATTAAGAACTCTAAATAGCCTGTGTAGAACACCCGGTACAGAGAAACATTCAGAAATACCTATATTTACAGTCATCATGCTTATGTATCACATTATTTTTAATACTATAATGGCATTTTATTTCATTAAATTTTATGTTAATATTAAAAAAAGTAAATCCTTGCTGATTTCCAGTAAAACTATAAAATCATAAGCACTTCTTAAAAGAACAATGAATTGATTATATATATATATATATATATATATATATATATATATATATATATATATATAAAAACTCTAGCAATATTGTGTTTCTGGTTTGTGAAATAAAAGCGACTTCCCAGTGGGGGGGGGACACAAAATAGACCACTGTTACATCTCTATTCTACTGATCTTTCTGCCGTTTACTCTTAGATTTTTTTTAATTAGTGCCTGTGGATGCACATGATGCCATCCCTCCACCTCCAGCCTCAATCCACTTCCTCTAGTCCACTGATCTATTTTAATGGAATTCCCCACTCCATACTCTTTCTTTCTCCTTCCTTCCTCCCTTCCTTCTTTTCTTCCTTCCTTCCTTTCTCAAAGTTTCTCTCAACTTGCTTTTTTCTAGTACAATTCTGGAAGTTCATCTCTGTTTTCCTTAGTCGAAGATTGTGTTGTTTCTCCATACATAATTATTTGAAGAATTGTGAAATCATCCTTAAATTATCTTAAGAGGTTCATTCCATAAAACAAAAGACCCACCCATGAACCTCTTTGAAATAAGCCTGTTTTCCCTTGGACTTCTGATGAGATTGCTGAGGAATAACACCCTGAAACTTTCTGGATGATCTATTGTTTTATTGAAAGTATTTGTGAAATGTAGGCTTAATCTGCTGAGGCATGTCTTGTGTGACTAAATACTTTGAAAACCTAGCTTTTATCTCCCTGAGATCTTAATCAAAGGACTTACAGATACACTCTTGGCTTCATCTATAGACTAGTTTGTCCTGGAAGTGCTCTTGATATGAATTTTGAAAAGAAGATATTTCATAATTTGTTGTATTTTGTCATTTTGTGAAGTTGAAAATATTTTACAAACTTAGACAAATCTAAAAATATAAGAATCCATTTGTATTTGTTCAACAGATTGTGAAGAGAGTGCTAATGCAATCTTAAAGTTCCATTAAAACCATCTAGTTTTCTTATTACAATGACAGCAAAAGTCTTATTTCAGCTATTCCACATGGCTAGCAACATTATTTCCTAATTATATCCCAATATGGTGAAGGTGTTCCAGCACCTGCTGTCTGACAAGGTCACAGCATGGGAAATACAGCCACAAGGCCGCTGTATATGGAAACCGAAACCATTTGATTTAATAATGGGTTTTTTTTTTGTTATTATTGATACTTATGATGTGGATGATGAGATATTTGCCAATTCCAAGGGAGAAAACATGTTGTTTGGACCTGCAGGAATATTCCCAGAATGGGACTAAAAAACATAATTAAGAAATGTCCACAGGTGTGCAATGATTCCCAAGAAATGAATTAACAACATTTTTTTTTGAAAGTTCACAAAAACAAAATTACAGATCAATATTTCTGAGAGAAACTTGGGAAACAGGACTTGTTTGTCCCTCAGTTAATAATTCCTGCTGAGCCTTTTGTTCTAGGGCCACAATCCTTGCAAAGTCCTAATTACAGAGAAAGAATTATTTTACCCATAACACAGGGCCCACCATACATAGCCTACTTGATTGAGGAAAGATTATGGTATCCTCTAACATACCCTCCTTTACCTTACACAGGGATTTATGATGAGGATGGAAAACACATAGTTAATATCGATGGCAAATGATCTGCCATACCGGGTTGACTTACAAAACTTACCTTTTAGTCAAAGATTACAAAGATTTAAGGCCTGGTGCACTTTAACAAAAGAATAAAGAAACTCTCTGAAAAAGCAATTCAACCAGTTTTATGAGAAAATAAATGTAGGCACTAATTAAAATAAGTTTTATAATATATATTTTTAGAGTAATGTTAGAAATATTTTCAGATTCTTAAGTCTTTAGGTGTATGGGTTTTTAGATGCTTTAAGATTATAGTTTATAAATTAGGTTATCATAAGCATAAGACTTAAGGGGACTTTTAGATGGGAACCTTAGATTAGAAATAAAGTACAGGTGTATTTAAAGTTGAAGATTAATGATAGGTTGGGACACATAGAGTCTGTTGGCGTAGTCTGGCACCTGTTAAACAAGGAATTGTTATATTCTGAGAGAATTACACATATCTAGAAACTGTAAATCAATGATGTATTTTGTTAGAATGATTATGTACCCGTAATGAAAGAAAAAAATCATATAAATAAAGACCCAGAGAAAGCAGGATTAGCTTGCTCGAAGAGAAGGAGTCTCGTCCAGTTCCTTACACCGATGCCACTCATCTTTCAGGACCCCCTGATTCTCCCCCCCCCAGCCCCAGGGTGGACCCCAGCACAAATGCTTTGCTTGGATTTTGATTTAGAATGGTTCATACATTTTTATCAATGCTTTTTGTGATCAGATAGTATCTCCTGGGTCAGTAAGTAGAGATTTTTTATTTCCATATTTTCATGTATAGGGCATTCTTGCATGGATTCTCACTTTGATAAGAAGGGACAAAATTCTTTTAATCTCTGTGCTCTATATGGTTTTGATCTCTTTTCATCTGCTAGTACATTAAAACCCAGAATTATTTTGCTAATGCTCATAATCAGTTTAAGTACAACAACAAAGTGTTCTTCAGGCTACTTTTACTATTATGGCTTTTATTCATGATTTCTTTTTTAAGTTTCACATATTAAATGTATGTATCAGTGCGTTTGGGGATAAGTAGGTGCCCTTAGAAGCATTACTACAATCAAGACCACATCTATCACTTCATAAAGTTTCCTCCCACCCTCCTAACTCTCCTTTTCCTTTTTCTGTTCTATCATCATCATCATCATTTCTATAACACTTAATACAAGTCTTTTCTTCTGCTGAGTGGTGGTGCACACCTTTAATCCCAATGACTCCAGAGGCTGAGGCAGGCAAATATAAAGCCAGCCTCAGCAACTTAGTGAAGTCCCAAAGATTCAAAAATTTCAAAAAAAAAAATTAAAGGACTAGGGATATGACTCAGTTGTTAAGTGACCCTGGATTCAATCCATCCTCAGTATAAAAAAAAAAATCTTCCTATTACAAATTTTTAAGTATACAGTAAATCATTATTAGCTGGAGATGCTATGTTGTATATAGATCCTTTAACTGAAAGTTTTCTCTTCCTCTGATACCCTGTCAATCATCATTTTACTCTGTTTCTGTGAGTTTGACTATTTTATATTCAACATATTATTGAGCTCATATTGAATATGTCCTTCCATGTGTGGTTCATTTTACTTAGCATGATGTCATCCAGACCTATCCACGTTATTACAAATGGCAGGGATGCCTTAAAATAAAAAACTATTATGCTATGTTTTCATTATTTATTCATCTATTGATGGACATTTAGTTATTTTACTTATCTTGGCTACTGAGAATCATGCTGCAGTGAAAGTGAGAGAAC
This sequence comes from Tamias sibiricus, assembly GCA_025594165.1. Taxonomy (NCBI): domain Eukaryota; kingdom Metazoa; phylum Chordata; class Mammalia; order Rodentia; family Sciuridae; genus Tamias; species Tamias sibiricus. The sequence goes on from CM046667.1 coordinate 135,250,759, forward strand.
AGATACTTCTTTGAGATCTTGACTTCACTTTCTTTGGATAAATACCCAGAAGTGGAATTGCTAGATCATATGATAGTTCTACATTTAAATTCTTCAGAAAGTTTGATTCCCCATACTAGCTGTATCAACTTACATTCTTACCAATAGGGTACCAGAATTTCCATTTAACTATATTCTTATAAATACTTATATTTTTTAATGGCAGTTATCCTAAGAGATGTGAGGTGGTATCTTATTGCAGTTTTGATTTGCATTTCCTTGATGTTTAATGAAATTGAGCATCTATGTCTTCTTTGGGAAAAAAAAATACCTATTCAAGTCTTCAGCTTGTTTGTTAATATGTTAAAAACATCTTTTCTCCTTCTGAATTATAGGACTTCCTTACATATTTTGGAGGTCCATCCTTTCTCAAATATATCGTGTGCAGGATGAGTAATCCTTATAGGCATGGGATTTTTTTCTACCCATTCAATTCTAATCTGTCTGTATATATGTTTTTTTTATGGGGGGATACCAGGGATTGAACTCATTGGCACTTGACCACTGAGCTACATCCCCAGCCCTGTTTTGTATCTTATTTAGAGACAGGGTCTCACTAAGTTGCTTAGCACCTCACTTTTGCTGAGGCTGGCTTTGAACTCGCAATCCTCCTGTCTCAGCCTCCTGAGCTGCTGGAATTACAGGTGTGCACCCCTGCACCCAGATATATATGTCTTTTTTTTATGCCAGTACCATACTGCTCTAATTATATTACTTCTGCAGTACATTTTCAGATCAGAAAATGTGGTGCCTCCATCTTTGTTTTTCTTGCTCCAAATTGCTTCAGATGTCTGATATTTTGCATTTCCATGTGAATTTGAGGATTTATTTCTATTTCTATGAAAAATGCCATTGGAATTTAAACATGGATTACATTGAATCTGTAGAAGGATTTGGATAATAGAGACATATTAGTAATATTAAGTCTTTCAGTTCATGAACAGGAAAATCTTTCTATTTATTTATGTCTTTTTCAATTTCTTCCATCAATGTTTTATGGTCTTCACTGTACAGATCTCTCCATCTCCTTGGTCAAATTTATTTCTAAAATTTTTTGATGCTATAAAAACTAAGAATCTTAGCCAGGTTCCATGATGCATGCCCATAATCCCAGTGGCTTAAGAGGCTAAGAGAGGATGATCACAAGTTTGAGACCAGCCTCATCAACATATCAAACTGTTAAGCAACTTGGTGATACCAGTCTCAAAAAAAAAAAAAAAAAAAACAAAGGGCTATGAATGTAAATCAGTGGAGAGGCCTCTCTGGATTCAATCCCCAGTACCAAAAAAAAAAAAAAATTTTTTTTTCTTTATTCCTTATTTAGGTAGTTCTTTGTTACAAACAACTGATTTTTGCTTATTCATTTTTTTTATGTTACAACTTCAATTTTTTTTTATTCCAACATGGTTTTTGTGAAATAATTAGGTTTTTTATATATAAATAAGATCATGCTATCTGTAAGCAGAAATAGTTCTATTACTTCTGTTTCATTTGGCTGCCTTTTATTCCTTGTCTTAGTTATTTCCTTTCACTAGAACTTTTTGTTTAAAGTATTCATTAATTGCATCTACTAAGGTTTTTGTCATTCATTCTCTTAATATGACAAATCATGTTTATTGATTTACGAAGGTTGAACTTATCTTGCATCCAGGGATAAATTCCACTTGATCATGATGAATTGAAGGAGCCCTAATTAGGAAGGGCTGTTGTAGCTAGCTGGAAGCCATAAGTTCCACCTGATATGTATGTGACGCACCTGTAGGCACCCGCAAACCTGAAGGTATATAACCGGGTGAAGGAGGTCCGAGTTAGGAGAACGGAGAATTCAGTCAGCCGGGCAGTCACTCGGTCGGTCAGAAGATTCAGAGCGGCCAGAACGTAGGCAGAGCGGTTACAGAAGAGAAACCAGATAGAAGAAGTAATGACTGGTCAGAGTTAGGCCGAGACTCCTGAGGAAGACAGAAGACAGAAGAAAGAAGAAGGAAGAAAGAAGAAAGAAGAGAGAAGAAGCTCTAATCTTTCTCTAAGCTAAGCTCTATCTTTCTTTCTCTCTAAGCTAAACTAAGCTAAGCTCTACTCTAAGCTAAGAAGACAAGAAGAAAAGCTCGCTTTAATCTTTCTCTCTAAAAATCTTTCCTTCCCTCTCTAAGCTCTAAGAAAGTAGAAGTAAAAGTAGTAAAAGCTTAACTCTGCCCCCGAGAGTTTTTATCCCGGTTTACGGTACCAGGCAGCTTACAATGAATGATTCTTTAATATGCTGTTGAATTCAATTTGTCAGTATTTTGTTGATTTTTGTCTGTGTTCATCAGGTATACTGAGTGTAATATTCTTTTCTTGTAGTTCCTTACCTGTATTTGGCATCAGGATAATTCTGGTGTTATAAAGTAAGTTAATACGTTTCCTTCTTCTTCACTTATTGAAAGAGTTACAGAATATTTAGCCTTAATTCTTCTTTAAATGTTTAATAGAATTAACCATTGAAGCTATCAGTTCCTGGACTTTTCTCGAGAAAGGTTTTTAATTACCAATTCACTTTACTCACTTGTGTTTGTTGCTATTTTGTGTTGTTATATGTATTTTGTTTTTGTTTTCATTCTTACTTTTTAATTTTTTTGAAATAATTTCAAACTCAGAAAACATATTTGAGAATTATTTATAGAGAGCCTGCACATTTACCTGCTTTAGACTTAAGTATATACATTTTTAAGAATAAAGACATGCGCTTATGTAAGCTGCCTGTCATGGCCAGCCACAGCGCCGCAGGAGGAAAACTCGGAGGCAGAGTAAAGCTATTACTACTTTTACTTCTACTTTCTTAGAGAGAACTTAGAGAGAGAAAGAAAGATTTTTCTTCTTCTTAGAAAGAGCTTAGAGAGAAAGATTAGAGAGAAAGATTAGAGAGAGCTTTCTTCTTTCTTCTTCTTTTCTTCTTAGCTTAGAGAGAAAGAAAGATAGAGAGAGCTTAGCTTAGAGAAAGATTATTTTTTAGAGCTTCTTTCTTCTTTCTTCTTTCTTCCTCGGGAGCCTCGGCCTAACTCTGACCAGTCATTACTTCTTCTATCTGGTTTCTCTTCTGTAACCGCTCTGCCTACGTTCTGGCCGCTCTGATTCTTTTCTTCTTCTCCGACCCGAACTCTTCTTCTGACCGACCGAGCGACTGCACGACTGACTGAATGAATTCATTCTTCGTTCTCCTAACTCCGACCGCTTTCACCCGGTTATATACCTTTAGCTTTGTGGGTTCCTCACGTGCATTTACAGGTGCGTCACATACATATCAGGTGGAACTTATGGCTTCCAGCTAGCCGCAATAACCCTTCCTAATTGGGGCTCCTTCACACTTATTATATATTCCCTTATACAACTATAATTCATTTATCAGTTTCAAAATATTTAACAGTGATATAGTAATATTATATAACTCACAAGCCATACTAGGAATTTACCAATTGTACTAATGATTTCCTTTACAGAATTTTTTTTTCACTGACCCAGAATCCAATCCAGAAACAGGCAATGTGTTTGTTAAGTCTCTTTTAGTTCAGAAACAATCCCTCAGGTTTTATTTTTCATTTATAATATTGACATTTATAAAGAGTAAAGACACATTTTTGCAGAGGGTCCTTGATTGGGATTTATCTGTTTCCTCATAATTAAATTTCAGTTATACATTTTTGTCAAGAATACCAGATAGGTGATGTTATATCTTCACAGCATCATATCAACAACACACCATATTGCTTCAATTTAATATTGGTGATGTTGCTATAATTTTTTCTAATGGATAGAGACTATTATATGTGTTGCTCATAATTCTAATTTTTATGGTGAAAAATATACGAATGGGTACTTATGAAAAAATCTGTTTCTGTTTTTCTGCTAATTTGTTTTACACCTTTGTTTATTACCAGTTGAAATAATAGAAAATGGCAATTAGCATACATATTATTTCTTTTTTACTCCCACATGTTAATTACACATATTAATGAAATTCACTGTGATATTTGATGTGTACATGTGGGGTATATTGAGTGTCATTTGCTTAACTACAGCTCTGGACCCAGTAATTATTTTCTTTATTACTGACCTGAATAAGAGGGTAACACCTAAATGACACCTATATCTGTGAATAGTGAGGGTGATAAATGGTCATTGCATTTTTATCCTTTAAGCTTTTGTATATCTGGAAATGTTTTTTGGAAAAGAAATTGCATAATTTAAAAAAAATTTTGTACTCATTTAATTTACTATGAAACTTCATAATTATTGTTCATTTATCTGCTGAGATTCAACACTATAAAAATAATTCTGTAAGTAGTCTGACTCTATTCCTCACTAAAAATAACCTTCATTATTAACAATTATTTTTAGTTTCAGTGTTTGTAGGATTAATTACTTTCAAAATATCAAGAAAAAATCAACAAAAACAAATCAAAGGAAGAAAAGAATAAATATGTTTTTTCCAGTTATAAATTTCTCTTGTATTAAATATTGCAATGTCTATGATATGGAAATGACAAGTCTTTCTTCACCTTAGGAAAGACTTCTATAACTATAACTTCCAACTGGCTTCTTATTTACTGTGTTCTTCCACTATTTTCATCCAAATATTGAACATTTTTAAATTTTTAATTAGGTATATGTGATAGCAGAATGCATTTTGATTCATTGTACATGATTGTAGCACAAGTTTATATTTCTCTGGTTGTACATGATGTAGCATCACACCATATGTGCAGTCATACATGTAGCTAGAGTAATGATGTCCATCTCATTCCACCATCTTTCCTACCCCCATACCTCCTCCTCTCTCCTCCTTCATCTTTGCCCCATCAAAGTTTCTCCATTTTTCCTATGGCCTGCCCCCCATTATGGATCAGCATCCACTTATCAGAGAGAACATTCAGGCTTTGTATTTGGGGGATTGACTTATTCACTTAGCATGACATTCTCCAACTCCATCCATTTACTTGCAAATGCCATGATTTTATTCTCTTTTAATGCTGAGTAATATTCCATTGTGTATATATACCACCGTGTCTTTATCCATTCATCTATTGAAGGGCATCTAGGTGGCCTCCACAGTTTAGCAATTGTGAATTGAGCTACTATGAACATTGATGTGGCTGTGTTACTATAGTATCCCGATTTAAAGTCATTTGGGTATAGACCGAGGAGTGGGATAGATGGGTCAAATTCCAAGTTTTCTAAGGAATCTCCCTCTGTTTTCCAGATTTGTTGTACCAGTTTGCAGTACCACCAGCAATGTATGAGTGTGCCTTTCCCCACACATCCTCACCAACATTTATTGTTGTCTGTATTCCTGATAATTGCCATTCTGACTGGCGTGAGATGAAATCTCAGAGTAATTTTGATTTGCATTTCTCTAATTGCTAGAGATGTTGAACATTTTTTTCATATATTTGCTGTTTGATTGTATATCTTCTTCTGAGAAGTGTCTGTTCAGCTCCTTAACCCATTTACTGATTGGGTTGTTTGTTTTTTAGGTGTGAAGTTTTTTGAGTTCTTTATATATCCTGGAGATTAGTGCTCTATTGGACATGCATGTGTCAAAAATTTGCTTCAAAAATGTAGGCTCTCTCTTCACCTCATTGATTGGTTCTTTTGCTGAGAAGAAGCTTTTTAGTTTGAGTCCATCCCATTTATTAATTCTTGATTTTATTTCTTGTGCTTTAGGAATCTTGTTGAGGAAGTCAGGGCCTAATCCAGCGTGATGAAGATTTGGGACTACTTTATTCTCTATTAGGCTCAGGGTCTCTGATCTATTTCCAAGGTCCTTGATCCACTTTGAGTTGAGTTTTGTGCATGGTGACAGATAGGGGTTTAGTGTAATTTTGTTGCATATGGATTTCCAGTTCTCCCAGCACCATTTGTTGAAGAGTCTACCTTTTCTCCAATGTATGTTTTCGGCACCTTTTCTAGTATGAGATAACTGTATTTACTGGCTCTTCTCTGGCTCTGTCTCTGTGTATTTTATTCTATACCATTGGCCTTCACATCGTCTTTGGTGCCAATACCATGCCATTTTTGTTAGTACAGCTTTGTAGTATAGTTTAGGGTCTGGTATGGTGATACCTCCTGCTTCACTCTTCTTGCTAAGGATTGATTTAGCTATTTGGGGTCTCTTATTTTTCCAGATGAATTTCATGACTGCTTTTCCAATTTCTATAAGGAATGATGATGATATTTTAATTGGAATTGCATTTCATTTGTATAGCTCTTTGGGTAATATGGCCATTTTGACAATATTAATTTTGCCTATCCAAGAGCATGGGAGATCTTTTCATCTTCTAAAGTCTTCTTTAATTTCTTTCTTTAGTATTCTGTAGTTTTCATCGTAGAGGTCTTTCACCTCTTTTGTTAAATTGATCCCCTAGTTTTTTGTTTGTTTGTTTTTGTTTGTTTTTTTCTTTTTTTTTCTTTTTCTTTTCTTTTCTTTTTTGAGGCTATTGTGAATGGGATAGTTTTCCTAATTTCTCTTTCAGAGGATTTATAACTGATGTATAGAAATGAACTTCATTGATGGGCATTGATTTTATATTCTAATTTGCTGAATTCTTTAATTAATTCTAGAAGATTTCAGTAGAGCTTTTTGGATCCTCTAAGTATAGAATCATGTTATCAACAAATAGTGATAATTTGAGTTATACTTTTCCTATCAGTATCCCTTTAATTTCTTTCATCTGTCTGATTGCTGTGGCCAGTGTTTCAAGAACTATGTTAAATAGAAGTGATGAAAGAGGACATCCCTGTCTTCTAATTTTTTTTTTCCATTTAGAATGATGTTGGCCTTGGGTTTAGCATAGATATGGAGACACTAGCAAAGATCACTTCCCCTCTCCCTTCCTCTTCTCCTTCTTCACCATCCCACTGACTAAATTCAGGACTACCCTTAGCTCCAAGAGGTGGATTAACAAAGGTCATTCCCAGAACACAGTTCTTCCTAAAAACTAACAAAAAGGATAATTATATAGGGATTATTTTGCTACTTCTAACAAATTTTGGGCATTAGGATTTATTCTTTAATACCCTGAAAGATGAACAAAAATGCACATATAACAATGGCTAGACAATCTGAACTAATATAAGGAGCACAGATTGCTTCTCTATGCATACTTTCCCCCCGCCCCAGTGAACCTTCAACCTACCCTCTTAGACATCAAGTTCAACAATTCCATTCCCCTAGATGGCAACCATTTCTATGTAGTAACAAAACATACTTAAATGGCATTACTTTAGCTCTCTACATTAACCATATGTTGTGTACTTTTAAAAATCTAGAAACATTAAATGTTTCCAACAAGGACTTAAGTTTCCAACTATACATACAGTAGCACTGCATAAGCTGCAACACTTACTTAACAAAGGCTATACTTTGAAGCAACCCCCCCACACACACTTTTTGTAAAGGCTAGAAATTGAAAGTGTCTTCCAAACAGTAGCATTCTGGCCTAGAACCCTACCCCTTCTAGTCTTATCAACCCACAGATCAGTATATACATCTGTAATGCGTAGAGATGACTTTAACAATTTCACTTCCTAGGTGGTTTTAAGAACAGTCTTTCCTATGAATTTAACACAACATGTACTCAGTGTGTGAGTTTCTTAACTATACTTATATCATACACTGGCAACCTCTTTAACATCTAGATAGACTAGATGTAAATTAGGACTCATTTGTCCTTTATATGGACTGTTTACACAGAATAGTAAAACAAAACTCACAAATATAAGGGACATTGGTCAATTTTGCTTCACAGAAAATACACTGCTATAAAGCTCTTTATGTTTTCTATTCTTTCTTCCTCCCTGAACCAGCACGGATATAATGTGTACTGCTCAAAAGTGTTTTGATCATTCCATTTCTAAAAGACAGTTATTTCCTCATGAAGTTTAACAAAATGATGTCTACAAAAGGTTTTATTTACTACCTCTAATTTTAACATACTTTGTGCACTTCTAAACATCTAGAAAGACAAGATGTTTCAAATAAGGACTTAAGTTTGTCCACTATACATAGTAGTGTTGAATAAACTACACACATGTAACAATGGTTATATCTGAAAGTGTCTTCTAAGTAGGATCATTCTGACCTACAATCCTTCATTTCTTCCACTTCTTTCTCGTACATCACATGTGTCACACCTGAGTGTCACATGATATGATGTTACAATTTCCCTTCCAAAGTCCTTTTCAGAAGACTGCCTTTCTATAAATTTTTAAACAAAGTGTGCAAAATGTGTGAGTTTACTAACTCTACTTTTGTCATACATTGGCAACCTCTTTAATATCTAAAGACTAGATATTATAAAATTGGGAATCCTTTGTCCAGTATATATACAACATATACAGTACAGCAAAGTTAAATGAAATGCACATTACAGGCAAATGTGTAAGATGAAATTTTCTAGCACACTCTAACAAAACACTTTTTCAACTTCTTCCCTCCTGCCTCCCTCAACCCAATGAACAAGTACAGACAGTACTCTTTTAAGACGTAGTTTAACAATTCCAAAACTGGTATTTGTCATCAGTTTTTAAAAGCTATTTACAAAAGTTTCAATTTTACCACTTCTACTTTTAAATATATAAAGCACTTCTAAATATATAGAAGGACTAGATGTTCCACATAAAAACCTGTCCACTGTGCACACAGTACTGGTAAATAAAATTGCACCCATTGCAATGGTTATAATCTGAGTTATCTTCTAATATGACCATTTTGTCCTTGAACTATTCCCTCTTCACTTTCTTCTCTCTATTTTCAGTCCAGTGGACAAGAACAGGCATGTGCAACACTTAGAGATGGATGAACAAATTCATATGAAAAAGTTATTTGTAGAGGAAAAGCTTTCCTATGAATATCAACAAAAAATGTACAATATGTTCTAATTTTACTAACTACTTGGTCATACACTGGCAAATTCTTTAACATTTAGAGAATAGATGTTGCAATATTGGGAGTCATTTGTTCACTATATACACTATATATAGAGTGAAACAAAATGCACAAAACATACAGAAAGCTGATGTCTGAAAATGTCCAAGTATGAACACACTAACATATTACCTTTTGCAATTGCTTCCTTTCCACCTCCTCCACATCACTGAGCAAGTACAGACAGTATATACTGCTCATAGAGTTGGTTTAATAGTTCCATTCCCAAAGGACTATTTTGTATGAATTTTAGCAAGAAGATATTTACAAAATGATATTTTACTACCTCTACATTTAACATACTTCGGGCACTTCTAAACATCTAAACAGACTTGATGTTTCAAGTAAGGACTCAATTTATCCATGATGTACATGACAGTCTTGAATACAGTGCACACATATAACAATAGTTGTAATTTGAAAATGTCTTCAAAATATGAGCATTTTGGCTCTTCATTGACCCAGAGCGCTATAATGTTCAAATTTTTTTGGAAGATAATCCTTCCTAGAAAATTTAACACAAAACATACACAAAATTGGTTTACTAATTCTACTTTTGTCATACACTGGAAACCTCTTTAACATCTAGAAAGACTACATGTAGATGGGGATTCATTTTTCCTTTATATACACTATGTACACAGCAAAGTAAAACAAAACCCAAAGACATAAAGTACAACTCTTAGCTCATGGTAAGCACACTGGCACTGCGATCCAGAGGACCAGCACACAACTGTGTACTACTCAACAGGGGTTTGGCTATTGCACACCTCCTCAAAAAAAAAAAAAAAAAAAAAAAAAAAAAAGTTCACAAGAAATTTGCAAAATGTGTTATATTTTACAACTTCTACTTTTAACATATATCAGGCATTTTAGAACATCTAGAAAGCCTAGATATTTTTTGAACGTTCTTAGCATGTTCAATTATATATACAATAATGAGAAATAAAATGTACATACAAAACAATGGTTATTATATGAAATATGTCTTTGACATAAAACCAGTCTGGCACAGGATCTCCTTCTCACTGTCAGTCTTCTCTATGTGTTCTAACCCACTGAACAAACGTGGACAAGTGTCACTCCTACAAGTGGTCTAACAAATCCACTTCAAAGTCACTTCCAGAAGGCATTCCTGATTTTTTCAAACAAATGGGCATTTACAAGACGTTATTTTCTGACTCTTGGCATTCTCTTTACATTTAGAATGTCCAGATGCAGCACAAGTTTTAAAAGGTTGGGGGGGGGGGGGGGGGGGTGGCAAGTTGAAAGCAGCTTTTTCATATTTTATACACAGGCCTCCTACAAAAGGCCAGTAAATCTTCCCAAAGGGTGGTGAGCATTTCCAACTGGTCAGATATGGCATGTTACTCTACCATTTCTCTCTTTGCTAGAAGGAACACCAACTGCCCAGGGGCTGCTAACTGTTCCACCAGTTGCCACCTTCCAGGGACTTCACTCACCTTCCAGGACAGTACCAGTCTTTGTTTCCTTGCTGGGACAAGGTGTGGTCTCCAGGAGCCAGCACTGAGCAGTCATGGAGGGCTCTAGTCTTTGTGGCTCTGCTGTCCAACATGTGATGGAGCTTTAGGGCTTCCACTCTCCTTCTTGGGACCTCGAAGCAATGCCAGCCTCCTTGGCATTTTGGCAGCCAACATTCTTCTCACCATGCCACACCCACAGTCACCCAAAGTGCAATGGCCTCTGCAGTGGCTTCAGCTGGGACCGACAGGATTAGGCCAGGAGACTCCACAGCCCAAGGGGTTCGAGGACCAACAGGTCCCCTCAACCATCAGGTCATCCAGCTAGGGTGATAGGCTCACCAGTCCTTCACAGCTAGGTCCAGCCAGTGGGCGACAGCTTCAGGAGTCTGCAGGGCCACACCTTGTCCAGGCAAGGTAAACAAAGACCTTAACTATCAGGGAAAGTGAGAGAAGCCCCCTGATCTCAAGTGAAATTCAGTATTTATTTAAAATCCACAGAACATAAAAATATACTATTTAACACTGATATATCCAGCTGGGCATGGTGACACACACCTGTAATCCCAGCAACTTGGGAGACTAAGGCAGGAGTATCTCAAGTTCAAAGCCACCCTCAGCAATGATGAGTCACTAAGCAATTCACTAAGACCCTGAATCTAAATAAAAATACAAAATAGGGCTGCATATATGGCTCAGTGGCCACATGCCCCTGAGTTCAATTCCTGGTACCAAAAAAAAAAAAAAATTTTAAAGGCTGATATATCCTTTCAGTAATTTTTTTCAACAGTATATGCTTACCTTTGCTTGCCAATTTTTTTTTTCCAATAAGAAAGACAGTTTATTTCTCATTACAATAATCTGAGTTGATAGTTGGCAGATAGTGATGAAGTGGGTAGGAGTAGGCAACTCTGATTTTTAGATTATCAAGTAACCCAGGTTCCTTCTATCTTTTTGCTCCAGATTGTCCAGGTGGCGTTGTCCTTTCTGTGATGGAAGGTGGTTCATTCTTTTAGTGTAACCAATGGATAAGGGAAAGTAAGAAGTGGAAGGCAAGCATCTCCCTTTTAAAGATGTGACCTGAAAGTTGAATACATCTTTTATTCAGATCCCTTTTGCCATAATTTAGTGACATAGCTACACCTGAATCAAGGGAGGCTGGGAAATGCCTTTAGCTGGGTATCTTGATGCTAGCTGAGGATTCAAGTCTTTGCCAGGTAGAAGGGTGGACAGGATGTTGCCAGGCAATTAGTAATCTTTGCTGCATTTTCTGTATTGGCTACTTATGGGTTTTGCTCTTTCAGTAAGTTTTAAGAAATTTTTCAAAACAAATTGCTCTTTGGGAACTTTTATTTTTACTGCTAAACAATTTTTTAAGTTTATTTTTTATTCTACGTTGTTATAAATGACAGCAGAATGCATTACATTTAATATTACACATATAGAGCACATTTTTACATATCTCTGGTTGTATGCAAAGTATATTCACACCATTCGTGACTTCATACATGCACTTAGTGTAATGGTATCCATCTCATTCTACCATCTTTATTAGAGGCATATCATGCATAATGATTAAATCAGGGTAAACATATCTCATTCCTCAAAATTTATCATTTCTGTATGGTGAAAACATTCAAATTTCTCTAGTGTTTGAAATATGCAGTGCATTGTTGTTTTTGTATGCTTACTCTAATTTGTTCAAATTTTCTATTTCTCCATGATTCAGGCTAGGTTGATTGTATATTCCCAGGATTTTTTTTTTTCCATTTCATCCAGGTCAGTGAGTCAAGTTTTTTGACCTTTGTATTCTGCAATAATAGTTGTAATGTCCCATCCTTCATTTATACTTTTATTTGCATGTGTGTTCTCTCCTTTCTCCTTAGTCTAACCAAGAATCTACCTCTATAAATATCTACTCCTAGCTTCACTGATCTTTTCTAGTTTTTCTACTTTCTATTTCATTTCTTTCTGTTCTTTATTATTCCCTTCCTTATTTTTCTTTGGCCTTAGGTTTTTTTTTTTTTTTCTCCTTTAAATATAAGGTGGTTTGAGATCTTTCTCTTAACATAGGTATTTATGACCATAAACTCTTCCTTACAACTGGTTTTGCTAGATGACATAAGATTTGGAATGTGTTTCATTTATCTCCATATTCTCTTCTTTCCCAGTGATCCTCAGGTTTGGTCTTTAAAGTTTTCCCAGAGTTCTATATTCTTGTCATGTTCTATATTTTCCCCTTTAGTGCCTTCTGTGTAGTCAAGATTATATAGGTTGTCTTCAATACCTGAAGTTCTGTCTTCAAGGCCTGAGGATCTATTTTCTATAAAATTTAATCTGTTAGTGATGCCTTCAAGTGAGTTTATAAATTTATTGATTGTATCTTTCATTTCTAGGATTCCTGCTTGGCTTCTTTTCACTATTTCTGTTTCTTTATTAACGTGGTCTTTCATCTCCTGTAATGATTCTCTTAATTCTTTCCTTAGAACTACTTTTAGTTCATTGATAATCAGTTTTTTAATAATCTTTCTCTGGGTTTTCATTTACCTTGCTATTAGTGGTTCCTTTTTATTTATTTATTTATTTATTTTTTGCCTATTTTCTCATGTTTTCAGAGGTCTTGATCTCATCCATCAATTGAGATGGATTCTATTTTTTTGTGTGTCTTCTTTTATGTGTAATTATCTTATTTGTTCTGGGACTTCATTCTGGTTTTGATATATAAGTATACGGCAAAGGGTAGGACCTGAGTTCCTTCTCTGCTTGTTCATCAGGTTCTTGTTGTTGGTTTGTTGCACTAGTTTCCTCACTTTGAGTTAGAGTAATGCCATAGAGTACTTTTAGTGTCCCTATAGATTCCCAACACCACACAGAATGGGAGCAAAGGGAAAAAAAATGTTGCAAACAACAAAGTGTAAACAGTGTTAAAGTAAATACCAAGATCCTACTATGATATCTTCAACATTAATGTCCACCAATGAAGATGAATGGTGGATTTCACAATTTCCAGCAGTAGAAACAATACCACAAACTAGATCTGGCTTTAAATCAAACAGCAGGTGTCAACTATTTAATCCACAGCAGTAATGATTATATTAGCATTAATGGTAGGGGCAGGAGTTATAAAAACCAATTACATGTAAAAGATAGAAAATACACAGTCAATTATGAGAAATAAAATGTGTTAAGAAGTTAGAAAAGAGTTTACAATTTCAAAAAGCAAACAGAAAATTACAGAATTGATGTAGCAGGTGATGTTTATATGGAAGGAGAGGAAAAATAAAATAAGCAAGTTATTGTTGGAGAGGGAGAGAAAACAATAGAATTTGGCCACTAACAGGAGAAGAGAGAGTAAAAAGTGAAATAAACAAGTAAAAATAATGCAAAAGGAAACCAAAATATACAATAAAAAAAAATCTGAAAATAAAATGCTAGGAAAAATATTTACATTTAAAAATGCAATAAATGAGAGAAAAATAAACAAGTGTATGTATATAGGTCCCTAAACCAACCAGCACAGCCAGAATTCACATGCATGCATGAATGCACACACATATAGAAGAAATTAAAAATTAAATTAAAACCCAAAATGTTAGTGAAAAATAAAGGAACCTTCTCCAATGAGGTGGTCAAAACAGTAGACCACAGTGGGTAGTCACTGTCTATGTCCAACAGTCATTCTTTCCAGTTCCTCTTGAGTTATGTACTGATGGCGAGAGCGAGGGGTGGGGGTTGTTAACCCCTCCCCGGTTTCTGTTGCTCTTTAAGCTGCCGGTTGCAGTGGCCTAAGATTGAAGCTGTCTGGTGCAACACTCAGCTTCCTTCTTCCAGTGTGAGGTGGGACGGGTTAGGGTGCACTGTCAGTTGGTGTTTTGTCCTTTAGACCAGCTAGCTCAGTGTCCTCCCAGGGTACAGCTTCCACACACAGTAGCAGCGGTTCTGTGAGTGCAGTTGCAGCAGGTGGTGCTGAGGTCTAATCAGGCCTCGGTGGCTTTGTTGGTGGGGCCTTTTTGGAGAGACTAGATTGACCCACCTCTTGGGCTAGACAGTAGCTGATGTGTTCTGTGGGTCTGGATCTCAGGAGCCTCCCAAGAAATCCAGTCATGGGGCCAGAGGACTGATCTTCCACTCACTGCTGCCCAGGAGCCCAGGCTTCCCTGGCTTAGTTAGGGGACATGTATTTGCCACCCACTTCAGCAGGTCATGTGAGCCTCCAGACACTAGCAAGAAACCATTTGGGCTCCTTTTGGCCCTTCTGACTTGAATGTCCCTGGATGTAGTCTATTCCATGCTCATTTTTCTCACATTCAGCCAGGCACCACCTAGGTCCCTCAAAAGGCACCTGCAGGGATATTGTGGCTGTAAGTGTTTGTGTTTTATGATCTCCAGAGTCCTCCAGACACTGTAGGGGTATGCTCACACCAAGATGGCTACCCCCTCAGCTCTTTGCTGCCGGTTGAGATACAGAATGAGTTTTTTTGGATTCCTGGCAGGAGGCTGCGCCTCCCAGGCAGAAGGCCACACCTCCCCGGGTACTTTGTAAAAAGACTACCTTTCCCAGGTGCCCTCGCCTCTGCCCCCTGACCTCCGACAGCCTATGGAGACACTCGCCCCCAGGGGTCTGCCTGACCAGCAGTCTGCTGTTTAAGCCAGCCCCAGACTGAAACCTCTCTCTGTTAGTGCCTGCCCCTGATCCCATCCATCCCTTTTTCCCCCTTCCCTACCCCCCTTCCCTTCCCTTCCCCACGTGGCACCCCAATAAACCCTTTTATTTCACTAACACAGTGTTCCCAGCTAAGTTAACTTTGTTCAGCATTTTCTAACAAATTTGGTGCATTGACCGGGAAAAAAAGCACATCTCTAATCAAAGAACAAAGTTTCCCCGGAACACCTTTTCACCCATTCTCCGCCCCTCCATTCCAGAGCAGCAAGTAACAAAGTTTCATCATTATCGGTAAGCCTCCCTCCGTTCCAAAGGCCCTTAACCAGCCCACGCACCTCTCCATTTCCACTCCCCCAGCACGTCTGTGCACCTCTCCACTTGCCCTCCAGTCCACTTTGACCCTGGTATGTTCCCATGCTTCTCTGGCTGCGCCTGTGCCCCACTCCCACGCACGTCCGTCCTGGTCCACTCCCTGTCTACAAGTCTGCTCCGCGTGGTAGGCCCCCGGCCTTCCCCCTCCCCTCACTGCCACCGCTGCCGCTGCTGCAATCTGTCCACCCCACTGAGCCCACACTGGTCCCAAATGAGGCTGCCCGCCATGGCCGCAGCATGTCTGTGCCTGCGCCACATGCAGCCCCGCGCCCTCACCCACTTCTTCCTTTGTTTCAAAAGGCTGTATGAAGTTTCTCCTCAGAAAGCCAGGACTTAAGATGTAAATCCTGGGGCAAACCTGCAAACTTAGTGGGAGACAGATTACTCTGAGGCCCGAAAGGAAAAAAAAAAAGAGTAAACTGTCTTTTTCCTAATTATGGTGCTTTTTCCTCTAAGAGGACAAGAATTTCTTAAAACATTAATTTATCCATAATGTTGTGTTTATTAATTTTGTTTCTTTTGAGCAAGTAATCTTAAAAGAAACTGAGAATTGTATAGCTATGGTTGAACAACAACTATTTCAGAATATCATGTTCTCTCTTTAAAAGCTAAACTTGATTTATAAAGACATCAATGTAATTGTATATTATAAAAACATTTTGCTACATTTCCAAAAAAGGTTAAATACTCTCAAAATGTCTTTAATCCGTTCTAAATGTGATATTTTGTCAGCTAAAGTTCATGGGAGCTCAAGCAGCAATATATGTAAACACTGTGGAATTTTATTTAAGAAGCAGAGATCAACTTCAGAATTAAAACACCTGACCTAAGATTAAAGAATCCTACCTTACCTAAGATAAGGCTCTGGTCTTACATGCCAGAATGTATGGTCTAAAGAGTGATTCTTGTTGTTCAGAAACAGAGATTATAATATATAACTCAGTCAAAACTCAAGATGCGTTCACAAACTAAATGTGTTTTTACTCTTATTAATTTTATTTTGTATTTTCCTTGTAAACTGTCTAAAAGTTGCATGTTAAGGTCTTGCAGAGGTATTGCTTCAAGAAAACAAACTGAGTTAGTTTAAATCATCACCTACAGGACAGATAAGGAGCATAGACCCCAGCTAAATGACTGTAAGTTTATAAGCATTGAAGTTAAAGCTCAGTGTTCTCAATTTAAGATTAGCTTGCTGGATGTTTAAAATCAAGATTTTAAGTTAAATCAAAAGGGTCAAGAAAACCAATATTTGGTTCTTGCCCTCAGAGTAAAGTCTGAATCCAGGAAACAGGGAGGTTCTCTAAAAACTTTGCAACTCTGGGCCACATAACTTCCCGATCAGAGAGGTTGTGAGACCTCTGGAAGAGAGAAAGCCAAACAGTGACCTTGCTATGAAGAGGAGGGTCCTGAAAAAGGGAGGCATCCCTGCTGCTTCCAAGAGAAGCCACATGGTCAAGCAAGACCTAGATCCATCCTCATAGAAGGCACTAGCAGAATGGAAAAAGCTGTTTTCAAGTTCCCCCAAGAATTACTCCCATGAAAATTCAGCTGACTCTTATCAATAGATAAAGGCAAAAGTCAGTTTGACTTAACTTCATTTTAAACACCTAGCAAAAACAGTTAAAACCAAAAATACAGCCATTCCTGGGCATTTTTTTAGAAGTGAAGGTAACTTCAGATATACACTTGTAAACAGTTTAACAACTAAGTAACTGCCAAGTCAAAAGTTTTTAGTCAGTTTAAGGCCTGCAGATCTTCCTAACCTACACAGGTAGACTTAATATTCAGTAGTATGATTATCTAGCCCTAAGTGACAGAGATGAAGAATTCTCGACTAGACAGAGGTCATACCAATAAAAAGATTTTATAAGATCAGAGGACATTAAGTAGCTTA
Organism: Tamias sibiricus; assembly: GCA_025594165.1. NCBI lineage: Eukaryota > Metazoa > Chordata > Mammalia > Rodentia > Sciuridae > Tamias > Tamias sibiricus. The sequence continues at coordinate 135,268,167 of CM046667.1, forward strand.
ACTACCATCTTATCTGGATAGACATCTGTAACATTAAATGTTGTGTTTACATTCCTGAGAACTCTGTACATGCTAAAGATTCAAATTATCATCCTCATGGTATACATTGAAATGTTCCAGATGCTGCAACATTTATTCAGTACTCATGTATTTTGTTTCTCTAATAGAAGCTCCTGTCCCTGATGACTTTACAACCTTCCCCAGGCTTCAATCTGACCTGACTTCTACAAAAGGAACTCCAAACTACTTCCCCCATCACTTCACCCACTTTCAGCTCGAAGAAGCCAGATTCGGTCATCATCCTATTCCCTTACAGTAGTAAGGATTTCCTAAAATTAGAAGGGAAATGAAGCCAGAATCTCATAGGCAGTCAGCATATATAGGTAAATCGAGTCAGGTCAAAAGTCAATTTGAGTGAGCCAATTTTGGGAAGTTGGGAAACTGACCCCTGAGGGATTGAAATGCTGATTCCCTCAGAGCCCTTCTTCCACCCTTAACAACCTGCCCCAACCTGTTGCCAAGGTAACCCATCTCAGGAATTGCCCCTCCTTGCACGGAGCTATCTCAGATCTTCTGCGGAAACATTTTCTCAGATCCACCCATTCCCCTTATAATATCACCTTCTCCTCTGCAGCCCTCCTTTTCACAGCTCGTGAGTACTCTTGCACTCTTTTAAACTTTCTCTCCTCTCGTGGGTATCATGTTTCCCCGTCTAAGGTGCAACTTGCTCAGACCCAGGTGGTTTACCTAGGAGTTCAGATTTCCCATCAGTCGAGGGCCATTACTGTAGACAGAAAGGCTCTCATCAAGGCCCTTCCATGTCCCAAGACAAAGGAAGAGATTCTTTCCTTCCTAGGCCTAGTGGGATACTTCTGTGCCTAGATTCCCAATTTTTCTCTTTATAGCTAAATGGATTGAGGAAAAGTTCCTCCCCGAAGGCATTCAGGCTGAGTTTAAGCATCTGCAGCAGGCACTGTCACAGGCCCCAGCTCTTCATCTCCCAGACCTTCTTTAGCCATTCACCCTTTATGTCCATGAAATGAAGGGTTTGGCTCTCAGTGTTCTAGGCCAATACAAAGGCCCCACCTTTGCCTACCTTTATAAACAGCTTGACCCCACTGTTTGTGCATGGGCCCCCTGTCTTCGGGCTATGGCCGCTGCTTACCTACCTCTACAGGAATCAAAGAAGCTGAACTTTGGTGCTCATGTCACTATTGCCTCTCCTCACCATTTAAAGATTTACTAACCTATAAGAGCCTTCAAACTCTCCTGCCCTGTCGCGTTCTGCTCCTCAACCTCTTTCCAGTCCTTCTCCTCTTTACACCCAGTTTCCCTTCTCCCAGTCTCCTCAGAGCCCCCTGAACATGATTCTATAGAGATGCTTCAGGCTTTAAACTCCTGCAAGCCTCTCTTCTGCCCAAACTAATAGGGATCTCCCATTGTCCTTCACAACAAAGTGGAGACTCTCCCATAGTTCAGGGAAACACGAAGGCTGAAGGAGCACTATCTTCTCCTTCTCTTCTCTTCTGGCTTCAGTCCAATCTACTACCCAGGCCCCCACATCCCCTTCCATAAAATCAATCCTCTCCTATCTCCATTCTCATTTCCATCCTATTCCGAGGGCATAAACCTACCGGAATTTCCTGACTCAGCCTCTGCTCATCTTTTCGACCGCAATATCATTAGATTTGGTGTCATTCCACCAGCATTTGCCTCTCAGCTGGAGACGGTTACAGAGGTTCCTTTCCAGCCCTTTGGCCTACTTCGGACTTGAGTCTCTCCTTCCCGTCCAGGATGGGACACAAAAAACCCTTGCACAAGGTGGCTCATAGTCCTCCGATATCTTGAAAAGGACTCTTCTCATGATATCCCATGTCTGCCTGGCTCCGGTGACGACCGAGTCTCAGACCTGGATCTCCCTCTAATACTTATTTTGAAAAGGACGCTTTTCAAAATATTGTATTAGTCTTTGGAACTTCTTAATCCATCCCGGTTGACACCCCTGTAAAGTCCCTTAGATAATTGAAAATTTGTTTTCAACTTCTACTAGCAGTCGAAAGAATGGGCAAAGATTCTTTTATATCCAAGCTTTCTTACTCCTCTGATCAAACTCAATTCAGTTGTGCTCGTTGCACTAGTCACCCAAAATATATCTACTTCCCTTAATATTCCTTGACATTTTTACATCCCATATCACCCCACGTCTTCAGGGAAGGTAGAGAGTAATAGAACTCTTACTTCCCCTGGCCTTCTTTAGGCTCCGAGTCCTCCCAAAGAAACCTTCTTTGCTATCCCCTTTTGAGGTTATGTTTGGGCGACCAGCTCTTCCACCTGGAGTTTACCCAACTCAAAGGACCCCTACCCAAAGATCTTTCTCTTCCTATATTGTTCTTCATCAAACATCAGCTATGGAAGTGCCAAGATTTCATTCTGCCTGACCCAGGTAGACTCACTGCTTCATTCCCATTAACACCCGGTTCTTGGGTGTATTTCTCCCCTCCCCAGGACACAGGAACAGTCTCCCTTGTCCCAAAGTGGACAGGCTTTTTCCAGGTTGTGCTGTGCACACCCACGGCTGCTAAGCTTCGTGAAACCTCGGGGAATTTGACTTCTTGGATTCATATTTCCATACTGAAACCAGCTGCTCAACCAACTGAAGATCCACAAAAGGACAACAACTACTTCAGTATACTTGCTCTCCCATTCCCACCGATCCCCTAAAAATTTGTTTCTCTTGTGTTCCTGTTACCGACTCAAAATAATCTTTTCTGTTTTTCTCGTTTTGAACTTTTAACCAGCTTTTTCTTAGAGATTATCAACTGTTGAAAAAAAAACAACGAATGACTTTCCAACCAGAGAAGACTTAAGACTTTTCATCAGCCTGCTCCAAGAGGCCCCTAACCTGCCACCCAATGCTGATTTTGATGCACTTCACACTCTCCATGGGCCTCTTCACCGTAAGTCCCACCTGGTGGAACACAGGCCTATGGAAAACAATCCATCTCACCTTCTTTCCCTTTGTTACTGCCATAATAGTGTTACTGGAAAACTCACAAGGCCCACAATTTCTACATGCTTTTCGAGAGAATAGTCAGCTGACTCCCTCAGTGACTTTCTGCAGAAGCCTGGTTTGACGCCCTCACCCACCTATGGCTTCAAGGAAACCTCATCCATCCCATACCTGGATAGATTCATCTTTTCCATGCCTACCTCCTGGAAATTTTTTCACCCTCCAGCTGGACCTGCCTGCCTGCCCACATCTCCTCCCCTCATAGCACCCCACATAGCCCCACTTCAGCTCTGAAGCAGCCAGATTGAAACACGACACCCCGCTTCCTAAGAAAACAAAAAGGGGGGAATGTTGGATTCCTGGCAGGAGGCTGCACCTCCCAGGCAGAAGGCCACACCTCCCCAGGTACTTTGTAAAAAGACTACCTTTCCCAGGTGCCCTCGCCACTGCCCCCTGACCTCCGACAGCCTATGGAGACACTCGCCCCCAGGGGTCTGCCTGACCAGCATGCTGCTGTTTAAGCCAGCCCCGGACTGAAACCTCTCTCTGTTCGTGCCTGCCCCTGATCCTGTCCATCCCTTTTTCCCCCTTCCCTACCCCCCTTCCCTTCCTTTCCCCACGTGGCACCCCAATAAACCCTTTTATTTCACTAACATGGTGTTCCCGGCTAAGTTAACTTTGTTCAGCATTTTCTAACAAGCTTAAATACCAAGTGTACTTTCCAAGGACCAGCATGTAGTACAGCCTCTTGTTTCAGGTATCTTTAGGCAGCATTTTTTTTGGGGGGTGGGTAGTTACTGGGGATTGAACTCAGGGGCACTCAACCACTGAGCCACATCCCCAGCCCTATTTTGTATTTTATTTAGAGGCAGGGTCTCACTGAGTTGCTTAGCACCTTCCTTTTGCTGGCTTTGAACTTGTGATCCTCCTGTCTCAGCCTCCTGAGCCACTGCGATTACAGGTGTGCTAGGCAGCATTTTTTTTATCTCAGTTTTCTCAGTACCAAGCTATCTCATGGCACAGCTTGGAAGTGGCTTTCTTTATTCCCTCTCCCTTTGTCTGTGACTAGTCTGCTCCATCAGCCACTGGGGATGGGCTTTGTTCTTTGTTTATTGTACCCACTTTGAGTTCAATAATTTTAAATTTTAGTGAAATTTCTCTTTCACCCACATCATTGAGAAGCTGTACACCTACTGCTTTAGTCTCACACTGAAACCACTTTTTACCCGTGAAGAGTTCTTGCTCCCCGAACACTGAAGAATAACGCTGAAGAAGCACTCTGAGGCAAGCGTAGAGTGGAAAATGGAAAGCTTTATTTAAAGGATAGCAAAAGACTTTCCCCAGAGGGAGAAGGGGACCCAGAAACCAGGAATCCAAAGGGAGAAGAGGCCTTCTCTCTTTTATATTTGAAATCTTTCTTTTGTTCTTTTTATGTTGTCTATCTCTGTCCTGCCTAGGACAGGAATGTCAAAAAGATGTGACACTGGAGGCCCAGGGTGGGTGTGAGATTCACAGGAAGGGTTTAGGGCTAGTTGATAAGCATCTCTGTTTGCAGGGAGCTGTTTCATTAACATTCCATAAGATGGGGCCTAAACTTGGGAACATTAACCATCTTATCTCCCTTAGAGTTGTTCTATGTCTTTCCAAGACTCAGACTGACTCCATTTTCCTTATGGACTCCATGTTTTTTATGAGACTCGATGTTAGACCCAATTTGCCTGACTACACTCACTACCTAGCTTTAAATCTGGCTTCAGCACCCTAACCTAGCTTGGAATGTAGCTTTCCCACACTCTGCTATTTTTTCTACCATCTGAAGTCTAGCAGTTTTGTCTTATTTGGTTCTAGAGTTCAACTGGAAGAATACTGACCTCACCTTCATAGCCAGACATAAACTATGTCTAGGCAAATTGATCGCTAAAAACACACCAAATTACTTTATGGTGAAATAAATTATATCATCTCTATGGTGACACAAAATGTCAGTGTATTGGCTTTAAAACAAAAAAATAGTTTCAGACTTATGATACTTTAGTATCAAACTCTTGCTAGAAGGATTAAGGCTGCAAACCTTCCCCACTTCAACTTCTATTTGGATCGATTTTATCAGTAGCTGTCAAGTTTTCTAAAAAAGGATGGGGCACTCATAATCATGGGAAAAATATATATACAAGTGTGTCTATATGTTTATATATGTAACATATATAGCGAGAGTGTAGGAAGTAGTATATAACTATTTACACATAAAATGTATACTGCATAAAATGTTTAATGTGTGATATAAAATATCTAATAAATAACCCTTTACACACATATAATGTGACCCTCTAAAATTTCTTAGACAAAATAACTGAGATACAAATAAAAAGTTATAAAATGTGAAGATACAGAATGGGTACTGTATTAAAGAGAAAAAGCAGCCAATAGACATAGATCCAGCATTTATCTATAGGATACAATAATCAAATAAATATTTTAAAACATATATAAAAATTAGCACTAAAATTATATAAAGGATGAGGAAACTGGGGAGATGAAAAAAGAAATGGAAATGCTTGAACATAAATAATCAGCATCTTGTACTTAAAAAAATCACTGGATGAGATATGGACCTCCAGAATCATAGATTGAGAGCTTTAGTAAACTCCCTCTCCCATCCTCACAAAAGAAAATACTGGCAAAACAATTAAATTTTGAACTATCAAAATTAACCAAAGCCAAAGTACAAAGTAAAAGTAATCACTCCAAGACATCCTACTGTACCTCATAAGATATTGGTGCATTTGACATTTCAACTTGGGCCTTTTCCAAACCTATCTCCCCTCTTTCCAACCCTTGGATATAGTATCTGTGAAAATCCAACATTAGAAAGAAGTAAATCTATACATACCTACACATCACATGTAATATAAATTAAATTTACAAAAATCAAAGACAATCTTGGAAGCACCAAAAGGAAAGCTACTTACACAAAGTGCAATGGTTAATTTGAATTGTCAAATTGATTGGATTAAGATATGCCAATGATTAAGAGGCTTCTAGTTGTGTCAATGAAGGTGTGTCTAGGAATGATTGGCATTTGGGTTAGTGAACTGGAGACCCTCCCTAAGTGTGGTCAGCAACATCCAATAGGAAGGTGGCTTGGATGCAATAAAAGTTGGAAGCACAAGGAAGCAGCAACATAGGTAAGCTTTATTCTCTTGATTGTTGCTGCAATCATCTGAGGACATCAGACTCTCCCTATTTAACTATTCCAAAAGGGACTCTACCCGTGAGTCTCAAGGAAGTTTCCAGAAGCCTTTGGTCTCCAACTCCTCATGTTATGATGTTTCAGCTTCTTGGACTGCACAGCTACTGGTTCCTCTAGCTCTCCAGGCTGCAGACAGCCATTGTGGACTATGCAGCTTCTGGTCACATAAGCCAACCTAATAAATCCCTTTTTTATAATTATACCTCCTGTTGATTCTGTTCCTCTAGAGAACCCTGAGTAATACACAAAGAAACCCCATGAAGAATCAGATTGCTTCTCACGGAAGTTAGAAAATGATGAGATAATGTCTTGAAAGTGTTGAAAAGAAGATTGTTTCCAGAAAAACTCTGTTCAAAGGTGAGAGAAGAAATTAAGACATCTTCAGAAAGTGCTGAAAGAATATTTTCACTATCATAACATCTCTACAAAAAACACTAAAGGTATTCCATCAAGATTTAATGAAAGGACATTAGATGGTGACTCAAATGCACAAAAAGAAATATAAAATTTCAAAAGGTAACTACAAAAACTATAAAAATATTTTTCTCATTGTTAATGATTTTGTTCTCTATTATCAAAGACATCTACATAAGTGCATAGTTATAAAACTATATTATAATATAAAATGTAATTTATATGAAAATACTACAAAGGAACATAGAAAAAAATGTAAGCATAACAGTGTAAACGTTATAACAAAATTAAAATTAAGTTAATATTGATGGAGTTACTTTGTTATAAATTAATATACTTAATTATAATCCCAAAGGAACTAATGAGAAAATAATGAAAAAACAACATAAAAATAAAACTGAAATGTTTCACTAGAAAACGTGTATTTAGAACAAAGCAAAGACAGTTAATGAGGAAAGTTATTATTGGCATCAGATCAATATTGGCATCAGATTCGCCATTTTAGGTGAGGGGCCATTTTATCTAGAGGTTCCAAAGTTTTGATTCTGAGGCAAAGATGCTTAACTTCCCTTAAAAAATATGCCTGCTATCAACCCCACCCCAGCTTAAACTCCTAAGCAGTTTATGATATTCCTCCTGTAGCCTATGAAGCTGCTATGTGTGCCAACAATCTGCTGCTCTCCTCAGAGACACAGCATTGTCAGTATTCCTCCTGTTGCTGACAATAAATCTCTTGCATGGGATTCCAGTGTGTGGTGTGGTCTTTGGAGTTTGTGTGGACTCTGTGAGTATCCTTTCAGTTATGACATATAGAAAAACAATAACAATGCTGTAAACTTAAGTCCTAATATATTAGCCAGGGGTTCTCTAAAGAGAATCAGTAAAATATAGACATCTAACTCTGTGTCACCCTCTAGATCCTGCCTGATTCCTCCCATTCATAGCCTTTTAAAAACATACATATAAGCCGGGCATGGTGGCACACACCTGTAATCCCAGCACTTTGGGAGGCTGAGGCAGGAGGATCACGAGTTCAAAGCCAGCCTCAGCAATGGCGAGGCACTTAGCAACTCAGTGAGACCCTGTCTCTAAATAAAATACAAAAAAAAAAAAAAAAGTTTGGGGATGTGGTCCAGTGGTCGAGTGCCCCTGAGTTCAATCCCTGGTACCAAAAAAATAAATTAAAAAAAAATATATATATATATATATATATCCATCTATAATCCATACTTTTCTATAGACACACATACATGGATATATACATATACATCTGTATGTATAATAGGTAGAGAATTCAACATTCCCCCCTTATTTAGAGCTGCGCACAGTGAAGCATGCCTGTAATCCCAGCAGTTTGGGAGTCTGAGACAGGAGGATGGTGAGTTCAAGCCAGCCTCAGAAAAAGCAAGGTGCTAAATAACTCAGTGAGACCCTGTCTCTAAATAAAATACAAAATAGGGCTGTGGATGTGGTTCAATGATTGAGTGCCCCTGGGTTCAATTCTTGGTACCCCCAAAATATTTAGAGAAGACAGATGGAAAAAAAGAAGGAAATAAAAGACATTAACAAAATTATAAAGTAAATAGACTTACCAGTTATGTATATGAAACTTCACCCAAGAAAAACAGAATATATGTACTTTTCAAATGCACATGAAACAATACCCAGGAATAAAAATACTTTGTGCTAAGAACCAAGCCTCAGAAACTAAGGGAATTGAAATAATACAAAGAATGTCCTACAACCACATTAGAATTATATCAGAAATCAATGAAAGATGAAAATTAGGAAAACTCACAAATCTGTGTAAATTTAATCATATATTTATAAATAACCAATGGGTCAAAAACAAAATCACAAGAAAAGAAAATCTTTTTAGTTGAATGAAAACAAAACAATGTACTAAAATGTATGGAATGTAACAAAAGCACTTCTGAGAGGATGTGTTAGTTTCTCATTGCTGTGACAAAAATACCTTTCAAGAACAACTTAGAAGAAGATGTTTATTTTGGGCTTATGGCTTCAGAGATCTGTCTATGGTATACCAACTCCATTGCTGTGGGCCCAAGGTGAGGTAAAACATCATAAGAGAAGGGTATGAGGGAGGCATGGTGCTCAGTTCATGACATCAGACAGAGAGGGCAATGAGTCAGGGACAAAATATAATTACCAAGCTCATGACCCAATAACCTACTTCCTCTAGCTATAACCCACAGACCTACAGTTACCACACACTAATCAATTTAAATTATTATTTCATCAAATTGGTTAATCTATTGATGAGGATGCAGTCTCATAATCTAATCACTTTACCACTTAACATTGTTGCATTGCTACGTAAGCTTTTTCAGGGGACCCCTCATTCCCAAACCATATTAGAGGTCAATTTATAGTTATAATACCTGCATTATAAAGAAGAAAATTTCAAACCAAAAGCCTGTTTTTCAATCTTAACAATCTATAAATACAACAGCAAACTCAATTCAAAATAAACAATATAATAAAGACTAGGGTTGAAGTAAATGAAGCAGAATATACAAATGGTAGAATCAACAAAACTAATAGTTTATATTTGCAGGTGCAAGAATAGACAAAAGGATAATATAATACAATTTAAAGTCTATAAATACACCCTAATGTATATGGGTAACTGATTTTTGTTAATAACAAATAATATTTGTTTTCCAAATAATAAGGAACAAATAATATTTTTAAAAATATTGATGAAACAACTAGACATCCACATGAAAAAGAATGAAATTATACCCTTATCTCACACCATACACATAAATTAATTTGCAATGGATCATAGAACTCTAAGTAGGACGTTAAATTTTAACATTTATAGTAGAAAACATAGGAGTAAATCTTTGCAACCTTGGATTAGTGATTTTTTAATATAAGAGACAAATACTCAATGAATAAAAGAAAAATACATGAATTGAATTTCCTCAAATTTAAAAACTTTTGTGCATCACATTTAACTTTGAAGAAAGTGAAATGGACACATAGTGGGAAACATTTTTAAACATAAGAGAAGGACTTTCATAGAATATGCTAATAACACAAATCAATAAGAAGAATTTAAAACCCAATTAAACTGAGCCAATATCTATCCAAAGAAGATATATACAAGTTAAATTGTCAATAGGGAAATGCAAATGATATTATAGTGGGATGCTTTCTCTCACCCACTACATGAAGATAATTTTTAAAAAGACAATAACAAGCCGGATGTGGTGGCACATGCTTATAATCCCAGATATTTGGTAGCCTGAGAAAGGAGGATCACAAGTGCAAGGCCACCATGGACAACTTAGTGAGAACATGTCTCAAAACAAGGGTTAGGGATAACACTTGCATAGCATGTGCAAGATTCTGGGTCCAATTGTCAGTATGACAAAAAAAAAAAAAGAAAGAAAGAAATACAAAAGCAAGTATTGGAAAACATATGGAGATATTGGAACTTTTCTCTATTTCATTTGGCAATGTGCACTGCTTCAGCCACATTAAAAAACAGTCTGATAGTTCCATAGGTGGTTGCTATGTGACCAAGCAATTCTACCCTTAAGTTTTCATTTCTCTTGGAAATATACCTGTCATTATAGAAACTTGAAAGCAGGTGTCCATCAATGGACAACCATGGTGGAAGGGTTTGCAAAAGGAAAGCAGCTCAGGTCATGGCAACCAAGAAGCAGAGAGAGTTCCACTCACCTGGGACAGAATATAAATCCCAAAGTCATAGCCCCAGTGACCTAGCTCCTCCAGCTGCATCCTACTTGCTTACAGTTACCACCAACTTAATCCACTTAAGTGGATTATTGCACTGATAATATGAAGGATCTCATGACACCATGATGTCCTGCCTCACACAATGTAGTCAGACTGAGACCTCTGAAACAAGTATGCCAAATAAACTTTTACTCCTCTAAAATTATTCTTGTTAGGTCTTCTGGTTACAGCAGTGACAAAGCTGACTAAAACAAGGTGGAAGGACTTATTTTGGTTCATGGTTTCAGAAGTTTCAGTCCATGGTGGCTTGGCCTGTAACAAGGCAACATCATGGTGGAAGTAAATTGCAAAAGAAAGATGTTCACTTCATGGTGGCCAGAAAACAAAGGGAGAGCTTACTTTTATAACAAAGTACTTCTGCTAAAACCCATTAAGGTATGAATCCAGAAGGGGATTAATCCATTCATGGTATCAGATTCTTCATTATTTAACCAACTCCCAAAGGCCACACCTTTGAACACTGCTGCACTGCAGACCACACCTTCAACACATGAACATAGAGAAAATTATTTTTAATGAGAAAATTGTCATTGACACTTAGCAAACTGTGAGAAGTTATACATACATATAATGACAGTAGAAATATGAAATAGCAAGGAAATAAGGTTAAATATTTTAAAAATCATTGGCAGAATTTGATCAGATTTGATCAATAACAACACATTAATGACCCAGGAAATTCAGAAAAATCTCAACTAGTATATTTGAAAATGCAACAGTACTTAGACGCATTGTAATGACAATCATAAAAATGAACAAAAACCATTTAAGTAAGCTGGTTAAAAAGGCATATTACATAAAGTAGAAAAAGTAGAATAAATACTAATTTATTATCAGAGACATCATAAACTAGAATAACATTTTGAAAGACTGAAAAAATAAAAACCCATGCAAATTTTTATATCCATGGAAAATATCTTTCAAAATTTATGTTTTCCTAAATACATTTTCAAATAAATAACAGCCTAAAGAATGTGTTTCCCAGCCAGGTGTGCTGGTGCATGCCTGTAATCCCAGCAACTTGGGAGCGTGAGGCAGGATCGCAAGTTTGAGTCCATCCTGGGCAAAGTAGTGAGACCTTGTCTCAAATAAAAAGTAAAAAGGGCTGAGGATGTAGCTCAGGGATAAATCAATCTCACGTACTTCCCCAAACTGTGCTTTTCAAAGAACTTTCCCTCCAGGAAATACAACAAAAAGTTTTCTAGGCTAAGGGACAATAATACCAGATAGAATCTTAAATATGCAAGAATAAAGAACACCAGAAAGAGTAAATAACTATCAATGTATAAAATATTTTATTTATCTATATATGTGTGGGTTTGTTCAAAGGGAAAGTAATAATGTATTGCAGAACCTATAACACATGTAAAATGAAACATTGGAAAACAACCATGTATACTGTGAGGAGATAAAATATACTGTTGTGAATTCTTACATCATCAGAAATTAGTATAATATTTGAAGATAGAATGTGATTTAACATACATATTGTGTGATTTCTTGAGCAACCAATAAAAAGTCACAAGGAGGTAAGATTACCAAAGGTTAATAGGTTAACTACATTAACATTAAAATTTATACTGAAGAAAAGGAGGTATAAGTGACATTAAAAGGAAGCCACACACAGAAAGACAAATGCCACCTGTTTTGAAGTATATGTATAAGCTAAAAGGGTTATCTGAAAGAAGTAGAAGATATAATTAAAATTACCAGAATTTAGGAAAGGTGTGTGAGAGGGAGGAATAGAGAGGAGCTTACTTTTATATCAAAGCCCCTCCCTGAAACCCATTAAGCCATTCATGGTATCGGATACTTCATGATTTAATCACCTCCCAAAGGCTTCACCTCTGAACACTACCGCATTGGGGATCAAGCCTTTAACACATGGATGCATTTGGGTAGTAGGAATCAGTTCTAATGTTCTATAGCATGGTAGAATAATTGTGATTAAAAAAAAAAACAATTGACTATATGAAAATATCTAGCAGAAAAGATTTTTACAACACAAATAAATGATGTGTGTAAAGGTGATAAATATGCCAATTACTTTGATCTGATCTTTATACATGTCATACTAATGTATGCATAAAGATGCAGTTGCTATGTGTCAATTATAAATAAATATTTACATATATGTGTACATGTACAGATATTAAAATATCTATGTGTGTGTAGGTGTGTATTTATGAGAAGCAGGGAAAGATATTTCAATTAATGTAAATGACAAAGGTACCATCTACTACAAATCAAGGATTAAACAAAGTGATAAAAAGCAGGCAAGAGATAAAAACACTAAATTTAGAGAAAAGGGAAAACAAATGGCCAAATAAATATATTAAAAGATGCTCAGCATTACCAGTAATCAGGAAAATGTTAATAGAAGCAAAAGTGATCATTTCCCATGTATTGGCATTGCATAAATTTTAAAATCTGATAATAGCAAATATTGGCAAGGACATTAATCAAAGGGAACTAAAAAAATGCTAATGGGAGTAGAAGTTTTTACCACAATTCTGGGAAATTTTTTGTAAATATTTTATGAAGTGAGGTTATAGACAAACTCCTGTGATCCTGCAATTTTATTTAAATGTCTATCAGTACAATAAATGCATTGTATTTATTCAAAAAGACTGATACTATATGACTGTTAAAATGAACTAACTAAAGCTACCAGTAGCAACACACAAAAATCTTTACAAATATTGTATTATCTAACTCTTATAATATTTTAACATTTAGGTATTATGTTCCCCAGTACATAGATGAGTGAACTAAAACTTAAGCTGAGTTTCCCAGAGGTATAACCTGGAGCCAGGATTTGAATTCAGTTCAAATCTATATGAATTCCAGGTTCTGACTCTCATTACTATATTGAAGCTTCAGGGATTTTCCTCAGTCAAGATGAAATGAAACATTTTCCTTCTTTCTAGTCACTAATTCCACTTTTTCACTGAAATTCTCTTCAATTCTGAAGATCTAGAATGACTAAATTGGAAGATAGATTTCTAGTTCATAATGTATAATATAGACATCAATTTTATTTTCTGCAGACTTCAGTCTATTTTTAATTATACTGATACACATAATGATGCATAATTTGCTTTTCTATGTAGATCAATACTAAGAATCATATTGATTTCATAATCTTATCCTCAAACTTTTTGACACAGTAGTTCCATATAATATTGATGAATGTCTGCTCCAACCTGCAATTACAGCAATATCATCAGTTTATTGTGTGACTTTCCAATTGAACTTTTTCCCAAAGTTCTAAATATAGTTATATAATACAAAACAGTAGTATTTCCTATTTATTGATGTTCCCATAATTAAGCATTAATAAAATTTTGCCTTGTGTATTTAAAGGGCATAGATTCAACTCCTTAACAATGCCAGTACTAATAGGTTTTTTACTTGTCTTACCAAGAAACTTCTCTTGTCTATAAGTAAATAGTAGATACACCTGAACTTCCATTATCACAAGTATTTCTCAGTGATAGCATCCAACTTAAAGAGGAAAACAAATAGATTTTACATGGAAATATAGGCTATTATAACTTGCATGGATGCTTATATATTTATATATAGACATGTTTGTGGAAAACCAAATGTACATGAAAAATCACAAAATACATATTTCTGATACAAAGCATAAGAAAACTGCTATTTCTTAAACTTTCACTAAGTTAATTTTATCTGAAAGCCTAAACATGATATCATTTTATCATTTTACATGTGTAAAACCCCAAATTAAAACCCCAAATTATAGTACAAATTTAGGGAAAAAGATTAAAAAAAAATAAGGATGAACTCTCTAAATTCAACAGTAACATCCAGCAGACACTCCAATTAGAAAATAGTCAAAATACTTGAAACTCTTGAACAAAAACTTGGCCAGAGAAGTTAAGAGGATGGCAAACAAGCACATGTAAAGATATCAAACATCATTTGACTTTAGGTAAGTGGAAATTATGATCACAAAAAGATACCATTCTATGCCTTCCAGAATGGCTAAAATTACAAATAGCGGCAGCAAAAATATCTGGCAAAAGTGAAGAGAAACTAGATCCATCATATTTTGCTGATGACAATATAAAATCATGTAGCTATTTTGCAAAATAGCTTGACACTTTCTTATACAATATACGAGAAACATGTGACTACCATATGATCCACAAGTTCCAGTCATTTCATTAGAGAAAAAAAATTATGTTCATAGAAACCTATATATGAGGCGGCTGGGGCTGGGGCTCAGTGGTCTCACACTTGCTTGGCATGTGGGAGGCACTGGGTTCAATTCTCAGCACCACATATAAATAAATAAAATAAAAGACTAACAATAACTAAAAAATATTTTAAAAAGGAACCTATATATGGATATTCATAGAAGCTTTATTTGTAAAAATTAAGAATATAAACAGATTAGCCTGTACCCCCATGTGGCTGGTGCTGGCTCAGAGACTGTGTAGGTACTAGCATGGGGACCATATGTACGAAGGCTGGCCAAGATTGTGGGGCCTTTGGGCATGATCCAGAGCATCTATGTACACAGGGGAGATCCTGGGGCTTGAGTACATGAGGACTAATCCAGCAGTGGGATCTACTTGGACAGGCCTGTGCCCTAGTTCTGCTGGAGAGAGAGAGAGAGAGAGAGAGAGAGAGAGAGAGAGAGAGAGGGGGGAGGGAGAGACAGATTGTGATTGTACAAAGGCAGCAGGTCAAAAATAGCTAATGCAATACTGAAAAAGAGAGGTAAAGTTGGAAGATTCACCCTACTTAAAGTAAGACAGTATAAAGAGACAATAATTAAGAGAATTTGTTTATATCATTGGGGTAGAATAGAGAGCCTATAAATAAAAGCACACAAAAACAAAAAAAAAATTGCTCTTTGATAAATATATTTCAGTTGAGGATAATCTTTTTAATATATGGCACTTGAAAAATTGTACTTCAATGTTCAAATAAATAAGCCTAGAAAAAGAATTGGAAATTTTACCCTATTAACTCAAAATGTATGATATATATTAATGTAAAATGCAAAAGTTTAAAATGTCTAGAGCAAACATTGGAGAAAATCAGCATGACCTGGTATTTGGTGATGAGTTTGTAGATAAAATACCAATATTCTGATGAGTCAAATTTTAGTAAAATAATAAACTTCTTCTTGTAAACAACACTGTTAAGAAAATGAAAATATAAGCGCTGGGCATGGTGGTGCACGCCTGTAATCCCAGCACTTGGGAGGCTGAGGCAGGAGGATTGCAAGTTCAAAGCCAGCCTCAGCAATGGCGAGGCACTTAGCAACTAACTCAGTGAGACCCTGTCTCTAAATAAAATACAAGAAAGGGCTGGGGATGTGGCCCAGTGGTTGAGCGGCTCTGAGTTCAATCCTTGGTACAAAGAAAAAAGAAAAAAAAAAGAAAAGAGAAGAAAATATAAGCCACAAATTTGGAGGAAATATTGAAAAATTTTATATCTAATAATGAACTTTTATCCAAAATATACTAAAAAACTCTTAAAATGTAACAAAAAGTAAACAACCCAGTTCTTAAATTATGCAAAATGCCTGAACCCACATCTCACCAAATAATTTATACTAATGGAAAATAAACATATAGAAATAAATAATACCATGTGTCATTAATTAATTGCAAATTAAACAATAAGACATCACCACATACTTATAATAATGGCTAATATACCAAAAAAATTAAATCTGACAATAATTCTACTAATGGGAATATAAAATGCTATAGCAACTTTAAAAGACAATTTTATAATTTTTACAAACCTGAAGAACAAAATCATTTTCAACAGATGCAGAAAAAGTGCTTGACAATGTCTACCACATTCTAGATTAAATTATCTCAAGGAGCTAAAAACAGAAAGGAATTTCCCCTACTTGCAAAATGGCTTCGGGGGCTGGAGTTGTAGCTCAGTGGTAAAGTGGTTGCCTAGCATGTGTAAGACTCCAGGTCAATCCTCAGCACTACATAAAAATTAATCAACAAAATAAAGGTATTTTAAAAAAGGAAAACGGCTTCAATGAAAATCCTATAATGCTCAGGGAAGAGTAATGAGTATCCACTAAGATGAGCAATAAGAAAATCCTGCTCTTTTGTTTAGTTAATATTTGCTAAATGAAAAACCAATTTCAAAATAAAGCTACCATGCATTGTGAATTCAGCTGCTATAAAGATTGATGTGGCTACATCACTGTAGTATGTTGATTTTAAGTCCTTTCTGTATAAACCGAGGTGTGGAATAGCTGAGTCAAATGATGGTTCTATTCCAAGTTTTCTGAGGAATCTCCATACTGCTTTCCAGAGTGGTTGCACCAATTTGCAGTCCCACCAGCAAGGTATGAGTGTACCTTTTTCGCCACATCCTCATCAACACTTATTATTACTTATATTCTTGATAATTGCCATTCTGACTGGAGTGAGATGAAATCTTAGAGAAGTTTTTATTTTCATTTCTCTAATTGCTAAAAATGATGAACATTTTTTCATATATTTTTTGATCGATTGTATTTCTTCTTCTGTGAAGTTTCTGTTCAGTTCCTTAGCCCATTTATTGATTGGGTTATTTGGTTTTTTGTGTTGAATCATTTGAGTTCTTTACACATCCTGGAGAATAATACTCCATCTGAGGTGCATGTGTTAAATATTTTCTCCCATTCTGTAGGCTCTCAGTTCACGTTATTGATTGTTTCCTTTGCTGTGAAGAAGCTTTTTAGTTTGAATCCATCCCATTTATTTATTTGTTATTTTACTTCTTGTGTGTTAGGAATCTTGTTAAGGAAGTCAGTTCCTAAGCTGACATGGTGAAGATTTGGGCCTTTTTTTTCTATTGGGCAGAGAGTCTCTGTTCTAGTGCCTAACTAAGTCTTTGATACACTTGAGTTGAGTTTTGTGTAGGGTGAGAGATAGGGGTTTAAATTCATTTTGTTACATATGGATTTCCAGTATGCCCAGCACCAGTTGTTGAATAGGCTTTCTTTTCTCAAACGTATGTTTTTGGCACGTTTGTCTAGTATGAGATAACTGCTTTAATTGGGTTTATTTCTGTGTCTTCTATTCTGTACCATTGGTCTATGTGTCTGTTTTGGTGCCAATACTGTGCCATTTTTGTTAATATGGCTCTCTAGTATAGTTTAAGATCTGGTATTGTGATGCCTCCTGCTTCACTATTCTAGCTGAGGATTGCTCTAGCTATTCTGGGTCACTTATTTATTTTAGATGAATGTCATGACTGCTTTTTCTATTTCTATGAGGAATGTCATTGGGATTTCAATAGGAAACACATTAAATCTGTATAGTGCTTTTGGTAGTATGGCCATTTTGACAATGTTAATTCTGCCTACTCAGAACATGGGAGATCTTTCCATCTTATATCTTCTTCAATTTCTTTCCTTAGTGTTCTGTAGTTTTCATTGTAGAGGTCTTTTTACCTCATTTCTTAGATTAACTCCCAAGGTTTTTTTTTTTTTTTTTTTTTTTTTTTTTTTTTTTTTTTTTTTCTTTTTTGAGGCTATTGTGATTGGGGAGGTTTTCCTAATTTATCTTTCAGTGGATTAATCACTGATTTATAGGTATGCATTTGATTTACGTATGTTAATTTTATATTCTGCTACTTTGCTAAGGTCATTTATTAGATCTAGAAATTTTCTGGAGGAATTTTTTGGATCTTCTACATATAGAATCGTGTCATGGGCAGAGAGTGATCGTTTCAGTTCTTCTTTTCCCATTAGTATCACTTTAATTTCTTTCATCTGTCTAATTTCTCTGGATAGAATTTCAAGAACTATGTTGAAAAGAAGTGGTGAAAGAGGGCATGCCTGTCCTGTCCCAGTTTTTAGAGGGAATGCTTCCAATGTTTCTCCATTTAGAATGATGTTGCCCTGGGGCTTAGCATAGATAGCTTATACAATGTCGAGATATGTTCCTGTTATCCCTATTTTTTCTAGTGTTTTGAACATGATGGGGTGCTGTATTTTGTCGAATGCTTTTTCTGCACCTATTGAGATGACCATATGATTCTTATCTTTAAGTCTACTGATATGATGAATTCTATTTGTTGATTTCCATATGTTGAACAAACCTTGCATCCCCAGCATGAACCCCACTTCATCATGGTACACTATCTTTTAAATGTGTTTTTTATGCAATTTGACAAAATTTATTGAGAATTTTTGTATCTATGTTTATCATGGATATTAAACTAAATTTTCTTTCCTTCATGTGTCTTTTGTTTTGGATTCAAAGTGATACTTGCCTCATAGAATGATTTTGGAAGAGTTCCATCTTTTTCTATTTCATGGAATAATTTGAGGAGTATTGGTGATAATTCTTCTTTGAAGGTCTTATAGAACTTGGCTGAGAATCCATCTGGTCCTGGGCTTTTCTTGGTTGGTAGGCATTTGATGGCATCTTCTATTTCATGGATTGATATTGATCTGTTTAAATTGTGTATGCCCTCCTTATTTCATTTGGGTAGACCATGTGTCTCTAAAAATTTATCAATGTCTTTGAAATTTTCTTCTTCATTGGAACATAAAATTTCAAAAAAGTTTCTAATTATCTCTACTTCAGTAGTGTCTGTTGTGACATTTCCTTTTTCATCACAAATTTTAGTAATTTGAGTTTTCTCTCTGTTTCTCTTGGTTAGCATGGCTAAGGATATATCAATTTTATTTATTTTTTTCAAAGAACCAACTCTTTTTTCTGTCAATTTTTTCAATTCTTTCTTTTGTTTCAATTTCATTGGTTTCAGCTCTGATTTTAATTATTTCCCATCTTCTACTGCTTTTGGTGTTGATTTGTTCTTCTTTTTCTAGGGTTTTGAGATGTAATGTTAGGTCATTTATTTGTTGACTTTGTATTCTTTCAATGAATGAGCTCAATGAAATGAACTTTCCTCTTAGCACTGACTTCATAGTGTCCCAGATATTTTGATATGTTGTATTGGTGTTCTCATTTTCTTCTAAGATTTTTTTTTAATTTTATGTTGTATTTCTTCTGCTCTCCATTCATCATTAAATAGCATATTATTTAGTCTCCCAGTGTTGGAGTAGATTCTATTTTTTATTTTTATCATTGATTTCCAATTTCATTCCATTATGATCTGATAGAATGCAGGGTAGTATCTCTACTGTTTTGTATTTGCTAAGAGTTGCTTTGTAGCATAAGATATAGTCTCTTTTAGAGAAGGATCCATGTGCTGCTGAGAAGAAAGTGTACTTCCAGGTTGATGAATGAAATATTATATATATATATATATATATGTATATATATGTATATATATGCACATATATATAAAGACCAAATTATTATTTTTATTATTTGTATTATTTAGTTCTATAGCTTCTTTGTCCACTTTTTCTTTGGAAGATCTATCCAGTATTGATAGATGTGTTAAAGTCACCCAGTATTATTGTGTTGTGGTTTATCTGATTCTGGAAATTGAGAAGTATTTGTTCTATGTATGTAGATAATTTCATACTTATGAAAGTATGTTTGGAGCATAAATATTTATGATTGTTATGTCTTGGTAATGTATAATTCCCTTAAGCAGTATTTAATGTCTTTTTTGCCACTTCTGACTAACTTTGGCTTGAAGTCTACTTTATTTGATATGACAATGGAAACACCTGCTTGTTTCTGCAGTCCATGTGAGTGGTATGTTTTTGCCCAACCTTTCACCTTCAATGTGTGGATGTCTTTGCCTATGAGGTGAGTCTCTTGGAGAGAGCATATTATTGGGTCTTGTTTTTTTAATTCAGTCTTCTAGTCCATGTCTTTTGATTGATGAGTTTAGACCATTTACATTCAAGATTATTATTGAGATATGATTTATATTCGCAATCACTTTGGTTTATTTCTGGTTTTTAATTTAATCATTTTCTCCTTTAATTGACTATTACTCTATTATAGTTCCTACCTCTTGGTTTTCACTTTTTATTTACAATTAATTTCCATGTAATATATTTCTGAGAATGTTCTGTAGTGTAGACTTTCTAGTTATAAATTCTTTTAACTTTTGTTGATCATGGAATTTTTTTTCTTTCATCTTCAAATATGAAGCTCAATTTTGCTGAATATAAAATCCTTGGTTGTCATTCATTTTGTTTCAGAGCTTTGTATATCCTATTTCAAGACCTTTGAGGGTCTGGGTTGAGAAATCAACTGAGATCCAAATTGGTTTTCCCCTAAATATAATCTGAAAATTTTCTCTTGCAGTCTTTAACATTTTATCCTTATTCTGTTTGTTAGGCATTTCATAACAATCTGTTTTGGTGTAGATCTGTTGTAGTTCTGTACATATGGGGTCCTGTAAGCCTTCTGTGTTTGATTTCCCATTTTATTCTTTAGGTTTGGAAATTTTTCTGATATTATTTCATTGAACAGATTGTGCATTCCTTTGGTTTGTATCTCTTTGCCTTTATCTATCCCAGTAAATCTTAAACTTGATCTTTTCATTTTATCCCATATTTCTTGGAAGTTCTGTTCATTTTCTCTTAATGGTCCACTTTATCTTCAAGATTATATATTTTATCTCATTGATTGAAATTCTCTGTTCCAAATGGTCTAGTCTCTTGGTGATTCTTTCCATTGAATTTTTAATTTAGTTTTTTGGTTCCTTCATTTCAAGTATTTCTACTTGATTTCTCTTTAGAATTTCTATCTCTTTATTGAAGTTATCTTTCACCTCTTGAATTTAATCTCTGATTTTACTGCTTACATCATCCTTTACCTTGTGGATCATTAAACTTTGTACATTCTGAACTCCTTCTCTGAATTTTCTTTCACTGTCATATCATTATATTCTATTATTGGAACATCTTGGTTTGTTTGGGGCTATTTATTCTCTTGTTTTTTTCTCGTTGATTGTGTGTCTACCCATCTACCAGTATGGATCTGAAGCAGTACAATTTCTACCTTGTAGACGTATAGTGTCCCTGAAGGTTTCCAGTATCTCTCCTTTGAAGAAGAGACAAATAATAAAAACTAATGCAAACATTATACAGCCTTATATGAAATAGCTTCTACTATTTCTTCTACAGTTTTGTCACAATAAACAAAAAAAAAGTGTTCTGTTATTGCCTACAATAAAAACATTAAGTTTGCAAAAGGGTTTATACTTTCAAATGGCGGACAAAGAGAAAACAGAAGTGGTGTAGAATATGATGTTTATGAGGAAGGAGGAGAGAAGATAGACATAAAAATTTATATGAAGAATGAAAAAGGAAATAATAGAGGTTGGCTGTTAGGAGAAAAGACAACCAAGGGAAACAGATGAGCAAACAAAAATATATATTTATATAATGACAATTTTTAAAAATTAAAAACAGATAAAAGTAAAAATAAAAGAATAGAAAACAAAATTGAAATATATTGTTCAAAAATACCAGCTCTGAATAAACTGATGCATGAAAAATAATTGGTTTCAAAAATGGGAAAAATGTGAGAGAAAAGAAAAAGAAAAAAATGATCTCGATGAAAATTTTTAAAAATAGTTGGAGTTCAAAAGTTTTTTAGTTTCCCTTCTCAGCAGTTAAGTGGGGTTGTCTGGAGTTTAATGCTTGCTCCAAATCAGGGTGGGTGGGGTTTCTAGTGTGAGAAGGTTAATCCTGGAGGCAAAACTCCTGGAGATGGGATATAGATTTAGGTATGCTCCAGTCTCTTCGCTGAATTCCGATTTTTCTGGAGATTTTAAGTCAGCACCCCTCCAGGGCCTAGCAATTGCCATTATATGCTGGAAGATTGCACCCCAATAATCTCCTTTGGGTTATACTCACGTGGTCGAAGAATCTGTACTTAGCCCACTATGTCGCCTGCAGACCTTATGATTTCTGCTCTCTGTTTCAGTCTCCAAACTCAATCTCTCCTACCACCACCCCTCCAAATTCCCGGTCAGTAGCTTCTGCCCCCACTGGTCCTGCAAGAAACCAGGTTAGAAGGGGAGAAAGAACCTAGATGGGTTTCCTTGACCAGTATTCCACTATGTAAACCTCTCTTCATGCTTGATTTTCTCCTGGTCACTTAGGCACACTCTCTATCATACAGCATGCATTTGCCCAGCTTGTTTTTCAAGCCAAAATCAGGTCTGCCAGAAATCAGCTCCCCCAGCTGTTGGTTCCTGTACCATGGCTACCAAATGGTTCCTACTTCTGTCCTCTGCTGGGAGAGATGGTGGCTTCTTTCTTGTAAAAGAATATTGTGCAACACAGCTTACTGTTTATTAGGGCAGTGACTCTGTTCTCTAAACTCTCTTATCTCTAAATGCTTCAGTTCTTCCAAGAATGGGGGTTCCTTTAATTCCCTATTGCTTTACTGCATTCATGGAGGGACCATTCTGGCTTGTGCCTCCAGCCATTGTCATGATTGTGGGTTTGGGGGATTTTTTCCCTTATTTTATTATATTTATCTCCTCAGTCCCCAAACTGTTTTGAGTGTCCAGAACTAAATTCAAGTAAAGTCCCCCCTAATTCTTGTGTATTCACCCACATTGTTGAAAAGCTTCTTGTCTGCTTTTCTTGGTTTCATGCCATGGAGCCACGAGGGAAGTGAGTTTTCTATTCCACCATGTTCCCAGAGCCCCCCAATTTTTCTCTTATGAGGAAATTAAAAGCTGTTTATATTATCCATTGTCAAAATCACCACCACTTTGACTATTGTCATAAATGATATTTCCATTGATGTGACCACAATAATAATAAAATATATTACCTGTTTAACATCAGCTATATATGACTAACTTTGCAAAATACATAGCATACATTATTCCAAATCTGAATAACAATTTCTTGAGGTCATTTTACAGATTAATAAGTTGAAGACCAGAAATTTATACCACATTGTTTAGGATTTAAGTGGAAGACACAGGATGTGAATACAAATGCATTTTATCAAGAGTTCATAATCTTCCCTCTGTGTCATTGTAGATGTTACAGAGTTGGACAAAAATATATATGAATTAACATATAAATATATAAATGCATTTACATATATGGATAAATAAAGCTGAATTGTGTATATTAATTATTTTAGAAATAATCATAAATTTACTACCCATGTAATTGCATTCCTGTGAGAAATGGGAGAATAACTTTTAGCAAAAGTAGTAGTTATTGTGAGTAAATACTCACCCCATTTACATATCATCTCTTGGTAGTTTAGAGTACATATATTAGAATACTTGAAATGGGGTAATGTTGGTCAAAGAGTACAAAGTTTCAGATATAATAGTAGAATTATGTCTGTAACTCTAATACATAGCATTGTGCTATGTTGCTTCCTGACTAGGAGCAACAACACCGCGGGAGAAAAACTCCGAGGCAGAATGAAGATGAAAGAAGGTTTTTTTTATTCTTCGGCTTTAACTATCTCTCAAAACTCTAACACTGGCTCTTTCAGCAACCTCTCTGACTCTATACTTTTTCTGACTACTGACTCTTTACTTCTTTACTTTACTTTCTTTTACTTTTACTTTCTTAGAGCTGAGAGAGAGAGAGAGAGAGAGAGAGAGAGAGCACTTCTTCTTTCTTCTTTCTTCTTCACTTTCTTTTACTTTTGCTTTCTTAGAGAGAGCTTAGAGAGAGAGAAAGAGAGAGAGAGAGAGAGAGAGAGAGAGCTTCTTCTTTCTTCTTTCTTCTTCAGCAGCCTCGGCCTGACTCTGACCAGCAACAATTTCTTCTCTCTATATATCTCTTTGCTTTTCTTCTTCTGACTACGTTCTAGCCGCTCTCTTTTCTTCTTCTCTGACCCAAACTCTTCTTCCAACCGACTGAACGACTGACTGAATGAATGCCGCTTCTGACCGCTTTCACCCGGTTATATAGCTTTGCGGGTGCGTCACGTGCATATGATTATTATCAGGTGGAACTTATGGCTTCCAGCTAGCCGCAATAGCCATCTCCCTGATTGGGGCTGCTTCAGTGCTACAGTTAACAATATCACATTTCATACTTGCAATATGCTAAGAAGACAGATCTTTTCTCATCAAACCCTTAACCTGCCCCCACAAAAAAAGAAAATAATAGCTGTGTGAGGTGAGTGATATATTAAATATTTTAGTTATGGTAATTATATATGTGTGTGTGTGTGTGTGTGTGTGTTTTCCAACTTTGTTGAGGTATAAATGACAAATGAAATTTGTGTATATTTAAAGTGTACAACTTGAAGTATACACATGCACATATATATGTGTATATATATATATATATATATATATGTATCTGAAATCTGAATACTTGAAAAATGCTTTTAAAATATCTCTTTATTAAACAGAACAAACAGCATTTTGAGATGGACTATGAGTACTGCCTTACAAAAAACACAAAGAGATGGCAGTAAATAGAATTTACTCAGGGTGATTAATGAATTGAGTAAAACTGAATGTATGCTTGGAAAACTCAGAATCACATGAAGTCTACAAAAAAATGGGAGAGTCTGAAATATTTTGAAGTCTTTTTTTTCCATGTACATCACTGAGTGCTTAAAAGATTAGAATTTTCAGTAAGTTCTCCTTAGGGTGCAGACCAGAAGGAAAAGAATAGCAGTCACTATGACAAAGCTCATCAACCTCCACTCTGATCATCCTTCTACTTTACCTATGTGAAACAAAATCTTTAATCTTTAGGGGGTGGGGCAAAGGAAGAGTACCCTGACCCTCTGAGCACTAGTAAAAATTAATTGCAGCTAAGAGGAAAGGAAAACATTTAAAACTCTATCATAGAGCAGGGGCAAGAAGAATAAGAAGACTAGGAAGACCAAAAACCCCTGAGAATAAAAGATACACCTGGCTTGCCTGTGATGCATTGAAAATACTGTATTATGGACATCACTTCTTTGGTATTTTTGAAAAACTAAAAACTGCATTAACTTCAACCTATGCATGAAAAAGCATCACATAAAATTAGATTGAAGGGCATTCTACAATGTTCCTGACAGGTACTCTTAATAAAACTCAAATTCCTGAAAGACAGACTGAGAAAATATCACAGGATACTAAGCAGAAGTGAATTATAAATGCAATGTATTGTCATGGATTGGATCCTGGAACACTCATGGAAAAACTCATAAAATATGAATACAATCTATTTTTTCTTCTTTTTTAAAATTTTATTTATGTATTACAGTTCATACTACACATATAGAGCATCTTTTTACACAAAACAGTTTGTATACAAAGTATATTCGTAGCATTCAAGTCTTCAATCATGCATTTAGAATGATATCCATCTTATTCAACCACTTTTTCTTTTTTCCCCCTTTCCCCCCTTGCTCCCTCCCTTCCCCTCCCTTCCCTTTGACCATTCTAGTGTTCCTCTAATCCTCCTATGTACCCCGACCCAACAATACTGTGAACCGGCCTCCTTATATCAGAGGAAACATTTGGTATTTGGATTTTTGAGATTGACTGATTTCACTTAGCATTATATTCTCCAACTTCATCCATTTACCAGCAAATGCCATGATTTTATTTTCTTTTATTGCTGAGTAAAATTCCATTGTGTATATATACCACATTTTCTTTATCTACTCATCTACCGAGGGACATCTATGTTGGTTCCACAACCTACCTATTGTGAATTGTGCTGCTATAAACATTGAAGTGGCTGTGTCACTGTAATATGCTCTTTTTAAGTCCTTTGGGAATAGACCCAGGAGTGGGATGGCTGGGTCATAGGGTGGTTCCATTCCCATTTTCCCAAGAAATCTCCATACTGCTTTCCGTAATGGTTGTACCATTTCGCGGTCCCACCAGCAATGTATGAGTGTGCCTTTTTCCCCACATCCTCTCCAACATTTATTGTTGTTTGTGTTCTTGATAGCTGCTATTCTGACTGGAGTGAAATGAAATCTTAGAGTAGTTTTGATTTGCATTTCTCTAATTGCCAGCGATGTTGAGTATTTTTTCATGTATTTGTTGATTGATTGTATATCTTCTTCTGAGAAGTGTCTTTTCAATTCCTTAGCCCATTTATTGATTGGGTACAATCTATTATTAAACTTATTACATGAATCTCAATTTCTTAGTTTTGTTATGGTTTAGATGTGATGTCCCCCAAAAGCTCATGTGTAAGAGAATGCAAGAGGGTTTAGAGGAGAAATGATTGAGTTATGAGAGTGTTAACCCTATCAATGAATTAATCCCCTGATAGTGATTAACTAAGTGGCAACTGAAGGCAGGTAGGGTGTGGCTGGAGGAGGTAGGTCATTGGGGATGTGGCTTTGGGTATATATTTGTCCCTAGAGAGTTCAGCTGTCTCTCTCTCTCTCTGCTTCCTGGAACCATGTCCTGAGCCACTTTCCTCCACCACACCCTTCCATCATAATGTCCTGCCTTACCTCCAGCCCTGAGGAATGGAGTTGGCCATCTATGGACTGAGACCTCTGAACTTATGAGCCTCAAATAAACTTTTGCTCCTCTAATTGTTCCTTTGAAATCTTTTGGTCGCAATAGAAAAAAAGATGACTAAAACAGTCTTTATAATTGACTATTGTTATTGTGAGATGTTAATATTAGGAATAGCTGCATGAAGGGTATATGGAAACTCTGTTCTATATTTACAACTGTTCTATAAATCTAAAATTATCTAAGCTTTATGGAATAACTTTTGGTCTCAGCTATGTATTTTGAATATATTTCCTCATGCATAGCTTTTATTATCATGTGATGCTGAGGCCATGTACATTCTAGGCGAGTGCTCTACCACTGAGCCACAACCTCAACCCTGCAGATATCTGTTTCTCTGTTGTACCTATTCCAGAAATTTAGAAGTATCTTTTTTTGCCCATCTTGTACATATACTTAATCTCTAAATCTTGGTGATTTTATTTCTTAAATGTTTTTTATCTGCTCATCTATCTCCAACACCAGTAACCCTATCTTTGACCAGGAAAACATATCTCAATTACTGCAACCCTCTCATAACTGGTTTCTGACCTTCTGGCTCATTTGTCTTTTAGAGTAATTATTAAAAACAGACCTGATCATGATAACCCCCTGATAAAATTTGCCCATTTTCTTCCCTTCAGAATGGTTTTTAAAGCCTTTCATAATCTATTCCCTACTTGATTTTCCACTATCATCACTTTCACACCAAACTTTTTTTGTAGTTATATCCAGATCAGCACTATCTCTCCTACATCTGAATCTTTTGCAGGTACTAACCACCTTTGTCCTCAGGACACTCTACTTCGTTGTTCCCCTTTTGTCACAATGTTAATCTTACTCTATATTTACATCTCTGTTTCTATATTACATCGTCTTGAGATTTTCCCTGACTCCCAAAACAGTTAAATGACCCATTATATAAACTTCTATGGTAACCTCTACCTGCCTCTGTTAAGTACTTCATACACCATTTCTAATTATTTGCTTGTATCACTTACTAAGCTGTAACTTCCAGAAGAAAAGGACCCTTGTCTTACTCACTGTTATTCCCTGAACAGCTTAGTATAGGGGACATAACTCTCAATACTTTTCTTTTAAGTGAATAAATAGCATTGAGGGGGAAAAACTGGCATTATCTGTAAGTGATACTGCAAATGAGGTTTTGGGCTTTAGTTAGACATCATCATTTGTCTTCCCTTTATGATTTAGGGATTAGTTTTTCACTGTTTATTCAGAATACATGGTTCTTCCAGGGTTCTCTCTTTCATGTGGTTATCTTACCATTTTTACCATATCTGTAGAGTCAATGAATGGAGATCAAGACAGTGATATGTATTACACCTATCCAAACAGTATTCATATCATGGACACTGTGTGTTGCACATCCCATTCCCTTTCATATTGCCTATCCTCAGCTCATGCAATTTAATTAATCAAAATGGACAGTTTTGTTTGTTTCCCTGCTTTGAGCATGTCAGAAAGTGGTAAGATAGTGCAGTTTTATACCAGAGAATCTAGAGTGAAAGCATATGTTCTTTTGGGAATGCAATATATATGGCTATTTGCTCTTGGCACTAATTTTCTTGCCATTAAAGGGAGATGTTGTATTGCAATAAATAAATTAGTAATTGTTTCATTTTCTCAATTTTGGGAACAGTGTTTATAATGTAGTCATTCACAGATTCATGCCAAAAGAATGAGGTCATATTGCTTGGACATATTAATTGTGTTTTTTTTTTTTTCCTCCTCAGTGAGGAAATCCAAATCATTTAGTTATTGGCCTATGTTGCTGTGTTTGATTGTTGATTTTTTTATGCCATGTCTCATCTTACCAAATAAGCTATACAGTTCTCAAGGGCAATGAATAGGTCTTATGCTTTGCACATAATGATCAGTTGACACATATTTAAAATGAAGATCATATATTGTATATTGTTTTATTCTGTACCATAGCAATAAATGCAAATGTTACCACATATTACATGAAACATATGCATTATTTGTAAGTACAGGATGGATGACTTCATTCAGATTCAAAATAAATGTGTGAGTAGTCTCCATATTTTACAGAGAAGGAAACCAAAGCTTTAAAAATGTCTCAGTCTACTCATGCTGCTATAACAAAAAATGCCATTGAGTGATGATTGTAAACAACAGTGGTGTGATTTATTTCTTATAGTTTTCAAGGCTAGGAATTCCCAGATAAAAGCACTTACAAATTTGGTATCTGGTAAGGTCTTGTTCTCTGGTTCATAGATAGCTATTCTCCAGTTATGCCCTCACATGGTTGAAGGAATGAAGGAGTACACTGGAATCCATTTTACAAGGATACTAATTCCAGCCATGAGGTAGAACCCTTAGGATATAATCACATACCAAAGGTCCTACCTGCAAATACCAACATATGAGGATTAGAGTTCAACATATAAATTTTGTAGGGGGGATACAAACATTCATTCTATACCAGAGAGTTAAGATAGTTATCCAAGTTTACAGATTTATATCCAGTATTGAAACCTAAGTCTGATTTAAAACCCTGTGCTCATTATTTTGCTAAGTAGTTTAAAAATATTGTTTTGCCTTAGGAAATTTTTAAAGCCAAGTATTATCAAGCACATATAAAGATTAAGTCAGAACTATTATGTTAAAGTAGGGAGTCAAACTTAACTATTGATTTCCCTTTTCTCACTTTCCACAGTGACATGTGTAACACAGGAATGATTAACCAGGACTCTGAAGTACAAAGTTGGTAAACAAACCCCTCACTCTTACATCCTTCCTCTTCATCAACTTAACCATTTCTTAGTTAGATGAGGAAGATATTACACTGAAATTAATAAATCACATCTTATTCTTACCACACTTTTCCTATTAAGAGAAAACATTTTATGAACTAGTTTCTATGCAACTGCTTCTGCCTAGTGCTGTAGGTCGCTCATAATGGTTGAAACAGCGATACAGGTTTTGTTTCCATCATCAGGGGTTTCAAGCAAAAAAAAAAAAAAAAAAAAACATATTTTCATTTTTTGGTAATGCAAAATACCTGTATAAAATAATGAAAAATGTTAATTCTCTGCAAATTAAATTTATGTGATTACAAAAATGTGATACCATATAAGGAAAAACCTATGTACAAAGACAAAGTGGTCTATAAATAAAAACCATCAAATTGACTTCTCTTTGATTTTCAACCTTGAATACTAGTATGTAACATGTGTCCAAACTTAGATCTTCTGGGGTAAATTTCAGTTACTTTGAAGTTAATCTAAAGCAAAGATAAACACCAATAGACAGATGTCAGAGCTGTGGGCCTAGAATTTTGGAATTACAACAGAGTAATACATGAGTTTATAGATATACAGTAGGGGTATATCCTTGACTAGTAGCCAGAAAGATACACCATGATCTCAAAGGGCAAAAGTACAGCTTCATTTCTAATCTTAGTTTTTTCTTTCTTTCTCTTAAATGGTATCTTAAGTCAAATGATATGTTTTATACACAGTGTATATGAAAGATGACTTACTGTGACCCACTTGTATATCTTCAGCAGACTTTCTTTATTCTTGTTGATTACTTTCATGGTACACAAATAAACTCAGAAAAACATTCTGAGAAAATATAAACTAAAATGAACAGAATACTATTCACAGTCCTTACAGGTTTTAAGATTCATAAGGTATAAGATTATAAATAAAACTTTACCCTTATTCTTCTCCTTAAAAATGGAGATATTTTTATGATGAGCACATGACAGTACTCAGAAACAAATTATGACACTTAAAGCCTCAACTTGGAGTTGTTATATTGAAAATTCACTCTTATTCAATAGGTTTCAACACATGATTGAGGATCTGAATGGTACTTATATACTTTGTATACAAACAGTTGTATGTAAAAATATGCTATATATGTGCATTATGAATTGTAATACATACTACTATTATTTTTTAAAAAAACAATAGGTTTCAACAAATCTCATGGTCAAGGCCAAAACCAAAGAAGTATAAGAATATATTCTATTAATAGAAAATTCCTCATCATATTTCAAAGGGGATTAATTGAAAACAAACATTTCTATCACAGGACCCACAAAAGATAACTATTGTTAAAATGTCCATGGACAAATTTCAGGCTATGCATATTTGAACTGAATTTAGGTAGACAATCAAACTCCCATCTCTTTTTCATAAATATTATATATTCACATCAGATACAGAGATTTGCCTCTATAATATTAGCAACAATGTATTTTTCTCTTCAAGTTATTTACATATCTGATTTATATTAATCTTGGAATATTCTAAATGGAAAATAAGTTCAATATTAATAACTTTTTCCACCATACTGTTTTTTAATTATGATTTATTTGACTCATTGAAAAAAATAATTTACCTATCTAATTATTCCTACATCAACCCACCACATATACTGTAGAACTTCCAGTAAGACAAGGGAAGAGAAATTCATACTTATTAGCAATGCTATACTTGAATATATTTCTGGCATTCTAATAATAATTAGTCTAAAGAAGAGGCTGATTTGAAATGTTACCTCAGATTTTAATGTAAAACAATGTACTCTGAAAGAATGCATTCTTAATATAAATACTAAATGAGGAAAGGTGAACTTCTTGAGTAAAATTAATGATATATCTGCCAAGACCTCCTTGAAAATACTTTCATAAATACCAATTTCGATCATTTTTTCTTATTTGTAAAGCCTATATTGAATGCCAAAAAAAGACTTTGTGAGCTATGAAGATAGGTGCTAAAAGCACTTGAACCCAATACAAGTCCATCTTCTTCTAAAATGCCCTATGCAGTAGATTATTTGATAAATACTGACAAACATTCCAGGGACTAGAGGGTGGGGGGAGAATAGATACATTGATCATTATATCTTTATTGAGGTGTGGATTATTGTCTAGAACTTACTTTTAAAAGTATTAATCTCAAACTGAGCTGCTCCTGCTGACCAGTTATGTGGGCCAATGATTATCACCTTGTAAAAGAGTTTCCTCCTAGTTTTGACATCAGAACACATCTGACACCTGACCAAACTTCAGATTAACTTCTATAAAAGAAAAATAATGAGAAAGAGGCAACATATAAGGTGGGAAAATATATTTGTAAGCTATACACCTGACAAAGAGTTGGGGTTAATATCCAGAATATATAAGGAATTCAATTTTACTCAGCAATAAAAGAGAATAAAATAATGGCATTTGTAGGTAAATGGATGAAGTTGGAGAATATAATGCTAAGTGAAGTTAGTCAATGCTAAGTGAAGTTAGTCAATCTCAAAACTCCAAATACCAAATGTTTTCTCTGATATAAGGAGGCTGATTCACAGTGGTGTTGAGTCGGGGTACATAGGAGGATTAGAGGAACACTATAAAGGTCAAAGGGGAGGGAGGGGAAGGAAGGGAGCAAGGGGGGATGGAGGGGAAAAAAAGAAAATGTGGATGAATAATATGGATATCATTATCCTAAATGCATGAATGAAGATTTGAATGGCACGGATATACATTGCATTTCAACAGTGTTATGTAAAAAGACGCTCAGTATGTTTATTATGAATTATAATGCATACTACTATTATAAATACAACACTTTGAAAAAAAAGAAAAAATATAAGGAATTCAAAATACTTAACAAAACTGATAAAAATTTGATGAACCTAAAGAGATATTTCTCAAAAGAAAGCAAATGGCCAAGGGGCATATGAGAACAATACTCACCATCACTGATCATCGGGGGAATTGAAATCAAAACCACAATAAGATATCACCCCACTCAGACAAAAGTGGATGCTAACAAAAGACAAGGTAACAAGTGCTAACAAAGATATGGAGAAAAGACAACCCTTGCATACCATTAGTGGAATGTAAATTAGTATAACCATTCAGTAAAACAATATGGAAGTTCTTGAAAAAAATAAAAATAGAACTATCATATGATCCAGCAATCCCACTCCTGGGTACTATACTGAAAGACAATGTAATTAGTACATTAAAAACACATCTACAATCCCATGTATATTGCAACACTAATTACAATATTTAGGAAAATGAAACAAACTTAGGGTCTCTCAACTGATGAATGAATAAACAAATATGGTACACATATACAATGGAATATTATGTGATTATAAAAAAGAATAAAAAGTAATTTGCAACAATATGGACAGAATTGGAGACCATTATGTTAATTGAAATAAGCCAAGCACATAAAGGGAAGAACTACATGATCTCACTCCTATGTGGAATCTAAAACGAGTTGATTTCATAGAAGTTGAGAATAGAATGGTAGTTACTGGAGACTGGGGAGTGTAGGGGAGAAGGAAGATTGGAAAAAAGTTGATTAATCAGTACTTAGTTACATTTAGTTAAGAGCAAGAAACTGGTGTTCTGTTGCACAGTAGGGTAGCTATACAAAAATACTATGTACTATGCATTTCAAAAAGCTAGGAGAGCTGGACACAGGGGTGCATGCCTGTAATCCCAGTGGCTCTGGACACTGAGGCAGGAGGATTGTGAGTTGAAAGCCAACCTCAGCAAAAGTGAAGTGCTAAGCAACTCAGTGAGACCCTATCTCTCAATAAAATACAAAATAGGGCTGGGGATTGGCTCAGTGGTCGAGTGCCCCTGAGTTCAATTCCCAGTACCCACCACCAAAAAAAAGGTAGGAGAAACAATTTTGAAAATCGTCACCATTAAGTAATGATAAATGTGTGTATATATAAGTAGACATATATGTATATATATATATATATATACACGTATATATATGTTTGAGATATATATATATTTATATATAACATATATAAATATATATGTTTGATTTAAATATTATGCAAAACATACATGTTTTGAGGTGCTATAAACATTGATGTGCTTGTACCATGTTACTCCATTCATATGTAATTTGTTATGTTTTTATGTACCAGGAAAATTTAAGTCCTATAAATTTTTGTTAGTGTATTATACATAATAATGTACACTTTCACATATTTTTACATGCATGGAATATAATTTACTTCATTTTAATCCACAGTGCTTCGTCTTTTCCTCTCTTCCTCCTTTCCTCTGTTCTCCTTCCTCTACTTTTATTACCTCTATTTATTTATTATTTTTTAACTAGTTCCTTATAGATATATTTAAAAGTGAAATTCACTGTGGTATATTCATATGCATACATAACATAATTTGGTCTATTTCATTCCACAGTTCCTCCTTTTTCTGGCCCCTCCGTCTTCCCCCTCAATCTCCTTATTCTACTTCACTGATCATCAACCTTCTATTTTCATGGGACATCTGCCCCCCACCTTTTTCTCCTAATTTTTCTCTGGTTTCCACATATGGGAGGAAACGTCTGACTCTTGATTTTCTGAGTCTCCAGTTCCATCCATTTACCAGCAAACAACATAATCTCATTCTTCTTTATGGCTGAGTACTATTTCATCGTATATATACCACAATTTCTTGATCCATTCATCTATTGTTTGGTACTTGGGCAGGTTCTATAACTTGGATATTGTAAACTGACCTGGTATAAATATTGATGTGTTTGTACCACTATAGTGTGATTATTTTAGTTCTTTTGAATATATACTGGCTCATATATGGTTCCATTTTGAGGAATCCATACTGATTTTCAAACTGGTTACATTAATTTACAGTCCTACCAACAATGTATGAATATACCTTTTCCCCCATGTCTTCAATAACACTTATTGTTATTTGCACACTCAATGAGTGCCATTGAAACTGAAGTAAGATGAAATCTCAATGTAGTTTTAATTTGCATTAATACAGATAGCCAACAAATATATGAAAGCAATAAAAATAATGCTAGTGTATTCATCATGAGGCTGTTGTAATGGTTATAATAACCACACAGTCCATGTAAAAATGCATTGTAAACTATAAGGTGCTACATAAATGCTAAAAAGAGAATTTATGCAGCTTACTTTAAAAGGTTGTGAGAAAATGCAAGTCAGATAATGTCAATAAATAAATGAGTGGGTAATAAAACAGTTAAATTTCCTTTACCTTCTCATCCTCATTTGGGCCTTTATTATTATACTTGTTATAATCTGCCATACAATGCACATATTTATTTCCCACTAGTTTCTGTGTAATTGAAGGGTTTAACCACGTTATTTTATTAATTGGTTCCTATAATGCACATGGTGAATCCTCAGTACATTGAGTTATGAACTGCCAGACACTATACTAAGCACTCTACATGTATTAATCCATTTAATCTTCAAATGTTCAAGCAAGAATGATGAAAGCTTAGGTGAATTCAGAGATAGTAAGAATGGAATATAATGATGAAGAAGGTGAGTAAGCAGGCCTTCTTAACATTTTTTAGTCTACTGTCAAATTCAAGGCATTAGTTTAGGTAATATGTCATTTGAAAATTTATTATCTCACATAATTTTATCTTCAGTCCTCCATGATATGCTTTTTCCTTACCAAACAAAATATAAGACACAAATATTTCTTAATTCTGTGCTATCAAGCTTCTATAGAAATCCTGTATTAGGATAAAATATATTCCAATTCTAGTTGTAATTATTAATGAACTTTGGACCAGTCCCTTCCTCATGTTTTTCCCTCTCTGTGTTCTGAAACTTTAGAAATAACAATGCCTATTTCCTTATTAAGACAAAATACACGATTTATAGTCACATTAGTGACTTCCTTAAAGCAATACAACTATATTTAAGTGTGACTATTACATGGAATTTATATCAGCAGAAATCCTGGCTTCTATATGTCCTTAGAAGAAAGAAATGAATTTTACATTGCAAGTAAAAACTCTGAATATTAAAGTATAAACAGACAGGAAGAAATAAAAAGCAATTCAGCATGCTATCAAAAGTTTTATTGGTTACTTAGCATTTACTTCAAAATTAATCAGTAGAAAAACAGAACCTGAATTCAACAGGCTTCCATGATTTCATAAGATGAATGTACTCTTGCTACCCAAAACTTTGAGATAAAGGATGAACTATAAGCAGAAAGCAGCAAATTTGTTTATACTGTAATTTTTGAATTGGCAACAAGAGAAAGGATGACTCTCTTTTACTTACTTTCCCTCAAAATATTCTTTTGTACCTTGCAGAAGGAGTCATGGAAACAATAATGTGTCTAACAAATAAATAAACTTTAGCTTCAGGATCTCCTAGTAGTTGAAACTCCTAAAAAAAATCATCTTTTCATTATACCAGAATTGGCAGAATTCCAAGGCTTCAACCCAGTCATTATATATTTGTTCTTTTTTGTTTTTGTTGTTGTTGTTGTTTTTCTTTTTGTTTGTTTGTTCGTTTTTGTTTTGCCCTTGTTGAAAACATATTTTACCCAATTAGTTCACTGGAAATTGGAGCAAAGATATTACTTAATATTAAATAGACTACCAAAAATTCCTGTCCATTGTACTAAAATTAATTCATAGGTTAATGTGTTTGCTGGTTTTTCCTTAATTATCTACATAGAAAAATCTTCTTGAAGACCTCCTGGTAACATAACTACAATGACAACCTGCCAATAGGACATCTATCTTAAAGATTGACAAAGAACTAAAAAAATTCTGATATTTTCCACTTGCTTATAAGAAGAAGTAGTGTTAAGTAATTTTTCACTCAGAATACTCCAACTTTGTATCATTACATCTACTTCTAGTCGCTATGAATTATTTATAGAGTGGTGGATAAATTCGAATTGTCTTTCAGAATTTAAAGTAAATTTGAATAAATTCAAATTCTGAAAAAACTTGGAACAGAAGTTAAACTCTGGAAATGTGAAATACGACTTAAAAATAAGGTAATTGATTGTATAATGTGAAGATGAATTCATCCATGCAAATAAATGTCATCCCCTTCTAAGTATTTCATGTGGGAGAACATAAACTTACTTCAGTGACAAGGGTACTGCTCAAATAGTTCACGAAACTTCACTCTTGTCTTTTATGTCTGTGTCTTACTCATTCCTTTATCTATAAAACAGTAATTAATGTTTTCTATGTGTCTCTAACCACTTTTGTATCACTTGCATCATTTGCAGGTGAATATATTTCTTTTAATTTAAAAAATTAATTTGAAATTGAGAAAGAGTGAAAATGACAAATATTGTTCTCTAAAATAACGTGTAATAATTAATGAGACCAAATTTCTTACATGGCTTTCAATGGGCTTCCAATAAAATTTCACATCATTCATTTCAAACTTGCTCTGAACATTGGTAAAAGTATTGAAATGAGTGTAATTTTGAAGCAACATTTCCACTGGATTTATAATACTTAGTATATATTATAATTAGAATTCACATAGAATGTGTAAATTTTTGTGTGTGTACAAATGAACGTTAAATTATTTTATATGCTCTGGTTATATTTTATGACTGAATTGTTTTTGTTGGGTACCTTCTCACCATTGTGGTTGTTAATCGTTTTTGAAACTTTTAATCATGTTAACATTATTTTCTCCCATGAGCAGCTGAAAGATATAATTTGGTTGTCTTTGATTATGTTTTTCTTTCCAGATATCAAATCATTTGTCAATATGTCAACAGTAAAATGATTAATGCTGTTTGTTGAAACATCAGGAGTATTAATAGTGCTGTTAAAATGAGGTGGGTTATAAATATCCTCAGTGCTAATCAATGCAGCATATCATTATGAAAAGAAATTTAGTTGACTAAAGAAATGACACATATTCATCTCAACCACTGAGTGAGGCAGAATGACTGAGGTTGATTTCACTCACAGCAGAATCTATGCATTTCCAGTGGTAAGAATAAATTTATTCTTTAAAAAATTTCCACATTTTGTTAAATGAAATAAGCCAGAAACAGAAATAAAAATACTGTATGATCCTCTTCGTGTGGAATCTAGAACTGTCAGTATCATAAAAGTAGAGAGTACAATAGAGGTTACCAGAGGAGAGGGGAGGCAGGGAGATATTGCTCAATGAGTATAAAGTCACAATTAGAAGGAATAAATTCTGGTTTTCTATTGCACAGTCTAGTCACTGTAGTTAATAATAATATATTGTATATTTCAAAATATGTAGAAGAGTGGATTTTGACTACTCCCAACACAAAGAAATGATAAATGTTTGAAATGATAGGTATGCTTATCACCCTGATTTGACCATTGCACAAGGTATATGTACATCAAAAACATATGATTTCCCATAAATATGTGTGATTGTGTCATTAAAAATAAAATAAAATTTAAAATTCCAAAAGAGTTTAGAATATACATATCCTGTGGTATATATATATATTGTATATATATTATCATATAATAATTATATAGTTATATATTATTATATAAGAAATATTATAGAATAGAATAGAACTTATTATTTTATGTAGTAATGATAAATATATAATAATACATATTATTATATGTCATAATGTAATATATTTTATATTTATTAATGGTAAGCATTTGTGATTTTTGTTTTGGCAATTTGAATAATATAAATACAAAGTCCTGTAGACTTCTGAGTACAGTTCAAAACATCTGTTAAAACTGAAGAAAGATTGAAAATTGTAGAAAGTCTAAACTCCACCACTGACAAAAAATTCTCATGATTTATTAGCAGATTAAAGAAAGGATAAGGTAGCCATTAAATATATAAACTCTTAGCTCTGACATCACTAGTTTGTGACCATAAGCATATTTACTTCACCTGCCTGTACCTCAGTAAAATAGGTATAAAATATGAATAATAACAACAATTAGTATAAAATAGGAATAATAACAATAATTATTATAATATCTTTATTATAGTGATTTTGTGAGGATCACATGATTTCATACATATGAACCTTTAGAACAGTACCTGAAGTATAGTGAGTTATTTTGTTTTTAGCTAATTTTTTAAAAAATTATCTTGGGCTGGGATTGTGGCTCAGTGGTTGGTCGCTCGCCTAGCACGTGGGCGACCTGGGTTCGATCCTCAGCACCACGTACAAATAAAAAACGCATTGTGTACAACTAAAAGCAAATAAATAAAAATATTTTAAAAAAATTATCTTTACCTTTGTGAGTACTGTTAGAAAATGTCCTTCATTTTGTTTTGTAGATTGTGGTCTGAATTTTATAGTATGGTCTGAATAGAGTTTTTTTTTTAATTTATGTAATAAATTTAGTTGAACTACAGAATGTCTTCAAACTCTTTAAATCCTTGAAATGTACATATATCAAAATGTCATGTATACCCCAGGAGTAATTAACTTGTTATTAAAGACAATTACAATAATCAATAAAAATGTCAAGTCTGAAAAGGGGTTCATAAACTACCTACAATTGCCAGGCATTTTACCATTTATGTTAAGACAGAGGTTGGTTTGTTTAATGCAAATTAATAGATTGTGAAAAGACTGACATGTTCACTGAGCAATTGAAAACTTGTAAATATTTAGGTCACCTGCAAAGAATCTTAAATCCCATAACTAAAAGGAAAAACAAAGATAGTACAAAAGCAAAAAAAAAAAAAATACACATTTATTTATTTGAAGTACACTTTATATTCAAAAGCAGTCTGGTGTGGACTTGGAAATGATCACACATAATTCTACAATTCTAACTATTTCTTATTTCTGTTCCTTCACCTATATTCTGTTCCAAACTACAAATAAAAGAATCATTTATCCTTTTGGAATAAGTAGACAGAAATGATTAACATTTGGATTCAAAATTACAATAGTTCTTAGTAGGTAATATGACATTGGCAATTCATTTAATCTCTCTGTGATTTGATCAATGCACTTTTCAAGTAAGGTTAATATCCATTTTTAGGAGCTTTGTATGTATTAAGATTACATATATAAAAAACTTGGCCAGGCACAGTGTTGATACTCAACAGAAGATACTGCTTTGGTGCTAGAGCAGAAAAGGCATATGATAGCATTCACATTTATTGTTTATTCATGGGAAGATTACATACATAAATAATAAACCAAGGTGTGGAGAATATTTGGAATGGTCAATGCCTGGGTTTATAACAACTTTTTAAAAAACAGTACTTCAGAGACAATACTTAAGGCTGCTTTGATATTCCACATTACCTAATCATGCTAAATATTGAATACTTGAAATAGTGAACTAAATAGCAGATATAATATGTATGAACATATTGAGGGGAAGTGAGATTATACTTTGAGAGGGAAATGTTGATTAGGCATATCTAAATTGGATGCATCATTTGTAAGTTTAACAAGTAGAGTGGGGCCATATTGGTGAGTAAATGATGTTGAATAGAAATGGAGAAATGGAAGACAGCATAAAGGCTGATTTCCTGAATGATTGGCAGTTTAAAAGTTACTGTACTTCATGTCTTCTATCAATCACCACTTTTTAATAAATTTCTCGAAAAATAGATTTTTAATTTGCCTGTGACTTTCTAGTCCTACTCTCAATGTTTTATTTTAAGCTCTCATTTCTCACCTAGATTTTTCTTAGCTGTTCCTCCTATCCTTAACTTTCCATTTTCCCCACTATAAACATAACAGGTTATTGTTTTTTTTTTTTTCCCCTGTGATGCAACTTTACCATATCACTTACATTTTGAAAATCTTTCATTGGCATGACATGAAGTGTATAATTAAGCTCAACTAACAGCATTATGAGATTACATTAAGTTTTTTCATGTCTAGAAAAGAGACAATGAGTTCATGATTGTAGGATGACATTAGCAGGGATGAAGATGATGAGGTGGGTTTGAGAAATAGTTAGAAGATGGAATGTTCAGAAACTGGTGACTCAAGCAATAGTAAATATGAAAAAAGCATAAAAGTGTTGGAAATTTGTTTCTCATTAATGGAATTAGAACATTAATGAAAGCTTGACAGCCAAGTTATGGACTCAGCCAAGGTTTGTGTCAACAGTTGAATGAATGAAAAAAAATGTGTTATGAGTAAAACACAATGGGATTTCACTCAGCCATAACAAGGATGAAATTATGGCATTTGCAGGAAAATGGTTATATCCAGAGAGCAATATATTAAGGAAAATAAGCTAGACTACGAAGACAAGTTTCATACATTTTTTTCTCATATGTGGAAGTTAGAGGAGAAAAAGATAAAGAAATCAAGGATATGGAAGTAGAAGAAGTATCACTGGGACAGATAAAATGGATACATGGGAAAGAACAGTGGATATAATGGAAGTGAGACTGATCAAATTATGTTATATGCATGTACAAATATGCCACATTACAACTCACCGGTTTGTATAATTAATATGCACCAATGGCAAAGGAAAGAAAATTGTTGAAAAAAAGGCTTTATATAATTAAAAATATCTACCATACAGACTGAAACCTGGAAGAGAGCCGTCATGGGAAATACAGACGTGGAAGGAGTCAGAATTATAGTTGGAGTGAAAACAAAAGAGATGATGGAATTTCTTGCAGAGAAAAGAATAAAATGAATATTAGGCCAAGATTGAAACCCTGATAAGCACCTATATTTAAGAGGCAGGAAAACTAGAAGACATAATTGGGTGGTATGATGTCAATGTGTGACAAGACAGTAAAACATTTCTCAAAGGATGAGTGAATCATCTGTGTCAAGTGCAGTAGAAGAGTTGAATTTAAAAAGGCATGAAAATGTCTTTGGATTGGAATAAGGAGAGAAAAATATCAAAAGTATAGAAAAGGAAGGGGAAATTATTTGAGGGCCAGAGAAATGGAATGAAATGAAATTGAAAAGAGAGTCAAAGGTACAGGTAAAGGTGTTAGCCTCTGTCCATCAGATAAGAGCCAAAGACTAGAAGTGATTAGAAAAAAGAGAGGGAAAGGAAAGCATGATGAATAAGGACAAAATAATTAACTGTCAATCCTCAGCACCCAGATAATATAAGAAAAAGTGTATTTGAAATGATGCTGACCTCCTGAGCTGTTAGTTTTTCTTTAGCACTGTTAAAAATCCCAGATACAGTGGTAAATAATATGTTTGGTAACATTAATCAGGTTTGACATTTTGCTGGTTATATGATATGAAAGTATATGAATGCAAGAGATTTGATATGGTTTGAGTGTTTATGCCACTCCCAATATATATGTTGAAATCCTAACACTTCATGTGATCATATTAGGAGATAAGGCCTTTGAGAATTCATTAGTTCATGAGATATTGGTGTCCTTATAAAAGAAGACCAGAGAGCTCCTTGTCTACTTCCACCATGTTAAAAAAACAATTCCCATTGTCTTTACATATTTATCAGTTGATGGACACTTAATATTATTTTTTCTATATTTTGACTATTGTAAATAGGCCTGAAATTAACATGTAACAGCATATGTTTCTTCAACATACTGATTTCATTTCTTTGGATCTATATACAGAAGTGGGATTCCTAGGAAGATCATATGGTAATTCTAGTTTTAATTTTTTGAGGAACCTCCATACTGTTTTCCATAATGGCTATAATAATTTACATTCCAACCAACAGTGTGCAAGGGTTCTATTCTCTCCACACCCTCTTCACAATGTGTTTTCATACTATTTTTGTAATAGCTATTCTTAGTGGGATGAGGTGATATCTCATTGTGATTTTGATTTGCATTTCCTTGAGGATTAATGATGTTGAGTATTTTTTAAATGTATCTCTTGACCATTTACATGTCTTATTTTGAGAAAAGTCTATTTAAATCTCTTAACATTTTAATTGGTTCTTTAACCCATTTTGGGTTAATTGTAACTGGTGGGAGATGCAGGTCTAATCTCATTATTCAGCATGTGAATCCCAAATTTTCCCAGCATGATTTATTATAAGTACTATTGTTTCTGCAGCACATGTTCTTAACAACTTTGAAGAAAACCCATGGTCTGCAGATGTTTTGGTTTACTTCTAAGTCAGACTGTAGGACTCTTTGGGAGTTTTGTATATATGACATCATGTAATCAAACTGTGACAATTTCATTTTCTTTTATTGCCAATTTGAATGCCCTTTTTACTTTCTATTGCCCAATCCCAATTGCTGTGGCTATGTTTTCTAATAGTGTATTGAATAAAATTAGTGACAGTGGGCTTTCTTGTTTTGTTCAAAATATTAGAAATCTTTCAATTTTCCTCCATTCATACTGATGTTAGCTGTTGGCATATGGTGCATAATCCCTAAAGGAAAGAGGGACAATAAAACACCTTGTCCCTGAATACCTCCTTTCTATTCCACAAATCCTAGCTAAATTAAGGGAATAATGAGATAAAGTCTGAGCTGGAAAGTTCAGATATATATTATCTTAAAGAAAAGTAGCTTTCTCTTATGCTCACTGAGAACTAGGACAAGTTAGTGTTATCTGTAGAAAGCTGATTTCTTGCATGTACACCAGGACAGTTGCTCCTTGAGGTATTGGTCATAGAGCAAACCAAGAAAACTAATAGTGATATGTCATTGCTTCTACAGCCTGATATATAAAACTCCTCACTGAGTAGGGACTGGTGCAAAATTGAGGGCACAGTGAAAAGGATACATGTCACTCCCCCAGTGAGCTGCCCCTACACAAAACACTGTAAGGTATAGGAGGCACTGCTTGGTAAAGCAGCATGAAGGACAAAGTTGCTATCTGTCAGCCCATAACCACTGAACTCTTCTTGAAGCAATCTTGTAAGACTTTTCTTTGAGAACTCTTCTAGTAGGGTTTACCTAATAAACTGTAAGCCTCTTATACTGTCTTTAGGCACTTTCTTTGGCTTGCCTGCAACATACCCACTATGCTGACAAAACTGAACTATGAATGAGACAATTGGTGGGCCAGGCATAAAGCCAAAGAAACTGCATGAGTGTGGCGACTATGGCAGTTGGGAAGGGGAAATATTTTAGGAGAGACCTCCTGGGTAGCATTCCACCTCCATGTGAGGAGGGCTGGCAGTTATTATGGATGCTTGTAAGTCACAACCTGAGTTTGGTAATGATACTAAGACACCCTAAGGATTAGGAGAAATAGTATTGGTCTAAAGAAAAAGAAAGAACTATCCAAGAAAGCAGCATCTCTGGGATGGTCCCTCC
Source organism: Tamias sibiricus (assembly GCA_025594165.1). Taxonomy (NCBI): domain Eukaryota; kingdom Metazoa; phylum Chordata; class Mammalia; order Rodentia; family Sciuridae; genus Tamias; species Tamias sibiricus. The sequence goes on from CM046667.1 coordinate 135,312,068, forward strand.
TCATGGCAGTGTGGGCAGCAGGGAAGGCAAAGCTGCAGGCCCAAACCTGTGTTAAGCAATTACAGGAGGAGTTAAAACTGAAGTAGGAAACATGTTTACTGCAGTGGGGGCTACTAAGCAATTACTTGCTCATGTGATTGGTACTGATAAAAACTTGGATACTATAGTCTGCTGCTTTGGTAAACTAAAAGGTAAATATATATCATGAGTAAGAATGGTGGATTTGAGTATGTCCTGTGACAACATCAGGGCAATAAATGAGTTTCCTTAGAACCTTGGTTAGGGCAATGTAAAGGGACAAAGATGTGGAAAGACATTTGGAAACATTTGAAACTGACTGTGTATCATGTGGCAGTATACAGACATGCTCCTTAACCAGGCAATCAGAAAGACAGCCTATCTAAAGTTAGATGACTGTAAAATGTGCCACCTAAAGATATGGCTGCTTGGCTACATAGGAAAACATGCCACAAGAGAAAGATCTCTCTCTGGCATATAATAAAGAAGTGAGGACTCCAACCCAGATACACAGACATTGTCTGTGTGTGCCTCTTACTCTGCATGTTCCATGAAGATTTTGTAGCCAATGCCTCATGTGATGGAAAGGATAGATTGATGGACCCAACTTGCACAACAGTAGAAGGATTGCTTCATCAGACTCTTTTCCCTACCAAAAGCCTGCAAGGTTGTCCTCATGTGTGCAGACACACATGCTGGACTGGTACAGGCACATGTTTGCAGAAGGGCCTCACAAAAAGCAACCATACATAGACTTCAATTGCTTGGTACTATGTGTGGTACCATTGTGGACATAGATAATGAAAAGTGAACATACCCTACTGGACATAAGGTTTAATAATGTTCTCAGAAGTTGGACATACATTGGAATTTCAACTTACCTTATAAACCAGCTATAGTAGAATTAATTGCATGAATAAATGGCTTATTAAAGAAGAACTAAACATGGAAGATGGGTCCGTGGCAGTGTAAACCAAGTGACTATGATTGGCCATCAGGATTATCAATGAATGTGACCATAGCACACAACTCAGCACCTGCCTGATGTCATCAAAAGAACCTGACAACACCATCTGGATTCAAATGATGATGCTTAATAAGGACCCCACCATTCCATGAATGGGAACACGGCACAATTTACTGTTGCTGCTGCCACAGGACCTGCCACATGGGATACATATAGTCTATTGGCTGTAAGAATGGCAAATAGGGCCTTTCTAGTATGAGTTCCTAAGTCTATGGGCAAAGGCACTAAAATAAGATATAGAAGATAATTATTAAGACTTTAAAGAAGACTGTGTCATTTTTATTATGGTCTTTAACAACTTTACCACTTTCACACTCTTTTTTTCCAAAACCACAGGGACCACTTGGACAAGAAATATGGTATTGAAAACCTAGGATTGATCACACTCTGGTACTATTCTCTCTCAAAATGATCAGGTTGCTTAAGCATTGTTGAATAATCAATATTTTCCTATATTAACAACCAATACAATTCATTCTTAAAGCTAATCTATTATTTGTAATAGACAGGTATCACTGCAAAGGTGCAGCATAAAACATATGGATATGCAGTGAGCTGCCTATGTTCCCCATTGGATTCATATTGCATCTTCATCCAGCCACTTTGGTGCAATGGAAGCAAATGTTAAACTAGAGCAATGCCCACAGCTCATGGACAACTGTCCAATGGACATGAATATAAACTTCCCTTCTTTCAAAGAAAAGAAATATTATGTCTTCCAGTTGGCATGGGAACAAATAACCATGGCTAAGCTTTTGCTGGGGTACACTGTGTTTGACAGTTAGGCCAACTGAGTGCAACACAGGTACAATTGAAAAGAAAATTTCCTCTCTGTATAGAAAAAAAAAGTCAATAACATCTCTTGACCCTCTGTAAATACAGGTTGGTCACCTGTTAATCAATGTAGTTTAACCTTGTACTCAAAGACACTGACTATTTAGGATGGCAAAGTAAAACAATGTGTATGTGGGCATATTCCTCCCCTTGAGAGTGGTTATGGACATGTGGCACTCATGGGTGGCCATACCTGCCTTATAACTGGCTTGGCCATTGCACTTGAAAATGACCTTATATACCAGTCTGCATAATTTCAATTTTGTCTATGACTCCTACTAAATGGGACCTGGTAAAAGCTAAATATATAATGACATGAACAGCCTGGTGACTATGCCCTTGCTATACTTTGTCCTGAAGCAAAATACATTGCCATTGAGTTCCAGGTTGAGGCTTTATCTAAACACACTGCTGCTGCCTTAAATAATTACAGAGCCAGAAATTTGCTAATTACAATACTACCCAAATATGGAAGGTAGTACTTCAGAATAGAACAATACTAGATATGCTAAATGTAGCACAAGGAGGTAGCAATGTCTCATTAAAGCTGAGTGTTGTGTATGTATCCCTGATAATTATCACAATGTATTTTTTGGCTCTACATAAATTACCAACCCATATTATGGCTATAGGTAAACTGTATTGATCCTGTTTCTAGGTTACAATCTCTTCATACTACCTGGAGATAAGCTGTGTTCAGTCTGTGTACTTTTGTAGCAGAGCTTGTTACATTTTGTTGCTTTTTTCACTGCTGTTGTGGGATTTGGATATAACCTACATCCTGATGTGCCACTCAAGGTACACTGCAGAAGATGGGCATGAAAAGATTGTAAGGGCAATCAGGCATATAAGGGTGCAGTGTATCATCCCTCAAGAAAAGAGGGACAATAAACACAATATCCCCGAGTGCCTTCTTTCTGTTCATAAAAACCTAATCAAATTAAGGGAGTTATGAGAGGAAGCCTAAGCTGGCAAGTCCAGATGTGTATTATCTTAAAGAACACTGGCTTTCTTTTGTGCACACTGGGAAGTAGGGCAAGTTAATGTTATCTATAGAAGGCTACCTTGTTGTATGTACACCAGGACAGCATCATGCTGCTCCTTGGGACACCAGTCATATAAGCAAACAAAGCAAACTAATGCTAATGATGTCTCTATTTCCATAGCCTAAAACAAAAAACCCCTCTGAGTGCTCTGAGTGGAGACTGGCACAGAACTGAGGGCACTGTGGAAAGGGTATGTGTCATTTCTCCTGATGGCTGTCACTGGACAAAATACTGTAAGGGATAAGAGACACTGTTGGAAAAGCACTGCAAGGGGCAGAGGTGCTATCTGTGAGCCTGTTGCCACTGAACTGTTCTTGGAACAAACTCTGATACCTTATAAACTTCCCCAAAATGAACCATATATCTTCCATACTGTCCCTGGGTACTTTCTTTAGCCTGTTTTCCACCTACCCCACTCTCCTGGCACAACCTGGCTGAGGCAAGATATATGGTATTTATTATTTTGATGTACATCCCTTTTATACTTAATTTGATGAGAATTTTTATCACTAAGGGATGTTGAAGTATATCAACTGCATTTTCTACATCAATTGAGATGACCATGTGGTTTTTGTCCTTCATTCTGTTGATGTGTTATATCACAGATATTGATTTGCATGTATTGAACCCTCCATCCCTGGTATGAATTCCATTTGACCAAGTTAAATATTTTTTTTCTTTTTTTAAATTTCATTTTATTGGTTCTTATTAGTTACAAATGAGAGTATAATTCGTTTTGATAAAATTATATAAGCATAGGATATATATTATTCTAATTAAGACCGAATTCTTGTAGGTGGGCACAATGGTGGGGTTCACTTAGGTATTTTCATATGTACACATAGGATAATTATGTTAGATTTATTCTACTGTGTTTCCTATTACTATCACCCCCATTCCTTTTGTTCCCATTTATCTAATCTACTGATTTCTCTTCTTCCTCTTTCCCCCTTTATTGTGGTTTAGCTTCCACAGATCAGTGAAAACATTCAACATTTGGTTTTGAGGACTGGCTTATATCACTTAGCATGATATTTTCCAGATCCATCCATTTACTGGCAAATGTCATAAAGTCATTCTTCTTTATGGCTGAGTAATATTCCATTGTATATATATGCCACAATTTCTTTATCCATTTTTCTGTTAATGGGCATCTAGGTTGGTTCCATAACTTAGCTATTGTGATGTTCAACATCTAGCAATTAGAGAAATAAAAATTAAAACTACACTAAAATTCCATTTCACTCCAGTCAGAATGGCAACAATCAATGATACAAATAACAATAAATGTTGCTGAAGATGTGAGGAAAAGGGTATGTTCATACATTGCTGGTGGGACTGCAAATTGGTACAACCACTATGGAAAGCAATATGGAAATTCCTGAAAACATTAGTAATGGAATAACCATTTGACCCAGTTATCCCACTCCTCAGTATATACCCAAAGATATAAAATCAGCATACTACAGTGATACAGCCACATCAGTGATTATAGCAGCTCAATTCAATAGAGATAATTTGAATGTTATTTAATGTATATATATTTTTAATGTTAGTTTAACCAACATTTTTCTTGAAGAATATTGCATCTGTGTTCATCAAAGATATTGGCCTATAGCTCTTTTTGTTGTTATTGTGTCCTTTTCTGGTTTTGGTATCAAAGTAACTCTGGCACCATAGAATAAACTATAAGAATTTTCTCCTCTTCAAACTTTTGGAATAATTTGAGAAAAATTGATAGAAGTTCTTTTTTAAGATTGTGGTACAGCTCAGCAGTGCAATCATCAGCAATCAATCATCATCATGGCTTTATCTTTAATAGGAGAGGTTTTTATACTGATTCAATCACATTATTCATCGCTGGTCTTCCCAGGTTTTCTATTACTTCATAATTCAATCTTGTTAAGGTGTTTGTGTATAGGAATTTCTCCATGTCTTCCAGTTTGTTACTTGTTGGCATATAGTTGCTCATAATAATCTTTAATGATCCTTTGTAGTTTTGTGTTATCATATGTCATATCTCCCTTTCATATCTGATTTTGAGTCTTGTCTCTCCTTTTCTTCATTACTCTTACTAAGACTTTGTCAATTTTATTTACCAGTTTGAAGAACCACATATTTATTTTGTGGATTTTTTAGTCACTATTTCTTTCATTTCTGCTCTGATCTTTATCATTTCTTTCTTTCTTTTATCATGGGTTTGATTTGTTTTTCTAATTCCATGGGATGTAGCCACATGTTGTTTATTTAAGATCTTTTGAGCCGGGCACGGTGGTGCACGCCTGTAATCCTAGCACTTTGGGAGGCTGAGGCAGGAGGATCATGAGTTTGAAGCCAGCCTCAGCAATGGCAAGGCACTTAGCAACTCAGTGAGACCCTGTCTCTAATAAAATACAAAAATGGCTGGGGATGTGGCCCAGTGGTCGAGTGCCCCTGAGTCCAATCCCTGGGACCAAAAAAAAAAAAAAAAAAAAAGAAAAAAAAAAGAAAAGAAAAGAAAAGATCTTTTCACCTTTTTGTTGTATACATTAATTGACATGAACATTCCTCTTGGTACTGCTTTTGCTGCATTCCATAAGTTTTTGTATGCAATGTGTTCATTTTGATTTTTTCAAGAAATCTTTTAATTTCCTTCTTGATTTCTTCCTCAATCTCTTGGCTATTCAAGTTTAAATTATTTACTTTTTATGTTGTTATGGTTTCTAAAGTTTTATTGTTATGATTTGTAATTTTATTGTGTTGTGTCAGAAAAGACATTCAATAGGACTTCCATTCTTAAAATTTCTTTGAGGCACGGGAAGCTGAGGCAGGAAAAAAATATGAAATAGGGCTGGAGATTTGGCTCAGTGGTTGAGTGCTCTAAGTTCAATCCCTGGTACCCCCACAAAATTATTGAGGCTTGTTTTGTGATATACTATATAATCTACTCTGTATAATGTTATTTGTGTTATTGAGAAGAGGCTTCTCCTCTTGATGTTCTATCCAATTGCTGAAAGTGGAACATTAAATTCTCCTAGTAATATTGTTTTGAAGTCTATATATCCCTATAGGTCTAGTAATATTTGCTTTACATATTTTATTACTATGATATTGGATTCAGGTATACTTAGAATTGTTATTTCCTCTTGCTCAATTGACATCTTTATCATTATATAATGCCTTTGTCACTCTTTACTTTTTTTGAAGTCTGTCTTACCTGATTTAACTATGGCTACTCCTTCATTCTTTGGATTCCCATTTGCACAAAATGTCTTATTCCATCCTTTCACTTTTAGTCTATGTGTGTTTCAGATAGTTTTTGCTTTACTATATTTTCAAAATACGGTGACAAGAACAACATAGAAGAAAAGTTTATTTGGTGCTCACCATTTCACATGTCTCAGTCCATAAAGGGCTGACTCCATTGTTCCGGCCCCAAAGGGATGCAACACATCTTTGAGTAAGGGCCCAGAGGAAACAAACCTCTCAGTTCATGGAAGCAAAAAAACCTCTCAGTTCATTCCTTTCAGGAAGGAGAGAGAGAGAGAGAGAGAGAGAGAGAGAGAGAGAGAGAGAGAGAGGAGCTTCAGGAAGAACTCTTCCAGAGCATTCCACCAGTGACCCACCTCCTCCTGCCACATCCCCACCTGCCTACAGTTACCATCCAGTTAGTCCATTCAAACTAAGATGAACACATTACGTTATAAGTCTCACAGTCTCATCATTTTACCTCTCAATATATCTGCATTAACAGAAGATTTGGGGACACCTCATATTCAAACCTAAGTAATATGTGTTCCTAGAAGTCAAGTGTTTTTCTTACAAGCAGCATAGAGCTGGATCTTTGTTTGTTTTGTTTTTGTTTGTTTAATCCACTTAGTCACTTGATGCATTTTAATTGCAGAATTTATTCAATTCAAATTCATAGTAATTGTCATTACGTAAGGTGTTACTATAGTCAATTCATAACTTAATTTCTTTTATTATAGTTCCTTTTTTGCTTTCTTCCTCCATTTCTTCCTTCTTTTATGTCTTTTTCCTTTCTTCTCTCTCTCTCTCTCTCTCTCTCTCTCTCTCTCTTGCACAGTGTGTAGTTAAGTGATTTACTCTAGTCATGTATTTGGATTCCTTGCTTATTATTTTTGCTATGTCTATTATAGATTTTACTTTGTGGTTACTATGAGGCTTACAGAAACATCTGATGAGTATTTTGAAATGATGGCATATAACATGATCATAAAGATAAGAAAAGAAACAAAAATAGACAAATTATAGCAAGAAAATTTACCCTCCATTTACTTCATACTTTGAATTTTTGATGCCCAATTTTAGATCTTCCTACAATGTCAATCTCCTACCATGTTAATATAATTATTATGATTTAAATTGTTTTTATTTTTCATACTAATTGATGAGTTACATTCCATGTTTATAAAATTAAAGCATTCTTAATTTGTCTGTATAGTTACTAGTGAGTTTATAGTTTCCTAAGTTTGCTTTTTACTCATTAATATCTCTTATTTCATTTTAAGGATATCTCCTTAGCATTTATTGTGGGACAATTCTGGTAGAGATGCAGTCTCTTAACTTTATTTATGAATATCTTTACTGATCCTTTATTTGTAAAGTATACATTTGTTGAATAAAGTATTCTTGGTTGGCAAGTTTTTTCTTTCTGTACTGTGAAAAATCTCATGCCACTTTTTTGGCCTATATTTTTACTGCTGAGACATCTGCTGGCAGGTGAATTGTGATACTCTTATATGTTATTTGTTTCTTTTCACTTTCTGCCTTGAGAATCTTTTTTCACCTTTGTGTACTTGATTATAAGACGTCTTCTGGTATATTGGATGACCTAAATATGACTGGTGACCTATGAACCTATATACCTGGTTATAAGTATTTTTTAGGCTTGGAAGTTTTCTGTTATTATTTCTTTGAAAAAAAACTTTTAACCCCTTTGACTATCTTATTTCTCTTGGACCCCATTATTACTGATGATTTGCTCTTTAGATCTTTCATAAATTTTCTGCAAGCTCATTTCTTTTCATTCTCTTTTCTATTCTTCCTCTGTGTATTTTCTTTTTTATTTTTTAAATTTTAATGAATTATAGTTATATGTAATTGTGGGGCTCATTTTGACACATCATAAATGCATATAACATAGTTTTTCCCATTTCAATTCCAAGTACTATCCCCTTGCCTCTCATATTCCCTCCTTGAATTCATTTCCTCTACTCTATGTGTTTTCCTTCTATTTACATTTTAATCAAAACATTAGAGTTATATATAAAAAATTGGAATGCAGTGTGGTATGTACGTTCATGTATGCATTTATAATTTGGTCAATTTCATTCCCCAGTTCTTCCCATTTTTCTCCTGTCCTCCCAACTTGGTGCCCAATTCTCTCATGATCATCCTTGCATTTTCATGAGATATCCTTTTTATGCCTTTTTTGCTTCCTGTATCTTCCAAGGATGAGAGAAAAACATCCAACCCTTTACTTTTTGAATTTTGCTTATTTCATTTTACTTGATGTTATGGAATGAACTTACGTGCCCAGCAACACATGAATAGACAAAGAAAATGTGCTATATAGACACAACATCCATAAAAAGAATGATATTATGACTGTGTGCTTTCAAATATTCTTGTCTTCAGTCTCACTAATTCTTCTCTTCTGTTTGGCATATTCAGTTATTGATATGTTCTATAATGTTTTAAATTTTCTTAGCATATTTTTCAGCAAAAGAATCTTTGGCCAGGTGTGGTGGCACACGCCTGTAATCCCAGCACTTGGGAAACTGAGGCAGGAGGATTGTGAGTTCAAAGCCAGCCTCAGCAATGGCGAGGCACTTAGCAACTTAGTGAGACCCTGTCTCTAATAAATACAAAAAAGGGCTAGGGATGTGGCCCAGTGGTCGAGTGCCCCTGAATTCAATCCCCAGTACCAAAGAAAGAATCTTTGTCTTAATTTCTCCTACCTCTTTATTCAGTTTCTTCCATCAGCATATACCGGCATGTATGGACCTTTCTTTTCTGTTTAGTGCTTAGTCTCATTATAGTGCTCTCACTATAATGGGATCAGCAGTACAGTGAGCTCCAAGACAAAATACTATGTCTTGAGTTCTGCAACTGAGCATGTGGTGTCCTTCTCCACCCCTTACTTCCTAGGGTTTATGGAGGGTGATTGAGGAAGGCTCTTGTTCACCTGCCTAATGAAATTATAGTGGCTCAATCTGGAGATACTGGCCTGAGGACAGTGGTTATGGGTCTGTGTCAAGCACTGAGTTTCACTGTGTGCAGCCTGGTGCTGAGGTTCAAGTCTAATGCCTAGAGTTAATTCCCTCTCTCTCTTGCAAGTGGGAGGAATCTCCATGCTGAGCTGCTTGGAATTAGGGGAGGAATGATGCAGACAACTGTTCTTGCATTCTTTAATACACCTTACCTTTTCATTAATCTAAAACACAGGCATTATGGTCTATCATCTGGCTTCCTTAGCTTTTGTGAAAGTAGGCTGTTACTAAAAAGCTGTTCTGATTGGTGTATCTGAGGCAAGAAAATTGCTAGAGGATCTTACTGCCATCATGCTCCACAATTTATGTGTGTGTGTGTGTGTGTGTGTGTGCGTGTGTGTGTGTTTGTCTTTGTGTGGGTGTGATGATGATCTTAGTTGCTTAGGGTTGTTGTGAAGTTAAATCTAAAGTACTGCCCGTTGTATTCAGTAGATAGTTAATATTTACTAAATGTTACTTCTGAATACTATCAATACTAGAAATGTTTTGAGGAAAACTATATGCTATAGTGTTGTTCTTGAATGCAGAGATTTTTGGGGGATCCTAAATATATTCAACACATTCTTTTTTCCAGATGAAGTATATAAAACCATATTTTCATGCATTGCTCATATATACACACACACATTCACAGAAATGTTGGGCAACATAAATCTAACAAATGTTTATTTTTGTTTGTTAAATGTAGTAATAAGTGTTTATAATAACAATTATGGGTATAAAGTGAAATAATAAATATTTTAGTAATTTATTACTAATTAAATTTTAATTTAATTATTAAATACCTTTTATATCATTGGAGTTTAAAAATTCAAATAAATTACTTCAACTCATTTATTCAATTATGGTGTTTGAAAGATCAAAAGGGTATGTTTACATTTTGTCAAAAATATTATATGCTGTTGAACAAATTATGTATCGGGGAAAGATGAACATAATTCAAATTTGTTTAATATTTTAGAAATAAATCTATTTTAATCACTTATTCATAAATATGTGATTTTACTAATCAGGTCAAATATATTTAAGAATATATGTTGTTGCTGCCTGAAGCAATGGCCGCTTGGAGCAACGCCGCCACGGGAATAAGTTCAGAGGCGGACTGGAAACAAACAGGCTCTTTATTCTGCTATCTTCTCTCTCTCCGGCTCCAACAACAACTCCAACACGCCATCCACACTCCTCCAACCACACCACAAAATTGGCGCCGACCCCATCCGCAATCTCCCGGGCCAAGTCTTGTGAGATCATGGAAGGTGGTAATGCTTTATGGCTCACGGCTAACCGCAATCTTAGCTATGTCCTTAATTAGGGCTCCTACAATATGTGAATGACAGGGATAATAAAGACTGAGAAATTGTTTCCTTTGTACTGATGAAATGGCAGTGATTACATTAAAAGTAAAACTTATACACCTGAATTATGCTATTTCTCCAGAGGAAGGTTCACAACAAAGTCAGAAACACTTGAACTAGATATGCTTTCTGTCAGATTATTTGGTTAGAAAAATTAAATATATTTAGTTTTTGAATTCTTAAAGATAATTTATCTACTTCATGGTCTTTTGTGCATTAGTGCTAATATTGATGACAGGCAAAAATTATGTGTAAGTTATGGACTAACTAGAAAAGTTATTTGGGGGAAGTATTTTAGGTTCAAATAACAAAAAAAAAGAAAAGATAATGATAAATCTTTTCCAAAGAATTAAATCACAGCCTGTTACTTAAAAAATCAAAATAAACATTATACAGTTTCAGCTAGACCATAAATCTTAAATATGTCCTTAAACATATACCAACTATGTAGCTATAAAAATATCTTAGAATAACATAAAATGTCATGTTAAACAGATGATGGTGTATTGTGAATTGAAAACTTACAGAGTAGGATTCCCATTTTTTGCTAAAATGTAGACATGTAATATATTCAAGTAGATGCAAGAGTAGAAAATAATAATTTTTTTTTCAATTTCATCTTTGGGTCATTGAACTATAAGCATTTACCTTGTTTTATTGTGTTTTTATCTCATTTTTTATATCTGGAAGTTAAGGTAACAATTTAAAGGTTTTTAAAGTAACAAATATATTAAAAAATCCTGGTTTTTAGAGTCTTAGAAGGATATGGTGATCCTGTACTCCAACATTAATTTTTGGCTTTATAATGGGCTTCTCTGTTAGTAGAATACTTTAATGCTACAATAATAGAAGTTGTTTCCATAAGAATTTGTCAGTAATTCTATAATATCTTGTGGGAAAGTTGACAAGGTTCTAAAATGATGTTACAAATTTAGGAATTTTACATTTCCATTCTTCACAGTATGAGAATAATTAGTTGCTTGCAAGACTTAAAGGCATTCATAAATGTTTCAATTCCTTTCTCAGTAGAATTGCAACACAGACTACAATGGAAATAATTTGGATATGCAGAAAATAAAGTCCTTCATATTTCCATATGTTAATTAACAACCAAACCTTCATTAAGAAATGTTATAACAGTCTGAAAAACAATTATAGATCATATAGATGCAGAGTTTTCCTGATGAAAATTATCAAAGCTTTAGGAGTCAATAAATCTCTAAATTTTTCTGAAATTTTTTAAAACATAACTCATTAAAATTAATGCTGACCAGTCATATCCCACCAGAGCAAAGGAACAGAAAGCAACTTTCGGTGCCAAATGAACTCCTTTGAGGTTGATTTTGACAAATTTTGGTAGATACAGTCCTAAATTGGGGTATAGTTTTGTTGTTGTTGTTGTTGTTGTTGTTTTGTTTTTGTGGTGCTGGGGATTGAACCCAGAGTCTTGTGAATGTGAGGCAAGCATTCTATCAACTGAGTTATATCCCCAGCCCTGGGGTATAGTTTTATTATTATGTTTTTTTCCCTGATTTGTTGTTGATATTGGAATTATGAAAAATCATGTCATTGAAAGCAAGGCATTAAAGTTAGCAGCAGTACATGGAATAGAGTACAAAGTTAGGGGTATTGATGACAAGAGGAAGAATCCACTTTGCATTAGCAACTACCCCTAGCCAAACAATGCAGTCATCTTCCTAACAAAATAAATGAGGTTTTCTGCCATAGTTTGTTATGTGTCCACCAATACTCACTATGCATCTTTCTAATACTCTCAAGATATATCTAAAACAATCCATTAAATGTGTGTATAGTATTATTGTCAAACACATTGGATTGTAGTCTTCAGAATATGGTTTTTTGAATCCTCTTTGAAAATTATTATGATTTCACTATCATAATTTTTCAATAATTTTTCTCATTCTTTATGACTCCTTAATGATTTCTGTGAGAACTCTGAAACCCATAGCTGCAATTATAAGCCAGAATGCAATTTATCATTTTAGGAGTTTAAAGAAAAATAGTTTTTCCAAAGAAGTGGAGTTCTAGGAAGACAATGTGTAAAGAGATGAAATGGAAGTCAAAGTTTATTTATTGAGTGAATAAAATAGCATAATTATAAAATAAATTAATTAGGCACTCGCTATGTCTTTTTTATTCAATCTTGGAAAAAAATTAATGTGAAAGTGAAGCAAATTTTCCCTGTGGAGAAACCAGACAAAAATGTGTATTTCATTAAAATATAAAATATTTTCATAAGAAAAAGAAGCTATATTTACTTGTATATACATTTTATATACTATTGGATGTGGGGAAGTTATCTTCTTTGTGTATCAGATTATCAATTAATATAATGGAATTAATAATATATTCTCACAGGTTTTCTCTAATGAATAAATATGATAATGTATTAAAGTTTCTGACACAATTGTTATTTAGATTTAGTTTTAACCTGAATTTAAAAAAACCTGAATGGGTTTATTCTTGATTTACATTTTCTGATTTTAAATGTAATCAAGTATTTTAGCTCCTCACTATCTAATATATTTTATTAGTATTTTACTTAGAACATATCATATTTCTGACTCATAATAATTTTGAAGGATTACCTCTGGTTTTGTTTATAATATAGAATAAGCATCATTTTCTGAAATATTTCTTCTAACTCTTTTGTTGACATTTGTAATAAGAATTTGAAAAACAACATAAATTATTAAAACTATTACACTATTAAAATATTGCTTGAGAAGGCCTGGAAGTAGGATTTAGTTTCCTCTTGCATGCTGAAAATATTCTTCCCACTATTCAAATGTGCTTCCTTTTCTGGATTATCTCACACTGAAGATGTTTAGGCTTTAGAATGGTAAATATTTTAGGCAAGCAGAATAGAACATTTCAATGGTACACTCTGAGCAGTTCTTACATTCTTTCATAAGACTGTCTGCTGTCTGCTATCAGGGTCACAGCCAGGTTAACATTGCCTTCTAAGAAACAAATGGACAAAGCATTATCAAACTCATAATAGGGATCCCAATTTGCCTTAACTGAGATTGCTTTGTATTACACACATACACACACACACACACACACACACACACACACACACACTACACAGATTAGGCTGTCAAATTTGTTAATAGAAGATCCTTTCATATTTACTTTTATCCCCTACAGCTTCTAGAACAGTGTTTGAAATATAGCAATAAAGACCCAGGGAGGAGTTAGTGAATGGTGGCATGAACAACCTACTCATTAGGCAGGACAACAGTTTAGGTTCTGTCACTTACTCAAACTTAAGTCTGCTCATCTCTGCATCTATGGGTGACATTGAGTCATCAATCATGCTGTGATGAAAAACAACTTATCAGATACAGAGGGTTAAATTAGAAGACAAAAAAGATGTAAAATCTCTAATCTATAACATTCTTTTTCAGTATTGATTATGATGTGGCCTTGTAGAATTCTTCTGAGTAAAAGTTTACCTCCATAGAAATAATATCATTCTACTTTAAACCACTTTCACTTTTGCAGCTATAAATATTCATTCTGCATCAACATCTTAAGAGTTGGCAACATTCCCAAAGTGAAAATACTTCAGGAATACTTTAGAAACAAAAAAAAAAAAAAAAAAAAAAAAAAATGAGAGCTGTGAACATCCAGGATTTATGACTGGCCCAAAGGGATAAGACCATGAATAATTTTTCAGGAAGTATTCTTAGCCACAAATTATGTTAGGCCTCTCTCTTATATGCTCTCATAGCACCATATGAATTTGGGGATAACATTTTAGTTTGATATAATTTCAAATTTCTAGAAAAGTGAAAAAAAGGAATACAAGAAAATCCTAAATATTCTCCAATTATTTACTCTCTATCCCATGATTTATGCACAGTTCCCTATTTCTCCCTCTCTCTTTCCCCTCATCTTATGAAAATAAACAGCACACAAACACAATGCTCATTTACATCTAAATATTTAAGTTCCTTTTCCCTAAGTTACCTTTTATATAACTACCATTCAGTGATACAATAGTATTGTCTAATTCACAATGTAAGTTCAAAAAGCAAAGGCAAGTTTGTTGAGTATTTGAAGCATTTGAAATATTTGTACACTGTTAGTGGGAAGATAAAACGATGCAGACACCATGGAAAAAAGTATTAAGTTCACACAAAATTCACAAAATTTAAAGTATAACTGCCATATAATCCAGCCACCCAATTTTTGGACATTTATGCAAAATAATTGAAATCAGAATAAGGTATCTGTGCCCCTATATTCACTGCAACATTGTTCACAACAGTTCAGATATAAAAATAATCTAAACATAGCCGGGCACGGTGGCGCACGCCTGTAATCCCAGCACTTTGGGAGGCTGAGACAGGAGGATCGCGAGTTCAAAGCCAGCCTCAGCAATGGCGAGGCACTTAGCAACTCAGTGAGACCCTGTCTCTAAATAAAATACAAAAAAGGGCTGGGATGTGGCCCAGTGGTCGAGTGCCCCTGAGTTCAATCCCCGGTACCACAAAAAATAAAAAAAAAAAAAAAAAAAACCTAAACATCTATTGATGAATGGATAAAGAAAATAAGCTATGTACAATTAAATACTAGCCTCAAAAGAGAAGGAAATGCTCCTATGGATACAACATGGGTGAACTTTGAGGATGCTATGCTAAGCGAAATCATCCACTCTTTGAAGGACAAATACTGCATAACTCTAACTAAATCATCTATCTAAAATATCCTTATAAAAACACAAAGTAAAATAATTGTTTTCAGTGCCTGAAGGGAGGGAAAGTTTGGTATTTGGTGTTCAATGGGTTTCAAGTTTCAATTATTCAAGATAAATAAGTTCTACATATCTGCTGCAGAGCACGGTGTCTGTAGTTAACAATACTGTATCATGCACTTTAAATTTTAAGAGGGTTTATATCAATTAAAGGTTTTCTATCACAGTAGAGAGAGAGAGAGAGAGAGAGAGAGAGAGAGAGAGAGACCGAGAGAGAGAGAGAAGATGCTTTCTGCTCATCCTCTCCAATGCAACAGATTAGAAAAGGATAATAAAATTTTAAATATACAAATGGAAGTGAAAACCATTTTAACATATAGATCATATATTGTCAATGTCTAAAACCACAGAACTAACTGAAATATTATAACAATCTAATAAGAGATTTCAGGATAATGTCTCTATGCAATAAAAACTTTTTAAAATGTAACAGCTCTAACTGATTAAACCATACTTTGCAATGTGGTAGCAACAAGTCACATGTGACTATTTGTGACTATTAAGTATTTGATATGTGGCTAGTCAAAATTAAGATGTGTTAAGATGTAAATACTATTTTTTAAAGAAGTAACATGAAAGAATACTATAAATATCAATAATTTTAAGTTAAATAAATTATGTTCGATAAAATGTTATAAAAATTAGGAAAAAAAGATCCAATATCTAGCATGATTCTGTATCCTTAGAATAAACAGTATGTCCTTGTTGTTAACTCTTGATATTGTCAGATTTTGCCAGATTCTTGCTCAACATCTACTAGAGACCTTGGTTATTTTGGTTTGTAGTATGGGTGGCCCCCACTAGAGGGCAGTCATAGCCTCTGAATCATAGTTTTCTTTTAAAAACAATATTCTTTATATTCATATACACATATTGAATTAACATGTGGAAATAATTGAGCAGGACAAACTTTGGAGTTAAATAAAAAACAATAGGTTTCTTTGGTACCCTGCAGATATCACATGTCCCATCCACATGCTAGAGACTTGTTCTTTTGTTGAACTTAACTACCTCAAAACAAATAACAGATCTAAAGTATTTTTCAGGACTGGCCAAAGATCTCAAAATTCATCTAATATTGTAATCCATGTCAAAATCCAGCCACAGGATAAGGCTAATCTGCTCAGCCTTTTATCCCTGTTCCCAAGGTATTAATTAGTGTTTAGGTTCTTAAATATCACTGACAGTGCATCTATACTATGCTAGGCTAAATGATAATAAAACCTATCTTGCCCTTGTGGAGTTGAATTATTTCACAAAGGCATTGATGTCCCCTTAAGATGAAAGTGTACTTTTCATGCCAGACAAGTTGGAGCAAGTCCACTATAGCCTCTTTTTTCTACTGATTACTATTAAGATATGTGGACTGAATACGGCAAATAAAACTACTGGAGTAGGGCACAGAGGTGCATGCCTGTAATCCCAGCAGCTGGGGAGGCTTAGGCAGAAGGATCATCGCAAATTCAAAGCCAGCCTCAGCAATTTAGCAAGGCCCTAATTAACTCCATGAGACCCTGTCTCTAAATAAAATATCAAAAGGGCTAGGGATGTGGATTAGTGGTTAAGTGCCCCTGGCTTCAATCCTTGGTACAAAAAAAAAAAAAAAAAACTATTTGAGAACTGTGAAAACTAAGGAAACACAGATTGTCTAGAGAGGAAAGGACGAAAGTCAAAAGGTGAAGGTTGAGGAGTACTATGACGTCTTTTCAGTTTTTTGTTTTCCTTCTTTATTTCCCAGTTTTTACCCATGTCCCCAAAATCCACGGAGAGGGAAAAACCTATAGGAACATGTCCTCTTTATCTGAGCATCAAGAAAAAGTTCCTCTGGAAGTTGAGTAATGGGGAAGGATTACCCCTCCTTCTTTCCCTTCTTGTTGCCAAAATCAAGATGTAGAAAGTGTTTATCCCCAAAGGGTAAGAAAGAAATTTTGGGGGAAAGATGGAACTATACTTTTGGTGGCTGTAGTTGTGGTTAAATGTCTCTATACATTTATCAAGTTAAAGAACAAAAAAAGGTGAATTTTGCTGTATGTAAGTTAGAAAATAAGTTATTACAATCTCAAACAAGCCATAGACAGGATGATGTTTTATATAGAGAATATGAATTAGGAATTAGGAAGTCTTATGTTCAAATTTAGCTCTGCTATTCACCATCTTTTTTTTTTCTTTTGGTATTGCATATTTAACCCAGGGATGCTCTACCACTGAGCTACATTCCCAGCCCATTTCTTTTTTCTTTTTCTTTTTTTTTTTTTTTTTTTTTTTTTTTTTTTTGAGACCAGATCTCACTACCTTGCTGACATCCTCATGCTAAGATGCTGAACTGGCCTTAAACTTGAGATCCTCCTGCTTCAGCTTTCCATGTCGCTGGGATTATAAGTATGGGTCACCATGCCCATATGACCAGCTGTTTGATCTTTCATAAATTACCTAACCCAGAGCCTCAGTTTCCAATTCTGTATTCCAATACATAATAGTATATATGTACTCAAAATCTAATTACCCCCACCTCTGTGTATTGTACTTGGGAAAAGAATAGAGGGAGGGAGGGAGGGAGGGAGAGAGAGAGAGAGAGAGAGAGAGAGAGAGAGAGAGAGAGAGTTCTTTCTGCCTAGCAGATTGGGAGATCAGGATTTTCTGCTAACATGGCTTCCTCTGATCAGACTTGGCCACCCCTACTGGCTTCCATCTCTGCCTATTACACAGTACTGACTGTAGGAATATGCTGGGCTGGAGTTGTGGCTCAGCGGTAGAGCACTCGCCTAGCACGTGTGCAGCCTGGGTTTGATCCTCAGCACCACGTAAATAAACGCATTGTGTACAACTAAAGCAAATAAATAAATTTTTTTTTAAAGAATATACATCCTTGAACACTACTTATTCTGCTACAGGTATGCTTAATTAACTAAAAACCCAATAGATTCCTCCTTCCAATTATATTTCAGAGTGGCTTTTTAGGCTAAACTTGCAAAAGAAAATCCCTCATTAGAATTTTATATTTAAATACTTATTTGAATATTTAAATTTAATATTAAAATGTAGCTTGCATAAGTAGACTTGTGTCAGTAGTGAAAGGTTAAATGATGCTGCACTAGAGCTGTGAATATAGCTCAGTTGGTAAAGTGCTTGCATAACAGGTATAAGGCCTTGGATTCAATCCCCAGCACCAAATAAATAAATATAATGCTGCATTAATATAAAACAGAGAGTTCTTGGGCATCCTATTAATTGCAATAATAATCAATATGATATGATATATGATATGATGTAATACAAATAAAGCATATTAAAATAAACAAAACATTTATATGGTAGCTTCTCCACACATACAGGCAGTTGGGGTCAGTTTAGTTGCTACTGTGTCAGTGCTCAAATAATCCGCCAAAGATTTTATTTATATTCAGTTTTTTCTACTTAATGTGATTTGCTGACCATTGAGAAGTTTAACCTTTCATGAATAGAAGTGTGGAAAACTTTGAGCAGGGGGAATGACAGGGTTTTAACAGCCAGGTTATTGCTTTATCAATGTAATTAATTGAAAAATACTTTAGAATGCTGGCATACTCATTTATTGCAATATACTTGAAAGTTCTGTGCTGAGGAAAAATAAAAATAAATTATATAAAAATTATAGATGTTTCAATATATATAGAAATTGTTTTACATTAAGATAAAAACAACCATAGTCATAGTCTCTTCCTAAACTGTGCCCTAGGCCTGAATACAAACATGTGTGAACTCATCTTTATACTGAAAATTTCCATCACAAAGAAAAAAGAAAGAAATACAGTATTTTTGACCCAAGATAAAGTCCATTCACTTTTTCTGATTCCATGATTATAGAATGATATATTTTCTATGAAATTATATGTCTCTGAAGAATATACTTGTGGTTAAGAAGAGAAGCCAGAGGAGAATGACAGCCCAATTTATATACTCTTTAGTTTTTTGTAATGCTGAATTTGAGTTCCCACTGTAAAACAATGATCTCACTTTTTCTTCATGCTGCTTGCAGAAATAGTCTGTTGTTGGCGCTTGGCTTAATTTCATAATTCTGATATTGTCTTACACACATTAAACAACAAACTGAAAAGAATCCCTTCTGGGTTGCATAGGTAAACGATAAGAATATTTTTCATGCACAGCTATCTACACAAATATACTAATAAGATATTGCAGAAATTCTTCAGCCACAGTGACAAATCAAAAGAGCTGACTCTCTCAGCTGACTATGGCATGGTCCAAATGATGGCCACCCTTTAGTTATATAGTTGGAATCATAGGCTTCTCAAGATATAAGGAGCTGGGCGCGGTGGCGCACGCCTGTAATCCCAGCACTTTGGGAGGCTGAGGCAGGAGGATCGCGAGTTCAAAGCCAGCCTCAGCAATGGCGAGGCACTTAGCAACTCAGTGAGACCCTGTCTCTAATAAAAAACAAAAAAAAAGGGCTGGGGATGTGGCCCAGTGGTCGAGTGCCTCTGAGTTCAATCCCTGGTACCAAAAAAAAAAAAAAAAAAAAAAAAAAAAAAAAGATATAAGGAAACTTAGAGGCCATTCCTAATCCAGACTCCCTTCTAATTCTAAAATATCTTGGTTAGTACATTGGTATCTAGCCTTTGCTTCACTCTTCTCAGTGATAAAATAATTCACTGGCTTAATTTTTTGAGAGGAATCAGTCTTCCAATAATGATATTGGAATAACTTGCACCATAATCATTCTTACAAGAATATAACTTAATCCCCAAACCAAAATCCATCAAAGTGCGATTTATATCATTTACACTAGTACACTAAACTAATAAAGTTTATATGGATTTGGGAAGAAAGGAGGCAATTGTTTTAAGTTAATATGATGTCATAATTAATGATGAAATGATCTGTGTTGGATCTTTTCATGTATTATTTACATTTTACCCACATTCTGATAACAGAATCATTCTGAAGATGCTATACTTCTATTTTGAAATCTTGCACTTTGTGTCTCCAGGATTATTTCCTTGATTATTTATAACCAGTGTTTATTGAGGTCTGTTGTTTTTACTGGTATGAGAGATAATAATGGTTGAGTATTTATCATTGGTTAACAAGGAACCATATGTAAAGGATAATTTAACTCCAAATATGGCTCCACTAAACTCTACATTCAGTTTTACAAATCTGATCATAATCATATTTTCTGACAAATATAACTTAAACCAGGGACATGTGATATGACCTGGCATATAATATGGCATAAAAAAGTATTCTTAAATATTTGAAATGGCATGTGTGATACTTTTGTGTCTAGTATTTTCTGCCAATTACAAACTGAGATGAATAATTTGAAACATAAGTGACTATATATGTAAGGCCAGAAGACATATAGATGTATTGAAAGCCCCAAGGTAAAAATGCTGCTTGCAACTAATTAAGTTTTTTCCTGATAATATGTCTATTAAAAGGGCACAATTTACTGGGTACGGTGGTGCACACCTGTAATCCCCTCAAATTGTGAGGCTGAGACAGGGAGATCAAGAGTTCAAAGCCAGCCTCAGCAAAATTGAGGCACTAATAAGACCCTGTCTCTAAATAACATACAAAATTGGGCTGTGGATGAGTGCCCCTGAGTTCAAACCCAATTCCAAAAAAAGAGGGGGTCACAATTTAAAGAGACAACCAACATTTTAAGTGGTAACTTAGCACTTGCATGCTAAAGGTCTTGGTACTAGTTTGAACTGATATAAATTTAGTGGCCAAAATAACAAATACATTAGAGTTAAGGAGGTAAGAAATATGAAGGGTTTAGGAAAGAACCCATTTTCCTGCCTTCCCCTGCTGCTATAGGGTGCTCACATTCCTTAGCTCATGGTTTCTTCCTCTGTAGGAGCCTTCCCATTCTTTATCATTCTACTTCTTCCTTTGTCCACTTTTTAATCTCTCTTTCACATACACACTCCTATACATTCCCCTCTTCTTCTATCATTCCATCTTCTACTCTGAATCTGAGCCTCCTACATTTTTTATCTTATAAGGCCCTTGTGACTACTGGGGGCCCACCTGGATAATCCAGGATAGTCTCTATCTCGAGGATCCTTACCACATCTTCAAAGTATCTTTTATTATGTACTAAGCATATGCACAAGTTCTGGGGATTAAGATGTGAACATCTGGGGAGATCCAAGATGGCGGATTAGAGGAAGCCGCTCTTCAGGGCAGCTCGGTGGAAAGAATCCAACAAAGCAGATACGTAGCTTTTCAGCATATATCTATAGACTGAAAATACTCAACTCATGGATGGTTTGAATACTGCGACCTGAGAGAGCGAGACAAGCTGTCTGCAGCACCCAGAGCAGCGTGGCATCAGCAGCACCGCCCAGAGCACAGGCAGTGCAGAACAAAGCCAGAGCTGGGAGAGGGCGGGAGGCCGCGTGACTGCAACTTCAGAACAAATCCACACTCCGCACGCCACGACTTTCAGCAGTGAAAATAGCGTGATCAGAGCTGGGAGACCACTGGAGGCCACGGGACAACAACACCAGTTCAAATCCACACTCGGCCGGACACGACCCTCAGCAGTAAAGCCGGAGAGAAAGCAGCGCAGAGAACAACGAACAGGCAAGGAGGAACCCACGACTGGGAGGACCTTGAACAGACAGCAGGAAATGAGTACCCAAGTCCAGCATGACGACCCCCTGTGACCCTTCAACTGAGGAAGAGCACGGGGAGTAGACGCCAGCTGGACGGATCTATTTTCAGGACCAGTCACACAAAGACCCATCCCCAGCATCACTCCTTCCTAACCAGGTACCGCATCCTTGACTCCACCCACAAATTCTCCACAGCAGCAAGGGCAGATCTGCCGGACAGCTAATTTAACAAGCTGAGAGAGGAAGAGAAAAAGCTGCCTGATTGAGACTTGTGGGTTCGACTTTGTGGATTTTTTTCTTTTTTTTTTGTATGATTTTGTTTTGTTTTGTTCTTCTTTTTTCTTTTTTTCTCTTCTTTCTCATTTTCATTCCCTCTTGTCTCTCATTTCTTATTCCCTCATCTTTCTTATCTACACCCTGCCCCTGCATTCTCAACAGAGACAAAAACAAGTTGTATACAAGAACTTGGAATTTTAGAACTGGGACAACTGAATAGTACATCAAAAGGATGTTTTATATAGTCTCCTTTCTCTATTCTTTTTTTTTTCTTTTTTGACTCACCCTGTCTTCTCTCTTTCACTAATTCTTACTACCCAGTCATTTTCTGATTTCTCTCAACGTTTGCATAAGCTTAGCTGAAATACACATCAGTCTTCACACTTAATTATACACTCCAACTCCTTTCCTCCCTCTTCTGCTATTAAACTATTCCCATGGATTTCTATTTTTACACTTCCAAAGGGGGGGGAAGCAATATCTTTCCCTCCTTCCTCCTATCACCTTTGTACCCAATACCTGAAAGTATAAACCCCATTACAATCACTCAGAGTATATTGGAGACAATATCTAAATTCTCTAACTCTGTGCATTGTGACCAAATTGAGATTAACTAAATATAAAATGTATGGTTTTGAGGTGTAAAGTATATATAAGGGGAGCTGTTAGCATTGTACAACAGGAGCATCATTAGGCCTTAAGGTAAAAAAAAAAAAAAAAAAAAAAAAAAAAAAAAAAAATGTCAAGGTTCCATGGTACTAAAACAAAAGACACATAAGCAATATGAAAAAACAAGGGAAGAAAATGTCACTAACAAATCAACATACCTCCTTAGCAGATTCCTTGGCAAGCACAGTAGATCTAATGACATAATAGAAATTTAGGAAATATATAATCCAAATGATTATGGAGATCAAGGATGAATTCCAAAAGTAGGTGAGAGAGCAAATACAGGTAGTAAAAGATCACTTTGACAAAGAACTTCATAAACAAATACAAGAAGCAAAAGACTATTTCAATAGAGAGATAGAGGTTCTAAAGAGAAACCAAACAGAAATTCTGGAAATGAAAGAAGCAATAAACCAAATTAAATGCTCTATTGAAAACATCACCAATAGATTAGACCACCTGGAAGACAGGACCTCAGATAATGAAGACAAAATATACAATCTGGAAAAAAGGTAGAAAATACATTTATAATGGTAAAAAATCAAGAACAACATTCAAGAAATTTGGGACAACATAAAAGACCAAATTTAAGAATGATTGGGGTAGAAGAAGGTACAGAATTCCAAGCCAAAGGAATGAATAATTTATTCAATAAAATAATAGCAGAAAGTTTTCCAAACTTGAGGAATGAATGGGAAAACCAAGTGCAAGAGTCTTACTGAACACCAAACATACAAAATCACAACAGATCCACACCGAGGGACATCATAATGAAAATGCCTAATGTACTGAACAAGGAGAGAATATTACAAGCCACAAGAAAAAGAAGCAGATTACATATAGGGGGAAACCAATTAGATTATGTTAACATTTTTCAATTCAGACCTTAAAAGCTAAAAGATCCTAGAATAGCATATTTCAAGTTCTGAAAGAAAAGGAATGTCAATCAAGAATCTTTTTCCCAGCAAAATTAAGCTTTAGATTCAAAGATGAAATAAAAACCTTCCACAACAAATAAAAGTTAAAAGAGTTCACAACTCGAAAGCCAGCACTTCTGAACATCCTGGGCAAAATACTCCACAAAGAAGAAAAGAAAAATAGCAATGAAAATCAACAAAGGGAGATATTAAACTAAAGGAATCACCAACCAGAAGAGAAACCAAATCAAGTTAAATACCATAAACAGATAAAAATGGATGGGAATACAAATTACTACTAAATAATAACCTTAAATGTTAATAGCCTAAATTCACCATTCAAAAGACACAGATTGTCAGACTGGATTATAAAATTGCAGTTGACTATGAGCCGTGGAGATTTGGCCAAAAAAACGAACTGACAATTTTTGCTGTCTCCAGGAAAACCACCTCATAGAAACAGACATCAATATACTGAAGGTGAAAAGCTGGGAAAAATCTTACCATTCACATGGGCTGCGAAAGCAAGCAGGGGTTTCCATTCTCATATCAAATAAGTTAGACTTCAAGCCAAAGTTAATCAAAAGGGTCAAAGATGGATATTTCTTACTGATTAAGGGAACCATTCATCAACAAGATATAACAATTATAAATCTATAAGCCCCTAATAATGGAACACCTACATTCATCAAACAAACCCTTCTCAAGTTCAAGAGTAAAATAGACCATAACACAGTTATTCTAGGAGGACTTCAACACGCCTCTCTCACCAATGGATAGATCATCCAAACAAAAACTAAATAAAGAAACTTTAGGCTTCATTAAAACAATTAATAACTTAGACCTAACGGACATATATAGAATATTTCATCCCTCAGTAAGCAAATACACTTTTTTTCCTCAGGAGCACATGGCTCCTTCTCCAAAATAGACCATATATTATGTCACAAGGCAACTCTCAGCAAATATAAAAAAGAAGAGATACTACCCTGCATTCTATCAGATCATAATGAGATGAAGTTAGAAATCAATGATGAAACAAGAAACAAACAAACAACAACAAAAAAAAAAAAACTACTCCAACAACTAGAAGCTAAACAACATGCTACTGAATGAACAAGGGGTTGAAGAAAACATCAAGGAGGAGATTAAAAAATTCTTAGAGGTAAATGAGAACACAGATACATTGTATAGAAATCTCTGGGGCACCATGAAGGCAGTAGTAAGAGGAAAATTCCATTGCACTGAGTTCATTCCTTAAAAGGAAAAAAACCCAACAAATAAATGACTTAACATTGCACCTCAAAGCACTAGACAAAGAACAGACCAACACTAAGAGCAGTGGAAGACAGGAAATGATTAAAATCAGAGCTGAAATTAATGAAATTGAGACTAAACAAACAATTCAAAGAATTGACAAAACTAAAAGTTGGTTCTTTTTTTTTGGTGTTTTTTTAATCTTTTTATTTATTTATTTTTTATAATAGTAGTATGCATTATAATTCATAATAAGATGGATATCATTATCCTAAATGCATGATTGAAGATTTGAATGGTACGAATATACATTGTATACAGTGTTTTGTAAAAAGATGCTCTATATGTTTATTATGAATAAAAAGTTGATTCTTTGAAAAAATAAATAAAATTGACAGACCCTTAGCGATGCTAACAAAAAAAAAAAAAGGAGAGAAAAAAACTCAAATCACTAACATCCGTGATGAAAAAGGAAATATCACAACAAACACTTCAGATATACAGAAGATAATTAGAAATTACTTCGAAAACTTGTACACCAATAAAATAGAAAATATTGAAGACATTGACAAATTCCTAGAATCGTACGAATTGCCCAAACTGGATCTGGAGGATATACACAATTTAAATAGATCAATTTCAAGTGAAGAAATAGAAGACACCATCAAAAAACTACCAGCTAGAAAAAGCCCAGGACCTGATGGCTTTACAGCCAAGTTCTACAAGACCTTCAAAGAAGAACTAATACCATTGCTCTTCAACTTATTTCAAGAAATAGAAAAAGAGGGAGCTCTCCCAGACTCTTTCTATGAAGCCAAAATTACATTAATTCCAAATCCAGGCAAAGATGCAGCCAAAAAGGAAAACTTCAGGCCAATATCCTTTATGAATATAGATGCAAAAATTCTCAACAAAATCCTGGCAAATCAAATTCAAAATCATATCAAAAATATAGTGAACCAGCTGGGTGCGGTGGCGCATGCCTGTAATCCCAGCACTTGGGAGGCTGAGGCAGGAGGATCGCGAGTTCAAAGCCAGCCTCAGCAAGGGAGAGGCACTTAGCAACTCAGTGAGACCCTGTCTCTAATAAAATACGAAAAAAGGTCTGGGGATGTGGCCCAGTGGTCAAGGGCCCCTGAGTTAAATCCCCAGTACCAACAAAAAAAAAAAAAAAAAAAAATAGTGCACCAAGATCAAGTGGAGTTTACCCCAGGGATGCAAGATTGGTTCAACATTCAGAAATCAATAAACATAATACAGCACATCAATAGACTTAAAGATAAAAACCATATGATCACCTCAATAAATGCAGAAAAAGCATTCGACAAAATACAACACCCCTTTATGTTCAAAACACTAGAAAAACTAGGAATAACAGGAACATATCTCAACATTATAAAAAACTATTTATGCAAAGCCCCAGGCTAACATTATCTTAAATCGAGAAAAATTGAAAGCATTTCCTCTAAAAAACTGGAACAAGACAGGGATGCCCCCTTTCACCACTGCTATTTAACATAGTACTTGAAACTCTGGTCAGAGCAATTAGACAGACAAAAGAAATTAAAGGGATCCACATAGGAAAAGAAGAGCTCAAATTAGCACTATTTGCTGATGACATGATCATATACCTAGAAAACCCAAAAAAACTCTACCAGAAAACTTTTACAACTAGTAAATGAATTCAGCAAAGTAGCAGGATACAAAATCAATACCCATAAGTCAAAGGCATTTTTGTATATCAGTGACAAATCCTCTGAAAGGGACATGATGAAAACTACCCCATTTACAATAGCATCAAAAAAAAAAAAAAAAAAAAAAAAAAAAAAAACTGGGAATCAACTTAACGAAAGAGGTGAAAGACCTCCATAAAGAAAACTATAGAACACTAAAGAAAGAAATTATAGAAGACCTCAGAAGATGCAAAGACCTACCTTGTTCTTGGATAGGCAGAATTAATATTGTTAAAATGTCCATACTACCAAAAGCATTATACAGATTTAATGCAATTCCAATCAAAATCCCAATGACATTCGTTGAAGAAATAGAAAAATCAGTTATGAAATTCATCTGGAAAAAAAAGAGACCCAGAATAGCTAAAGAAATCCTTAATAAGAAAAGAGAAGCAGGTGGCATCACCATACCAGATTTTAAATTATACTACATAGCAATAGTAACAAAAACAGCATGGTATTGGCACCAAAACAGATGGGTAAACCAATGGTACAGAATTGAGGACACAGAGA
The DNA here is from genome assembly GCA_025594165.1 of Tamias sibiricus. NCBI lineage: Eukaryota > Metazoa > Chordata > Mammalia > Rodentia > Sciuridae > Tamias > Tamias sibiricus. The sequence continues at coordinate 135,339,400 of CM046667.1, forward strand.
CTAATACATATAATTTCAGCTATCTTATATTAGACAAAGGTGCCAAAAATGTACAGTGGAGAAAGGACAGCCTTTTCAACAAATGGTGCTGGGAATACTGGAAATCCATATGCAACAAAATGACACTAAACCCTTATCTCTCACCATGCACAAAATTCAATTCAAAGTGGATCAAGGACCTAGGAATTAGACCAGACACAATACGCCTAATAGAAGAAAAAGTAAGCTCCAATTTCCAACATGTCGGATTAGGCCCCAAGTTCCTAAAGAAGAATCCTGTAGCTCAAGAATTAGTATCAAGAATTAATGAATGGAATAGATTCAAACTAAAAAGCTTCTTCTCAGCAAAAGAAACAATCAGTGAGGTGAATAGAGAGCCAACTAACTGGGAAAAATTTTTACCACATGCACATCAGATAGAGCACTGATGTCTAGGATATATAAAGAACTCATAAATCTTAACACCAAAAAACAAATAACCAAATCAATAAATGGGTCAAGGAATTGAAAAGACACTTCTCATAAGAAGATACACAATTAATCAAAAAATACATGAAAAAATGCTCAACATCTCTAGCAATTAGAGAAATACAAATCAAAACATATAAGATTTCATTTCACTCCAGTCAGAATGGCAGCTACTAAGAACACAAACAACAATAAATGTTGGAGAGGATGTGGGGAAAAAGGCACACTCATACATTGCTGGTGGGACTGCAAAATGGTGCAACTGTTATGGAAGGCAGTATGGAGATTTCTTGGAAAACTGGGAATGGAACCACCCTATGACCCAGCCATCCCACTCCTGGGTCTATTCCCAAAGGACTTAAAATCAGCATACTACAGTGACACAGCCACTTCAATGTTTATAGCAGCACAATTCACAATAGCTAGATTGTGGAACCAACCTAGATGTCCCTCAGTAGATGAATAGATAAAGAAAATGTGGTACATATACACAATGGAATTTTACTCAGCAATAAAAGAAAATAAAATAATGGCATTCGCAGGTAAATGGATGAAGTTGGAGAATATAATGCTAAGTAAAGTTAGTCAATCTCAAAAATCCAAGTACCAAATATTTTCTGTGATATAAGAAGGCAGATTCATAGTGGTGTTGGGTGTTGGGGTACATAGGAGGATTAGAGGAACACTAGAATGGTCAAAGGGGAGGTAGGAGACGGAAGGGAGCAAGGGGGGGATGGAAGGGTAAAAAAGATTTGGTGGTATAATAAGATGGATATCATTATCCTAAATGCACGATTGAAAACTTGAATAGTACGAATATACTTTGTATACAAACAGGGAATGTAAAAAGAGGCTCCATATGTGTATTATGAATTGTAATGCATTCTACTATTAGAAATACAACAACTTTGAATAAAAAAGTATATACTTAAAAAAAAAAAAGAACCTGCCCCTGCTCCAACCTGTTGCTAAGGTAACCTGTCCCAGGAATTGCCCTTCCCTACAGGGAGCTATAAGATTGTTAATTAAGGTGCCCTGTCCTTTCCGCTTCAGCCTACCAGTTTCTTAAGTTTTGGCCATCCCACTGAGCATTCCTGGGCCTAGTCATGTATGCAGGAAGTAGAAAGATAAGGGGAAGAGGGCAGGAGAACAAAGCAAGCATAGGATATAGAAAAAGGGCAGACCACCTCCCTTCTGGGGATACCAGGATACCAGCTATGCCCCCTTCTTCCTCCTGGGAGAAGTCTATGTTACCCTTTTTTAAATAAACCTTGCTTTATTTAAAAAAAAAAAAAACGATGTGAACATCTTTGTGAGGCCATTATTCTGTCTGCTATAATCTCCATGTGCTTAAATGACCTAAATGACCTAAATGTTTTAATTGTTTGTTTTTTAAAATACCCTATTCCCCCAAAGTAAAGAAGTTACAAAATATTTTATATATTTATGTTAGGTCTAAAATTTTAGGTAAAATGTTATGATAATAATTGTTAGTTATGATTGTGTCCTTAAGTCTTGATTATAAGAGTTCTACTAGGAAATCTTAAATTAGAAATCCAATAACATGTTAGAAGGTCATTCTGTCATTGATTTGCCTATAAGAAATACAATTTTCACAAGCTTATTTAAACAGTTGTCTGAATTCTGCACCACACATCACTCATTTTCTATGCTCTTTGCCCCAAGTTAGTACAACATTGACAAATATTTGAAGAGTAATCATTTCCTTCAGTACATATAGATTTAAAATATAAAGATATTGCTTTCTATTAGGCAGTATATTCTTTGAATAATAAACATTTTCCCTGTCAGTGTTCCTTTCTAACTATGCAAATAATATACTTTTGATGTTTAACTGGTCTTGTATGCTTTATTTGCACACCATATGGTTTTCATAGATAACTGTAGTCTAATTGGTTTGAATCAGGCAACTGACACAAATATGCAAATATAGTCAGAGTACAAAATATCTTCACCGTATTTTCCTTCTGCACTATTGATTGAAATATGAATGCTTAAAAATAGTTCTGTAGAGCTAGTCTATTTGAATAGTTTGTAATTACATCTATTCTCAATTGTCTACATTCAGGAGTATGACGCTAACAAGGAAAAATGACTGACCAAGTTCATTTATTTAATACAGAACCAAATCTAGAAGAATATTAAGCTTGTCATTATTTGTATTTGGTTAGCACAAAATCAGCATGTTTCTCAATAAAACTGCTGTTAAGGATATACTGTTGTATGACGAAATTCTGTGCTATTAGGCTAATGTTAGATTACATTCTTGGTAATGTTATTTTTAAAATTAACCATTATTATAGAAACAATCTTTCTTCTTCTTCTTCTTCTTTTTTTTTTTTTTTTTTTTTTTTTTTTTTTTGTACCAGGTATTTAACTCAGGGGCACCCGACCACTGGGCCATATCCCCAGCCTTTTTTATTTATTTTTTTTTTTTTTTGGTATTTTATTTAGAGATAAAGTTGCTAAGTGCCTACCCATTGCTGAGGCTGGCTTTGAACTCGCAATCCTCCTGCCTCAGCCTCCCAAGTGCTGGGATTACAGGATTGTACCACCACACCCAGCTACAATCTTTCTTCTTACTATTTGACTCAACAGAAAACCAAGTGGAGTCACTTTAATTAAGATCTCTAGCTGGTTTAGTCCCTGTGCTATTTGCCATCATCCGTTTTTTCCTTCTGACCTTCCACAATCTGTTCACATTAAGTATGAGGTGAACTATGTCATCAGTGAGCATATTTTCATTTGAAGGACTGCCAGGATAGCTTTCTGCTGTTCCTTTCCATTAGCTCAAAAATATCAATGGGACTATACTATCCTCCATTTCAGCATTTTGTTTCTATACAGTTAACAAAGATATTCATGAAAGATAAGTCACCCCTGATCATTCCTTACCCTTATGTCTCAACTTTTCTCTTCTCTATGTGAACCATACATTTTATACTTATTAATATTTTGTTTGATACTAATCTCAAAGTCTACTTTCCACAAGAATATAGGGTTTTATGGAATTCAACAAAACTGAAAGTTTGAAAAGGATGTACATTTTCTGATTCATGTGTCTCCTCATAATATGCAGCACAAAGCTGTACATACACTGGAATTCAACAAATGTTGATAACCATCAGCTCATGTATAATCACAATGTGTGGTGAAATAATGCCTTTTGTTGGCCAATTTTTTGCAATGTATACATAATCTCTGAGTGTGACTGCTATGGTTTTATGGGGGAGATAATTCACTTAGCTTGCTTGAGTTACTTTCAAAAAACTACCTTCTATAGTCAGTTAATTGTCAGATTCATTATTGTTTGTAATTATTAGATTGTCTTCATATTTTCAATATTACTTATTGGAATATACAAAGTACTTCTGGGCTGATAGTCCCCTTCAGGTTGATGAGAATATAAAGGATTTTTGAAAGAAACATATATCCAAGGTGACTTTCAATGAATTTGTACCTCATTTAAAATGGCCCCAACAATGAAGTATGAAGATAAGCAGAATCTGGAAGCAATTCAAACAAATATATTATTTTGTGCTAATTACCTTCTATTTTTTTAATGATCTGGAGTAATAGCAGTAACATGACCTTCATATTATTACTTGTTTAGAATGATTATATATCAGCTGTCAGACAATCTAGATAGCAGAAAGTATGGCGACTTTAAAGTCTGGGTGCTTTTTCTCTTTGAGGAAAGTAAACTGTTCTTCCCTTAAGAAGTGATTCATCAGCCAGTATTTTTGTTAACACTAAATCACTTCTTAATTCCTCTTTTCTATCCAGGCGTTTTTCACTAAGGCTGGTGATTCTTTCAATGACAGGAGTTCAATGTTCACAACAAAATAAGATATTGGGAAAGGCTTCTAAAGAATGAGATTTCTTTTTACCCTTGCACTTGGAAAATTGCTACTATGTGATTTGACTTTTGTTATAACATATTTATTTTTAATCAATTTGAATATCACCCCCATACACTCCCAAATGGCTATATACACATGGAACCCTGTGCATGCACATTTCAGTGTACGTCGGAGATATTTGCTGTCTTTGAACTGGTCAAGAATTAGACAACTTGAAGATAAATTAATGCTATTTGACATAGAAACCAGATGGAGGAATAGACAAAGGTTGTGTGTAATGACCCCACAATATAAGGGATAATTTCATTTTTTGCCAAGATGCACTTTGATTTCTCACTAGAAATCATATTCACTTTTGTATCCTCATGTGTGATCTGAGCCTTGTCCATCTGTGGCTCACATTCAGGCCAAGAATCACTTGTGTTTTTTGTCTTAATAAAAAAATACTCAGATCACATAGATTATTGCTTCCTTTAAGACATGATTTTACACTAAGCCTGTCCCTTAGCAATAGACTCTCTGTACCATCTTGGTTAGGAAAGAATAAATAATCCAGCTATTTTTTATTTTACCAAAAATAAACCATTGTCATGATGACAGATGATGTTTAGAATTAAATGTCTTGCAGTGACCCAGGAGATATGTCACACATGATCTCTACTTGCTCACAAACATGGCACATAAAGCCATCCATATGGACCATGACTAATTGGCATGAATTCTAAACTGTTGTGTTTAACCAACTGAAAATGAAAATATTAGATGGTGAAAATTATTGTGAGATTTACAGACTTCACTATAAATGGAGAATACTAGTAGTAATTTACTGATGAAATGTAAGCATTTATAGCCATAGGGTAACTAACATCCAGTAAATTTTCAGTATTTATAGAAAGCATTTATAAAAATAACCAAATTGCCATATATGGGATCTTGTTGGTGTTGTTGTTGTGTCATATACAGTTTCATCAGAAAGCACTGTCAAATCTTAGGCAGGAAGTCAGCTCACCCATGTGTCATCCTAGGGACTACTATATTATGTGCATTGCTTGTGAAGGAGTGTCATCAAAAAGGACAACTTTCCCACATAAAGAATATTCCTTAATTAGTAGAGTACAAATAGCTGTGCTCCCTGACTAGAATCACAGCTAGTAAATATAGTTAGGATTCTTTAAATTGAAATAGCTATGTCATTTCATTGGTTGCATCTCAAGTGTTAATCACATTTCAAGTGTAATGTGGCCACCAGATAAAACTGTGTCTAAATAAAGCCAAAATATCTCAGTTCAGTAATTAGAAAAAAAAAAAAAAAAAAAAAAAAAAACAAGCAGAACAAATTACCTAGATTGATGTCCTAGTTGCTGAAGAAATAATTTAGGTCTTTTTTACTTATTTATTTTATTTATTTTTATGTGGTGCTGAGAATCAGACCCAGTGCCTCACACATGCTAGGCAAGTGCTCTACCACTGAGCCACAAACTCATTCTGTCTCTTTTACTTCTAAGTAGGAACAATATTTTAATTAGATATTTCCTTAACTATATCATTATTTGCTTAGATTTTCCATTTATGCAAATAAAGTAATTTGTATTCTTGCTCTATGTATAAACTGTGTATTCTGTTTCATTAGTAAGAAACTGCCAGTAATTCTTCCTTTTTTTTGAAGTTGCTTTGCTAATATTTTTCATGGTCTTAATGATGTCACATTGTATCATTTAGGTCATTACTAGAAATACTTTTTACCGAAATTAGATTTTCTACTTAGAAAAAATTTACATGGGATAATAACCCACACAGACCTTAATTATCAGGTCAGGATTGTGATTGATAATCAAGGAGGATACTGAAAAAAAGACTTTGGAAGTGCAAAAGGGAACATTATTAATTGTGATGTAGTTATTGGGAAGTACTGAACAGAACACATATGTGAATTAAGCCTTGAACCATGAGTTGATATTTTGTAATAAATAGTATCTGAGGAAATCATATTAGCTATATCTTATTTTGTGTATTCTTGATGTTCTGGTATCTGGGACTCTGCTAAACATTGGGGAGAAACTGGTTCTCCAAGGGTTAACTAATTCCTAAAGTCATCAAACAACTTGCCCGTGAACTGACATTCCACACCAAATAATTCCAAGCCCATACTCCCCAACTACTTCCTTATCTCATCTCTTACACTCTGGGCCACTCTCCATCTGCCTTAATCACCCCAGGGCCAGGTAGTGATAATAAAAACTCTTGACCTTTTGATTGATCCTGCTGCTATGCCATGCACTCTTAGTTATGTATTATGCCCCCTATTTCTAGGAAACCGTGAGACAGCGTCTCCCTTCATGACAGTCATTTTCATGCTTGTATGCTTTACCATGCCCAATCAAAACAAACTCCAGGTACATTTTAAAGCATAAATAGCATAGTCAGAAATCACAAGGCATGATATTGCATGGTGTGTCCACTGAATGTCTGCAGTATGGATTTGTGGCAGGGGAGGTAAGCAACAAGTGATGAATTTGGTTCAGAACCAACTGAGAAAGAACTTAAATGACAAAATAGGGCAAAACGACTTAGAGATTTTACCAAGATACAGTTTTGCCAGCTAGTACAGTGAAGAGAATGAGAACAAATGATTTCTGAGCATGTTTTACAGACTTTGAAAGTATGAGAAAATATTACCATACATGTTAAGTATTTGTTGAATGTGCATGTTAGCTTTCAGAACCTATTATCTCCACATATTATCTTTTCCAGTTGTGTCAGAATGTCCTAAAACAAGAAATTTGATTCTTTGTTTCCCCAAAGCAAAATTGTGAGAGCTATAAATTATGTATAGATTTGTGTACTTGACCATACCCTTCTATATACGTTTCCTACACTGAAACTACACCACCTGTGTTAATTTATTGTTGCTGTGACAAATGCCTGAAAAATATTAACTTAGAGAAGGAATGATTTATTTTGGCTCATGGTCCTAGAGGTTTCATTGCATGGCTGTTTTGCTCCAGAACAAAAACATGATGGTGGAAGGGATTGACAGAGAAAATCTGTTTGCTTTATAGCAGCCATGAAGCAGAGGGAAAGAGGAAGTGGCTGGTGAGAAGAAATACCCTTCCAGGGCATACCCCAATTGACCACTACTCACCAATCAACCAGTCTCTTAATATGCACTCTTTCAGGAACGGGGACCCTGGAAAAAAATGTAGTACAACTTGAATGTCTTCAAAGTGAAAGGAAGTTTACTTTGTTTTTATGATCAGTCTTGTTCAAATTTAGGCACATAGATAAATAGGTTCAAGATTGTGAGCTATTCAAGAACAACTTATAGTTGTACACAATGCCTTTTATTTTTATGTGGTGCTGAGGATCAAATCCGGGCTGCACATGTGCTAGGCAAGAGCTCTACCACTGAGCAACAACCCCAGCCCCTCAAGAACAATTTATAAAGCCAATTTATATACATACCCACAAAGGTAAAATCTAAAAATCCTACTTGACTCTAGAGATTAACTATGCAATAATTCCAAATGCAGTGAACTTTTTGGAGTGGAAACACTTCCTTTTAATTCACATAGCAAAATTAACTTGAAATCGAAGTGAAGATTTCACAAAGGAAAATTTTCAGACACTTGGTGAATTTAATCTTTCTGTGGTTCCAGAGTTCACCAGCAATTTGTAGATCTATGAGGTATTCATTCAGGTTTTTAAAATAGCTCCAAAGTGTTTGCTTTGTCTCATTATTTTCATCTACCTATTTCCAAAGAGGATCAGAGAAGAAATATTCAAAATAAAAAATACACAGGGAGAACAAATGACTTAGGATAAACATCAGATGAAAGTTTAGAGATTACAGAGAGAAGGGAGAGAGATAATTGCCTAGGATAAATGAGATAAATGATCTGGGGATATAATTATTACCACAGTTGAAAATTTAATCTTATTTCCTGACAGGAAAACCAGCAACTTCAACATCTTCAACATCAAAGGGTAGAGACAAAAACAAAAAGACCACATCACAGTTTACTATAGAGTTCCCATTATCTGAATATATATATAGTCACATATTTATTATAATATGTAATATTCATATTATGAATGTGTGTATTCCCCAATCAAGCATGCATTTTTAATAGAGTAGCTTTTTATTTTTTATAAGTATACCATATATAGGGTTGTGGATAATTCTCACTGTGAAATATGCAGATGTAATATTTGAAAAGTCATTTCTTCTGTTTACCCTTAATAAAAGCATGTTTCAAAGAGCAAAGAGGTATCCTCCACATACTGCTACAACTGTCCACTCAGCCTGGCCTGGGCAGTGGATCATCCTCCTGTATTAAGGTTGACACTACCTTCCTATTGAGTTCAAGGATTTGCTGTTGCCACCTCTGCCCCTTCTCTGAGAAGATTATCCTAAAAGCAGATAATCATTATACTTAGCACAAAGGAAAGGGCAGTTTAGGAATCCTTTCAATCACTCATTTTTTTTCTCAGATTTGTGCCATGTTGCATGAAAATTATAAAGTCATCTGATAAAAATGTTACTCCTTTGATGATTTTACTTGAATATTTCAAGAGGGGAATGATTTTAAACAAAGTTCGCAGATAATTCAAAATATATTGATATTTTTATGGTAGAGTTTTTCAAGGACTAAAAAATGCACATGAATGAATACAAGTGAAATAGAAGGTGTAAAAGGAAGCTCTTACATGGGCTGGGGTTGTGTCTCAGCGGTAGAGTGCTCACCTAGTACGTGAGAGAACCTGGGTTCAATCCTCAGGACCACATATAAGTAAATAAAATAAAAGTATTGTGTTCACCTGCAACTAAAAAAAATATATTGAAAAAAGAATATCTTACTTTGAACCATTCCTTCCAGAAGCATTTGATGTTGGAGATTCCTTTCCTGTGTCATAGTATGTCCATAAATAATGTTTTCTATTTTTTTTTTACCTTTATTTTATTTATGTGGTGCTGAGGATCGAACACAGGGCCTCACACATGTGAGACAGGTGCTCTACCACTGAGCCACAGTGCTATCCCCCATGAGTAATGTTTTCTACACAATTGATAGAATACCAAACATTTAATTTCTGCAAGAAGTCAATCAAAGGGCCTGGGTGGTGGCTCAATGGCAGAACAATTGTCTAGCATGTTTGAGGCACTGGGTTTGATTCTTGGCACCGCATATAAATAAACAAAATAAAGGTCCAAAAAATAAATAAATAAACACGAACTTTGTTGAAGCCACAGTAAAAAGAAGAAGAAGAAGAAGAAAAAAAAAAAAAGAAGAAGAAGAAGTCGAAGAAAACTAAATTCTTTGAATGTGAGATCCAGAAATGTATAAAAACACATTAAGGTGTGGTAAAGAAACTGAAAGAACAGCAGCACAGCTGAAACAGTAAATATGGGGGAGAGTGGTATAAAGTAATACTAGAAAAGAAGGCAAACAATAGCATAACAGGAAACCATACAGTATTGAAAAGACATAGAATTTATTTTAATTGTAATTAGAATTGGTTGTGACCTTTAATAAGGGGGCTGATGTGATATAATTATAGTGATGGAAATGTGTTGTGGTCGTTGATATAAGTACTTGTTAGGAGGTTAAGGTAATCCACACAACAGATAATTGTAGTCTTAGAAAGACAATATTGTTGACTTTATTTAACATAAAGTTTATCAGTAAATGTACAATATGTATTAACATCTTATTAATTGTCAATAAGGTATCCCAGGATGTCACAGTATGTTGTATTTAAGTATTTTCAATGTAATTTTGTTTTAATTCTCTTTTTGTGTAATTGCTTATATAAATGTATGCTTATACTGTATGTATATTGCTATTTACTGTGTTTTTCATATAACAGATATCATCCAGATTGTTACAAATAGTCCATAAGTATTAATTTATAGATAAAATATTCTGAATTTTTTCTTAACCATTTTTCAGTCAAAGAAAACTTAGGGGGTTTCTCTCACATTTTTAATATTATAATGCTGTAATGAGAATATTTATATAGAAAGAGCCTTTTTCCATATTTGGGAATGCTTCCTCAGCTTCACAGAAGTAAAATTCATGGTTTTGTCAAATCAGATCTTGTGTGAAGCATTGGCTAAGGAGTTAGTAATGAAAATATTTATTGGATAAAATACTTGTGAAGGATACATGGTAGAAGGCACAGGATAAGCAGGAGACATTCAGATCACATTGTAAGTCAGACTCATGTGAAAGGAGAGAGGGAGAGAAGGAGAATTATTATGAGAGATTCTCAGACTGTCCTGCAACTCAGAGAAAGTCTTTACCACTTCAGAAAAGGACGTTGGGATTTCCATACTAGTTTCTTACATTGGGCAGAAACAGATAATCCCTGATGTTCTACCATGGTTGGTCAGCTGCCAGAGAAAAGCATGGTCTTGCATCAAATGTTGGAGCAAACCATGAAGTTGCTACAGCCAGAGCTTGTCCACTAATTGTATTACTCCAGCTGAACTATATGTTCTTTCTCAACTTTCCACAACTTTTCTATTTTTTAATACCTTTATTTTATTCATTTATTTTTATATGGTGCTGAGGATCGAACCCAGCACCTTGCACATGCTAAGCAAGCACTCTACCACTCAGCCACAATGCCAGCTCGCTTTTGTCTATTTTTTAAATTATCATTTTATATCAGAATGCCATCCAAGAAATTATACTGATATGACAATCTCAGTTTAATATATTCTAAATTGACAATTGATGTTCCCCATATCATTTATTAAATACACTTTGCTTCCTCTAGATTTTTAAAGAAGTATTTTTAGTTGTAGATGGACACAATAACTTTATTTTATTTATTTATTTTTATGTGATGCTGAGTATCTAACCCAGTGCCTCACACATGCTAAGCAAGTGCTTCATCTCTGAGTTACAACACCAGCCCACTCCACAGATATTTTTTACATTAGCATCAATAAATTTAGAAGCTCATGAACTGTGTATCAGGGCACCCATTGCCCACATCCTGAAAACACAATGGGTTTCATTCATCTTTACACCTATGTGGTATGATTCAGGATAATTATATTTCATTGATATTTAACTTGCATGTTAGTGACTGTTAGCACATTTTCATTCCTTTGTTCATGCAAGAAATATTTATTAATGAATTAACTCAGCAAAAACAAAACTGACAAAAATCCCTTGTCCTTGTGTGAAATACTTGTATTAACCAGTTTTGTCTTTTCTTTTGTAAATTACTCATTCACACATTTTAATATATGTATTATTTTACTTTTTACAAAATCTTTCTCTTATGTTTGTTGAGACTACTTTGTATTCTAGAAACATTTCCCTTTTTTCCTCTCTCTCTCTCTTTTGTACCAGAGATTGAACCCAGGAACACTTGAAAACTGAGCCACATCCCCAGCCCTATTTTGTATTTTATTTAGAGACAGGGTCTCCCTGAGTTGCTTAGGGCCTTGCTAAATTGCTGAGGCTGGCTTTGAACTCTCAATCCTCCTTCCTCATCCTCCCAAGCCCCTGGGATTATAGGAATGTGCCACCACACCTTGCTTCTTTTTTCTTTCTTCATGTATTGATTTTTTTTCCAGCTTTTGATATACAGTAGTTTTAAATTATAGGTAGGCATTTATGTTCAGCTTTGTCATACTTTATACAGACGTCTTACTTAAATAACAGCATAATGTATCATAATATAATGAATTGACACAAATGATACATCTGATAAACTATGTAGCATGACAAAAAAAAATGAACACTGGGAATATTTCCTTCAACTTGAAAACTAGAATTCAACAAAGGTCTTGCAACTATCTGTGTATTCCATCCCTAAATTATCCAAATTTTCCCATATCCGGACTCTACTATCTTCCATTTTTGTTATCATTCATGTATTCTTTTTAAAAGATCAACATACCTTTGTTATTACTTGCAGATTCTATATATTTTTTTCAAATTTGCCTACTATCAAATATTAATTTGTAATGATGATTTTACTTTGATAGCCATTCATGGACAAATTTGTAGTTATGAAAATTTTATTTACCTAATATACATGTTCCCACCTGTAGTCCAACAAGACAACCTACCCTTTTCTTTCAGTAATTTTTGCATTTTATGATATGTGTTGGTGATAGGCAGCAAACACAATATGGAAATACTGCATAATATTTCTCAGTACAAGAAGACTATGCCACATTTTATAGTGAAAATGTGTTAGATAAGCTTTGTTAATACATGAGTTATAGTACTGTTATCCATGAGTTTAATGTTAATAAATAAATTGTATAGTACATTTAGACAAAGGAAGAGGAAATTCATTAATTTGCTTTGCACATGAGGCCACCCCAGAAGGGGTTAAATTAACATTTTTCATGTGTGATGAAGCTTGAAAAGTGACTAAATTTGTGGGTTCATGAGATGATGTATGAAAAATAGAGTATAGGACATGGTAAGTATGGTCACATTATCTAGGTCATGAAAATGTTACAACCATTCTGGCTCATATTTAATTATAAAGAAATACTGCATATAATTGATTATCAGGAAAAAATACATACTAGCTAAGTTTCCTTAAATATATGAAACAAGGCTTTGTATTAATTGGTTGATGGCAATGCTGATGGAAGGCTTGTTGGAAATTAACTGTGCATTTCCCCTAGCAGCAATGGCTTGGTGTTTGTTAATTTAGTGTGTAGTGGTTTTATAGAACATAACTACCTCAAATAAAGAGAATTAACTGTATTTTCCCTTTTTTTGAATTGCCTGTTCACAGATGTTGCTCGTTTTTCTTTTAGTAATTTGCTTAGAAAGTGCTTTCACATACCTTAGGTATTTATCTGCATAATGCAACAAATATATTGTTGCTGCCTGAAGCGCTTGGAGCAACGGAGCCGCGGGAAAAACTTCAGAAGCAAACTGGAGACAAACAGCCTTTTATTCTGATAACTTTTCTCTCTGGTTCTAATAACGACTAACACACGCCAAAAACACACCCCCTAAAATGACGCTGACCCGATCAGCAATCTCGGCCAAGTCACTCGAGATCCCGCAACAAATCCCGTGAGACTACGGGTGGCGACAATGGCCAAATCTCCACGGCTCATAGTCAACTGCAATTAAAGTCAATCCCCAAACAGGGCTCCTGCAATATATCTTTTTTTCTGCCAGTCCCTTGCTTGCCTTGAGTGTGTTTTATTTTGTTTTGGCTGTGGTGTTGTGTGTGTGTGTGTGTGTGTGTGTGTGTGTGTGTGTTATTTATTTATTGGTGACTGGAGTGGAACCCAGGACCTTGAACATGATACACATGGGCTCTACCACTGAGGTATATCCCCAGCCTATGTTGTTTTGTCATATAAAATTTTAAATTAATATAGGAGAATTTATCAGTATTATCATCTATTAATGTTTTATTAAATCTTAAGATATCATTCTACACCTGAAATTTATTTAATAGTTTTTTTATATTATTGTCTAATGATTTTAACTTTTTCTTTTCGTTATATAAATCTTGAATTCATATCTAGTTTGGAATACTAATAAAAATCTAATTTTTATCAATATTCAACACCCTGTATTGAGTAGTGTTTATTTTTTCTACCAACTTATAATGATATCATTTTTTTTTTTAGTACTGGGGATTGAACCCAGGGTTGCTTAACCATTGAGCCACATTCCCAACCCTTTTTAATATTTTATTTAGAAATAGGGTCTCATTGAGTTACTTAGCACTTTGCTTTTGCTGAGGCTGGCTTTGAACTCACAATCCTCCAGCATCAGCCTCCTGAACTGCTAGGATTATAGGTGTGCACCGCCCTACCCAGGTATGATGTCATTTTTATGTATCAAGTTTTCATAGCTTGATGTATTTTTCTGGGTTACCAATTCTCTTTGTACGTGAAAATAACAACTTTTAATTATATATTTTAAAATCTGGTGGAATGTGTCCCCTATTTTGATGTTTTCTTATTATCATTGCCATCATGAATATATTTTCCTTCTGTCTCTTCTATTTCAGTCTTTTTTCTATTCTCTGAAAAAAGATGATATAAATTTGAAATTCCATTACCTTTGCCTTTTCAATAGATTTAATTACCAAAACTGTACAGATCTATTATGGTGTTATTTATTTATTTTGTTTGGTTTGGTTGGTACCATTTTCATTGGTATGGAATACTTTTGTTTCCTTTCATCCTTCCAAATTTCAAAAAAACCTCCATTGCCTATTTTGCATTTAGAATGCCAATTCTTATGTCTCCAGTCAACTCAGTACTTTGTTATTCTGTTCTATTTCTGCCCTTCAGAAGTATTTTTCACACTTTTGAGCCTGAATAAGCCCATCTTATTTCTTAATATTTTTATCTGTCATTCTTATCTAATGGGAACATATGTGTGAATGCATAAACTCACAAAGTCATATTGACCAGAAGTTTAATACACCTCTTTTATTTTATTTTCATTGAATGTCATCTTTCTACAATAATTGGCCCCTCAATAGATGAGTAGATAAAGAAAATGTAGTATATATATACAATGGAGTATTACTCAGCAATAAAAGAGAATAAAATAATGGCATTTGAAGATAAGTGGATGAAGTTGGAGAATATAATGTTAAGTGAAGTTAGCCAATTTCAAAAATCCAAATTCCAAATATTTTCTCTGATATAAGGAGGCTGATTCACAGTGGGGTTGGGTCTGGGAAATAGGAGGATTAGAGGAACACTAGAAAGGTCAATAGGGAGGGAGGGGAAGGGATGGAGCAAGGGGATATGAAGGGGAAAAAAAAGTTTGTAGAAGGAGATAGATATTGTTATCCTAAATGCATGATTGAAGACATGAATAGTATGAGTATACTTTGTATACAAACAGTGATATGTAAAAAGTTGCTCTATATGTATATTACGAATTGTAATGCATGCTACTGTTATATATACAACAACTTTGAATAAATGAGAGAGAAAAAAAAAACAAGAAACTGTTAGGAACCATTAGGGTTCTCTTCTGTTACAATATTATTTATTCTACATATAAGAACCATTTGGACTGGGCCAAAAGTACAAATATATTTAATATGTTGATAATACTGTAGCCACTTATGGAGAATCATGTACTTAAGTAAAAAAGCCATGATAGGGTTGTGTTTGTGGCTCAGTTGTAGTGCTCCCTGGCATGTGTAAGGCACTGGGTTAGATACTCAGCACGACCATAAAAAGTAAATAAAATAAAGGTATTGTGTCCATCCACAACAACAACAACAAAAAAAAAAATATATATATATATGGATATATATATATATATTTTAAAAGGGTGTGATATGCAGTCTCATATGACCCTATTAATTAATGAGAAAGAATTAGATATTTGCAACTCTGTTATGATTTCCCCATATGTCTATTAAGTTATGTACTAAGACAGAAAACTGTTTGCTCCCAAGAAGGGTTTCTTCACAAGAAATGAATGAATGCAAATAGCAACAGGTCCAATAAGAGGAAAATAAAAGTTATCCAAATACAATAGCTAAGATTTGCAACCAACACTGAGGCAATAATTTCACCTCCTGGAAACTATTCTATGTAAATAGATATGAAGCAAAAATAAAGTTTACCAAATTATAACCAATCACAGTATCAGGCATAAAATGTTAGGAACCATCCAAATGACTCAAAAGAGAGGAGGTAAAAGAAATCATTATGGATCCATCTGTATCATACATTTTCAGTCCGATGAATAGTTTTCATATTAAGGAAGTCTATTAGGGTATTGTATATTAAGGGCAATTACAATGATAATGATAACAATGATAATAATAACAACCATAAGTGAAATTTCTTGAATAATAACTATGTGCAAGTACTGTGCCAAGTACTTTATATTTATTCATTTAAATCTCACAACAACTTTTCAGGGAGGGAAAATCATTTCACCTGTTTTACAAATTAGGAATCTGAAGTTTGTGAAAATTATAGAATTTTATTAGGATCACATAGCCAAAAATTAGTAGGGCCATGGTTCATACATACACATGTGTAGGCTATATGTGTATATTTGTGTGCATGTGTGTGTTTGAAGGAGAGTGATATGTGGGATATAGAGATAACAAATACGCCAAAAAGTTAAAAGGCCATTATAGTTATATGGATTGTTTTATTCTTGTAGATATAAATATATACATGTGTATGCGTGCATGAATTTGTCTGGAAATATCTATGTATATCTTTCACATTACCTGTAGTGACCATGGAAGTATTTCATAATGAGAAACAAAAAGTATTACAGATTTTTTGTAACTTTCACCCATCTGTATCTTTGCTTTCAATTTGCTCGTGTGGTTTAAATTAGATAAAGGACTTTTTAGTGAAATTTTGTTTTTTTAATTTTTTTTTCTTTCAGTGAAAGGGAGATCAATAAAAACAGAAGTGAATTTGTTACAGATATTATTAAACTAAGTATATTTTATAAATTTTGTTTGTGTGAATTTTAATTAAGCATTCCACATTTCTGGATGCTATCTATGAGAATACAACCAAATTCTGAGTTAGAGAGATAAGACAGTAAGTGACAGTATAAATGCAAAGATGCATTTGATAGATTAGGATTTGAATGAGACATATTATGCTATGAAGTGAAGTGGAAGCTATTAACAACAGCACAATAAAGCATAAGAGTACTAAAAGTTTTCTGACTGGATTTTGAGCATACACAGTATTATTAGGGAGTAGGCTGGGATTAACTGTATGCTCCTGATACATTCATGCAATTACAAGGAATCATGGATCATCACTCATCCATTGAATCCCACCTATCATGTGAATGTGCTTTGTGAGTGTCACTGCCATGGCAAAAGAAAACCACAGGATGAAAAAGTCAGTTATTCCTCTTCTCTTTAGAGTGTAACATTCTGCAAATACTGAAGTCCTTTTTGCTATTAGAAAAAATTCTAACATACTATAGAGGAGTGGGTCTTCAAATCTTTAGATGAAATTACTGTGCTGGAGGGAAAAAAGTTACGTCTTCAGAATACTGCATTTTTAGGGCATATTTCTTTGTTGATAATCTTCAGTTTATGAGATTGTCCTGACAAAATGATGACTTCTTAATTCTTCATCTGGTGTACTACAATACTTGCTGGGTGCCTAGGCTGTATATCTCAAAAGTTTTATTATAAATCACATCTCCTATGATTTTTTTTTAATATTTCTATGAGATTTATCGACCAAATGAGCTATTCCAAATTATACATTTCTTATGAAGACTCCAGCAATACTTCCCTCCACGCAGATATCACTCATTGGAGTTGATAAAAGAATCAAATTCAAATTTGTATTACCTACATCAACTTTTGGGGAGTGATTTTCATATGGGGGGAGCATGGGGGCCAAAGATCCCATTGAAAATTTAATAAAAGCAATGGGTCCTTTCCTTCAAATGTTTTTGATATATTTATGCCATGATTCACCATGAATTGCATTCTAAATTTCATGAAATCCATATATTAACTTCTTAAAAGTGTATAGATTTTGGGTCTAAACCTTCTGCTAAAGAGTAATTCAAGAGCCTAGAGGAATCAGCTTTGCTATCATTGAATACAGTATTATAAAGTAGGCCATGGAGCACAAATGATCTTAGAATAGCATTATCCTGACATAAAAGACTACAAAGGTGCCTGAAGGATAGGAGTACCATTCCTCTATAAGGCCATTGCATGCATCTTCCAAGTTAGTAAAGTTATCTTTTTTTCTAAAATGGGTTTGTCCCAGCTCCACTGGACCTATAGTTGTATAGCTAAATCCTTAAGTAATACAAATTAACCTAGGATTTCATTTGTTGATATGTCCATGCCTATAGAATGGCAGTAAATGTACAGAGAAATAATAAGAGCAAATTTTCAGCCATTATCTGTTTTTGTTTTCATTATAGTCAAAACAAACACTATCAACTAGGAAAAAGAAAGTGTGATTGCAGCAAACTGAACTTTGAAATCTACTAGAATATTCTTTCTTGTATAACATCTGGACATATGGTTGTTCCAGAGCCAATTCATGAACTGAGACATGGGTCTCTGCCAACATATATTGGCTAAAACCAACTGAAATATGCCCCCGTACTAATGAAGTATGGATTCTGAGTTTTCATTAACTGATGTAATTTTGGAGCAGCATTTCTAATGAAGGAAAGATAGGCTCTGGAGTCAGACAGAGCTGTGTCCTTCTAGCTCAGACATTTCCTGTGGCATTGTTCATATGACTCTTTGTAAGAGTTCAAAAATCCCTAAACCTAGCTCTCAGTAAATAGTAGCTATATCTGATTACCATGCTGGGGTCCATGTTTGTGTGTGCCAGTGTGATATATTCAAGGCAATTATTCAAACCGTTGAACAAATTGTAGTATTTCTAGATACCAGGATAAGAAGCACATACTTTATTCCATACACAGTGGGAAGTCATTGAAGATTTTTCTCTCCCCAATATTTATATGAATGAAAACAAAGCAAAATAAGCAAATAGAAAATAATAAGAAACTAATTCTTCAATACCACAGGTATAGATTGATTTAATACCTTCTGCAAACCTCAAAACTTAGTTTTCAAGGAAATAACAGATTACAATGACATTGCACTCTGTTGCAGCTAGTGTTTTCATCATTAGAGGGCATGTTGTGGGCAATTATCTTGCATCTAACATTCTAAAAGTTGCCAGGATAAATAATGAAATTTTAAACTGCACTATCTGAAAAAAAAAGTGAAGGGCTAAACTATGTAGGCTTGGTATAAGGTATATTTACTTACTTTTACCTTAACACATATACTTACTGGAATCTTTCTAAATAACCTGATGGAAAAACTGAGGCTGAGTTAGGGAAGAACTGTCCTCAATTACATAGCAAGATATAATCAGGTTAGGAAGTAGAACATGAGCATGGAGCATGAATTTTCTTTCTAACACTTAGAAGTGTGAATTAAATCTTGGTGGAGGACAGAGCTTACTCATTCAACAAATATGTGAGAACCTATGATGTAGAAGGCACTATACTGAATGAATGAGACACACAAACCTCCATCCCCCAAGGAGCACTTATTCAATTAATTTAAATATAATTCTGTAACTGTGAAGCAGGAGATTTGTAAGGCTAGGATAGATTAGATAAGGATTAACTAATATAATTAAGGAAGTCAATACAAATTACAAAAGTACAAAATAAGTTTTTAAGTTATTTTGAAGTTTACTCTATTCAGGAGAATATTTGTCAAGACTTTAGGAATCTTTACATACAAAGTATTCACAGTTTATTCACATCTTTTAGAAAACCATAATATTAACTAACACAAGATATCAATAAATATATTTCCTAACTTGATTTTCTATTTTCATTACATAATTTCTTGCTGCACAAATAGAAAATTATGTTCTGATTTCAGTTTGCAATTCATTGCTTTAGACTTTTTTTAACTTTGCCAGAGTATAATCTGGATAGACCTAACCACTAGGGGTCGCCTTGAGCCAGAGTAGTAGCAAAAGCACCTCACCTATGTCTTTGGCTGTACAATCAGTATGAATGCAAAATAGTGTTTAGGATTTGAGTTGGGCTTAGAAGAGTGATAAGGTTTGGGGAATGCAGATTGGATATGAGAAGAACCTCAGATATTCAATCTTAGCAAAATAAGATGGACATGTAGGAAATTAATGGACAATAGCTATAAATCAGCTGAGCTAGCACATTGAGTATGTGAATAGTGTATGTAGGATGTAAGATTGAAGGGATAGGTTTGGGATAATTTTTTTTTGTTGTTGTTCTTAACTACCACGATAAAGAGTTTTAATTTTGTCCCATGAACAATTGACTTTTTTAAACCTTTTAAAAAAGTGAATATGAACAGAGGAAGCAGTTTTTAAGAAGCTTTCTAATATCCCAGTAAGACATAAAGAAATAATCATCAGTGATAGCCTCTCACTACAATAAAGAACACAGAAAGAGGAGGAGGACTGGGAGAAAGGTGAGTTAAAGTTTATGCATGCTCTGGACATATTTGTTTGATGGGTCTGTGAGTCATCCAGACAAAACATACAATAGGCAGTTGGAAATGAAAAATTAGAGCCAAATAAAACTGAGGGCTACCCAAAAAAATCTAGGAAAATAAGCTTAAATGCAATAGATAATGTGCCAGGATAGCACAGAATAAAAACAGAGAGAACCTATGATGGGAATTAGGAGAACTGTGAGCATTTGGATACAGGATGTTGATGAAGAAATAGAGGAGACAGAAAAACAAAGTGGCCAGAATGGTTCTGATTCTACTGAAAAAAAAGCTGGCAAAAGCAATTTCCATGTACTTTGTAGAACAAGAAATTGACAACAATGAATAAAAATCAATGAAAAGGAAGCTCTGCTCCTATGGTTCTGAGAGACATACAGTTTAGCTAACTAGATTTAGTAACCATGTGGTGTTATGGTTTGTAGCTAGAAAGTCCTTGAAAGGTTCATGTACTCAAAATCTTGGTCCCCAATGCAGCATTGTCCAAAGGTAAGGTTTTGGAAAAATTATTGGATCATGAGGGCTCTGATATTATAGGTAGATTATCCATTTGATGGATTAATAATTTGAATAGATTATTAGAAGTGGGATTTAGTTGGAGGAAATAGGTCACTGAGGGTACACTTTGGAAAGATTTATCTTGTCCATGGCATATCTCTCTCCTCCCCCCCCCCCCACTTTCTCCCTCTCTCTCTCTCTCTCTCTATACACACACACACACACACACACACACACACACACACACACACGCTGCTTCCTGGCTTCCATGAGTAAGAAACCAACCATGACTTAAGCCTCTAAAACTATGAGCCAAAAATAAACCCTTTCCACTCCAAGTTGTTTGTGTCAGGTATTTTGGTCACAGCAACATAAACCTGACTTATATACATGGGAAGGACAGTAAAGCAAAGACATTATGAGATGGAATAACAATTTTGTCAAAAGGACTATTAGGTGACCTGACGCTACTGACTTTCCTGTATAAATACCATCTGTATCTTAAAGTAATATATAGGTACTAATAATCCATATCTCAAGGGCTTTTGTGACTACTGTTTGTAATAATACATAAAGTGTTTAATGCAGCACTTAGCACAAATAATATTTATTAAGCACTTACCGTGTACTAGTAATTATGACATTTGGTACGAAGGAAATTGTCCCTCTGCCTCTTTTTAGCATGTGAATAAAATTTCATGTGCAAGATTGTCTTGGAAGATGGTATCAGGAAAAATAATGTTGGCTTTCCTTAGAAATTAATGAGCTTCCTGTTTTGAATAGTGAGAGCTATGCAAATTTTGTTTTTTGCTCACAGGTCTGTCTTCCTTTGCTTTGGTTTCCTGAAATATTAGGACTAATTTTGAAACTAAAATCAACAAATAAGTTAACCCTTGTGATTTTCATATTTCCTTTTTCTTCTTTAATTCTATGTTTCTTGTTTCATACTTTTATTTATGGTTTTTAATGGTCATTTATTATGTACTTGTTTTGACCTGGTGCAGGAATAATTAGTAGACATATAACCACAAAACACCTTGTAAGGTATAATTATTAGGACTATTTTACACATGAGTAAGCTAAAGTTCAGGGAGGTGAAGTTACATCCAAAGTTACATAGTTAATAAGTGTAACAGTAGAGATTTGAAACTACATCTCTCAAATCCACAAATTTTGCTGTTTCTCCTGTGTTTATTAATGAGTCACAAGAACAGGTAAAGGAATAATAAAAGAAGAAACTGACAAGATAAGAAAAAAAGCTGTGCCTTTGAAAAACTGCTGGAATTTTAAGTGGCAGAACATATAAAATATGTGAACTCTGTAATATGATTGTCAAAATAGTTGGCATATGAGACTCATCTCCTTCTTTATGGTCTGACTACATTCAGTTCTAGGCATTTCATTTCAGGAGAGGCATAGTCAAGCCAGACTGTGTGCAAAAGAGGTTAACCTTTTAGTAATGAAATCTTAAAGCATGTCATGTCACTTGAGAACTTTGTGTGAATAAAATACATGTTGTAGGTATTTCTACTATTTTTATATTTGCAAACTGTTGAGAGACTCGACTTTCTTTGTATGGTATACAGAGACAGAACTGGGACCTGTGGCAGAAGGACCAGTGTAGAAGATTTGACTTGATATAAAGATGGAGTTTTCTAGCATTAAAGGATTTTTGCTAATATAATGAGGTACTTGGAAAGATAATGAACTTCACAGCACTTAAGGTTTTAAGGAGGAGGTTGGATAGCCACTTGACAGGGATGTTACACAGAGATTTCAAGTAATAAGTATGGAATTAAAGAAGCAGTCTGAGGCCACATCAACCATGAGTTTGTGATGGTATGAAATGAAGATAATTATATTGTGTTATCTATGTGTTCTCTGTCAGATGTTTAAGTTTCATAAATGTATAACAGGATAGGAAAACACATTATAGAATTCACATATCTTAGTTGCTTAAATTATAAAAACCTTTATTTCTTCCTCATACTAGAGCTCTATTGTGAATTGAGAAGAAAGCTCTGCTCAACTAATAACTAAGTGCAATGTTTTCTGATGTTAACAACCTAAAAGTTAAACCAAACTTGATAGTTTAAGGACACAGTCTTCTATAAGACTTGTCTTACTCCAGACACCAGACACAAACTTGAGGGTTCTTGGGGCCACTCACACTTATTATCTGCTAGCTAAAAAGTTGTGGGATTCCCATTACACTTTGAAGTTTATTAATTCTCTAGAACAGCTCACAGAACTTACGAAAGCACTGTATCTACAATTACAGTTTTATTACAGCAAAATGAATATAAATTAGAATGAGCCAAAAGAAGACATGTATAATTTGAAGTATGGGAATAACCCCAAACACAAAGGAGCCCTTCACTCTTCCAGCAGAGTATTATTAAACAGGGCAGCTCACCTGAGCTTTGGTGTTGAGAGATTATACTAGGATTTTATTATACAGTCATGATTGATTAAATCATTGGCTACAATTTGCATTCAATCTTTCCCCAGAAGGTTAGGCCTTGTCACATAACTCAGTGCTCTAACCCTATAATCATAAGATTGGTCTTATGGTCGGCCACCATCTGGAGTCACTCCCTAATATAAACTATCTGGGGGTCCACCATGAGTCACGTAATGAACCTAAACTGTTAAGTATAGTCTGAAGTGCTTACCATGAGTAACAAAGACACTCTTATTGTTCAAGAAATTCCAAGGTTTAAGAAGCTCTCAGGAATGAGAAATAAATGCCAGCCAACATCTTTCTTATATAATGTCAGAATAATAAAGCCACCATTATCTTGAAGTTTGCTTATTGTAGTGAGAGATATAGAGGTTTGTATGGTCTCACACTGGTAATTAAATGTCCTGGCACACAAGGGGCATGTTATTCCTAGGGAGTCCAAACTAGCCACATGACTCTACCAAATGATAAGAGGGGCTCCCATGATACTGAAAGGAAGAATAAAAATATTTGACAAATAGTACTAATTTGGTGTGTAAGTCCTTCAATTGCACATTCATTTTCTTATCATAGTCGTTTTTACCAATAATTTTATTCACAAATTAATTTTCTTACATGAACATGATATTTAAAACCAACTAAAATACCATTATAATAAATGATCTTATTTGGAAACTCATGATTATTTCCATAGGCTTAGGGGTGTTTTTCATGATGTAAAATGTTTCCATATGTAACATTTTGTACATCTTTTGCTTCCATTAACCATGTTAAATTTAAATTGTATGTTGAGAATAGAAATGATATGGAGCAGAGAATTTGTCATTTAAATATTTTTGTTTGCTTCTGTGTGAAGTTATTTCAACAAAAATGATTTTAAAGGCTAAAATATAACCATTTTGTTATATTAAATTAAAAAGTCAGGCTTGAGAAACAAATATTTCTCTTTTATTTTTCAAGTAATCTAGACTACTATCTAGCTTTATTTTGCTATCACAAATACTAAGTGGAATGAAGCAGTCTTGAATTATTATTCATAATGTCATGCAAACAGAGATAAGTAGTTATTAATATGACTTCAGAAGGTAATATATTTTCTCTTTTGAAAAATAAAACTTATAAATAGATTAAATGAATTAGGAGACTCAAAAGCAGTATTCAAGGCCATTCATCTGACATTCAGTACTCAGTATATATAACCATTTGTGAATGATGTCAAGGATATCACATCTGTGGGGAAGAATGAAAAGAATTGAGAAGGGAAAAGATCATCATAGAGAACAGATGCCCTTTTGTTTATAGACTTGGAATAGTTGAACCTCCTCCCTTCCCCATGCCCCAGGCCTATGTGAATAATTGATGGGTATATTACTTCACATCAATCATCACCTAATAAAATGGCACTTGTGGCACTTGTGGGGTCTTCCTGAAATTGCATCATACTTTTCCCCATCACCTCCTCTGCTTGGAATTCAAGGAAGGAAATGCCTAACTAGTCAGACAGCATGAGAATTTACAGTTAAGTTTGAAAAAGCTCTTATAGTATTAGAAACATTGTTGAGAAATTCAGTTAAAAAGAAAGAAAAGCCTCTTAAAAGCAACTGGATTATTCCAAGAGCTATTTTATGAGAATATTTTTTAAAAATAATATAATGTTTAAAAACAAAAATTCCAGTAGGACCCTTCTTCTTCTCAACCTTACATAATAATATCAAAAAGAGGTTAATGATTTGTATATAATGAGGGTGTAATGTGTGTGAATTATATATATTATCTCTAAGAATTCTAATATCATTTGAAATAAATGTCAAGATCCTTAATTTACTGATGATAAAATGGATGCTCTGTATAGTTATTTGATAAAAATTGTACTTGATATATATAATGGCAGACTATATTCACCAGATTCACATCTAAGACTGTTATAGTTTAGATATGAGGTGTTACCCAAAAGTTCATTGTGAGCCAGTGCAAGAGGGTTTACAGTTGAAAGCATTGGGTTATGAGAGCCTTAACCCAATTTATGAATTATCCCCTGATAGGGATTAACTGGATGATCATTGTAAACAGGTGGAGTGTGGCTGGAGAAAGAGGGTAATTGGGAATGTGCCTTTGGGCTATATATTTTGTCCATGGTGAGGACAATCTCTCTCTCTCTCTCTCTCTCTCTCTCTCTCTCTCTCTTCTTCTTCTTCTTCTTCTTCTTCTTCTTCTTCTTCTTCTTCTTCTTCTTCTTCTTCTTCTTCTTCTTCCTACTTCCACATCCAAAGCTGCTTCCCTCCATCACATTCTCCCACCATGATATTCTGCTTCACCTTGCGCCCAGAGCAATGGAGTCAGCCATCTATGGACTGAGACTTCTGAAATGGTGAGCTCCAAATAAACTTTTTCCCCTTTAAAATTGTTCTTGTCAGGTCTTAAGGTTACAGCAACAAAAAGTCTGACTAAAACCAGAACCATCATTCTTTCTTTCTATTCAGTAGTTTATTGGAGCTTAACTGGATTGGTGTATAAGAATCAACTGTTATATTTTCAGGAATTTTGCAGGGCAATTATTAAATGCAACCCATGATTAAAATTAAATTATGTAAATCTACATAAAATAAAAGTTAATTTTATATCAAAATAATTAATAAATATTAAATAGTCATAATTTTTTAATTTTACTACATTGAATGATTATATGTTCTTGAAGTTATTATAACTAAGTATAATATAGCCATTATTTTGTGAATATCATAAATAATTGAGGAAGTAGTCTAATATATGAAAACACTCATCCATTGTAGCAAAAGTTCACTTATTTCTTTTTTAAAATATTTTTAGTTCTTGATGGACTTTATTTTATTTATTTTTTTGTGGTGCTGAGAATTAAACCCAGTGCGTCACATACGCCTCACATATCCTCTACCACTGAGCGCAACCCCAGCCCTTCATGTATTTCTTTGAGAAAATCAGTACAGTTTCAATAGTCACTTTTTATGTTTCACTTTCTTCTCACTCTTAACATAGATAAAAATATTAGCCAACATTTATGTTAAAACCACATTAATTCATCAATTGTGATGAGAATACAGAACTGTGATGAAAAACAACAAAAAGATTCTCTAAGAATAACAACTCTGTTGTTGACAACTTAGAGTACTAAAGCCAGGTGTGGTGGTGCATGTCTGTAATCTCAGTGGCTAGGGAGACTGAGACAGGAGGATCACCAGTTCAAAGCCAGCCTCAGTAACTTAGCAAGGCCCCAAGCAACTTAGTGAGAACCCATCTCTAAATAACATATAAGAAAATGGCTGGGGATGTCGCTCAGTGGTTAAGCAACAGTGGCTTTAATCCTTGGTAATGGAAAAAAAATTACACATTTTATTACTATTTGTAAATTTCATGTATGCAATAAATCCTTAATATTATAAATTTTTATTAAAATATATGTATTTATACATACACACTTTTTTGAATGCCAGTTAAACATTTGCCAGAACATCACAGCTTTCAACAGTATACTCTCAAAATTCAATGAAACTGCTTTTGCCAGAGTAAGTGATAAACCTCCTACTTGTTAAGTTCAATTCCTTTTTATTTGATTTCTTTGTAACATTTGGCTTCCAGGACCCACTCCTTATTTGCTAAATCATAGTTTAATCTAAGTCCCTAATTTTGATCTTTCTTCTATTTTCTTCATCTAAATATTGTATTCCAAGGAGTTTTATAAATAGATGTCTATTGTCACAATATTCACTCTTAGGACAATGTCAGATACAAAGCTTCAACATCAGTTTGGGGCTTGGTAACTCCCAAATCCGGACCTCTGTCCTACATAACTCTCTAAGCAATATATTTGCAGATGTGTAGATAACTGCAAATGAATATACACTAATAACTTCGCACTTATTGCAGCCCAAACCAAGTATGTCCTACCTTACAAATATGTTCCTTTTTTACATTAATGGCATTTGCAACCATCTAGAGTATGTGAGTCATCCTAGACTTCTCACTCAACCCCGATTTCAATCAATTATAAAGATCCTTTTTCTGGTACATCTAATCTTTTCTTTCTAAACTTTAGGCTAATGTTTTAGTTGAGTTCTAACCATCTGGTGTCTGGACTATTATAATAAGTTTCTAACTAACATGTAGTTTTTTTTCCCACTTATTCTCAGTCCAACAAACTTCTGCCTAAGAATTATTTTAAAAATGCAAATATAATCATATTATTTTCCTACATGAAATCTAATTTTCTACAACAGTGTTTCAGTTTTTTTTTTTTTCATTAAAACCTATGAAAAGAGATACCGTTTAAGATTCAGTGTATGCAATGACACAGATGGAGTTCAATGGGGACAGTATTTTCAATGAATGGGGTTGGAATAATTGGACAACTATAAGAAGAAATAATTAAGCTCATTTGTATCTCCCACTATACATAATAGGAAAAGGAGTTGGAGTATAGCCTTAAATGTAAAAGCTAAAAACACTTTTCAAATAAAACCTAGAAGAATATTTTCATGACAAGGACTAGTAACAGAAAGAAATAATCATAAATGTGGATAAAAGAGATTTAATGAAACTATTAAAATTTAATCAATTTAATATGCTAAAAATTGAATGGGCATGTTCAAGACTAGGAAAAATAATTGTACATATATATCTGACAAAGAATGTTAGCTAATATATATATATATATATATATGTCCTCCAAAAATTAATATTCAAAAGAAAAGCAACCTAATAGATAATGATATATATTTGAATAGATGTATCAAGAAGCAAGGTATGTAAAATGAATAGAAAGCTCATGAAAAGTTGTCCAACATCATTAGTCATAAGGGAAATACAATGTAAAACCACAATATGATTAAACTACAGATCAACCAGAATACCTGTCTTAAACAGAATGACTATACAAATATTGGCAAGAATGTGGAACAGCTATCTTCCCTGAACATTTTTGAGAGTAGTAGTAAGGTCACTTTGAAAAATAACCTAATAGATTTTCTTTTAAACTAAAGGACTACCTACCCTGTGTCTCAGAAAGAAAAATCCTGGGTATTTCACACAAAATACCTACACAAAAATGTTTGTGGGGGGCTGGGGTTGTGGCTCAGTGGTAGAGCACTTGCCTAGCATGTGTGAGGCACTGGGTTTGATCCTCAGCACCATGTAAAAATAAATAAAATAAAGTTTTTTTAATCGATCTACAACTAAAAAAATATTTTAAAATTGGTCATGGAAACTTAAATAATAATCACCCAAACTGGAAATATCCATAGTTTACATTAAGAGGAGAATGGATAAACAAGCTTTGGAATATTCATAAAATAAAATACAACACCACAATGAAAAAGAACTGATTTGCAACAATGTGTATGAGTCTCAAAAATTATGCTGAATGAAAGAAATCTTTCATAAAATAAAAGTACATGATGATTTCAGGCATATGAAAATTTTTAGGCAAAACTAAACTGTTGTAAAAAGAGAAAGCAGTTATTGCTTTGAAGGACAGTAGAAGTGAAGATTGACTACAAAGCAATGAGGAAACTTTCTTAGGTGATGTTAATAATATCAACCTTGGGCTGGGGTTGTAGCTCAGTGGTATAGTGCTTGCCTTGCACATGTGAGGCCTGGGGTTCAATCCTCATTATCACATAAAAATAAACAAATAAAAATAAAGATATTGTGTTCATCTTCAACTATTTTTTTTTAATTATATAAACCTTGATCACTTAGGCTACATAAATACTTGCACTTGTCCAAATTTAGTATAGCTCATCTAATATTTCTGCATTTCACTATAAGCAAAATTTACCACAAAAGGAGATAAAGACACTGTATGGATATTTTAAGCTATACTTAAAGATATGCCATTGTAATTAGGAAGCAGTATATGAATATATGCAACTTATTTTTATATGTATCAGAATATAAGATGTACTGATGAAAGGATATGTGAGAAAGAATGTATAGTCAAAGGTTAATGATAGACTGTGGTTGAAGGATATATGGGTTTTCATATTCAAAAGTGGTTTAGGCTGAATAATGTCCCTCCAAGGTACATACACTGAAATCCTAACCACTACAGTGATGATATAGCATGTGAGGGGTGAGGCCTTTGAAAAGTAATAAAGTCATAATGGTAGAGTCCTCATGAGAAGGTTTATTTGTATCTTTACAAGAAGTGACACCACCTCCTTCTTCTCCCCCCTCCTTTCTCTTCTCTCCCCTCTGCCTCCTTCCCTTCACTTCCCCTTTCTTCTCTTCCATTTCCTTCTCTTCCCTTCCCTTCCTTTCCCTTCCCTCCCCCTCCCCCTCTCTTTCTCTCTCTCACAGGTAAAAAGATAGTACAAAGATAAACCTTATCTAAACCTGATCATGCTGGCAAGCACCCTGACCTTGGCTTTTCTTGCCTCCAGAACTGTGAAAATTAAATTACCATTTATTTATTTATTTAATCTTCCATGAACTTTTTAAAAATGTTTTTTTAGTTGTAGATGGATACAAAAATTGTCATTATAGCAATCCAAACCAACTGAGATAAAACTTACAATTTTTAGTATTGGAAATGATTCTTAATAAAAATGTTTTAAAAATCAGTCTGTGTAATAGAAGACAGACATAAACAAGTACATATTGTATGATTCCCTTTATATGATATTCAAAACCAGTTAAAAATAATCTATGGGGAAGAAAATTACAATAATGATTGACAGTAGGAACAGAAATTGACTGGAAGGGATAAAAGAAGAAATTATGCTCCATGTGGGGGTGGTTACATGGGCGAGTATATTTATAAAATTTCATCAATTTATATTTAAGACCTGTGCCTTTTGGTTTACATAATTCTTATCTGAATAAAAACAAATTTTAAAAATACAGGACATCATCTTAATATCAGACATGTTGAATTCAGAAACAAAAAATTGAAGCACACAATGAAGGGTAACTCATAATGAGAAAGTTAAAAAGTCACAATTTGTTTGTATCATAAGTTATTATATTAATGTGCTCAATAAAATAGCACCAAAACTTAGAGTGTGATGCCTCATGTGTTATAAAGTCTGACTCTACTATTGTGTTTAACTGCTGACCTTTTTCTTGTCCCATTATGCCTTTTCCCCGTCTACCAGATATCTGGGCAAGATAATTAGAAAGTCTGGGTTCTGTCGCCTACTGGAAGAACTTATATCAAACCATATAAGTCCCTGGCCCACTCTAACCTCAATCTCAACAGTAACGAAAACCTCAAACTAATTTCCTTCTCCTACCCTATTAATTCATTTTTGTCCCTGCTCAGAAACTGTCCATCGCTCACTCTGGAAACCTCATTGTATGATTGATAAATCATTCTGAAACATCTTTCTGTATGTGTGGCAATACTAGTGCTAACATCTGAACTCAATATTGGGTGAGGGCTACATCCTACTTCCATGGAATGACCACTTATAATAGGGAATGCAGTAAGTGCAAATAGATCATAGGGATATGCTTTAATTGAACTCTTTAGCCCTTGAAATGCTATATAAACAACAGAAAATGTATTTATTCTATCTATTACTGCATAAGGAAAGCACTATTACTTAAAGTACAAAAATAGTATTATTTCTCACAACTCCTAGTGTTAAGTAAACTCAGTTGACTAATTCTCCCTAGGTTGTATGAGATGTCATGGATGAAGTCAAACGAAGCCTTCTTCATTCACATGTCTTGTTGAGGGACTGGAGTGACGGAAAAGTGGGAGCTGTCAGCTTCTCCACATGGTTTAGGGCTTCCTCACAGCATGTCATTCTCAGAGAAGTCACACTTCTTACTGGCATCTAACGTCCAAGAGGCACAAGGTGGAAGCTGTCAGGTTCATTAAATACTATGCCTAGAACTGGCACAATGCCATTTATGCCTTATTTTATTAGGCACAGCAATCACAGACCTTGCACAAGTTCAAGGGGATGAAGAAACAGGCTCCTTTTTTTGTTGGAAGACAGTGTCATTCCACAAGAGCACTAGGGATGGGGGTCACTGTTGCAACCATTTCTGTAAAATATTGTACTATCTGCCACAATAAAGTTAAATGGCTGAATGACATAATGTAAAATACAGCCAACTGATACATGTTGCAACCCATAAACTGAAAACTGGAACCCTACACTCTGATCAAATAAATACACAAAATAATCCATAACACTGACAACAAATAAAAATTAATACATTTTAGATGGTTACAAGAATAGATAATGTTTTCTTAGCAATATACCTGAACAATAATACACATTGATTAAAAAATAAAAAGATAATATTTTTCCTGCATTTTAAATGCAGCAAAAAATTAAATGCAACAAAATTTTTAAACTTTCTACTAAACAACTTTATTCACAGAGAAAATCAAAAGTAAAATGTTGAAATCTTGGAAAATAACATCAATGAAAATGTTTTATATATAAGAAATTTTAAGATACATCTCAGAGAGCAGAAGGAAATTTATGTGTGCACCTTAGACAACAGACTAGTGACTATAAAAATGATCCATGTTTATAAAGATCCAAATACCCAGTTTTCCAAGGAATCTCCATACTGCCTTCCATATTGGCTACACCAGTTTGCATTCCCACCAGCAATGTATGAGTGTGCCTTTTTCCCTACATCCTCTCCAACATTTATTGTTGTTTGTGTTCTTAATAGCTGTCATTCTGACTGGAGTGAAATGAAATCTTAGAGTAGGTTTGATTTGCATTTCTCTAATTGCTAAAGATGTTGAATTTTTTTTCATGTATTTGTTGATCAATTGCATATCTTCTTCTGAGAAGTGTCTGTTCAGTTTCTTGGCCCATTTATTGATTGTTTTTTTTTTTTTTTTTGGTGTTAAGATTTTTAAGTTCTTTATATATTCTAGAGATCAGTGCTCTATTTGAAGTGCATGTAGTAAAGATTCGTTCCCAAATAGTAAGTTCTCTGTTCACCTCACTGATTGTTTCTTTTGCTGAGAAGAAGCTTTTTAGTTTGAATCCATCCCATTCATTAATTCTAGATTTTAATTCTTGTGCAATAGGAGTCTTATTAAGGAAGTAGGGTCCTAATTCGATATGATGGAGGTTTGAGCCTACTTTTTCTTCTAATAGACACATGGTCTCTGGTTTAATTCCTACGTCCTTGATCCATTTTGAGTTGAGTTTTGTGCATGGTGAGAGATAGAGGTTCAGTTTCATTTTGTTGCATACAGATTTCCAATTATCCCAGCACCATTTGTTGAAGAGGCTATCTTTTCTCCAGTGTATGATTTTCGTACCTTTATTGACCCAGCCATCCCACTACTGGGTCTATTCCCTAAGGACTTAAAAACAGCATACTGCAGGGACACAGCTACATCAATGTTTATAGCAGCACAATTCACAATAGCTAGGTTGTGGAACTAACGCAGATGCCCCTCATTAGATGAATGGATAAAGAAAATGTGGTATATATACAAAATGGAATTTTACTCAGCAATAAAAGAGAATAAAATAATGGCATTTGCAGGTAAATGGATGAAGTTGGAGAATATAATGCTAAGTGAAGTTAGCCAATCCCAAAAATCCAAATACTGAATGTTTTCTAGGATATAAAGAGGCTGATTCACAGTGGAGTTGGGTCGGGGAACATGGGAGGATTAGAGGAACACTAGAGAGGTCAATAGGGAGGGAGGGGAAGGGAGGCAGTAAGGGGGTATGAAGGGAAAAAATGAATATGGTGGAATAAGATCAATATCCTAAATGCATATTAATAGAAACTAGAAAAAATAAAATCTTTAAGAAAGAGAAAATCATATTTACAGGAATAAAACTCAAGTTGACATTAGATTTTTCAACAGTAAACATGAAATTACATGAACAGTGGAGCCAATTTTTCTAAGTATAGAAGAAAATTAACTTTAGAATATGTAAGTTATATGCAGCTAAATTGTCTTTTAAATCTAATGTCATTATAAAAATATCCTTACCAAGTACAGTAGAACATTCTGGTAATCCAAGAGACTTCAGAGGCTGAGGTAGGAGGATCACAAGTTTGAGGTCAGCTTCAGTAATATAGCAAGGGTGTAAACAACCTAGTGAGACACTGTCTCAAAATAAAAACTAAAATGGCTGGAGATGTGGCTCAGTGGTAAAGTGCCCTTCCCTGGCTCGCATATCCTTATGTTTACAAGGCCAGCGGAATTTTGCCAAAGCCTCACACTGTAGACAGTTTTGGGTGACATTTTTTGTTGTTGTTTTTGGTACTGGGGATTGAACCCAGGGGAACTTAACCACTGAGCCACATCTCCAGCCCTTTTAAAATATTTTATTTAGAGAAATGATCTCACTAAGTTGCTTACATACCCACTATGTTGCTAAGGCTGGCTTTGAACTCTCAATCCTCCTGCCTTAGCATCCACAGCTGCTGGGATTATAGGTGTGTGCCTCTATGCTTATCTTTCTGTGACATTCTTAAGTGACAATATAGGAACATTACAAGATATAAATGAAATTAAGGTTGTCAAATATTTTGGTGAAATCATTACTATTATTAAAATTCTAAGAACAAGAAAACATGAGAGTAAATGCATTCATAGTAACTCATAATTAAAATTTTAATTAATATTTACATGATTTTTGAAAATAATGAATGTGAAGTCTTACTAAAGTTCTTGTCTTATTGAAGTGACAAGATAGCACTAAAGCTAAAAAGGATAAAGAAGACATGGAAATATTATGAAACAATTGAAAATGAAAAGTATGATAGAAATAGGTCTAAATCTATCAATAATTATAATAAATGCAAATGAACTAACAAAATGACTAATTGGGGAAAATGCAAATATATGCAGTTTACCAAGCAAAAGTTGAAAGGAAAATAAAGTGAAAAGACATGTGAGACAACTATAGAAAGCTATTGTAGACATATTAACATCAGATATAATAGACATTAATACATACATATACACATACTCATCAATTCATTATTAGTGATAGTAAAGTTCACCATAGAGATAAATAATAATAGGTTATTCAAGAATAACCTCTACCAATTTTAAATATGTATTGACCTATTAAAATCACCTGCAAACTCATGAAGAAGAGTTTGCTAGATACAAAAAGATGAATTGATGAAACTGGGGCTGTGGGCTGTGCCTAGCATGTAAACACCCTTAGGTTCCATCCCCAAAATAACAAAAGAAAAAAAAAAATTGGTGAAACTATCTTCATTTCAAATATTTCAACACTCTCAGATGAGAGATGAATCAGAAAATATATGATAGGACATAAAAATATAAATGATGAAATCAATAAGCTTCACCTAAGGGATATTAAAATATTGTGTAATTGATATTAGGTTATATCTATGTATATGTGAAAATAGATAAATGATACTCTTCCACCAATAACAAAATTCACTTTTTTCTCAAGTTCACATGGAATATAAAATGTTGACTATATAGTAGGCTATATCTTAAAGAAATCCTCAAAAAATTTGAAAAAGTAGCTATATCATGCAAACCACATTTTCAGATCTCATTTCAATTATATTCAAAATTAATAACAAAAATGTGTCTACTCATATTCATATATTAAAAACACACCAAACAACTCATGAGTTAACAAAAATGTAAAATGGAAATTTAAAATATATTTATAACTGAAAAATACTCTAACATTAATGTATTGGGTGCCTAAGTTTTTGTTTAAATTTTTATTTATTTTTATGTGTTCATTTTATGAAAAGTGAAGCGGTATAAACTAAAAGACAGTGGAAGAAAAAATGTGATTAAAAATTAAAGAAAAAATTCATGAAATAAAATAAATGATTAAAAATTAATGAAGGCCGGGCGCGGTGGCGCACGCCTGTAATCCCAGTACTTTGGGAGGCTGAGGCAGGAGGATCGCGAGTTCAAAGCCAGCCTCAGCAATGGCGAGGCAGTTAGCAACTCAGTGAGACCCTGTCTCTAATAAAAACACACAAAAAAAGGGCTGGGGATGTGGCCCAGTGGTCGAGTGCCCCTGAGTTCAATCCCCGGTACCAAAAAAAAAAAAAAAAATTAATGAAGAAACATCTGACAAAGTTATCTAAGAGACAATAGAAGAATGAAGCATATTACAAATGAAAAGGGAATGTGATTACAGATACAGAGGTTTTACAGGAAAAGTGGATACTCATAACTATACACAATAATTTTTGAAAGCTTAAACAAATGGACAAGTTTTCAGAAACTTACTGCTTACCAGAACTGAATCAATGGTATTTTTAAATGTTTGGATAACTTTATAGCTATCTTTTTAATTTATTTTTGACTGATTCATAAAAACATAAATTATGTACATATTAAGTGATACTGTGTGACGTTTGAATATATGTATACATTGTGTAATGTCCAGACCAGGTTAAACACATTATCTTCTCATTTTTCATTTTTTTATGGTTAAAACATTTTATATCTTTTTTTCTAGCTTTTGGAAATGTACATTACCTAATTTTTACCCAAGTCATCCTACTGTGCAATAGCACATCAGATTGTTTTGCTCCTAACAAAAGATTAATATCCATTGATGAACATTGCTGCATCTCCCCACCCTTGGCCTCCCCAATCCTTGATAAGCATGACTGTAATCTCAACTTCCAAGATCACCTTTTTATATTCCACATTTGAGTGAGATCATTCATTCAGTACTTGTCTTTCTCTACCTAGCTTATTACACTTAACCTAAAGACCTCTAGTTTCATCCATGATATTGCACATGACAAGATTTCATTTTTGGTTAGGGCTGCATAGTATGTTACTTTGTGTATGTACAAAATTTGCTTTATTCATTCCTCAGTTGATGTTCACTGAGGTTGTTTCCATGTCTTAGCTGTTGTGAATAGTGCTGCATTGAACATGGGAATGCAGATGTCTCTGACATCCTGATTTCATTTCCTTTGATTATATACCCAGCAGTGGGATTGCTAGATCACATGGTAGTTCTGCTGTTAATTTTTTGAGGGGCTTCCATACTGTTTTCCATAATAACTGTTCTCATTCACATTCCCACCAACAGTGTGTGTGGGTTCTCTTTTCTCCACATCTTCACTTGCAGTTGGTACCTTTTGTCTTTTCAATAATAGCTGTTCTAACTGGAATGGAGTGATACCTCATTGTGGTTTTGATTCCCATGTCCTGGATAATTAGTGATGTTGAGCATTGTGTTTGTTTCTTTTTCTTTTTCTTTCCTGTGCTTTTGGGGTCTTGTCCAAAACAATGCCTATTCAAGTGCCTTAAAACATTTATCCTGTTTTCTTCTAGTAGTTCATAGTTTAGGTATTAGTCTTTTTCCTTAATTAATTTTAATGATGCATTATAATTATACCTTGTAGTAGAATTCATTGTTACATATCCATATATGTGTTCATTTTGAGCTGAGTTTTTCTAACTGGAGAGAAGTAGGGGTCTTGTTTCATTCTTCTACATGTGAACAACCAACTTTCTGAACTCCATTTATTGAAAAGCCTGCCCTTTTTCACATGCAAGTTCATAGCACCTTTGTCAAAATCAGTTGGATATAAACTTATGAGTTTACTTCTAAATACTCTGTTGTGTTCCATTGGTCTTTATGTCTGTTTTTATGACAATATCATGCTGTATTAACTACTTCTGCATTGGGTAATATGTCCTGCTTTGTTCTGTCAGCTGTAAATGGCTTTGGCTACTTGGGTTTTTTGTGGTTCCATGTGAATTTTAGAATTGTTTTTTTCTAATTCTGAGGAAAATGTCATTGGTATTTCGATAAGTATTGTGTGACACTGTTAATGCTTTGGGTAGCCTGGACATTTTAATATTGAGTCATCCAATTCATAAAAACAAGATGTCTTTCTACTTTTTATGTTCTCTTAAATTTCTTTCTTTGGTGTTTTATAATTTTTATTATAGAGACCTTTCACAACTTTGGTTAAATTTATTACTAGGTATTTTCTACTTTTGTATCCATTGTAAATGGTATTGCTTTAGTGATTTGTATTTCAGTTAATTCTTTATTAGCATATAGGAACAGTACTGATTTTTGTATGTAGATGTATGTATGTATGTATGTATGTATGTATGTATCTATGTATTTTGTACCAGGGATTCAACCCAGAGATGCTTAACCACTAAGCCATATCCTAAGCCCTGTTTTTTTTTTTTTTTTTTTTTTTTTTTATGTTTTACTTTGAGACAAGTTCTCACTAAGTTGCTTAGGGCCTCAGTAAGTTACTGAGGCTGGCCTCAAACTTGCAATCCTCTTGCCTCAACCTCTGGAGTTGCTAGAATTGCAGGGATGCACTACTGTGTCTAGCTTGCATGTAGATTTTATTTCCTGCAACATTGCTGAATTCACTTATTATTTCTAATAGTGTTTGGGGCACAGATCCCATAACTACTGAAGAAGTGGAAGTCCTGATTTAAATCTTTCCACAAATAAAACACTAGGATGATCTGGTTTTATGTGTGATTACCAATTCTTTAAGGAACAGATCATCCAAAATTTAAACAAATTCTTTCAAATAATAGAAAATAGTGAATGCAGCTCAATATATTTTATAAGATAAGCAAAAACCTAATACTAAAACCAGACACAGACATAAAATAAGGACAATTTACAGCCTCTTTTATTTAATAATATCATAATTATAGGTGCAATTTTTTTCAATAAAAGTATTAACAAATTTAATTCAATTTCTTCTTGTTTGATTGTTTGATTTGTACTTTATGGTCTCTACTTTCTTCAATATTTCACTGTAATTTCTTAATTTATTGTATTTTTCCCTATGAACTGTAACTTTAACACCATTGATATATGTGCATTTGAGTGTTTGTATATATATATATATATATATATATATACATATATATATATATAATGTACACATACTGTACTTACCTCTGTCAGTGCACCTATAATATAGTATTGTGGCTGCATGAATATGAATGTAAATACTGTCATCCTTTCTTTACAAATACAAGAATTTATTCACCTTTTTTCCTATATTTGTATTGGTTCCTTTTAGTTGTACATAACATTAGGATTAATTTTGATAAAATTATAAAAGCATGGGATTGAATATAATTTGTTCTAATCCAGTCCCTTGGACTTCTTCCTCTTTCCTTCCCCTCCTCCCTCCTCCTTTTCCCTTCACTCTACTCTATTGCTGTATTTATTTATAGTTATTTTTAAATTAGTTTCTTGTGGATATACCTGATGGTGAAATTCACTGTGGTATATTCATTTATGCACATAGAAGTTAGGTCAGATTCATTCTACTGTCTTTCCCTTTCCCATCCCTTCTCCCTCCCTTTCATTCCCCTTTGTCTACTCCACCATACTTTGGATTAGCTTCTGCATATCAGAGAAAACATTTGACCTTTTGTTTTGGGGATTTGCTTATTTCACTTAACATGATAGTCTCCAGATCCATACATTTACAAGTAAATGCCACAATGTCAATTCTAATTCCTGCCACATATTTAACTCCTAGTAGACTTTCAACAAATATTTATTGAATGAATTATGAAACTATTATTTAATTGGATCTACTATGGGCATTAAAAACAGGGACACTATATTATCTTGTTTGATTTTGAACAGCTATTATTTAGTTAACTAATTTCTTTTGGCCAACCTGACTAGGAGAATAACATCATAAAATCACAGAATTTTATATTGTAATGAGGAGTCTTTCTTGCTAATGCCATTTTTTTTCTCTTGTTTTCAAATATGTCTATTATTTCTTCATTAATTTTAATCATACCTAGGTTGTGTTTCTTTCTAGTGTCTATTATCTGATGCTCTTGGTGTTCTAATCATGCTATTTGCTATGTTTGCTTGCTCTAACTTATGACATTCCTTATGTGTTTTATGATTTGATTTTTTCAATGATTTTTGAGATATAACTGTTATACAATGAACTGCTTATATTTATTATGTACAAGTTCATGAGTTCCGATATATACAAACATCCATGTACCATTATCACAATTAAGTTAATATCTCACAAAATCACTATGTTTCTTTTTGTTCCCTTGCTTTTCTTTTAACTTTTTAAATGTGTATTGCAGCAATAACACATAACATGAGATCTATCCTCTTTAACATTTTTGAAGTGTGCAATGCCACGGGAATAAGTTCAGAGGCGGACTGGAAACAAACAGGCTCTTTATTCTGCTAGCTTCTCTCTCTCCGGCTCCAACAACAACTCCAACACCATCCACACTCCTACAACCACCACCACACCACACAAAATGGCACCAACCCGATCCACAATCCCCCGGACCAAGTCTCGCGAGATCATGCAAATGGCGCCGACCCGATCCACAATGTCCTGGGCCAAGTCTCATGAGACCATGGAAGGTGGTAATGCTTATGGTTCACAGCTAACCACAATCTTAGCTATCTCCTTTATTAGGGCTCCTGCAATTTTCCTTTTGTGGTTGGCTTTTTCTACTTAGCATAATATCCTTCAGGTTCATCCATATTATTGAAAGTGGTAGGGTGTTCCCTTGTATACAGATGCCACATTTTCTTGATTCAGCAATCCTTTAGTGGACACTTGGATTGTTTTCTTATCATGGCTATTATTAATAGTGTTTCAATGAACATGGTATTGAAGATATCTCATTGACATACTGATTTCAATTATTTAGTTTGTATACAAAGAATTGAGACTACTGGATCTTAATGTAGTTCCATTATTAATTTTTGGAAGAAACTATACTGTTTTTCATAATAGCTACACCATTTTATATTTCTAAAAATATACAAAATTCCAGTTGTTCCATATCCTCACCAACACTTGTTATATTTTTTTATAATAGACATTCTAAAAAGTGTGAGGTGTTTATATCATCCTAGTTTTAATTTGAATTTTATGATAGCTAATTTTGTTGAGCATCTTTTCAAAAGCTTTTATGCCAGTATCATGTTTTAATTGCTGTATATTTGTAATATATTTGGAATTAAGAAAGATGAATGTCTCTATCTTTGTTCTTTCTCAGCTTTTCTTTAGTTGTGCTTCCCTGAGAATCTTTATATTTTGTTTCCAAATTCTGTAAAAATGTCATTGGAATTTTCATGGGTATGGCATTGAATCTGTAGATTTCTTTGGGTACTATGGGCATTTTAACAACAGTAGGTCTTCCAGTCCGTTGCAATGATGTATTTTTTCACTTATGTGTATCTGCTTTAATCTATTTCATAATTTTTTGTATTTTTTCTGTGTACAATTTTTTTGCCTCTTTGGTTAAGTTTATTTTTATGTGGTTTATTCTTTTTAATGTTACTATAAATGGGACTGTTTTCTTATTAATTTATTCATTGTTAGTGTATAGGAACAGAACTGATTTTTGTATGTTGATTTTGTATCCTGCTACCTTAATGAATTTGTTTATTATTTCTAATGTTTTTTTGTGGAATCTTTAAGATTTTCTACATATAGGATCATGTCTTCTGCACATAGATATAATCTATTTCTTTCTTCTTTGGATGACTTTTCTTTTTCATGCCTAATTGCTTTAAGATTTCTATTATTACATTAAATGGAAGTTATGAGTGTGGATACTTTTTCTTATTCTTGATCTTAGAAGAAAATCTTTCAATTTTTCCATGTTTAGATGATGTTATCTATGGGCTTTTCACATATGGTCTTTGTTATTCTGAGCTCATTTCCATCTATACTTAGTTTATTAAGCATTTTTATCATAAAAGGGTATTGAATTTTGTCAATTGCTTTTTCTGTATCAATTGAGATGATTGAGTGATATTTTACCCTTTATTTTGTTTATGTGATGCATCATATTGATATATAACTTGTGTTGATTTGCATATGTTGAACCACTCTTGCATCTCAGGAATAAATCCCACCTGATGACATCATATGACCCTTTTAATGTGTCAGTGAATTCAAATGGGTAGTATTTTGTTGTGTATTATTGCGTGTATGTTCAACAATGATATTGGCATGAAATTTTCTTTTCTTGTAATGTCTTCATCAGGCTTTGGTATCAGGTATCAGGTTAATGCTTGGCCTCATTGAATTATAGTGAACGTGTTTACTTCTCTTTAATCATTTTGGAATAGCTTGGAGGATTGACTTTAATACTTTAATACTTCCTAAAATGTTTGA
The DNA here is from genome assembly GCA_025594165.1 of Tamias sibiricus. Lineage (NCBI taxonomy): Eukaryota > Metazoa > Chordata > Mammalia > Rodentia > Sciuridae > Tamias > Tamias sibiricus. Next base: position 135,380,878 of record CM046667.1, read on the forward strand.
TAAAATTCACTAATAATGGTATTAGATCCTGGGATTTTCTTACTTGGGAGGTTTTTGATTAAACATTCAATTGCACTACTCATTTGTGACTTGCTGATATTTTCTATTTTTTCATGATTCAGTTTTGATAGTTGTATATACATTGGACTTTTTCTTTTTGTACAATTTTTTTTTACCTAATTTTCATGTTAAAAATTTCTGTGGCATCAAAGGTAATGTCTTCTCTTTCAGATTTTGTTTACTTCAACCTTGCCTCTTTTAATCTAACTAAGGTTTTAACAATTTTATTTATAATTCAAAAAAAACACAAATCTTTATTTCATTAATATTCATGTTATTTTCCTACTGTTTATATTGTTTATTTTTGGTCTAATCTATTATTTCCTTCAATGTGTTAACTTTGGACATAATTTATTCTTCTTTTTGTCCTTTGTTTAGATGTGAAGTTCAGTTATTTACAATATCCCTTTTTAAATTTTATGTGTTTACTTTTTATTTATTTTTATTGGCTCATTACTAAATCCCCAATTTTTGTGAGCACAATGTCTCTTGCAATAATGACCTTTCAAACATGAACCCCCTTCCTTATTATCATAATCAAATTTCCCAAACAATTTACTGCTGGACATTTTTGTTCCCTCTCTTCATTTTGTTCCCTAGGGATTTCCCTAATTTTATGTTTACACATATTCATTTGAGATGATGTTGTATTTTATTCAACAACTCTTGTTGACTTCAGTTTGGATTTCTGTTTAGCTGGAGGATTTTCAGGCTATCGTGTCTGCCATATTGCTAGAAATAGAAAACTGCACTCTTTTTATTCATTCACATAAATCTGTCTACCTTATTATCTCTGAACATAAATTGTAAGATATAATTCTTCTGCTAAAGATTATTTAACAGATACAATCTATGTAATTATAAAATCATCTAACACTTTAAAATATGTATCTTAAATATTCTAAAAATGAAATTTAAAGATAGATGCTAAAACCAATTTAAAATGCCAGAATTTTTATCCATAACCATATGATGCATTATAATTCATGTCTGATCTATTTTTTGCCTTCTTGATACCTTCTATATTCTGTCATATATTATTGTTGCTCCTGCCTGTGGCACAGCTAGAAATGTAAGCCAATTGGGATTTTCAATGCTATGATTGTGAATCAAATTACTTTGTCATCTGGACCAGAAAGTGAACAATAAACTCTGTGACAGTTAAGAAAACCAAAGACTTGACAGATAACCACAACCTGCCCTTCCCCTCAGCACATGGACATTGCAGTAGTATATGTCAGAGGTCTTAAATGTCAAAACTTACTACCCAGGATGTGGAAGGTAAACACATGCTTGACCTTGAATCTAACAACAGAATAGCTGTTAAGGACAGTTTTCTGATGGTTTTGATGTGACATTATCTTTTGTTATTTCAAGAAGCACTTCTCAGAGTTCATATAACAAAGAGAATTAGCCAGTACTCATAACAACCCAAGATGATCTGAAACTAATGTTTTACTCATTCTTTTTTTCTTTCATTATTTGAATATGTAGCCCAGATAAATGAACCATCACTGAATCCAATGCAATTCAGTCATTTATTTCCATATTTTCCTGTCTAATCCTGGTAAGCTATGGTGTCTTGTTTAGGTTCTGTATCTTTGCACCTGTCTTCCCAATGTCTCTTCTCACAACAGCATGTTGATAGAATGACAGCTGGCTGAGCTGCTGTTTATGAGTACAAAACAAGAAATTGCCTCTCCTTTTTGACTTGACAGAATCTTGTATAGATTGATATTAAGAAAACTAAGAGTGATTTTTAAAACTACAGCAAAATAGAAAAATTCTGAGGCTTTTACCCATGCATATGTAATGTTTGATTTACAGCCCTCATATGTGTATTCTGAGTTTTTGTTTATAAAATATGCTCATTACAATGCTGGTTTTTAATAAGTCATCATAGAAGTATTCATTATTTACAATTTGTTGAATTTTAAAATGAATACAATTCTTACAAATCTCATTTAGTGTTTATTTTTATAGGCAGTGCAAAAACTCAATTTAATTTTACTGAAATTTTGATTAAAAGCATCTTTTCCTTAAAAAGCATTCTTTAGCTGAATTTTCCACCAATTCATTGCACATTATATAGCCAAATAGGCCTATGAAGGCCTATGATTTCTATCACCACTTACAAAACACTCACTTTACCCCTTATCCCTACATTAGCCTTTCAGCTTTTGATACAGGGAATCTGTCCTTCTCATTTAAAATCTTCCATAGTATCTAAAATTTCTTGAAAATAGTGAGTGTCCAATAAATGTTAAATTCAATTAAAAGTACTTAAAATTCTACTGTGAGCATCACTTATTTTTGTCTCACAAAGAATAAAATTGTTGCCCATTTGTTCCACAGAAATCTAATTAACTCAAGCTTTATATTTTGTATTCTTATCCTTTCTATTCTTCTTTACCAATATGTGGCTGAAACTTGGTCAGATCTGAAGCTTAATCCTCATGGGTTGGATACCTGGAACTGTCCTCTGATTTAATGCAGGCAGAAGTATCTTGTACCAGCCCCCTTACTTATAAAGTGAGTGAATGGATATGAATGTTCAAGGGCAAGATGCATTAATTCCCTAATGCAATTGATTTATACATGGCTGCATTAAGCTAGCAGGCTGGCATGGATTCAGAATTTCTTCATGCTTCTCAGAACAGTTAGATGTTGCTGCAGAAAAATGAGCCCTCTCCTCTACTGGAAAACAAAGAAAGGAGAAGTCAAATTTATCTTTTTGAAACACTTATGTAATCCTAATCCTGATAATGCAAAATCATTGACAATTGTGTGGTCCTGTATAGAGCCAGAGCAGCTGCCTTTCCAATTGTGAAAATACAACTGTGTATCTTCCTCTTTGAAGCAATCTCACATCAGTTAGTATGTTCTGACTTTTACTAAGGAACTTGTTTTCTGTATCTCTGTGTATTCATTTCTGTCTATGTGTTAGTTTTTCTATATAATATAGGGTATGATTATTGAAATATGACAGATACTTTGTTTAGAAGCCCTATAACTTATTAAAACAGTGGATGCTGCCATTTTAAACTTTGCAATTTGTTTTCTAAAACATTTACCTTAAATATTACCTCTAATTTGCTTTAATTTTCTTATTTTGTACAGTGGCCTAATTTATATTTCTACTGCCATGTAATAATTAAATGACCTTGGATAAGTTACTTAATCACTTGTGAACTTCTTTTATCATCAATAAAGTTGAAATAAGGACACATATTTAAGGGTGAGACATATAGCCTGAGTATTAGAAGTAGGATATTTAAACATTTATAGAAAAGGGTCTTCTAGTAGATCTTCCAAAAGGAAATATAGACTATAAAAATATCTTCAGGAGACTAGTTATGTGACTCTTATATTTGTTCAGGACACAAGTGGCAAGGGCCTGAAGTAAAGCAATGGCTGTGTGGATGGAGAGGAAGAGGCAGGTTCAAGACCAAAGATACAAATTTCATGGCTGTGGTTGGTGGGTGAGGGGTAAAGGAATTTAGGAGTTGAGTTTTACCCACCGTCTTTTCTTTCTCTTTTCTGTAGGAGGATGGAAGTGTTTATGTTTGTCAAGAACTTGGGCGTTTGGAGCACCTGGTCCAAAATCATCTGTACTTTATGCTGGCTTCCTTGGAGATGTGCCTTTGTTAATTAATTCAATTGTATTTTGCTCTCTACTTCTGAGGGTTGTGTTTCCAGTCCCCCTGCCTTTGGAGTCTTCAAAACTTGAATATGTTTACTTAAATCTGCAAGGCAAGCTCAAGTAAGTTGGCCTAAGTGTCTCTTGCCCCAGGTATTCTAGCCTGTGCTGGGAAGCCATTGTTGTCCTCTGCTTCCATTTGCACTCCATAGGTTATGTGAGTCCAATTTTCAATTTGTGAAGCACACATAATAGTTTTAGACATGGGTACTAATAAGGTCATCCATGAATCATGTATGAAATTGTAAAGTTGGAGGTGAGAACCCTGGGTCACTAATATTTACAGGCCTTGTAGAAGAAACAGAGCCTTCAAAGCATATTGAAACATAAATCTGTATGGGCTAGCTGGCAATGAAACTGTACTCAGATGTTTCAAATATTTCCAACAGTCCAAATAACTGGGCCTAATAAAATAGAGGAATTGTAACAGGGACTGACATAAAAATTTACATTTCCATTCAAAAACTCTTTTGTACATAGCTGAAGGATGAGGAAAGTCTGGTTTAATACAATTTGGTGTTAAAAGAACCAGCAAGAGAGTTGCTAGTTTACTAAAATCTAAATTCCAAGGATAAGGTACAATGAATCTGATCAAAACTGATTTTTTTTTTCAAATAGATTTCTTACCTCCCTTCTTTATCTTGTAAAGCTATTTCTCTTAAAATTAGCAATTGGCTCTTTTCTGACTCTTAAGAATTCAAAGTACATATCATCCCATCTGCTATTTTCACTAGATTTTGTTTTAAGATTCCTACAATTTTCACTTCATCATATTGTTAATCCTCCAGTGTCCCCTTTCTTCATAGTAAAATATCTTTGCTAATATACCTGTTTTAAGTATTATGAATAGTATGCATTGATTCCATTATCCTCTTTAATTCTTTCTCTCAACCACACAATTTTAAAATGTATCCATATTCCTGTGTGTTTGCCTAGTTCTTCCATCACATTTTACTTCTCCCCTTACAAAAAAAAAAAAAAAAAAAAAAAAAAAAACAGAATTAGCACCATGTTGCTTCTCCTTACAACAAAATTTATTGAAAATATGTGTGTACTTGCTCTCTTCACTTTTAACCTCTCATTATATCTCACATATTCAATAATCATACTCTTTCCTCAATAATTCACTAATGCACTACAACTCTGTTAAAATTTTGATTATCAAGGCTTCCAAAAAATTTTAAGTTGCCAGATCCAAGTGTCATCCTCAGGTCAGGCCTGTTGCTGTCATTCACTGTTCTGTTGCCTTAATTTATGTAAAGTTCTAACATAATACTAAATGAAATTTCCTTCTATGATTACTTATTTATTTATTTTTTTGCATTATCTCCCCTCATTAGAATGTAAGCTTCCTGTGGAAGAGATTTTTTTAACTTTTTCACTGTATCACTGTTGTCTAGCATAATACTTTGCTCATTGTAGATACTGAACAAATTTTAGTTAAACCAATAACTGAATCATATCTCATTAAATGTTCTTTTAGTTTTCATAAGAAACATTTTTGCTCAATATTTGTTTGCTATTTTAATAGTGTCAATAGAAAAGATGCAAAACACACAATACAATTATGATTTTCTGTTACCAGAACCAATCATTTCTACCAGAAGAGGTGTCATGTCCTGGGTAAGACTGCTCTTGTATTTGATCCATTCAAAACATTCCATGTCTACTACTGTCCTCCACTCCACATAGGAAGCATAGAACTGTGTAAACGAGAAAAAGAGGAAAATTTCACAAAAAGAAGGCCAAAGTTAATGTGGATAATATCTGAATGCTATTTAATGTTCCTCAAGTTAGAGGATAAAGTGGCAAAGAGTTTTGTATTTCTTGGCTCCTAAAATTTCTATCTCATTGATTATTTTGAAAGGACCAGAATTAGGAAGGGGGTTGTTCCTAAATATTGTAAGTGTGTAAAAGAGCTAATTTGTAAAGGACTACAAAATACGTATTGCAAAATACTTTAATGAAAAATTTTAATATTTCTGGAAAATTTTCCAGAAATAAGAAATAGCTTTTTAACCTATGAAAATTTCTAATATGGAAAACTCAATTTATAATATATTTACCTCAAAAGAATGGCCTTGTTGTATATGTCATATTATAAACCCAAAGAACAAGCTTATTGTTTCATAAATGTTTAATTGTGTCCTCAAACAGATAGTATTATTTCCTCTCTAGAGAAATAGCAAAAATCAGTACACTATGAATTATTAGAGAATACAGTGACCATATTGACCTCTACTCTGGAAAACCTACTAAACCATATCTTGAAAATGCAAACTAGTGATTATGCCACTTAGTATTGCCATTTGCACTCCAAAATTAAGCTGTCTTACTGTTTCATTCCTTGTTATACTAAATGCCATTTGTTCTTGAAACAGATGGGACCTTGCTAATTAAGAAAACTGCTCTGGTTCATTAAAGAAATAGCAAACAACCAAACGAAATGTCAGTTCTTAGGGTCACTCAATGTACAAAGCCTGATCACATTACTCATTTGTTCCATCTTGCTCTGAAGAATTGACTCAATCTAATGATTGACCATATATTATTTTTAAGTAATAAAATATCAAAACCACAATGTACTAAAATGCTTAAATGTGTATGCCATTCTTTGGGCGGTGAGTATTTCATATGCCATTTTAACCTTTAAAGGGAAAATGTGTACTATTACAAACATATTTAGAAAGTCCCTTCATGATCCTGAATTTATCATCTTTTACTCAAGTCAGTTGCTCAATACTTAACAAACATTTTTTCTAGGATTTGTGCTAAACGCTTGTGATGCGGATACTAATGGTACTATCTATTGCAAGAATTTTGCAGTTTATTTGGAGATAGAGATACATATAATGTAACTGTAATAATGTATATTATTTTGCTATTCATATGTATTAAAACTTTGGGAATACAAAGGGAAATAAACACCTAACTCTAACAGTGGTGCTATGATTTAGATATTAGGTGCCCCCCAAAAGCCCATGTGTAAAAGACTATTCAAGAAGGAATAGAGGTGAAATAATTGGGTTATGGGAGCCCTAACTCAACAAATCAATTAATCCCCTGATAGAATTAACTGGATGTTAACTTTAGGCAGATGGAGTGTGGCTGGAAGAGATAGGTCCCTGGGGGGTCCTTTGGGGATTTATATTTTTCCTTGTTGAGCGGAGCTCCATCTCTGCTTCTTGATGTAATGTCCTGGGATACTTTCCTCCACCACACTCTTCTGCTATGATCTTCTGCCTCACCTTGAGCCCCAGGGAATTGAGTCATCCATCTATGGACTGAGACCTCTAAAACACTGAGCCCCCAAATAAAATTTTCCTTATCTAATTGTTCTATTCAGGTCTTTTAGTCACAGCAGCAAAAAAGCTCACTAGAACAAGTGGGTAGGGAAGTTAAATAATATTTTTGTGGAAGAGACAATATCTGAGTTCTGAGAGATGCAAATGTTTTTTGGACTAGGAATAGGAGAAATCATAAAGAGTGAGGAAGATTTCCAGAAACAGAATAGCATATAGAAAGGTATGCAGTGGTGAACAGATTTACTTTCTAGATTTCACTGAAGATGTAGGCAAGAATGAGATTATGAAGAGCCTCTTAGACCATCACCTATGAGTTTAAAATTTATCCAAAAATAATTTAAGACCTTTAAATATTTTAGTTAAGGAAAACATATATGTTTTCATCAGTTTTTTAGATGCTGTGACCAAAGTAGCTGACTAGAACAACTTTAAGGGAGGAAAAGTTTATATAAGGGCTCACAGTTTCAGAGATCTTAGTCCATAGACAGTCAGCTTCATTCCTCAGGGCTTGAAGTGAGGCTGAACATCATAGGAGGAGAGGGTGGCAGAAGGAAGCAGCTTACATGATGATCAGAAAAAGCCACACCCCCAATTCCCACCTCCTCCAGCCACACCCTACCACTTCAGTTAGCACTCAGTTAATTTCTCTTGGGGGATTAATTCACTGATTGGGTTAAGACTCTTGTAACCCAATTATTTCTTCTCTGAACCTTACATTATCTCATACATGAAATTTGGGGGACTCCACATCTAAACCATAACAATATGGTCAAATATGTATTAAAAATGTTATCCTAGTAGCAGTATAAATAACACATTTGGCAGACATAAGATTATAGTTAGAGAAAACAGTGAAAAGAATGTTAAGATATCATAGATGAGAAAGGAGACATGAAGCATGGTTGCTGTAATGCTGGAGAGGAAACATAATGATGGGAATAGTTGTAGGGTGAGGAACAGCAATGAGGCCAAAGTACTTGAAGCACTGTGAAGGGTGGCAAGAGACCAAGTTATATAATGACTTGTATAGCCATGGTCAAATTTTGAACTTTATTCTATGTGTGATGGGAAAATGTTAGAGAGGTTTTGGCACAGGATTATCTGATCTCAGTACTATTAAATATTGTTTTAGCTACTGTATTGAGAGCAGGTTACAAGAGGACAAACAGGAAATAAAGGGGATCATATAGGAATTTATTGCTTTAATATAGGGAAGAGATGGCAGCGACTCAATCCAGATTAGTAATATTTCAGGCACTGATAAAAAGTTGGATTTTGGATATGTTTTTAAAATAGAGCTAACAGGATTTGCGGATTGGGTGCATTTTGTAAAATGTAAAGAATAGACAAAGATACCTCCAATTATTTTGTTGGGAAACACTGAAAGAATATGACTGAAAATTGTTAAGTGGAAAGGACTTGTGAGAGAAGTCAGATTTGGGAAAGAAGAAACAATGGTTAAAATTTTGAATATATTAAGTTCAATAATATCATTAAACATATAAAAGATGTCAAGTAGTTAGTTGAAGATTGGAGTCTAATGTTTAGATAAAGAGTCTGGGCTGGAGATACAAATTTGAAAGTCATTGGTACATTTAAAAAGACATGATAGACAATTCACTGTTTAGAAGTTGAAGTGAAGAAGAGAAATCAGCAAGAGGGATCAAGAAGTAACATCCACTAAAACAGAATAGAAACTAAGTGATACAACTGAAGCCAATTGAAGAAAGACAATTGTATGCTTTATAAGCACATATACACTTAAATAAATATACCTTAATATAAGTACATTTAGATCAGTATTTTTAACAATGTATATTTATATACATATTTGTATAAATACATAGGAAAATTCCTGGATGAGTACAGATAATCCTAGTTTATTGGAAGAGGAAATGGTCCAGGTAGGAAGAGTGGTCAAATTTGCAGAAAGCTACTAAGAGGTCTATTAATATCAAGACTGACAAACACCACCGGATTTTGCAACAAGGAGATTATTAATGACTTCTATAAGAGAAGGATCAGCGGACTGGGAAAGATAAAGCTTCATCGAATTAGATTCAAAAAAGAAGAATAGAAAGAAAGTGAGGACCTTCAGTATAGGCAATTACTTTGAAAATTTTCTACAAACAGGGATTCCCTCACCAGACAAAATGTGTTACATGTTATGGAGCATTATGCCTACTTAGGACCAACATAAGATATGCATACATAACAATATAAATACACTTTAAAATAATATGCTGGGTTAAAATAGAAGAGAAAATGATATATTTATCATAATACTGTTTATTTAAATGTAAAATACAAGCTTAGAAAATTTTAAAAATTTTTAAAAATTTAATAATTTTAATAATTTTAAAAATTCTCCTCCCTATCATGATTTCTATGTCCATCACCACTTTCAGACATAACCATTGTTCTTTTAATACATCCAGGGAAATGTACAAAAACACTAGTATATATTGTTCTATAACGTTTTAGTCTCAATAATATGGTATTGAAATATTTCAATGTCAGTATACATAAGCCTACCTCTTTTGTAACTGATGCATGATATTCTATGGCATGAATAGACGTATTAATGTATATAATCTCTTTGCCCATTCCTTAAATAGTGGGTTTTTCAAGTTTTCCAAACAATGGAACCAGTATTTCTTGAACATGCTACTTTGAATATATATATATATATATATATATATATATATATATATATATATATGAAGGTTTTCCTAAAACTGATACCAAGGAACTTGAATTGCTACATCTTATGCAATATTTAAATTATAATATAACCTCTCAAATCACCCTCCAATGTGGAAAATCAATATTGTTCTTATACTAACATAGTAGGTATCAGGATAGTCGTTTCCAATCATCTCACTGACGATTCATTTCAAATCCTCAAATTTTATTTCTTGCTCATAATATGGATAACTGTGAATCCAAGTGAGAATAAATATATTTTCATATAGGTTCTTCCTTTCTGTATTCCTTTTTCTTGGAATTCCTGAAGTGAATTCTTTGCCATTTTTCCTATTGGTCCATTTGACTTCATTAAATTTGTAGCAATTATTTATTTATATATTTTGGATACTAATCCATGGCTGTATACAGTACACACATTTTGTCTTTTAGCTCAGTTTATACTTTGTTTTTCCATAAATAATTTTGGAATTTTAGACTATCAAATATATAAATCTAATAGCCTTTTTTCCTGAGAACCGTTTCCCCATAACAAAGTCATGAAATATTATCTTATATTTTATTTTAATGCTTATTTTTGTCTTTATTTTATATCAATGTTCTATACAATTTAATTTCTTAACTTTCTGCCATGTTGTAGGAATTTAGCAATATCAAGTGGATAGTCAATTTTCTTGAGAGAAGTTTTTAATAGCCCATTCTTTTCCCACAGATTTGAAATATTATGTTATTACATTATAAATTCTGTAGATATATAAGGCATAAATGGGATTATTTGTTCCGTTCCTATAATTTATTTGCTTACTCCTATACAAGTACCACGGAATATCAAATATAAGTATTGTGTGCTTAAATAAGTAGTCAAATCTACCTTATTTTTATTTTATAATTATTTTCTCTGATTTTCTACAGAATGTTCAAAGTCAGTTTATCAAGTTGGGACTTCTATTGTGATTATATTGAATTCATATATTAATTTGGAAGTATTTTCTTCTTGCTGTTTTAATGATGAATCTCTCCTTTTACGTTCTCCAGGAATTTCTTACTTTTTGGCTTTTCTCAAAAATAAGATTTTAGATTTTTTCTTATTAGATTCACTTCCAAGTACTTTTTAAGTTATCATTGCAAGTTATTTTAAGTGTGTGTGTGTGTGTGTGTGTGTGTGTGTGTGTGTGTGTGTTGTGTATAATATTTTTTAATTGACTGTTTCTGGTATATAGGAAAGCTCTTTATTTTTATATGTTTTTCTTGCTACTACCTTGAATGACATTTAATGATCTTTAGTTTTAATGCTTTTTATTGTTATTTTTCTGTAGGTGAGAATATAGCTTCAAGTAATGATAATTATATCTTCCTTTCAAATGCTCATCACTCATTTCTTAATTTTCATTCGTTGCCCAGCTTAAGATACTAGAAAAATAATATATTCTGGACTCAATGGAGAATTCATCCCATGGGATTAATAGCAGACTGGACACAGCAGTACAAAAAAAGGCTCACCATGAAGAACAACATAAAGTATGAAACATCCCTGGTAGTTGTGAAAAATAGTACAAAGGTTTTGAAACAGGCCTGGGACTCTGTAGCAAAACACTTGCTTAGCATGTATAAGGCCCTGGGTTCAATTCCAAACACCAAAATAATTGTTTTGAAATTTTGAAGAGTTCTTTGTGAGTTTATTATAAAAAATTTAACATATATATATACATATATATATATATATATATATATATATATATATTCTATATTCTGGTAATTCTACCTAGCAAATTATTAGGTATTTATTCAAGAAAATTGAAAAAATTAGATTTGTAAATTCTGCCTCTGTAAGAATGATCCATAATTATTCATAATAACCAATAATGAAGAAATCACATCAAATGCCCATCAATGAAGGAATTGATAAAATATGATATAATCTAACACATGCAACTTTAGAAAACAAATAATAGTCAACTATTGATCCATGTGACACATGAATGAGTCTGAAAATCATTATGCTGAGGAACCCCAGACACAAAAGAGCACATGCAGTATTATCCATTTATATAAAGTCCATGAAAGATAAATCTAATTTATCACAATAGAAATCAAAAAGTGGTTACCTATGGGGATTGATAAAAAGATAAAACAAGGGAACTTTTTGGGGTGAGGGAAATATGCTATATCATATTTTTGAGAAACAGTCATACCAGATTATAAATTATAAAATACTAGTTGAATTGTGCACTTAAAATTCATGAAATCTCTTGCATGTAATTTACAACTCAGTCATAAAATATGTAGTGTTAATGATGATGTTATGTAACAAAGAATCACTAACATTTAGTGGTTAATACAAAACTAAAATCTAATTTTCTCTCAAGCAACAATTCAACTGTTCTTAACTGAAGGAGCTAGTCTGCTTGCTCAATGCAGTCATGAGATCTCTATTATTGTTTTTGCTCTACCATTCCCTAAAATTGTCTTAAACTTCATGGTTAAAACAGAGTTGCTTCTATGTCCATATATCCAAATTCTAGTTTATGAGTAATATGGAAAAATACAGGGAAGTTTCTTGTCCCTAATTAGAGGTGACCTGAAATTTAGGCACACGCCTTCTATTCCCATTCCCCAAACCCAGAATTCATCACATGGTCACTCCTGTCTAAACCTCATTCTCTGAGATAAGGTAAGGGAGCTTTAAGAACATTAAGGAAAGAAGATAATCCATAGTTATTTGAAAGGGTGAAAAATTGGGAAACTGTATGTTTGTAGAATATATATATATGTGTATATATATATATATATATATATATATATATATATATATATGCCTCACTTGAGAATATCCTGGGAGTTGAATTTCAACCAGGGGTAGCTTTGCCAAAAAGATATAAAGAAGTGGCAGAAAAGCAAGGGAATTATGAGTGTATACAAAGGAGTAATTATAATGACTGACCTATTCCCAGATAAACAGGCTCACAGAAGTTTAAGGATTCACCCAAGGTCATAAACCTATATATATGTGGAGCCAGGATTTGAACCCAGATTAATCTGATAACAACATATGGCCTTATTACATTGCAGCACAATGAATTATTGCTTTGACATGGAGCTGAACAACAGAATTTGATAGATCTAATCACAGCTATACATCAGGAAAGTAGGTATACAACTTTATAGAATAAAAATCAACTGTTTGACTTCACAATTAAGAAAAAAATGGTATTTAAAATGTAAAACATATGAATAGTATTCAATAAATAAAAAGAGTTCCCTAATGGATCTACCCAGGTGAAGCAAATTTATTTAAAAGGCATTTTGTTATCATCTAGTGAATAGATGGGTGCAACCACTTAATATCACTCATGACGAAACATAGCTCCAGGGTTGGGGATGTAGCTCAGTGGTAGAGTGTTTTGCCTAGCATGCTCAAGGCACTGGGTTCAATCCCCAGCACCAGAAAAAAAGAAAGAAACAAACAAAATGAGGTCTAGAAAATATAAACAAACCTGAAATTGAACAGAGGCCTCCTGATGCTGGTGTGTAGGTTCTTTCCATTGCACAAAGCAATTTTAGAGAGTTTAGGTCCATTCTAATGCCAAGAAGATCAGGTATATGACCTTCCATTGCCTTCATTCCATTGTTTTAAGGTATAGTATCTGATTCTGTAATCCTTGCTATGGGAATATAACACAGATGCCTAATAACTTATTATTTTAGCCTCCCCATGACTATTTGCATCCTTTAAATAAAGACTCATGGAGGGTAAGAAGTCATTGTATTAGGTGTTTTGAGAAAAAAATGACAGTAAAAATAAATAAGGAATGATAATGAAAATAGTAGCAAGTTTTTCACAATCTCCCAAGTAATTTTCAAATGAAGAAATCTGAAGATGAGCTTAAGAACTGCACCTGTAGATAGTGCTTATTGAATTTTTTCTTACATTTCTGAACAATTTCACTTTACTTAGGCTGTGTCATTATGCATTTCTATCACAATAGGGGGAAAACATTAAAGTAATGAATGTCGTGCCTCGTTTGTCAAGATCTGAGTCACTAGCATGAAGCATCTTTCATTGTAAATGCAATTTGGGAGATTTAAACATAATTTTTCTGTTTGAAAATGCCCAAGTGGTTAGTACTGATCCATTTTACAAATAATACATTGAACATTAAAAATAATTTGACATATGGGAAAGGTATTCAAAACTAGATGGTTATTAAGGAAGTCTAAATGAGATACTTTTATTTTCACAAGGAATAGTTTATCCTTTTTGTATATTATAAAGGATTTTCTGAAAATTTGTGCTTATAGAATGTCATACTGTTTAAAAATGTTATAAATGGAATGATTTCTATTTTTCTGAATACTTCTGTCAAAATGCTGCTCTTGCCAACATTAAGTGGGTATCCTTCATTGCAAACCTCTCAGAACAGAGTTTTAGAAGAGGGTAAACTAGCTAAACTAGCTAATTCATATTTGGAATGTCAAACTATTGAGAACAGAAAAGGATCAGGGCAGGAGAAGTTTTTAAAAAAAAGAAACAACGAAGGAAGAAAGAGACACATGTCAGTCCTCCCTTTCTTCATCTCATTTATAAAACTAAGAACTCTAAGCTTCATCAGGATGAGGAATGAGAAACTATAGGATAATGGGAAAGAGACAATATTTTGCAGGATTAATGGGTAGTCCTGTCAGGCATAGGATGTGAACTTCTGAATATTAGAATTCAAGGCTACATATTGAAACATTACTTATGCACCTGAGAGAGAATGTGGCTGAGATGTGCCTGGACACCAGTACATCATGGTCTGGTGGCCTGGTTACAATAACTTGTTCCAAAGTATAAGTGGCACTTTTTATCCATGCAGGGGTAAAAACGTCTTTTATGTTAAAGATAATCCTATCAATATTCATGTGGTAGACAGATCCTAATTCATCCTCTAAAGATGTCTACCTCCTGGTATTCATTACATTCTGTAATTCCCTCCTGTCAAGGATGGGCAAAACTTGTGACTTGCTTTTAACAACTTTTGTCAAAGGCAAGGAAATGTCATTCCCATAGGCTACATTGCATGTCAAATATGATGGGAGATCAGATTTGGGGAATACGCTACATTATCTAAAACTCTGTTTATATAAGTCTCCATTTTAACAAAATGGATTGACACTCTCCTTGTGAGGTTAATGAAGTAAGTGGACATGTTGAAGAAACCTATTTGTGAACTGTGGGGAGACTATCTGGTTGATAGCTAATAAAAAGCTGGTACTCTCAATAACACAATGGGAAGAAATTAATTCTTCAGACTATTGAATGGGTTTGGAAGTGAGTCATTCCCTAGTCAAGCCTTTAGAACACATCCCAGTTCTGGAATACACACACACATACACACACACACACACACACACACACACACACACACACACACAGGCATTGAACCCAGGGACACTTAAGCACAGAGCCACATCCCCAGACCTTTAATTTTTTTTTTTTTTAAATTTGAGACAGGGTCTTGCTAAATTGCGTAGGGCCTCGCTAAATTCATGAGATTGCCTTGAACTTGCAATCCTCCTGCCTTAGTTTTCCAAGTCACTGGGATTATAGGAATACACCACTGTGCTCAGCCTAGACTATATTCAGATTGAAGCATTTTTAATAAATTGAAGCAAAGAGCCCAGCTAAGTCATCCTGACTCCTGATCCACAGAAATTGTTAGATAAGAAGTGTGTATGTGTGTGCCTTTCCCCCCACATCCTTGCCCACATTTGTTGTTTGTATTCTTTTTTTTTTTTTTTTTTTTGTACCGGGGATTGAACTCAGGGGCACTCGACCACTGGGCCACATCCCCAGCCCTTTTTTGTATTTTATTAGAGACAGGGTCTCACTGAGTTACTAAGTGCCTCTCTATTGCTGAGGCTGGCTTTGAACTCGCGATCCTCCTGCCTCAGCCCCCCAAAGTGCTGGGATTACAGGCGTGCGCCACCGCGCCCGGCTTGTTGTTTGTATTCTTAATAGCTGCCATTCTGACTGGAGTGAGATGAAATCTTAGAGTGGTTTTGATTTGCATTGCTCTAATTGTTAGAGATGTTGAACATTTTATCATATATTTGATGATTGATTGTATATCTTCTGAGAAGTGTCTGTTCAGTTCCTTGGCCCATTTATTGATTGGGTTATTTGATTTTTAGTGTTAAGATTTTTGAGTTCTTTATATATCCTAGAGATTATTGCTCTATCTGACATGTGTGGTGGCACTGTAAAATGGTGTAGCCAATATGGAAAGCAGTATGGAGATTCCTTGGAAAACTTGGAATGGAACCACCTATGACCCAGCCATCCCACTCCTCGGTCTATACCCAAAGGACTTAAAAACAGCATACTACAGGGACACAGCCACCTAAATGTTTATAGCAGCACAATTCACAATAGCTAAACTGTGAAACCAACCTAGATGCCCTTCAGTAGATGAATGGATAAAGAAAATGTGGTATATATGCACGATGGAATATTAATCAGTATTAAAAGGTAATAAAATCATGGTTTTTGCAAATAAATGGATGAAACTGAAGAATATAATGCTAAGTGAAGTTAACTAGTCCCCAAAAAACAAATGCCAAATGTTTTCTATGATTTAAGGATGCTGATTCATAATGTGCTGTGGGGGGTGGGGCATGGGAGGATTAGATGAACTCTAGATAAGACAAGGGAAAAGGGGAGGGAGGGGAAGAGAGAGGCATGGGGGTAGGAAAGACAGTGGAATGTGATGGTCATCATTACCCTAAGTGCATGTATGAAGACCCAAATGGTGTGAATATACTTTGAATACAGAGATATGTAAAAATGTGCTCTATAAGTATAATATGAATTGTAATGCATTCTGCTATCATATATAACAAAGTAAAATTTTTAAAAAGTGTGTATGTGTTGTTTAAGACAACAAGTTTATCCTACTTTGTTATACATCAATAGGAAACTAGTTCAATGCAATATGTGTATTCCTGAAAAAACCTCACAGTTTGTGATTCACAGATGCCATGGCATCTAAAAGGGCTTATGGGGAAAATGGGATTGGGAGAGAACATTTAAAAATCATCAACTTCATTAACAGAGAAGGAACAAAAACAAAAGTAAAATCCCAGAAATTGTTAACATATATGTTGAATTACTAACAAACAAAACAATGTAATAGTAAATCTTCACTGAAAAAGGTGTTAAAGGTAGTTTGATGGAAGGTGGTGTAAGGAAGATGTTGTAATCAGCTTTTTTGATCTGTGACCAAAAGATCTCATAAGAAAAATTAGAAGAGAAAGAGTATATTTTTGGCTCACAGTTTCAGAGGCCTTAGTCTATATGTGGCCTACTCCATAGCTCTGGGCCTGAGGTAAGGTGGCACATCATGGCAAAAGAGCACAGCAGAGAAAAGCAGTTCAGGAGATGGCAACCAGGGAGGAGAGAGAGAGCTCCACTCACGAAGGACCAAATATAAACCTCAAAGGCAAGGCCCCAGGAAACTATTATTTCAATCACACTCTAATGTAGTTACCAACCAGTTAATCCCTACCAGTGGAATAATGCTCTGATTAGGGTATGGCTCTCATAACCCAATTGTTTTACCTCTAAATATTCTTGCATTGTCTCACATGTGAGATTTTAGGGGATAACTCAAAGCTAAACCATAACAGAAGGGTTAGAACCACTGAGTCATGTGAGCAAAAATAAAATACACACAGTCCAGAACTGAACAATAAGTACCTACAAAGCAGAGATCGTCACTTAAACCATTAGGAAGAGTGAGCTGAAGAATGAGCATCATATACAGAGTGCTAGTTTGCAAGGGCTGCTATAGTAAAGCAGCTATAGCAAGGCTACTATAACATTCTAGATGGTTTAAACAAGAGAAATTTATTATTTCACAGTTCTGAAATGCAGGGTCTCAATCCCCAATTCAGTCTCATTGTATCAGTATCACCACCAGCATTGTAATATGATCATTAGGAGATTCCTACATATGACACATAAATCTAGCACAGTACTTCTCAGACTTTAACCCTCACAGGGTATTTTAGTCAGCTTTTCATCACTGTGACCAAAATACCTGACATGAACTGCTTAGAAGAGGAAAGATTTTTTTTTTCTCATGATTTCAGAGGATTCAGTCCATGGTCAAATGGTTCCATTGTATTGGGCCTGAGATGAGGCACAACATCATGGTGGAAGGGTTTATTGGAGAAAAGTGGCTTAGTTCATGTCATCCTAGAAGCAGAGAAAGAGGGAGGAAGAGAGGAAGGGGATAGTGAAAAGATAAACTTTTCCAGAGCATGCCCCCAGTGACCTACTTTCCATTCTTCCAATTGAGGTATCAGTAGATTAATTCTTCCAATGGATTAATCCACTGATGAGGTCAGAACCCTCATAATCCAATCACTGCTTAAAATCCCCACCTCTGTACTCAAAAGACTTTGGGGAATATTCCAGGTCAAAGCCATAATAGAGGGCCTATAAAGTCACAATCTAATAGCAGGAATCAGTTCTGGTGTACTATTAAACAAAAGGGTTATTTTAGTTAAAAATATTGCATAATATAATTCAAAACAGCTAGAGTGAGGGACTTTGAATGCTCTCATCATAAACAAATAATAAATGTTGGAGGTGATGGATAACCTAGATATCCTGAGTTGATGATTACACAATGTATAAATGTACTGAAATATCACATTGCACCCCATAAAGATGTGCACATAAAAATTCTAAACCCTTGCTAAAAAAAATCTGATTTTAGAGGTCCAACTCAAATACTTCTAATTTAATAAATCTGAAGTGGAAAGTTTCTAAAAAGTTCTCGAATAATGTTTATCCTAATGCTACTGGAACAGTGGCAAAACTTACAGACCTACTGTTCTAATAGATGGGGAGAATAGGAAGCAATATAGAGGCTGTAGGTATGCTTTCCTCCTTTATTCAAGATTCATATGGGGATATAGCTTACTTGGTAGAGTGCTTGCCTCACATGCACAAGGCCCTGGGTTCAATCTCCAGAATCACACACACACACACACACACACACACACACACACAATGATGAGGTGGATCTGAGCTTGCCAGTAAAAATTATCATCTTGTTTATCCCTGAAGAGCTAGCAATATTTGAATGGCCTTGTACATTTTTATTTTAGTAATTCCTTTAACTCTTCATAGATTTTGCTGCTACTGTATATTTTTAAATCATTAGTGACTTCTTTAATTGTGGCAGCCTAGGTTGGTTTCATAGTTTAGCTATTGTGAATTGAGCTGCTATGAATATTGATGTGGCTGTATCGTTATAGTATGCTGATTTTAAGTCCTTCAGATATATGCTGAGGAGTGAGATAACTGGGTCAAATGGTAGTTCCATTCCAAGTTTTCTGAGGAATCTCCATATTGCTTTCCATAGTGGTTGAATCAATTTGCAGTTCCACCAGAAATTATGAGTGTACCCTTTTCCCCCACATACTCACCAACATTTATACTTACTTGTATTCTTGATAACTGCCATTCTAACTAGAGTAAGATGAAATCTTAGTGTAGTTTTAAATTTAATTTCTCTAATTGGTAGTGATGTTGAATATTTTTTCATATATTTGCTGACTATTCATATTTCTTCTTCTGTAAAGTGTCTTTTAAGTCCTTTGCCCATTTATTGAGTGGATTATTTGTGGGTTATTGTTTTTTGGTGTTATGTTTTTTGAATTATTTATATATTCTGGATATTAATGCTCTATCTGAGATGCAGGTGGCAAATATTTTCTCCCATATCTGTAGGCTCTCTCTTCACATTCTTGATTGTTTCCTTTGCTGTGAAGAAGCTTTATAGTTTGAATCCATCCCATTGATTGATTCTTCATTTTACTTCTTGCACTTTAGGAGCCTTGTCAAGTAATTCCATTCCTGAGCTGACATGAAGAACTCTTATTTCTTTTCTTAATGTTTTATTACTGCATTGTAGTTATTATAGTGGGGTTCTTTTTGACATATTGATACATGCTCATTACATAGTTTGCTTCATTTCAATCCCCCATACTTCCTTTTCCCCTCCACAAATCCTTCCCTTTGTTCCCTTCTTCTGTTCTATGAGTCTTGCTTGTATTTATTTATCTTTTTTTTAATTGACACTTTATAGATACACATAAAAATGGAAGTCATTAAGACACAGTCATACACGTACATAGCATAATTTGGCTAATTTTTTTCTAGAGTTCCTCCCCTTTCCATCCTCCTTACCCCTCCCCACATGGACTCCAACTCTCTACTCTATTGTTATCCCAGATATTTTACTTGGATCTCCATTTTCTTAATTCCTAATTTCTCCTCAGCATTGGCATATGAGAGAACATATTTGAATCTTAGCATTATGTTCTCCTGTTTCACCCATTTACCAGAAAATACCATAATTTCATTCTTAGTGAATGAGTAAAACTCCATTGTGTGCATACACACACACACACACACACACACACACACACACACATGCCACATTTTCCTTGTCCATTCTTTGTTGATGGACACCTGACCTGGTTCCATAACATGGTTACTGTGAATTGCGATAAAATTGATATGCATGTATCATTATAGTGTGCTAATTTTAGTTCTTCCATATAAATACCAACAAGTGGGATATCTGGGTCATATGGTGGTACCATTTGTACTCTTCTGAGGAATCTCCATTGCTTTCCAAAGTGGTTGAATTAATTTTCAATTCCACTAACAATGTATTAGTGTACTTTTTCCCCACATTCTCACTATCATATATTATTTATATTCTTTATGATTGCTGTTCTAACTGGAGTGAGATGAAATCTCAATGTACTTTCATTTTGCATTTCCCTGGTTGATAGTGATTTTGAATATTTTTTCATATATTTGTTGACTATTTGTACTTGTTATTTTGAGAATTTTTTTTTAGTTATTTTGCCCATTTATTGTGTTTTTGTTATTTGGTGTTAATTTTTTTGTGTTTCTTATATATCTTGTGTATTATTGCTCTGTGAGAAGAGCTAACTGGAAAGGAATTTCTCCCATTCTGTGGGGTATCTCTTCATATTATTAGTTATTTTCTTTGTTATAAATTCCATGAGCAAGTGTCTAGAGCTTAAGATATGAGATCAATATACAAAAATGAATAGCTTTCTTATACTCTAATAATGAATCTGCTGTGTAAAAAAATCAGAAAAACCACTCCATTCACAATGGCCACAAACAATTCTTGGGAATAAATATGAAAAAGGAGGTGAAAGACCTCTATAGTGAAAATCATCCAACACTGAAGAAAGAAAGTATAGAAGACCTTAGAAGATGGAAATCCTTACTATGCTATTGGATAGGCAGAATTAATACTGTCAAAATGGCCATACTACCAAAAATGAAAAACAGATTCAATATGATTCCCATCAAAATACCAATGACATTCTTCACAGAACTAGAACAAAAACATTCATATGGAAGAATAAAAGCCGCAGAATAGCCAAAGAAATGCTGAGCAAGAAAAGTGAGTCCTGTGGCATCACAATACCTGGTGTCAAATTATATTACAGAGCAATAGTAGAAAGAACACCATGGCATTGGCATCAAAACAGACATGAAGACCAATGGAATAGATGAGAAGACACAGAGACATATCCACATAGATAAGTCATCTGATATTTGACAAAGGTGCCAAAAACATTCATTGGAAAAAAGCATTTTTTAACAAATGGTTCTGGGAAATGCATTCGTATGTAAAAAGTGAAACTATATCCCTCTCTCATTCTGCACTCATATCAACTCAAAATGTATCAAAGGCCTAGGAATTAGAGTAGAACTTTTGCAAATGCTGGGAGGTATGGGGAGAGCACATATAGAGGTTGAACAGCCAAGCCTATCAGTTCAGGTACCAACTTCCTTTATGCTGAAGGCCAGCTTCAGCAAAGATGTCAATGTCAGCCCAACCGATGCTGGAGGGGAACATTGATGAAAAGGAAATAATCCACATATGAGACAGGTTGTAGAAATCCTTCTACTCTTCTGATTTTACTTTTCTCAGCATGGTTTTTTATACATCCCAACAAGCACAGTAATTCACATTTTTTCTATTTGAGGTTACATAAAAGAATTCCAGTAAATAATGTTACAATAAAGGATTACAATAAAGGATTCCAGGAATTAACTACAGGAGGTTACAATAAAGAATTTCAGGAATTTCCAGGGGAAAAGCAAATATTATCCTAAGTACATACTACTGATTAATCTTATCTATAGGCAGAGGAAAGCATTCTAAAAATCTTAAAGCTAATGTTAAAAATTCCTCAACTCTAGGTATGCCTGCTCATAAAGTTATATTGCCCTAGTATCTTCTTTAAACTTCAAATGGACCTAGATTTTAGCTGAAAAAAACCTATCTTGCCGGTTTAGCTAGTTTCTGGCTAGATTCCACACGGCCATTGAACTGGTTTTACTTTTGATAATTAAATGTATTAGAACCTGGTGGTCATACAGCAGAAATACATCAAGAGCAGTAGAAATACATCAAGAGCAGCAGAAATACATCAAGAGCATCCTATATAGTCACATAAAAGTGGCATCTCATCAGCAAAGAGGAGCCAAGTTCAAACTTCCAGGCATTTAACTGGAAGGAGCTTGGGTTCAAACTCATTTGCATGACCAAGGAGAACTCAGATTATTGGGCTCAATCCCTGCTTAGGGAGAACTCAAATTCACAGCCCTCATTTAACAGGTTGGAGATCGAGCTCAATCCCAGGTTGGGGAGAACTCAGATTCACAGCCCCGAACTAACGGGTTGGAGATCGAGCTCAATCCCCGGATGAGAAATGCCGCACCTTTAGACCCCTAAAACTCAAGATATAAAACCAAGAATCTGTGAGTGGGATGGCATTAAATAAATCTTATTTCTAAAATTTGATTTGTATATGTTTTGTATTTTCTATGCATATAATCATATCATCTATAAATAAGTTCTCTCATTTTGTATTAAATAACATATATGTTATTGCTACTTATTATCTGAGATTTTAGGAATGGTTAGGAGGGTTGAATTTGTAGCTCAATTCCTGGGTGAAATAATAGCTATGAAGTTTATGCCATAATCTTAGGGATAAATTAATCTGACTTCTCCAGATCTCCGTTTCATCATGCCAGCTATACCTGGCATATACATTCATACTGGTTGTAACTTGAAGAATTGTTGTGAGAATTAAATTGAATATAATAATTGAATTAATCTATTTCAATGGAAAGTGCTTATAATTTCTCTAGCCTTTATATTTCTCTCTGTGTCTAACACAATCATACTTCCCCTTCTTTCTCTTGAAATCACCTACATATTTTTAAAGTTTTGGTTAAATCTGATAGAATATTTCTGAATGTTTGTAGCCATATGGGAAGTATTAGCATCATCTCATTCCTCTAGGTTTCATGGAGTAGCCTCAATAAGTGTTTCTGAATCTATAACTTCTTGCAAGTCACCTAGAATGCTTGTTAAAAAGACAAATTCTGAGAAATCCTATAAGAGACATACTAAAACAGAATTTTAGAGCTTACTTCGTGGAATATGCACTTTAAACACATGATAGCTATGTACATTCAAGTATAATGGTCACTTAAGGGGAATTTCCAACTTACTGCTTCAGGAAAGGAAAGACAAACAAATCCCTATCTAAGGGTCTATACCTATTATATAGACTTCCTTACTTTATTTTCCACATGAATAATTTCTGATCCACAAAGGCAAGGGGAAAGTGCTCAAAATGCCACAATTGTTTTGATTTTTATTCCCAATTTTTAGAGTATTGTTGACTTTCTGATTCTGCTTGTCCTAATAATGAATCCATAAGTGTTTGAGTGTCTGTTGTAGACATTCCCTAGCAGAACTGAAACAAGCACGGCCATGTCAGGCAGAGTAGAAAGACACTGGACTACAAATTTGATTTGGTTTAGAAAATAAAGAGTAATTTTCCACTTCAAGCTTATTGGAGGCTGTAGTGACACTGCATTTCATCTGTTTGAAAAACCTTCTTACATCAATTAAATGTAACATATTTTAATTTAGATTCCAATGAGTTCAGGTTGTGCAATTTAAATGTTGTTGTTGTTGTTGTTTTTTTCAGGAGGTATTCTCTCCACATTACAGTTCAGTACCTAACCCAGTGAGTATAATCATAGCTAAAGGATAATCCAATGTATATTTACACTATGAAAGCTCTACCCTTTGTTGGACAAAGAGATGAGGTTCAAAAATGCAATCAAGAGGGGCTGGGGTTGTGGCTCAGGGGCAGAGCACTTGCCTAGCATGTGTGAGGGACCAGGTTTGATCCTCAACACCACATACAAATAAATAAAAATAAATGTACACTCACAACTAAAAATATTTTTAATAAAAAGGAAGAAAATTTAAAGGGGCTGGAGTTGTGGCTCACTGGTAAAGCACTTGCCTAGCATGTATGAGGCACTGGGTTCAATCCTCAGCACTGCATAAAAATAAATTTATAAAATAAAGGCATTGTGTCAAACTATAACTTAAAATATTTTAAAAAATAAACTGGGATTACACCTGTAATCCCAGAGGCTCAGAAGGTTGAGACAGGAGAATTGCGAGTTCAAAGCAAGCCTCAGCAACAGTGAGGTGCTAAGCAACTCAGTGAGACCCTGTCTCTAAATAAAATACAAAATAGGGCTAAGGAGATGGCTCAGTGGTTGAGTGCCTCTGAGTTCAATCCCCAGTACCAATAAATAAATAAATAAATACAACCAAGTATCTGGAAAACATCCTTTTGAATATAAGATGATCATGAGGTTGACTATACAGGCACAGTATTAATGAATGTTTTTCTCTTGTCAAATTCAAGTAAAGAAGCAGGTGGGTCTATTATTTGGCTAGATAATTTTGAACTCTGAGAAAGAATGTCAGTATCTTGTTGCTGATTGATTGAGAAACTGAGTTTTTTATTAAGAGAGGGAAGAGTCCTACTGCCACAGCTGAGAATAGTGATGTAGCCAAGAAAGGAGGGCCAAGAAGCATCTTTGGGGAACAGAAAGGAGTTCAGGAGCCACTGACAAAAAGAAGATTCCACTTGCTGAAAATGCTTGCCCTTTCCTGATCTCAGAGATGTTCTATAGATTCTAGATTCATGCAAGTGTTCATTTGACAACTGAATGCATGTCATTCATGTCCACTCAATAAGTACCAAAAACTAGCAAAATACACACACACACACACACACACACACACACACACACACACACATACTTTCTCCCTATCTCTCTCTCTCTCTCTCTCTCTCTCTCTCTCTCTCTCTCTCTCTCTCTCTCTCTCTTTCTCTCCTTGGGTGTTTACTGTGAATCTAGTAATAAAATGAAGGAATTTCTCAATGGTAGCTTGTCTTGTCTCAACAGGACCTGTCCTATGACTACTGAAGTCTAATTTTAAACTGAAAAAATTTTTAATACAAAAATAGCCAAATATGTTAGAACTGAAACTGTGCTTATAAAAGTTTTCTTTATTTTAAGAAAAAGGATAGAATTACAATAAATGTTATATTTAGAAAGACAATGATTATATTAAGCAGTAGTTAGAGTATGTGGTAAATGATAAGAAGGATTAGCAAATGAAATATGAAATTGACCTCAGTGATTTAAGTTCTTTGAATCTTGTTTTATACCATAGCTGACTAGACAAGTCAGTAATATTTACTAATATTAAGGAACAATTTTAATTTAAAATTTTTGATATTTTACACAAAGTGTAATGTCATAATTTAGTTCAAATGTGTAAAAATGTACATAATATGTTTTGCCTCTTCATTTAGTATCTATGACAAACATAGGGACAAAATTATAAGTTAGCTTGCTTAGAAACATACTGGTAATTACAGAGCACAGGCCTCACCTTCCCATCCCAATTCCTGAACTACACTATATTTTTGGTTCTCTCAGTCATGCAAACTCAAACTTATAAAGTAATGCATTGGGCCACCTCCTTTGAGGAAAACTCAAAAATAATGACTGACCCATCAGCATGTGTTTTGTTACATTTGTTATAAATGTGT
The DNA here is from genome assembly GCA_025594165.1 of Tamias sibiricus. Taxonomy (NCBI): domain Eukaryota; kingdom Metazoa; phylum Chordata; class Mammalia; order Rodentia; family Sciuridae; genus Tamias; species Tamias sibiricus. Next base: position 135,406,708 of record CM046667.1, read on the forward strand.
TATCTACAAACAATTTACATACAAGTATTTAGTGAGGAAAAATAATGTGGCTGTATTTTCCCAATGCTGCCCATTCTCTGCTTACATATCTCTGACAATTTCATGTTTTTACCCTCTACTCTTCAGACTTAGCTCTCTTACTCAGTGAATTTTCCAATCCTGCTATCAGTACAGGTGATTCAATGTGCTTGGCAACTGATGACTGGCCAATTAGTTGAAAAGTGGCACATAAAGCTCAGAAAGATGTGTTTTTGCTATAGTTGTATTTGGAAATGGATCTGTAAGCACAATATCTGGAATTTCTTTTCTAACATAAGTTAGGGATTTTATTTTCAAAATATAACTTCAAAGAACTGTAAAGAAAATATTTGACCTAACTATATTTAACCTAAGATGTTTGTAATTCAAATTAGTCCAGCCATTTGACAAATTAGATTGATGATACTTTCACCTACAAAATCATAGGGAATTAAGTTGAAACTGCTGTACTCATAGTAATAACACATATTTCCATTCTATAATGAAAAACAGTGCCTTGGAGTAGAGTTGCTTTAGGCTCTTCCAAAGTGGAAATTTTTTTCGTAAACATAGTTTATTCAGATACAAAGGACAGATTCAACTTCTGCATTGTTGGTACAAGAAGCTCTATGAACTGGTTGTCAAGAGAAGCAACTATAATAGGTAAAATTATTTTTTTTAAAGAACCACTTAAAATTTCTGGAAAGTATCCTAAAGGTATACAGTGATCAAAGAAATCTTTTCTCAACAAATCTATTAAATATTGGTTAAAAATACAAAAAAATAAATAAAAACAACTAGAATCTGTGGCACTTGAGCCACTACCTACTCCATCCTTCCCACATTCAGTTCATAAGACAGATGTGGCTAAGAAAATGGAGTTCTCCTACCCCCAGCTCCCAGACAGAGTTGCTATATCTCCCTGGGAGACACAGCCCATTAGAATTCCTTTCTTTCCTAGATTAATGCTGCACAATGGAATGAGATTTAAAAATCAGCAACACAAAGAAATATAGAAATTAAACAATGCACATGTACAGAAATTAAACACACATGTGGAAATTAAATAATATACTCCTAAATAACCAAAGAGTCAAAGAAGAAACCATGTGACAAATGAGAAAATAATCAAAATGAAAGATAATGACCAACCACCATTCCAGTGACAAAGCACTGTAAGCAGTGATTAGAGGAATTTATAGTAATGAACACATGCATTGTAAAAGAGAAAGCTCTCAAATGTATTATCAGAGCTACCACCTTAACACAGTATAAAAAGAAAAGCTTATTAAACCTAAGATAAGTAATGAGATAATAAAAATTAGACTGGAGAAAAATAACCAAAAAATTCCATAAAATGAAAGAAATTGAAATTTGGTTCTTTGAAAATATCAATAGAACTGATTAATTTTTATCAAAACTGACTAAGAGCTGGTGTGGTGGCTCACTCCTGTAATTCCAGAGACTTGAGTTCCAGAGACAGAAGGATCCCAAGTGTGGGCCAACCTGGGCAACTTAAGTGATGACCTAAGCAACTAAGTGAGATCTTGTCTCAAAATTAAAAATAAGGTATGCAGCTCAGGGGTAAGGTGTTGTGAAGTCCTGTGTCCAATCTCCAATACCAGAAAGGGAAAAAAACAGGGTATGGTCAAAAAAATTTTAAAGTGCTGGGAATATAGTTCAGTGTTGGTGTGTACCCGGGTTCAATTCCCAGTAAGAAAAGAAAAAATGACTAAGGAAAAAAAAAAATCAAATTGCTGAAATCAGGAATGAAGGAGGGGTCACTACTACTGACTTCACAGAAATGAAAATGATCATAAAAGGATATGATGAACAACTATTTGTAAACATGTTAAATGAAATAGAAAAATTCCTAGAAAAATAAAAAGTGCTAAAAGTAATAAAAGAATAACTAAAAAACTGAAAAGACCTATAATAAGAGATTGTATTCGTGATTTTAAAGTTTCCCACTGGGCTGGGAAGTGTAGCACAGTTGTAAAGTGCTTGCCTACCCTGGGAGAGCCATGTTCCACCCTTAACACCAAAGAGGAAAAAAATGAAAATGAAAAAAAAACTATGCACAAATAAATGCTAGGCCCAGATGGTTTCACTATTACATTCTACCAGGTAGACAGGTAGAGCTGGGGTTATAGTTCAGGGGTAGAGTGCTTGCCTTGCATGCGTGAGGCACTGGGTTCAATTCTCAGCACTGCATATAAATAAGTGAAATAAAGGTCTATTGACAACTAAAAAAAATTTTTTTAAAATTCTACCAGGTATATAAAAATAATGGTTATCACCTGACGCAGTGGTGCTCACCTATAATCCCAGTGGCTCAGGGGCCTGAGGCAGGGGAATCACAAGTTCAAAGCCATCCTCAGCAACTTTGAGGCACTAAACAACTCAGTGAGACCTTGTCTCTACATAAAATACAAAATAAGGCTGGGGATGGGCTCAGCAGTCGAGTGCCACTGAGTTCAATTCCCGGTACCCAAAATAAATAATAATAATAGTTATCAGTCCTTCTGAAAATCTTCCAAAATAGAAGAGCAGGAAAACCCCATAATACCCTTATACCAAATGACACAGTGATATCATAGGAAAACTACAAAACTACATACCTAGTGATATAAATGCAAAATACCTCAATAAATGAATCCATCTCTCAATTGACATTTATTCTAGCTATTAAATGATGACCTAACATTTGAAACCAATTAGTGTGATCCATCATTCCTATAGTTCAAATATGGTTCATCACTCCTGAAACTCATGTTGAAATTGAACCCATTATGAGGTATTAACAGGGTGGAAACTTAATCTTAACTATGATGTTTAGAGGTAGAGCCTATGGGAGGGGATTAAGAGTGATATCCTCATGATTGAATCTTGGTGGCTTTATAAGAAGAGGTGAGAGACCAGAAAAGACACAGACAGACATGTACATTCCCTGTGTTTTGCCACGTGATACCCTTCATCAACTCCAGATTTTGTGAGCATGGAAGTCATTACTAGATGCAGCCTCTTGGTCCTGGACTTCTAGAACAGAATCAAATTAAGATTGATTTGACTTTCTTATCTGAACATCCCTTTCCTCGCAGAAGTAAGTTAGCTCCATGTGACGTTCTTGAGACAATAATCATGATGAGCCTGCTCCTACTATCTGACATTTATTCTTTTTATTTTTTTTTTATTTTTTAGTTGCAGATGGACACAACACCTTTGTTTCATTTATTTTTATGTGGTACTGAGGATCAAACCCAGTACCTCACATGTGCAAGGCAAGTACTGTGCCACTGAGCCACAGCCCCAGCCCTTTATATTTATTCTTAACTCAAGTATGAGGTAAGACTTTTCTTAAAGCAAGAGGCAGTGCAAGAAAATTTGGAGGTGGTGCTACTTGAACAGGTTGCTTTGAAATGCAACTGCTTCCTCTGCCTTTACAAAGGCTAACAGTTACTCCTAACACTTGTTCTCACCCTCTTTACCCCAGAATCTCTTGTTAAATTTCTTCACATTTTTCACACCCTCTCCAATCCCAGCCTGAGTGTTCCCTAAGGCTTTTTATGTAGGTACATGATTTATATTGAAGGGTACATCAGGATGTGTTTGGGAGTTGAGAGAGCACTGGAATGAACTTGAGAGCTCTCTTCTGTGTTTCTAGGGGTCTCGAATAACTCATTGTCCAGGTGCCCAAACAACTCTACTGGGATAAGGAAGCAAGTCCTACTTCTTTAATCTACAATTGGGTTTTATAACTGGATCTTCTGCCCTAACTCAAGAGTGTTGATACCATCCTAATTGGATACTTTCTAATGCCAGAGGAAAGTATTTTGAAGGATTTCAATGACTGCTTTTTGTATCTTTCTTTGCCTTGCTATGTCCACAAATTGAGCATTGTGACTCTCTCCCCCATTTCATGTGGATGCATATATATGTGTTATTTCATCATGAAATTTTGTCCTATGCATTTTTTCAAATATCTAAAGTCAGACATTATCTATAGTGTCCCCAAAGAGATATTCTCTATTCTGTATCAGTAAGTTTACATTTCACAGCCCTTTTCCAAATTAAGTGTAATTTTTTTCCATCACTGCTGATTTTCACTTATATTATTTTGCCCTCTGGAGAAATTCATAACTTCTGATTGTGAGCTGCCTAATATGGGGCAATATTGAGAATATATAAAATGTATATGAATTAGCATTGAACCATAAAAATGCCCACTTAATTCATCTCAGAGTTCTCAGGTATTTTCTACATTCCTGAGAAGGAAAAAAAAAAAGGATCTAAATCATAAGCAGTGAACAGATTCTTGCTAGAGAAAGGGCCACTTCTATACTTTAGCAAGAGAGGGACAAATGTGGGTTAAGTTTCAGCTAAGGTGCAAATCTGTGGTGGAAATGTGTAAATTTCCTATCTACTTAGATATTAAGGGATTAAGAGATCAAGTAAACTTTTGAACATAAGTGAGGTATAAAATATGAAGACAGGGCTGGGGTTGTGGCTCAGTGGTAGAGTGCTTGCCTAACACATGTGGAGCCATGGGTTCAATCTGCAGCACCACAATTAAAAAATAAATGAATAAAATAAAGCTATGAAAAAAATATGAAGAGGGACTAGGGAGATTAACACATAGGGAGGTTTTGTCTCCAAAATCTGGATAAACACGCGTTAGGGAGAAATTGTCTGTTTGTCAAACAATGTTAGGAACCCATCTGATACTTGATCATGAAAGGAAAGTTAAATGAGAAAGACTGTGTACATGTTTCTTTTTAGTATAATCCAGTTGCTTTACCATGGTGAAAGAAATAGCAGAGTTAATGCTCAGCAGAGTTTAGATTTACTAAGTAAATTTTAAAACGGTAAAGGGACAAAGTTTGTTTAAGTCATCTTTTTCACTGCTGTGCTCAAAAGACCTTACAAGAACTATTAGAGGAAGAAAAGTTTATTTTGGGGCTCATGATTTCAGAGGTCTCAGTCTATAGACAGCCAACTCCATTCCTTGGGGTCCAAGATGAAGCAGAACATTATGACAGAAATGTGTGGCAGAGGAAAGGAGCTTGGAATATGGCACCCAGAAAGCAGAGAGACATAGCTCTGCTCAACAAGGAAAAGATATATACCCCTTAAGGCATACCCTCAGTGACCACCTCCTGCAGCCACACCTTACCTGACTACAGTTACCATTCTGTTAATCCCTATCAGAGGATAAATTCACTGATTGGTTCAGGGATCTCATAACCCAATCATTTCACCTCTAAACCTTCTTGCAGTGTCTTAAACATGAGCTTTTGGAGGACACCATATATCTGTACAACAACATTCTAACTCTGGCCCCCAAAAGTTTATGCCTATCTCAAAATGAAAAATATATTTAGTCTACTTTTAAGAGTTCCTATAGTCTTAGCAGTTCCAGTATTGCCCACAAGTCCAAGTCCAAAGTCTCATTTGAGACTCAAGGCAAACTCTCAGCATGAACTCCTGTAAAAATAAAAAATAAGTTACATGTATTCATTATATAAAGGCACAGAGTAAACACTTCCACTCCACGAGGGAGAAATAGGAGCATAGAAAGAAGGAATGGGAGCAAAATCCACCTGGGCAAACAAGTCCTGTAATTCCATGTCCTTCACCTGGAGCACATGGCATTGTGATGTTCTTTCCAAAGTGTTTGTTTAGCTCTGCCCCTGTGGCTTTGCTGGTTGCAGTCCATATGGCATCTCTCTTGGTTTCTCGGTGCTCGATTACTGCAACTTTCCACTGTACTGGTGTTTCTTAATCTCATATGTACATGGAAGCTTTGGTTTCCTCCTAATATCTCCATGAATTGCCTTCTCGGGGCAGCCTGCAGGAACTCCAACTTTGTTGTACTTTGCCTGGCTTCCCAGGCATTCCTTTTAAATCTTGGTGGAAGCCTCCATGAACTGCTAACTCCAGCATCCTTCATTCCTGCAGAATCAGCACCACCTGGTTGCTGCCAAGGTCTGCCTCCATCTGCCTTCATCTCAAGCAACAGCCAAGCTACTAGGGAGCATGGTTGCTACAGCCTCTGAGTGCTTGGGTGGCTGAACATGTTGAAAAAATTTCCTACACCCCTCTATGTAGGAAAGGTGCACCACTGGTCAAAGAAAGTTTTACCTTTACACCATTGAGCCTGAAATGGGTGTGATCTTGCCAATTTCTGAGATGTCCTCAAACCATCTTTCTTATTGTCTCTATTCAAACTCTTTAGCATTGCTTTATTTGCTGTAATATCTTTAACAACCACACGTTCCTTAGCCACAGTTTTATGGACAAACTGCAAGTTTTTCAAACAATTTTGCTTTGCTTTCTGCTCCTGAATATCATAATAAACTTTCCAGCAATATCCATGTTATCAACTGAATACTATGTTGCCTAGAAATTCATTTCACCAGATTAAAAATAAGTCCATTGCATTTAAATTCAGCCTCACAGAAAGTGTCAGGACACGGGAAAACTGCAGACAACTTCTTAGCCAGAACATAACACAAATGCCCTCTAGTTCAATTTCCAAGAGTCCTCTTCTTCCTCCTCTGAAACCTCATGAGCCTTGTTTTTACTATGCACAGTCCTACCAGCATTCTGGTCTTATTAGTTCCCACCAGAATCACCCATTATAAGCTCTCTTTACAATAATTTAATTCTTTTCCAGATTGTATCACTAAACTTTCCAGAATTCCTCCCAGAAATTCCAAAAGGCTCCAAAAGCTTCTGAACCACATGGTTAAGATTGTCCCAGCAGTGACTCCACTTCTGTGTACCAATTTCTATTTTACTCAGATTTTTTACAGCTATGACCAAAATACCCGACAAGGACATTTAGAGGAGGAAAATTTTATTTGGTGCTCATGGTTTCGGAGGTCACAGTCCATAGACAGCTGGCTCCATTCCTGGAGGCTCAAGGTGAGGTAGAACATCATAGCACAAGTGTGTGGTGAAGGGAAGTGGCTCAAGACAACACACCAGGAAGCAGAAAGAGACTAAGCTCAGCTCACCAAATATAAACCCCAAGGCCATGCCCCCAATGTCCACCTTCTCCAACCACACCCTACCTACTTTCAGTTTCAACTCAGGTAATTTGTATCAGGGGATTAACACATTGATTTAGTTAAAGCTAACATAATCCAATCATTTCACATTCAAACCTTCTTGCATTGTCTCACACATGAGCTTTTGGGGAATACCACATATCTAACCATAACAAAGATGTAGGACAGCATGGTCTAACACACATAATGTACGCCATACATGTGATTTTGAGATATTTTGCATTCTGATTTTATGTTAAGTTTCTAAAGTAATAAATATTTAAAGTGCTAATTATGCTAATTATTCTAAATGGAACGTACACAACATATAGGTAAATATATCAGTGTGTGCTACCTTATAAATATGTACAGTTATGTCAATAAAAATAATATAAAAATTAGGGTTGGGTATGTACCTCAGTGGCAGAGCACATGCCTAGCATGTGCAAGGTCCAAGGTTCAATCTCCAGTACTGCAAAACAAATAAACAAAATAAAACTTTTCAGCTCAGAAGCCTGAGACAGGAAGATGGTGGGTTCAAAGCCAGCCTCAGCAAATTAAACAGGCCCTAAACAACTCAGCAAGACACTGTCTCTAAATAAAATATAAAAATGAGCTGGGGATGTGGCTCAGTGGTTAAGTGACCCTAGGTTGAATCCCCAGTACCAAAAACAAAACAAAACAATTTTTAAAAAAAAAATCAAATGTACTTCAAACTTAACAGAACATCTCAATTCAGATGCAAAATTTTCATGATAAAATATTTTTTATTTACCTAAATCAAGTTGAGTTGCCTAAAATTTGGTTACCTAAAATTCATTGTTAAAAAAAGTTGATAGACTTATCTAAGTTGCCTGGAGCATATTTTAAAGTTTTCCAGTAACTGAATCAAATATATCAAATTTTTAAATTTAGAATTAATTTATAAATTAAAAATCATTCTTCTTTAGCCCTTGGCATCTATCGTTCTGCTTCCTTAATCATACTAGACACATTTTAAGTATTCAGTAGCTACATATGTCTACCATTTTGAACAAATCAGTTTTCAGTATTGGACATTGAATCTGAGATTTCTATAGCAGAAAGGAGGTCACTGAGAATGAGAACATAATGGTATCATTGGATTGAAATTCTAGATGATAAAATAACTGAGAATGTGAGGAATTTGGATTAGGGCATGGATAAGTAAGAAGTTTTAATGAGAGAAGGAGGCATATTTTAGAGGTGAATATATCACTTATGATTACAATGTCTGGAGTGTAGCAACAGGAATCTTGGCTGAAGTGGAATGAGAATTGTGGATGAGGATCAATGGAATTAAATATGGCAAGGAACTAAAGGCACAGAACTTTGGCAGGGTCACCTATATAAATGTTTAAGTCAAGGTGGATGGTGACAAGAAAAAGGGAGGAGAGAGAGAACATGAGCCAATAGCCTAGATAAAGGAGAAATTTTGAGAAAGATCTTGGTAATGACTTCAAGAATAAGGGATCTGGGCATTTTTAATGAGGAGAGGATTAAATGGAGTCTGAAAATGTCAGAGGATACAGTGGTTCTTGTATCTATGGGAGAGCAAATAGGAAAAGGAGAGAAAAATTTAAGGATGGCATTAGAAAGTACAAATGTCAACCTAAGGCTTTTGTCAAAATTAAGTGCATAGTGACAAGCCAATATGACCTTGGCCAGCATCCCTTGAGGCCTTGAGAAAACACATGGTAGAGAGAGTAACAAAGCATCAAATAAAATATAGTTCAGATGTTCTAGGGATGAACATTGACTTGGAAAACTGGAAATAGAATCCATGAAAGATTTTACATGGCTGATATTAAAATATTTTTCAGTTGTAACAGGGAGACAAATAACAAATAAATGATCCAGTTTTGTTGCTGAATATCAGCTATGCTTTTTAGGAGAGTGATAAAGAGAGCCAACTTGGAAACCAGCATGAATAGTCATCTCTAACACTCACAGGGAAAATCTGCCTACACAAGTTGTGATCCTACCTAGGGACACAGCTATGTGCACAAATAAAAAATTCAGGTGGTTTTGTTAAATAGGATTTTTTAAATAAATAGGGCCTAACAGACAGTTGAGATAGCAGAGTCAAGACAGCTGCCTGCTCAAATATAAAGTGACATGGAAGAGTCCAGGAGCCAGCAGCTACATAAAGTGGGCCTAGACATAGGGTGTTCTGTACCCAAGCCAGTGGTAGTTTCCCTGAAGGCTTGTATTCAAGAAACTTTGAGATCAGGCTCTGAGATCAGTAAGGCATTGTTGGGGAAAATTAAATTGCCACCAATGAGGCTTCAGGAAGATGAAAGCACATTTAAGACTTCCTTCTACCAGTGCTTTGCTGTTTCCTGAATCCATTCCAGAACTCTGTTCCATGGTCATTCCATGACCATATTGGTATCCTCTGGTTGTGCTCATATGGTTCAAACCAAGTAACAATCGTAGTAGAATACCTCCCACATGAATGTCCCAAATTGTGCTCATTCTTCCAGAGGACATGTTTGTAGGTCTCACTATGTGAAGTGTTCTTAAAGTATAGGTTTCCCACAATAAACACATATCCCGACAACTCAGTAGACATGAGATCCACCTTCTCTCTGTATGTCCTCTCTGTATGTCCTCCCTTACTATCATCTCAGTGGCATTGGTAGTCCACTAGGTAGTTCAGTGGAGTAGGAGTTCCACAGAATATTTGCTTTCTAGAATAAGCAGTAAGCACTCAGCAGATGCCTCACAAGCAGGGAGTCTTCTTCCCCAGCCACATGTAAGCAGAATCCCAGGAACCTCTGGACAGACTTCTCCCTGGCAAGAAGAAGTTAAATAACTTGCCCACAGACACAAAGTACATGAGTATCAGATTTAACACAAGGAGGTCTGATTCCAGAGCCCAGGCTCCTGAGATATATACCAAGAAAAAAATGCCTGAGCCCAGTATGGGCCTGTCAGCCTTGAAGAACATGAAGGGATGGGATTGGGAGGATTTATGCCTCAGAAAAGAGGTGCCAGTGGGAGAGGATAACTTGGAGATTCCCTGACTTTAGCATTACATGAACCACTAGAACACTGAACTCTAGGGAACCCACAGGGATAGTCAGTTAAGGACATTTATCCATGCATTACTTAGCATCTATTTTCCCCAGTATTTCACAAATAAAAAGGTCTTTTAAAACTAAAGAATGTAGCCATCATGACTGTAATCTGAGTGACTTAGGAATCTGAGGGAGGAGGATCACAAGTTTGAGGCCAGCCTAGGTAACTTAGCAAGACCCTATTTCAAAATTTAAAAATATAAAGAGTTAAATTTGTAGCTCAGTGGTAAAACACCCTCAGGGTCAATCCCTAGTACAAAAATAAATAAATAAAAATTTTAAAATAGACTAAAGTCTGCAAAGGACAACATCTCAAAATCAAGGACTATCTTCTAAATTAAGAAGCACCATATTGGCTGAATTTTCCTTTATTTCCAAGGACTGAGAAACTACAAAAGTGGAGCATGGACAGTACCCAGAAAAGGCTTGATACCCAGCCAGAGATCATGGCATGGTAGTTGCTTTTCTTTATACTGACCTACAAGAGTAGAGGGGAAAGTAACTGCTGTCCCAGGCAGTCCATCAATGTTATTTGATTCACCTATATGCCCACTACCTTCATCTCCCACACCAGTGGAAGAAGGTTCTTTTTATTTGGGAAACAAGGGGCCATCCTATAGGCCCCTAGGAACACTAAGGTATAATGTTTAACTGACACTGATTTTTTTTTTTCCAAAAGATACCAGGTGGCAATAGTGCCAAATGCTTCCTGGGTACCTGTCTAACTCACCCTTCCTCTTGAAGACTTGCTCATAACCAACAGCCCTTGAGGAAATCTAGGCTAAGAGTCTCAAATTGAGACCAGCCTGCAATGAAGTGACAGGTAAAGGGGAAGATGTGCTTAGGAGGGTTTCCTGCTGCAATGATGCCTATGCAGGAAAGTCTAACTGCACAGAAATATTGAAAGTAAAGATGTAAAACTTGCAGAGAAAAGTAAAAGCCAGGAATGTGGGGATCCCAGAGAGTGAAAAATGAGGAAGCCAATTCTGATCTCTAATTGGCTGCAGCAGGAAAAGCTAATTGGCAGAGAATGGAATGAGCAAAGAGATAAGCTTGATAAGAGACCTCAAGGCCAGAACATATGGTGGTTCCTTTTAGTTCTTGATTTTAGTGTCTCATGGGGCCAGCTCGATATCCTGCTCTTGACTTCTGAACCATATCTTCATTCCATTCCAATAAATTCTCCCTTTGTTCTGAACCATTTTGAAGAAGACTCAGATTCTATCTCCACGAAGCTCTGGTGAGACCAGGCAGGATGTGAGATCTGCTTCAGGGAGGAGGAAATGTTGACCCCCACCCCACACCTTCTAGACTAGCCAGGCCTGGAGCAAGAGAACAGAATGAAGAAGGAATATGCAGGTTTCCTGTGTGATGACAGGTAAGAATATACCTACTAAGACTAAGTCCCCTATGTTTATATTATCATCCCCTGGTATGGTCATTTATGCCTGGTCTTCTGGGTAAAGGTCATGGTCACATCATCAAAGTTCAGTGACTGTTAGAAAATTTTTAAAAAGGAGCATGAATGTTGGCCTCATGTTCACACTATAAAAATAAGAGTCTTATAGTCATACAAAATGATTTGGGAGTGACCCAAAGTTATAACCACTGTGTACTTCCTGAGGGCCTACCTCAGTGTTGGGCTTACGGGGGGAATCAGATGCCACCTTTGAGCAGAATGCAGTTGTGTTAGAGTGAATAGTCTTCTATAGAGGAAGGATCTTTATTGAACAATGAAAAGACAATGATAACCATGTGTTCCCTGTGAGGAGCAGACAATAAACACTCTAGGATGTCCAAACAAAGAGGGAATCATGAGAATGGTAGTCATAATACCAATAATTGGTAGCAGCAGCAGTTGGTACTGAGCATTACTGGTTCTCATGGTGTGTCTGACTCTGTGCTAAGCATTTCTATGCCATATTAAAGTGATTAAGTGACCCCAGCTCTGGAGCCAGATTGCCAGGTTTGCATTCAGCACTTGACTCTGGAACTTGCCAGCTGTGTCACCTTGGGAAAGTCACAACATTTCTCTAAGCCACCATTTCTACATCAGTAACAATAGCAGGTCCCATTTCACCAGGTTTTTGTGAGAATCTGAGAATATATTCAAGAGGCAGACATTGGAATGTGAAGCATTTGTATGTGCTTGGTGGGGTTTTCCTTCTTTCTTTTGTCCCTCCCACAGCCTGGGAATTAAACACTGTTATAATTTCCAGGTCACAGTCAGTGACTTCAGGCTTAGAGAGCTCTAGCACATCACCCAGAGCCACATATTTAATAAGCAGAGATCTGAAGTCAGGTATGTGTTATTCAGGGTCTGTGTGTGTAATTACTATACTTGTCCATCACCACAATGAGGGTGGGATGGACATCCTGCACAAGATCATACAGGCCCTCCCCTGCCTCCTTGAACAGCACATGTCTTTCTCTGCAGCATTCACTCTGCCTAAAATCCCTTCTATGCCCTTATCATCCCTAAGGCTGCCTGCCAGAGAGAAACCTGGTCTCCTTGATAAATTGACTTTAGATGTCACCACCCACACCTCCCCAGTACACTGTAAATGTTGTAGTTAAAAGTAGAGGCTCTGGTGGTAAACATGCTAGTTTTGAGTTTCTCCTACTTAAAGGTATGTGACCCTGGGCAGTTATTTTATTCTCTTTAAGCTTCAAGTTCCTCTTTAGTGAAGTAGGAATAATAATAGAATCTGATTCTAAGGAGGTGAGAGTTAAATGGGGTGATATACAGTAAATGCCCCTCAGTGTATGGCTTAGTGAAGGCCAGCTACTTTGGTTGTTTTGTTATTAGTTAGTATTTTTCCTATTTGCTTCCACAACAACCTGGAAAATGCCAACTTAGCCCACATTCTCTGCTCTTGTAATTGTGCCAAATTCTTTGCACAAAAGTGCCAAATCAAGGGCAGGCACAGGCAGGGGTTATTTTAGCTAGATCTGCCAGGAAAGGCTTCTCCAAAGATAGGATATTTGAACAGAGCCTGGAAGGATGTGAAAGGGCAGCCAAGGAGAGATCTGGTAATAGTGTCCCAGTCAGAGGAACTCTACAGGCAAATCTGGGAAGAGCTTGGCATGTTCAAGTCAATGTGGCTGGAGGCAGTGAACTAGGAAAGAATGGAAGGAAACAAGATCAGAAACGGTCCCCCTGGAAGAAATTCTGGACTAGGGCTGGAGTTGACCACTGCTCCATTCCCCAAGGACCCCAACTGTGGATGTGAGGGCATAAGCAGACAATAACGGCCCAGGAGAGACTTGTCCCTGGTCCAGGAGATGCTTAGTTCTGGCCTGAGTGAGCCCCACTGTCCAGCACCCAGCCCACAGATAATCACAGCCAATCAGAACCCCACACCCGCAGGAATTGATGGTTGTCTGGTGTGTGTGTGGTGTGTGTGTGTGTGTGTGTGTGTGTGTGTGTGTGCGTGCGTGCGTGCGTTAACAGCTTTATTGAGGTATAATTTACATGCCCTACAATTCAACATTTAAGGTGTACATTTAAGGTGTGTTTTACTCCAACAGTGCAGCCCTGGACACAACCTAATTTTAGAGCATGTTCATCTCCTTAAAAAGAAATACAATGTAGAAATGGTCCCCCAGTAAGATAAGTGTATTGGCTTTAGTTTCAGTGTGAAAGGAGCAATATTCCCTCACCAGACATTTACTGAGTACCTGTTACAGATCCAGAGCTGCTCTAGGCCTGGAGATAGAGCACAAATAGAAGCTCACATTCTGCATTTGACAGATCATCCTTGAGGAACTAAATAAAGGAGCAAGAAACTGTCAGAAGGACCTTTGGTTTCTGAATACAACAAAATAATAGTGAGGAGGTCAGAGAAATTGGGGTAACGTTCCATGAGGAAACCAAGAAAGAATTGCTGGAGTAGGACATTAGAATAAGCCTAGAATGAAGTGAGACATTGAGCCAAGTGGACCACAAATGAAAAAATAAGGTACATTCTGATGGCAAAGAGAGTAAAATAGGTTATCTGCTAGAGTATAACCGTGACCTAGTATGTGTTCACATCCACAGGGACAACAAGCCCCTGTATATTATTGTCACTGAAAATTGTAACAGATTCATACTTCAAATCTAAGTAAATGTCTTCCATAATAAAACCTAATCACAACTATCTGTGGCAAGCTAGCTCCATTTGTTAAAAGATGGCAACTATAAAAATAATTTCAATGCATTCTTGGGTTTCAGGCTATACAGGGCCCTCTTTGCCCTATCAGGCCAGGAATTCCAAAGCATTTACTTCACCTCAGCTTTGTTGACAGGGTGTCCTCTCCTCCCTGTCCCCTCAGGTTTGAGGCCAGATAAACCTACAGGTTATATTCCCTTTAGGGTGAGCCGCTAGCTCAGACCCAGAGGCATAGCCTTCTGGGTAGTTCCTGTCCTGATCCCTTCAATTTAGGGCTTCACACATTTCTCCATGGCAATAAGTAGCACCTTAATTTGTGGTAGGAAGTCCTGTGAATGAGCATCAGCCTTCAAAATTGGATGCACAGATTTCCATGGCTAGCAGGGGAAATTCCCAACCCTGAGAGGTTTCCACAAAGCAATCAGTGTTCTGGAGCATAGGGTCGGGGACTTCTGATGTTCACAACCTATAAACTAAATCTCACCCCTTGCAGGCTATATGTTTCTGGGTAAGTGACTTCATAATTTTTCTGGGTAAGTGACTTCATAATTTGGAAAATCAAGGTCCAAGATCTAAAATGAAACAAACAAAGAAACAAACAGACAAACAAAATCAGTAGTAACTCCTTTGCAGAGGCTTTTTGAAGTAACACTGAACATTCTTGTGACTCACTGGTTTCCAAATTTCCAAATTATGGCCCCTGTACCAGCATCTGCAGCACCAGCATTACGTGTGAAATTGTTGCAAACACAAAGCTATTTGGTCCCACTCAGATGTATTAAACCAAAAATTCTGGTGATGAGGCCCAGAAATCTGTACCTTAACATGCTTTGTGGATTTGGATATTCATTCAACCTTGATAACTAAGGCTCTAAATCAATGTCTGGAGACTAAATGGAAAAATATTTCTACTTATCTCAAGAATAAAGTCTCACACATGACACTAAAAACAAATCAGTAGTTTTATTATTGATATCATCATCACAAGGTTCTTCCAAAAAGGAAGGTTCACTTGAAGAAAATGACAATATTTAAGCAAAAGAAAAGATATAGAAATGTATTAGTGGTCATAGAAAAGAATAACAGGAGTATGATTGTCCAATAACCCAGTGAGGTCCATGCACTAAAGGAACTTCTTCAGAGGGGAGAGGGAGATGAATGTGATGATTTTGAGGAGCTGTTAATATATACTGGTAGATATAAATGGACATGGAGACAGAAACTAGATTGTGACACTTTGGAATTTAATGAGCCCCAAAAGCCGACATTTTCTTGTAACAGAGTCAATCCAGGTGTAGTTACATTCCTGTTTGCTTTTTTGGAGATCTCACCATAAGGATGGAAGGCAATTGTGTTCCCTTTTGCTAGTCTAGTCTTTTTTTTCTTCTTTTTTTCTTTTTTTTAGAAGCCATGAGATTTCAGATTCTTTTTTTAAATTTATTTTTAATTCAAAGTTGTTGTATTTATAATAGTAGTATGCATTATAATTCATAATAAACAGATAGAGCATCTTTGTACAAAACACTGTTTGTATACAATGTATATTCGTACTATTCAAACTTCAATCATGCATTTAGGATAATGACATCCATCTTATTCAACCACCTTTTCTTTTTTACCCTCCATCCCCCCTTGCTCGCTTCCTTCCCCTCCCTCCCCTTTGACCTTTCTAGCATTCCTCTAATCCTCCTATGTACCCCGACCCGACACCACTGTGAATCAGCCTCCTTATATTAGAGAAAACATTTGGTATTTGGATTTTTTAGACTGACTAACTTCACTTAGCATTATATTCTCCAACTTCATCCATTTACCTGTGAATGCCATTATTTTCTTTTCTTTTTTTTTAGATTATTTATTTACTTATTCATAATGCACAAGTATATCATCTTTTTACATACAACTGCTTGTATACAAAGTATATAAGTACCATTCAGATCTTTAATCATGCATTTATTGTGTATATGTACCACATTTTCTTTATCCATTCATCAACTGAAGGACATCTAGGTTGGTTCCACAATCTAGCTATTGTGGACTGTGCTGCTATAAACATTGAAGTGGCTGTGTCACTGTAATATGCTATTTCTAAGTCCTTTGGGAATAGACCCAGGAGTGGGATGGCTGGGTCATAGGGTGGTTCCATTCCCAGTTTTCTAAGAAATCTCCATACTGCCTTCCATAACGGTTGCACCATTTTGCAGTCCCACCAGCAATGTATGAGTGTGCCTTTTTCCCCACATCCTCTCCAACATTTATTGTTGTTTGTGTTCTTAGTAGCTGCCATTCTGACTGGAGTGAAATGAAATCTTAGAATTGTTTTGATTTGCATTTCTCTAATTGCTAGAGATGTTGAGCATTTTTTCATGTATTTTTTGATCAATTGTATATCTTCTTCTGAGAAGTGTCTGTTCAGTTTCTTGGCCCATTTATTGATTGGGTTATTTGTTTTTTTGGAGTTAAGTTTTTTGAGCTCTTTATATATTCTAGAAATTAGTGCTCGAGACAATATGCCTAGTAGAAGAAAAAGTAAGCTCCAATTTCCAACATGTCGAATTAGGCCCCAAGTTCCTTAATAAGAATCCTGTAGTGCAAGAATTAATACCAAGAATCAATGAATGGGATAGATTTAAACTAAAAAGCTTCTTATCAGCAAAAGAAACAATCAGTGAGTTGAATAGAGAGCCAACTATTTGGGAACAAACATTTAGTACATGCACATCAGATAGAGCACAGATTTCTAGAATTGCTAGTCTAGTCTTAATGCAGATAAGGGAATTTCAGAGAAAGCCTCTTGTGATTCCAGAGGGAGGGGCAACACAGACAAGGTTAGAGGGACCTTGATTCAAAGGCAGCTCCTAAGGCCTCTCAGCATGTCAAAACACCAATCCTTGAGGTATCATTTTCTGAGCCCCAACAGTGCTATGAGAGCATATTTCAGTGATGCCTCCTTGCAGAGACAATGGCACTATTTGTCAAAACAGGAGTGTGTTGACTGCCTGACTCAGCAAGTAGCCTCATAGGTAATGATTAAAAATTTTACACAAAAGCACACATTTCTACCATTTGACATATTTATTAAAAAAAAAAAAACAACAACAACAGCACACAGGGTGGGGGCGTTACAAAATACAAGTAGGCCTCTTGACACATTCTCACAGGCCACATAATTCAACCCTTGGAGACCTCAGGACTAAGTGCTCTCAGGTCCTAGTGGAGACAAGAGATGACATGATTTCAAGTTCGTAGCATAAAATAAGTCACTATTTATCACAAATTCCCCAGAATAACTCTATGTTAGACAGATTTCTATCTCTGTGACAAAATATGTGAGAAAAACAACTTAGAGGATGAAATATTTATTTTGGCTCACAGTCTCAGAGGTTTCAGTTGGTGGTGAGCTGGCTCCATGGTTTTTAGGCCTATGGGGAAACAAAAACCTCATGGCAAGAGGGAATGGTGGAGGAAAGGTACTCAGCTTATGGCAGCTGAGAAGCAGAGGGGGTTCAGGGATAGGGATAAGATATACACTTCCAGGGCACACCACCATTGACTCACTTCCTCCTGGCCCAACCTATGTCCGTTGGCTCAAAGTCACCAATTCCTAGGCTCATCAACATATATCAGACTATCTTCTAAACCTACAGCCCTTAAGGCAGCACACCTCAAGGAACATAAGTGAGAAAATATAATGACAATTCTTAGTCCAATGCAAAGGAATGGTTGTCAGTGTGAGCTTTAGAGACAGATCAACTGGATTCAGATTACAGTGATGCCTCATAATACCTGCAGGAACTTGTACAAAGAGTCAACTTTGTGCTTGAATGTTCTCATCTGTCAAATAGAACTATTGTTGATTATCAAATCCTTTCATATGTTTCAAATGTTAAGTATCAATTTTACTATTCTGAAGATGAACTCTTGTTTTTTGGTGCAAATAAAGTTAAAAAGTTTTTAAATGTGGGTGGTTTTCCTGCTTTTTAATCACTTAGGAAACTGCTATAGTTAAGAATGTTGACTTTAAGCAAATGCTTAGAGGTATAGTAAGAATTTGTAACTAGTGAAATCCATAAGTTTTGAATTTCAACTATTATTAATTCAGAGAAATGTTTAAAGAACCAAAATGATCTCATAAATATGTCAGTTCTGGGGCTGAGTTTGTGGCTCAGCAGTAGAGCACTTGCCTAGTACTTGTGAGACACAGGTTTTGATCCTCAGCACCACATAAAAATAAATAAAGGAATTGTATCTATTTACAACTAAAACATTTTTTTAAATGTCAATTCTGGAGGGGGACCTGCAAAGGACAATTAGATGCCAGCTCTACCAGTAATGAAAGTGAGCTTGCTCAGGACCCTTCACTAGAGCATTGCATTATCCCTTTTGCCTAGAACTCAAGAAGGTAAGCCCTATTCTAGGCCTTGTCTGTTCCAGTAGCATAGTTGACTTTTCCCTTGCTCACAGGGAGTAAACATCAGGTCTTGCTAAGCCCACATGTTAGTAAATATATACCATTCTACAGCTCAGTCTCTAAACCCTGGTCTGGCTTCTTATTCATGATGGCCTTCCATTCCCTCAGATAATGGTCACAACTCACTGGGAACAAATGACCCATCCTCTCTGGAGACAGTCACAGAGATGTTAACTCCCTTTACTTACCTTCCAGCCAACAACAGGCCCATGTGAGCTAACCTGGAGATTCCTTCTCCTGTACCAGATACTTGGGCTACACCATGGTCCACGTCTGAAACACTCATGGATATCTCAGGTCAGACACTTCCTGGTATTGTCAGCCTGCTTGTCCAGCTCTCCATTACAAGTATACTCACACACACCCTCCAGGGACATTTCAAAATTAGTAGATCCAAAGTCCAACCTCTGTTTCTTCCTTACCAGGTATCCATTCTCCCAGCTATTCAGGAAAAAAAAAAAAAACTTAGTATGTTTCTTCACCCTTGCATTTTGCTCACAGCTATATCTGATACAACAGAAAAATCCTACAAGTTCTGTTAAGATCTATCCGAAATCTGATTATTTTCTCTGGTCTGCTGCTACTACTCTGGTCTGGAACCCCCTTCATAATTCACCTGGAGTCTATTGGAGTAGCTTCCTTGTTGGTCTACCTGCCTCCACCCTCATCAGTCTCCCATCTTTCCATTTTCCCATGTAACCCCTGGGAAATTTTTAAAATCCTAACCTAAATTCTGTTCTCAGTTCTCCATGACTTGTAGTGCCCCAGGAATAAAAACCTAGTTGTTCAGGTTGCTTTTCCTGTTGTGACTCCTCCCCTCACATCATATTCCCTGCAGGAACCAGGGAGACTCCAGGTTTTCTGAATGCTGCAGACACTGTCACACCTCCAAACTCTTGCACATACTGCTCTTTCAGCCTACAACTCTCCCACATCTACTCTCACTGGATGTAAGAAATAGAGACCCATATCAGGATCACCCTACTATCCTGGATGATGGAGAGTGGGCTGCAGGGATCTGAACAGTGGCCCTCATTTGAAGCTTTAGGTTCAGAAGTAGAAGTAGCACTGGGTAAGTGAGAGCCTACAATATGCAAGACTACCTACTCACACAGGATCCATCCACATGATTGAAAAAAAATCCGTTACCAGGATGGGACCCAGTTTCACTGTCCCCAGCATAGCTCCCACAGCAGAGTCACAGCAGTCAGGAGGTGACACTGCTCTCAGACCCACCTCCATACAAGAGAGACAACACATCTGATGTGACTGGGCTCCAGAGTCTCTGTCTGGGTGATCAAAGAAAGAAAAGATAAAAGAAGTGCCAAAGAGAACCAGAGGATGGTACCACCCTATCTACCTGCTGCAGGGTCGCTTCGCATGATTCTTCCTTTCTTACCAACATGGCTCTGTCTGAAGTTCTTTTTCTTTCATCTGTGACTGAAAATACTCACTTTCACAAAAGCAACTCTAAAGCCTCAAGTTACCTATATTGAATGAAGTAATTTATGAACTCCCAGATGCTTGGCTTTTCTTTGTGCACTGAAAACTATCATTACCTGCCTGTATAGTCAGGTACTGTGTTCCAACCCAGTGTAGCCAATATTTTGGTCAGGCTTCTTTTCCATTCCACTAGCCCCTAAGCATTGACTCACCCCACCCCCAACACACACACACACACACACACACACACAACACACACACACGATTAAGCAAGGATTAAGATGCACTTCATGTGTGGAGGGAGTGAGGACTTTTCTGTTTTTTCCATAGCTCCCCTAATGAGGATTGTAGAAGGGGATTTCCTTGGCCCCTCAAACTCAACCTGTACAAGGGAGTGATTGATTAGTACTCTTTCCTGTATCCTTTGTGGTCTTGTCTTTCATTTAATTAACTAACCCATAGGTAACTTTCACTCTCATTCAATTGTATAATCGGCCTCATCTTTTCTTGATGACAATCCACCCTTCCATTATGACATTAATTCATACCAATATTTAGAACATTGGGAAAATTATGAAAGATAATTTTGAACTTCAATGATTTCATTAAGAAACCTGGCATCTTCTTCTTTTGTCTTATCAAAAGCCTATCCAATGACACATCCACATTAATGCTTATAACAGCATAATTCACAATAGATAAATTATGGAATCAACCCAGATGCTCATGAATAGTGGAATGGATTACAAATTTGTGATGTATATGTGAGTTCTACTCAGTCATTTAAAAGAATGGAATTATGGCATTTGCCAGTAAATGGATGGAAATGGAGAATAGTATACGAAGTGAAATAGCCAAACTCAGGAACTCAAAGGTCAAATGTTTCTTGCATATGTGGAAGCTAGCACAAAATAAAGGAAAGGAAGAGGGCGGATAAGATTACATAAAGATCCAATCAAATATAAATTAATGGTTGTGCAAAGAAAGCCTATAGAATAGAGGAAAGAAACGAGAGAGAGGGAAGACAGGAGGGAAAAGAAGGGGATCATGAACTGACATTGATTTCCATGCATGTGTGAGTTTGTTGGGATGAAACCAACTACTATGTATAATCATGAAGTTCTAATAATAAAAAAGAAAAAAAATAAGCATAATTAAAATGTTGTATTACATATGCTCATTTGAATTATTACAATTAGTTATAGTTTTGTTATTAAAGTGATTGTCTCCTTAAAAAAAAAAAAAAAAAGCCTATCCATTCCCATTACCTCTCCTGGTCCTCAACCATCATTTTTTACAACCTTCCCAAGTCCCTTCATCTCCCTTGAATCCTTTGATCTGTCCCCCTTATATACTCCTCTCTCTTTCATTTTTCCAAATTGAATAGTTGTATTATAAGAGATGTTTATGGCTATAAAATTTGTGAGATATATGTTCATGACCTCTGCTAGTCTACTAAAAAATACTGTTGTATGACAATTCAAAACAATCAACCTCCCAGTTTTCTTTATAAAATAAATAGCTACTGTGAATAAAATCTATCATCAATAAAACTCTATTTTGAACAATATCATCATAGTTGAATAAATTTGTATGTAAGAAATACATGATACTTTTTTCAAGGAAAATCTAATTTTGTCCTAAAGTAAAATGACTAATATTTGCATAAAAGAAGGTATAGTACAATATCTAAATGGATATAAAAAAGTGTAAAGGAAATTTTTATTTGATTAGATCAGAGCTATCTAAGATATAATGGGTATTTTTTTTCAAAAAATAACTATAATATAAAATGATATATGAATGCAAAACTAGAGTTTTATTTTCTGTTAAAATGACATCTTCTTGTATTAGTGTTCTGCTTTTAATAAGAATTATCAATTTTTTTCTTCACCTTCCAAGCAATCCGACTAAAAGACATATATATAATGATTCCCTCTGCCTTATTTTGATTTCATCATGTCTTTAAATAAAGAAAACAGTCTTGTAACTTTTAAAAGATGTGCACACTTGCACATGCTCTTTCTCTGTCTCCCCACACACAGCCTATGTAAGGATACAGCAATTGCACAGCAGTGGCCTACATGTCCAAATGTAGGCCCCCACCAGATACTGGGTTCACCCTGAGCTTGCATTCTGAGCTTGCACTTCGAGCATCCACAACACTGAGAAATAAATATTTGTTGTTTAAACCACTCAGTCTATGAGAATTTTTGTTGTGGGAGCCCAAACTAACACATCTCCTGTACTTAATTTAAAATACTTTATTGTCACTTAAGTTAAATATATAGAGATGGGGTTATTACCCATGATCCTATATGATCACTTATTAAAACCTCCTGACACATTTCTACCTTAATTAAATTTTTGTTAATTTTTTGCAAGAAAAATAAAGATATCTGCAGGAGCCCTGTTTGGGGAGATGGCTTAAATTGCAGTTGACTACGGGCTTTGGACATGTTTGGGCATTGGCGCCTTCCGTAGTCTCACGGGACTTGGCCCGGGATCTTGCGAGACTTGGCCGGAGATCTCGAGGGACTAGAGCGAGATTACGGATGAGGTCTGCGCCATTTTGGAGGTTAGAGGAGCGTGGACGGCGTGTTGGGGTGTAGTTAGAACCAGAGAGAAAAGTTATCAGAATAAAGGGCTGTTTGTTTCCAGTTCGTCTCTAAACTTCTTCCCGCGGCTTCTTTGCTCCAAGCGGCCATCGCTTCAGGCAACAACAGATATCAAAATTATTCCAGTGTGTCTGAGGCATCATATGTTTTATATAGCATTAAGCATAAATCAAGCATAATTCCTCTTGAAACAAAGAATAATAAGCTAGCTTAGTAGGAAATAGAACAAGGATATTTCCCTGCTATCTACAATTGAGAAATGAGTCCTAAGGAAAACATGTATCAACATATAAGTGTATTTTATATTTTAGTATTAATTCTAGAAGACATTTAATTTAAATGCCACTCTTTTTATATTCCACTTAAGAAGGAAAGGATGCTTTTATAAATGGAAACAGTAAATAATAAATAAATATTCCCAGTAACAATGACAACAAAAAACCTCCTGACAACTTTTGACATTTTGCCTCCCCAAATCAAATCCTAAATGATATCTTTTGCATCTAAAACTGTCATTTGGGCTTCTCAAAGTGCCCCTGGAAAATTCCAGGAGACTAATTCTTTCATCTTATAAAAAGATGTAGCTGCCTGCTGCTGCCACTTGCAGCTACGATGCTGCTGGAGAAAATTCGGAGGCAGGATGGACATGAAAAAGTTCTTTTATTCTTCTCTCTTCTAACTTCTCTCTCCAGCTCCAACAACCTCTCGAACTCCAAACACCACTCCAACTCTCCTCTAACTCCAACCACACTAACTCCAACCACTCTAACTCCAACCACCATCACAACTCTAACTCTAACCAACACAGCCACTAACCCTCACCCGGTTAAATACATTTTGCTTTAACAAGGACAAGTGCTTACAGCTCGAGCTTACAGGTGCGTCACACAGTGTTCACAGGCATAAAAAGATTCTTAGATAAATGTATGAATATCAGGTGAAACTTGAACATCTTTTATGGCTCTCAGCTAAATGCAATCTTAGCTATCTCCTTAATTAGGGCTCCTACAAAAAGAGAGGTACTAAAAATATAAAGCTTATTTAACATAATATAAATTGCATGGAGACTGCTACAAAATCAGAAAATATGCTTAATCCTCTATATATCAACTTTACATGGATCAAATATTACTAATACAAATATTTAGACAAGTATACATAATTCATAGAGATTTATCTATGTCTCTGTTGCCCACAATGTGTTTCTGTTTTTTAGAGTCCTTGTGTTATATTGCTTGTTACAAAATAAGAACAATGTCCTAAGTCATCCCTTCAGTTACTGTTTTAAGTATTCAATTGACCAACTTTTAATTCTTTAATTTAAATCTAGGAGATTCTAGGCCAATGTTTTTAAATTAAGAATTTGTATCAACACTTTGAAGCTCTTTATCTCTAGTTCCTGTACTCAAACCACTCTCAGCCAAGAAATTAGAAACTCAGTTTTCTGAAACCAAGATCACTAATTTTGAATCCTACTGAAAGGGCCCTTACCCTCATTACCACTAATATTACTTTGGGCCTGTCTGTTATGTAATCATCAGCTTAAGTACTTTCCTCTTCCTAGTTGGATTGGATAACACCTCCATCAAAAGTGCCCATTCAGGGTTGGAGTTGTGGCACAGCGGTAGAACAGTAGAGCACTCGCCTAGCACATACATACCCTGGATTTGATCCTCAGCACCACGTAAAAATAAATAAATAAAATAAAGGTATTGTGTCCAACTACAATAATATATAAATATATATATATATATTTTTTAAAGGGCCCATTCATACTTCAAAATAAAACCCAAGACAATTATCTTTATGAACCCTAAATAGCCTCTAAGAAAACCATATCTGATAACTAGATAGCTTCATCACCCTTTTATCAACATTATTAATTAACATTATTAATAAAATAAATAACATTATTAGTACATGAGACCTTAAAGAAGTGATTAGGCCATGAGGGCTCCAAATCTCATGAGTGGATTTAATGCCTTAGTAAAAAGATTTTCAGGTATGATCTCAATCTTTCTTGCCCTCTCACCTTATTTTATATGAAAATGAAGCAAGATGGCTTGTCTGCTGATGCTAGCACCAAGACTCCTCAGCTTCCAGATCTGTGAGCCAATAAAATATTGTTCATAATAAATTACCCAGTCTCAGGTATTCTGTTATAGCAGCATAAAATGGGCTACGATATAACCGTACAAATTTCCTGCCATTGCTGGAACTTCTTTTAAAAGAAATACTTCTAAATGAAATGCCTTTGACAGTTTGATTTTAAGACACTTGCAGAGAATGTGGTCTGAGCGTTCTCCCCCTTGCAGCAGTCTTTTCAAATAAAGTTTTTCCATATGTAAGTCTAGTTTTATTATTTGCCAGCAAAATGAAGCTCTGGTGCAATATTCATTTCCCACAAAACAGCTATTAATTAATTATTTACTGTGCTTTAAGCCCTGCTATAGGTATATGGGAGACAACAGGAACCACAGAAACATAGACACATGCCTCAATGGACTTACACTGTAACACAGAAAGATGAAAGGTAAGCATTACCAATGAAATAAAAAGTTATGGTATATGTAGACTGAGGGATGTAAAGGTGGAGTGTCTTCCCTGAAAATTTACTAAGCCAAGATTGAAAGAAGTTCAGGACTGAAAATATGGGAAAATTTCAGGCAAAGGAAACAGCCTGGGCAAAGGCCCTAAATTGACATCAAATCTGAAATCTTCTGAAAAACCAAGGAGAATGGTACAACTGAAACCAGGTATGGCCAGTAACATTCCCATCAAAGAACAAAGAACACTAAACTGAGACAATTAGGGTAAACACATCCTACTTTTCACAGGAATGGGCACTAACCAAAACCAGCCAATTAGGTCATGGAATTAACTACAGACAGAAGGTTTGAAATTAAAATTGATCTAATTAAAAATACGTTTAAGAGATTTTACTGATGGTTGTCAGAAGTAAAACATTTTGTTCTCGTATAATGAACAAAAAATCACATGGTATCAATTGCCAACCAAAACCATTCAAGCTTCTCCAGAAAAACAAGATATATAGCGTGTGTGTATATACATGTACAAGAGAGAGCATGTGTGTACAGCTTTCATCACTGTAACCAAAATGCCTGACAATGATAATACAGAGGAGGAAGAGTGTATTTTCACTCATGGACTCAGAAGTCTCAGTCCATGATCAGACAATTACGTTGCTCTGAGCCCTAGCAATGGTGGAAGATCAAGGTGTAAGAAAGCTGTTAAGCTACTGGTAGCCAGGAAACACACACACAAAGGACCCAGGGAAAAGATAAAATCCCCAAGGGCGTGCTCCCAGTGACATACTTTATCCAGCCATGCCCCACCTGCCTATGGTTACCACCCAATGGTCCACTCAAATCCTTAATTCATCTAATGGATTAATCCATCCATAATGTTACAACTCTAATAATCTAATAATTTCACCTCTGAACATTGTTACATTGGATATCATGTTTACAACACATGAACTTTTCAGGGGACGCTACACATCCAAACTATAATATTCTACCCCTGTCCCCCAAAACCTCATGTCATCTCACAATGCAAAACACATTTAATCCATCTGCAGAAGACCCCGTAATCTTAACAGTTCCAGCATTTCCCAAAAGTCCAAGTTGAAAGTTTTCTCTCAGACTCAAAGCCAACATGTTTATAAGCCCCTGTGAAAATCAAAAGCAAGTTACACACATCCAATATAAAATGGCACAGAGTACACACTCCCATTTCAATGGGAAGGATAGGTGCATAGGAAGAAGGAATGAGACCAAAACAAGATCAAAACCCAGCTGGGAAAAGTGCTGTAGCTCCATATCCAGCATCCTGGCCACATGGCAGCAAAATGTGATCTCCAAAGAGATTGGGAAGTCCCTATGGCCTTACTAGTTGCAACCAACTTTGCTTCTCTCTTATCCTGGCTCTGTCTGCAGCCAGCATCTTGCCTTGACAGATGTTCCATGTTCCTGGCATCTCTTAATCCCTGGGGTCTCCATTCTAGCTTTGACTTCATTCTCATTGCTTCATACATCACCCTCTCGGGGGCTGCCCACAGGGATTCTGACCCTGCTACATTCTTCCTGGCCTCTCAGGCATATCTTTGAAATCTTTGTAGAAGTCTTCATGACTCCTTAATGTGAGTATCCTGCATTCCTGCATAACCAGCACCACATGGAGTATGCCAAGGTCTGCTACCAGCTTGATCAGTATCCAGGACTCCTTGGGCCACAGCTGCAGTGGCCTCTGAGTGTCTCAGCAGGTGAGCACCATGAAACAAATTCTGAGGAAATAGCTTTCTAGACATCCCTGTTCAAGCAGGATGCCCCATTGTCTCTTTTTGTTGTTGTTGTTGTTCTTTTTAGTAGAGTGAATTATGACATATTATACATTATACATTTGTGGAGTACATAAAGAAGAATGAAATCATGACATTTGCTGGTAAATGGATGGAACTGAAGAACATCATGCTAAGTGAAATAAGCCAGTTGCAAAAAACCAAAGGCTGAATGTAAAGCCCTAAGGTCTCTTAAAGGACTTTTAACTTTTATAAACTTGAGCCTGTGACGGGTGTGGTCTTGCTTATTCCTGGTATGCTCTCAAGACATCATTCATGCAGTTATGGAGGCTTAGAATTATAAAGATCTGCAGTCAACAAACTGGAGGTCTAATGGTCAGCTAATGGTATGTTTCTAGTCTGAGTCTGAAGGCCTCACAGCCAGGAGAGCTGAGTACAAATTTCAGTCTGTAGGCTGCCAGATTCAAGAGGTAGGAAGAGCCACTGTTTTAGTTCAAGGCCAGAAACAAGTAGAGACTGATGTCCCAAAATCAATGAGACGGAGTTCCCTATTATTCATCCTTTTTTGTTCTGTGAAAGCCTGCAGATAATTGCATGAGGCTCACCTACCTTAAGAAGAGAAATTTCCTTTAATAAATCTTTTGATTCAAATATTAACTTTATCCGTCACAGACATTGCAAGAGTAATGTTTGACCAAATGTCTGGGCACCGTGTTGCCCAGAAAAGTTGACACATAAAATTAATTAGTAAAACTCTTTATAACAAAGGCCCACTCTAAAAAGGAAATATTTTTTACCAGACACTTAAGTAGAGTCAGGGAATGGCAATTACTCAACTCTATTCCCCTCGGCCCTTCCTTAATCACCCAATGAGAAGAAGAAGTTAAGAAACACTTGTGAAAGCCACAGCCAAGAGATACACTAAAAGATTGAGATTTAATAAGATGACACATGCATCTCCTCCCTCATACTTTACTACCCAAACTACAGTGCTCAGATGTAAAACACTGGATTACAGCTGAAGGAGCAATAAGGTACAGACTTTATTTAAGAAAGTATTCTTAGGGATCCCCAGAGATAACAGGATGGACAAAAACAAGGATATTGCAGTAGTCCATTTTCTTTTGGTATAATAGAATACCTGAGATTAGGTGATTTGTAAAAAACAGAGATTTATTTTGGCTCTTGCTTCTGGAGTCCACAAAATCAAAAATACATGGCACTGGCATTTTCTTAGCTTTTAGTAAGGGGCTTGTACTGCTTTAACTTATGTTGGAAAGGAGAAAGAACATATGCATGCAAGCAGGAGAGAGAACACAAGGAGCAATATTGCTCTATAACAACCCACTCTTGTGGCAACCAATATAGTCCCAGGAAATCACAAACTCAGTTACGTGAGAAAGACATTAATCCATTTGTGTACACTTACCCCAAATACCTTCCACTAGGCCCCACCACCTCTCAACGTCCTTACATTAGACATCAACTTTCAACATGAGTTTTGATATGGACAAACCATAGCAGATACTAAAAAATATCGAAGCCTCTGGCATCTAAAGCCACAGAAAACATTAAACCAATCCAACTGCTAGCCAGACTTATATAAAACCAGGCAATATTGAACTGTACCTGAGCCCTGTGATCCTGGAAAACAATAATTATTTTAAAAAATCCTACCACCCTTTGTGTTGTAGGAAATAGATTACTGCAAAGAATCACTGCTCCCTCTCTTACTTAGTTAAGACTTATAGGAAAGTCTCTTGTTTCCCTAAGACAAAACCAGATACAGACCCTCAAAATTCCCATTCTTTGTCTTGTTACTGATTAATTAGCTGATGTGTTTGTTCCCACTATTTAATGAAAACAAAATGCCTGTTATCTTGACTTGAGCAAATTTAGTTAGCTTCTCTCCTTTCCATAGGGTACTGAACTTTGACTTAGCCCCAAGTTTAAACAAGCATTGGAATTCTTAATAATCCTCCCAGAATACTGAGTGACTACAATGCAAGAAATTTCTGAATACAATTGCCAGTCACATTTTATAAACCCGAACATCATGTTTATCTCACTCTCCCATAACTAGCTCCTATTAAACCTATTTACTCCTCACTATAAAGAAAATGTAATTCTATCTTTTGAGACACTTAACAGATTTTCTATGTTTTCCCTATTGCACTAATCTTTTCAAATTAAGTCTCTCCTTATTCAAGTCTGGATTTGTTATTTGATAAACCTCACACTAATTGCCTACTTACCTCAGTCTCTATTACCTGACACATCATCTGTGGATTTCAATTTAAAAATACAGATCTACAAGCAAGACAAACACAATCTTAAAGAGATAAATCAGACATCATAGCCAGATTCAGATATGATACAGATTTTGAAATTCTCAGACAGGGAATTTAGCATAATTTTAATTAATTGGTTAAGGGCTGTATTGGAAAAAAAGTACACAATGTACATAAACAGATGGGTAATGTAGACAGAGACATGGAAGTTCTAAGAAAAAATAAGGGCTGGGAATTGAAAACAGTGGAAATGGAGAACACCTTTTATGGGTTCATCAGTAGACTGGACATAGGTGAGGAAAAAGATCAGCAACCTTGAAGATGCTAATAGAAGCCTTCCAAACTGAAATGCAAAAAGAATAAAAATGAAAGGAATAGAACTGAATAACCAAGAACTATGGGACAATTTCAAGAGGTATAGCATGTACACATATCAAAAGGTGTAGAATAACAGCAAGAGAAGAGAGAATGGATCAGGAGGAATATATAAAGTAATAATGGTGGGGGACTTCCCTAAATTAATGGCAGACACCAAACCACAGATACAGAAAGCTCATAAAAATACTAAGTAGAAAAAAAAAAGCAATATAATAAAACAAAGCATTGTAAAATACAGAAAGCAAAAGACAGATAAAACTTTGGGGGGGTGGGGAGCTGAAAGGTGGAAAAACATTTTATAAACCAAGGAACTAGAATTACAGAGGACTTCACATATTTTTTTTAAAAAATCCATGAAAACAAGAACTGGAGTGAAATTTTAAAATGTTGAAAGAAAATAAATAGCCCAGGACTCTGTATACTGCAAAGTAGTCTTCAGAAGGGAAAAAAATCATAGACTATCTCAGGAAAAACTCAATGAATCCATCACTAGCAAACCTGCCCAAGAAATGTTTAAAATTCTTCAGAATAAAGAAAAATAATATGAGCCAGAACTTATTTTTCTTTTTCTTGATTTTTCTATTACATAACTGTTCAAAGTAATAGTGACAACATTGTATTGGATAATTATAACACATGGATAAGTAAAATGACAGCAATGTCAGAAAGGACAGGAAGGAGGAATTTGAAATATTCTGTTATAAATTAACTTCAATACTCACAAAGTTGTATAATGTTATTTGAAAGTTGATTTTGTTCAGTTTTAAATTTATTTTGGATATAGGTCAGCCCCATCCACTAAAACAAGTTGAAAAAGATGTATAACTTCTATGCTTAAGAAGGGAGAGAAAAATGGAATCTTATGAATGACTTAGTTAAAGCACAGAAGACAAAACAAGATGGAAAGAGGAAAACAGGAACAATAAACACATATAACTAATAGAAAGTAGTTACAAATTGGTACACATTAACTCAACTATAATAATTATTTTAAACAGGAGTGGTCTAAATGTACTAAATAGCATATATTGCCATAGTGGATTAAAAAGAAAACTAAAACCAAACTACATGTTGTCTACAAAAGATGATATTAAGAAATTGTATTACACTACAATGGATAAGGTAAAATTAAAATGTCCTCAGGGAAAAATATCTAAACCATTATAACACATAAACTTTTGGCAGGGAAGGCGGTACTGGGGATTGAACTTAGAGACACTCAACCACTGAGCAACATCCTCAGCCCTTTTTATGTATTTTATTTAGACACAGTGTCTCACTGAATTTCTTAGTGCCTCACAAGCCTGGCTTTGAACTCTAGATCCTCCTGCCTCAGTCTCCTGAGCTGCTGGGATTACACGCATGCACCACCATATCCACTTGAACACATAAAATTTTAAAAATAGAATGAAAACAAAAGCAAGAAGAAAACAAATTAATTTATGTAAAAGCAAAAGCTTTGTAAAATGATATTATTTATTTTCAGTCGAATATACAGATAAATACATAAGGCTGATTTACAATGTTCATTCATGAAACTCTCAACAGTATATAAGCTCCTACATTAAAAACAACTGTCACATAATAGGCACAGGTAGTACAGTTGAAGGCTAAGAAATATCATTATGTTAGCTAAGGAAAGGAATTGATACTTCAAGTTGAGTTTGAGAATACAGGTAAGAATACATTAAAAATTACTTTGGAAATCCTACCTCCTGGTAAAAATTTATCTTGTTTTTATTAGAGTTTCTTTTCCTAAGAACATTTTAAAATTTAAAAAAAAAAATGAGTAGAATGTTTAACATTGAAAATTCCCCTCTTTATATCTGAAGATTTTCTACCATTTGATTGATGTTCCCCATTTAATACAACAAACTTTGTTGTGATCCCATGGCCTTCATGAAGTCTTTTGGGCTCATACTTACTGATATATTATGTTTTTCCAAATGTTTTATTTTATGCCTTTTATTTAGTATGCACATTCAATGATTTTAATTTTAAATAAAAGTCAAATCAATTAATTCATTCAATCAATGTTTATTAAATACCTACTTTGTACCAGTAATTTATGGGGCACCTGAGATACATCAATAAGCAAAATAGACAAAAACACCTACTTCATGAAACTAAACTGAAGAGGGTTAATATCTTGAATGTTACATGATAGTTTTTATTTAACCGTCTTGATAAGTATATTCAGTATTTTAAAAAATATTTGTAAGGAAACTGAGTCTTAAAGAGGTCAAGTTACTTGTGAACATTACATGGCTAATAAAAAGCTGGGCCAAGTTTCTAACCCAATTTTTCTTTTGACTTTCAGAATAACTTCAGGAAATGGCATTGTTCTTGTTACAGGAATGATGATGCTATATTTGCGTGAGGAATGTTTCTGAAAGCAAATTGGAAAATGACCAAGCACAGCTATTGAGCACTATCTTAACTGTTTAATCAATTAGGATTTAATGGGCATTCATTGATTTCTTATGTCTCCTTTTCTTCCACTACTTAGGAGAAACATACCATCTTCTGACAGATGCAAGAGTTTGAATGAAAATCAGAATAATTCAGAGGCTTATACCCAATATTTGAGAAGGTATTTTGTTTAAAGAGGTCTTAACATAAATATATGAATGTGTATAAGTGGATCTTAAATTATAAGGAAAATGTCTTTAGGACCCAAGTACATGAGAATGAAATAAAGCAATGGATTTTCATGACATAATAGGTTATATTTCAGTCAGAAAACAAAATTTTTATAATTAATTCCTTCAGAAGCATGTACAGAAGTATGTAAAAACTGAACATTTTAGAATAACCATGATATCTTGTTATTCTAGAGACAACCATATCTTAGTCTTCATACTATTTTCCCCCTTTGGTTGGAGTTAGATAATAGTGTGTTGATGGCATACAATGAACAGTAAATAGTAAAAACAAAGATTAAAAATTAAAAAAATTATAGAACAAGTTCCATTCTGTTCCTGATTCAATCTCTTCTTTTTTTGTTGTTGTTGTTTTATATGACTTACCTTCTTTGAATTTTTTCACTCATATAGATTGATATTCTTATAATACTTCTGTAATTTCTATTCTGAATTTTCTTCTGAGCTCTGAGACCATACTTTTAATTGGACATCTCCACCTAAATGACGCAGAGGTAACTAAAACTAAAAGGCTTATTTCCTCTTATAAACCTATCCCTCTTTGCATTAGCCTATTCCAGTTCATGTCTTCACCTTCTACCCATTCCCCCACAATACGTGTGCTTGTGTGTGTCTGTGTATTTGTGTGGGAGTGTGATTCTTGGTTTCTTGCCCTCTCTACTAACCCATTGTTATGTCTTTTCAGTTTTATATTCATAACTCAAATCCACTGCTTCTCATACAACCACAGTGCTTTAGTTCATATTCTATCAAACTCTTGACCAAATTTTTAAAATATTCTCTGGTTAATGTTTTTGCCTCCCATACAAATCCATCCTTCTTACCTATCAGTGCTTAAGGATGCTCCAGCATTTTCTTATCACCATAAATTCCAAGCTTTCATTTTAGGACATTTTTTATTTTATTGCAACTTACTTCTATTATATACGCTTCTGACAGGTTAAGTTAGGACTATATACTAACTCATGGGGAGTTGTGATGGATTTTAAGCAGAGGACGGATGTGGCAAAAATTTTCCCACTAGAAAGGTCACTGTAGTTGCAGAGTAGGGAAGAGATTGGGGGTAGTCTTCCTTACTCATTTTCCCTATTTTGCATATCTAGACTTCTTTCCAATGCTACAAATTCTCCTCTTTTGTAGCTTAATTCCTGTTTATTCAACTGCCATTCAGATTATTTATTAAAGGGAATTATGTCCCATCAGATGGAATTGTAAGGACTTTTGCTTCTACTCTATATGAGATGAGTCTGACCAGAGAAGAGACATGATCTTACTTGCATTTTACAAGGATTACACCCTACCTACAGTGTTGACAACAGACTTAAGAGAACAAGAAGACCAGCTGGAAGGCTGAGTCAATAATCTACATTATGGATAATGGTGAGATGAACTAAAGAGGTAGCAGTGGAGGTAGTGAAAACTTGTAGAATATTGATGCATTTTAAAGATAAAAGAATATCTACATTTGTATTTAACATGTTTTTTTAAAGAGAGGAGTCAAAGAAACTCCAAGGCTTTGGATTTCATAAGTTAGTAGGATGTAATTGGCACTTACTGATATGGGTAAACTTGAGAGAGTAGTAATTTGCAGGAAAAATGTTAGGAGCTCAGTTTTTGTATGTGTTACATTGGAGCTGCTTATTTGTTATCTAAGTTGTTATGTAATTTATCACATTAACAAGTTTGGAGCTCAGATGAGAAAACGGGGTAGGAGAGAGAAATTGGGGAGTTATCAATATATTGATGATATTTAAAGCCTACTCCTACATGATATTTTTTTTTTATTGTATTCTTTTTATTTTTATTTTTATAATTTTTAATATGTACAACTCATTTTCCTACATGATATTAACAAAGGAATGAGTATATGTGGAGATGAGAAGAGGTCCAAGGATTATGCCTCAAAGAGGTTTTTGAGATATGGGGGAAATAGCAAAGGAAACCAAGAAGACACAGCCATGTTAAAGATTAATCAGGAAAACATATAATGAAAAAAGTGACTCAAGAAGGAGAGTGAGGACTGGGGTGTGGCTCAGTGGGGAAGCGCTTACCTAGCATGTGTGAGGCCTTGGGTTCAGTCCTAAACACCACATAAAAATAAATAAAATAAAGCTATTATGTCTATCAAAAACTAAAAATGTTTTTAAAAAAGAGAGTGAGCAACTCTGTCAAATGCTACTCATTAGTCAAGTAGTATGTGAAAGACAGATGACAGTCAATTTGGTGACCATGAGAAAAGCAATGTTTCAATTTATCTATTGGTACATAAAAATTTAGCCCAAAATATTGTGACTTAAAACAGCAAAATTCATTTGATTATGATCTCTCACAGTTCTCAGATTTGATTTGGCTCTGCTAGGAAATTCTCACACAGAGTCCCTTGTAGTTGTACTTAGTTGTGGCAGAGACAGTGGTCATCTTGTAGTATTCCTCACCCACTTCTTGAAATGGGTGCTGGTTTCCTGTTGAATACCCACAATCAGACGCTCAAAGTGTCCTGCCCTTATTTAATGTGTGGTAGCTTGGAAAGCCATATGGAAGCAGTATCACCTCTTATGATTAAATGTGGGAATCACACATTATTTCTTCAGTATTTTCCTCCTTAGAAATGAGTCAATAAAACCAGCCCCATTAAAAGGGAGAAAAATTAGACTGTATTCTCTATGGGAAAAGTATCAAAGAATTAAAAGACTATTTTTAAACCATCACAGTTTTAGTGGAGAAATGTAGATGAGGTTGTAGTCAAAAAGAAAGTGGAGAGGAAAATTAGAGAAATCAATATGAACAACTCTTTTGAAGACTTTTACATTTTAAATAATAGTTAAGAATTAGAGCAGTAGCTGGAGGGGAAGAGAATTCAAGGGATTTATTTTTGTGTTTAAGGGAAATGACAGCATGTTTATGTGCTGTTGAGCATTACCCACTACTAAAAATATTGATGATGCAGAAGAAAACAATGCTATTGAAACTATTTATTTGAATATGCAGAAGCGTATGGCATCTGACAAGTGAGTAGCTAGAAGTACCTTCCTTTCAGTACAGTGACACAAAGGAGTTTATATGTGCAAAGATGCTGTTAAGGAAGGATTTCTTTTTTGATTGTTTCTATTTTTCTGTGGATTACAAACCACAGTCATCAAACCAAGAGTGAGGATGGTGAAAGACGTGTTGGGATATTTTAAGAGAAAGGGGAAAGCATGATAGGTCAGCTAGCAAAGTGGGAGAGTAAACAGATTAGGGAAATATAATACTCAACTCACTTGAAGGTATTGACAGTGAATATAAAATGAGACTAATCTGCAAAGATGTGAATGTGTTTCTTCTAGCTACACTGAGATTCATGGAAGCTAATATACAATAGATGAAGAGCTAGATTGAACCAGATAATATAGTTGTGATTTAGTTAAATGAGTACAACAGTGTGGCTAAAAAGGGACAAAAGAGTTACATATATAAAATTCAGTGATTCTGATAATTGACTATCAAATGTAATCTGAGAAATGTAGGGTGTAAGGATGTTAGTAGGGTGACCAATACAGAAATAGACTGTAGTGTCAAATATTGGAGATCCTAGAGTTTTGATAAGATACTAAATGGAATGAATTGGAAATTTAGGAGGTACTGTCAAGCAATGGGATTATGGAGGAGTTGGGGTAATTGGAAATGTTAAAATTTAGGGTAGGGATATGAGAGTGCTGAGCTAAGGGAGTATAAATAAAGTTCATTGGAGAAGGAAAGGAAATGAGATTGGAAGGACCATCTGTGTTTATATTGAAATTGTCCCGAATGGAAATAGTAGTAGTGTTAGAGACAGTGACAGGGAAGCAACCTGTAAAATTGCCTGCAACAATTGGGAGGAACAATGGGGTCTATGTTTACAAGGCGCTTGTTTGACACATGGAGAGGTTTATGTTGATGGTGATCATTTCTAGTGCACCCAGTGAATGAGTTTTAATAGTTAAGTAGGGGTACAAGAAATGTTAAGACAAGAAGTTGCAGTATGGATTTTTGAGCCCAGAAAATGAGAGATGGATGACCCAGGACTCCTGGCTGGCCTACTTACTGGATTAGATTTTTCTGTTTGTTTAAGCAAAAAGAGACATAACATGAATTGTTTCCTCTTAAATTTTAATTATTTAATTTTGTTAACTATAAGTATATTGTTTTAAAACAGATCTCTAAAACTTTTTGAACTTGCATGTCTGAAACTCCATATTCATTCAACAGCAACACTCTTTTTGTCCTTAGCTTCCACTCCTGCCAACCATGATTTTACATTTTGTTTCTGCGAGATTTACTACTTAGATACAACATATAGGTGGACTTACAAGGTATTTGTACTTCTGTTACTAGCTTACTTCAGTATTTTAGTGTCTGCTTGATAATGGAAATTCTAACACATGAGAAATGACACTGAATTGCGATTTTTATTTGCAATTCCCTGATCATTAGTGACTGTGGGCATCTTTTCATATACTGATTGGCCATTTGTACATCTTCTTTTGAGAAATGTCTAATTCAAGTCCTTTTTCTATTTTTGTTGGGTTATTTGCTATTTTGCCATTGAGTTTTAGGAGTTCCTTATATATTTTGAAAATTAACCCCTTAAGAGATGTTTGCTTTTTTTTTATATTTTCTCTCTATTCCATCCCATTCTTTCTATTTTGTTGATTGTTCCCTTTGATATGTAGAAGCTCTTTAGTTTGCTGTACTCTCACTGATATTTTTGCTATTTTTGCCTGTTATTTGGAGATTATATGCAAGATGTCATTGGCAGGACCAATGTCATAAAATTTTTTTCCTGTTTTTTTTCCTAGTTTTATAGGTTCAGGTCTTATACTACATCTTGATAAATTGTGAGTTGATTTTAATATGATATAAGATAAGGACTTCATTTAATTATTTTGCTTGTCACTGTCTAGTTTTTCCCAACATCATCTGTTGAAGAAAAAGCAGGATAAAATTTTATGATACTCTCAAGGCAAAAAGGGATGACAAGCCTGTAGGGAGAACATTGAGGTAAAGGACCCAGCTAGGATCTTGCAGAATTCTTGGGCTTCCACTAGATCCCTGATAATGGATGTGTGGATTACTACAAAAAGGACTTCTCAGTTTTAGTACATAAACTTCCTCTTGACTTCTGCTGAAGGAGGCCTCTTGTCCCACTCTCCATTGGTCTTCTGGGCACTCTCTTGATTTCTGTCTGTTGTATTCTGCAAAAGAGAGATCTTAGTACAAGACTATGGAGCACTTTTGACCTGTGCTGAGAGATGTTTCTTGTTTAAATCCCTTCTACCTCTTCTCTTCCACTTTGTGTATATTTTTATTATATTTTCAAAATGGATGTTTATACATAGTTAGTAGAATAAAGGGGTTCTCTCACCTTATAATCCTAAAATTTTTCTACTAACAATGTATCCTGATTTTACATAACATTGTTGATTTCCAATGCACTTACCCTTCTGGCATGTGTTTCTGTGGCTTATCAGAAACACATGTACTAAACAACAAAAAAAATGTACTAAACAACAAAACATCTGTAAAGAATAGAAAAAGTAATATTTGATGAGGTAAACGAAGAGGAAACTTTGGGAAGTGGCCTTTAGGATGAATTTGAAAAGATGTTAGATTTGGGGTCACAAGGAATAGTATAGATATAACAAAGGGGGAAATAGAAAGGTCTTAAATGAAATCACTGCAGTAGTCATTTTTTCTGAAGCATAGATTCCTGAATATAAATTGTTATAGATGTGGCTAGAAAGGTAAGTTGGAGCTTATAGGAACACTCTGTATAAATTTAAACAGTTTGCATTATATTTTGTAAGTACTAAAAAACAAATGACAGCTTTTACAATAGGAAATGATGTACCTAACTCATAGTATAATATACTTTTCAAGAGGAACCACACTCATCTGATATTGATCTCATTTTTCTGTTGTTCTA
This sequence comes from Tamias sibiricus, assembly GCA_025594165.1. NCBI lineage: Eukaryota > Metazoa > Chordata > Mammalia > Rodentia > Sciuridae > Tamias > Tamias sibiricus. Next base: position 135,445,162 of record CM046667.1, read on the forward strand.
TGTAGGTATCTGTTTTATCAATTCATGGCTTTTATTGTTTATGTTATGTTATTTCATAACCCTAGATATCCTTGGATCCTTTATTAACTCTGAGTATCTTTAATTTTTTGTGGAATGTGGCAATGTGTTCTTGCATACTTAAATATATATCAGAGCTGTTTGGAGAAATAATCTCAGCTCTTCAGGCATAGAAATATGTCAACTTCCCCTGAAACAGCAAGCACTCAGTAGATCCTACCACAAAGTATAAAAGTGCAATAATGGTAAATGGTTATAATGTATGCAAGCAGGAATAACAATACTAGTCTATCCTTAGACATAAGTTTCTCTGTCCACATCATCCTGGTAGCTGCTTTAGATAATACATTTTTTGCAAACAAGGCATGAAAGTGCTCCCACTTCCTTTGAAAGGACAGCACACCCAAGGCTTCTTTCACTCATATTGATTTTAAATCACATTCAGTGACTGACTGTGAATCATCAAGTGGGTTTCCCTGGAGTTAAAGCACCAGAAAGATTTAATTAGAGAGCTGCAGTCCAGATAAAAGATACCATATCATTGACTTAAAATATGAACTTCACTGCTCTTTTGATGCTGATGGGTGGGAAAAGAAGTTGTGTTTTAGTTGTTTCTAAAATGTTTTTTGAGGCCAAGTGGACTTCTTGAGGCCAAGGTGTATCTTAACCTTATGTACCTGTTTATCAGGGAAGCCTAGAAGAGGAGCTGACACTAAACAGTTGTTTAGGAAAAGTTTGCAGTTTATTTGGCTGCATAGTCCTCTGAATTTTTAAAGACATTTCAAAATGAAAGTCAACACCAAATTGAATACTCCACACTCTAAAATGATTTACAAAAAGTGTGGTTCCAAAAGCATATAAATCTCTTATCTTTAAAGCTTAATAAGAGCAGAAAGTATCTTGTTATGTTAAGCAGTTAGAATGTGAAACTAGAAGGAGGTTTCAAGTGTCATCTGGAAATGATTTCAGGTACAAACTTCATCAATATTTATGGTTATTGCCACACTATTAGATTTATCCTCTGTAATTTGCACATTATGTAAAAATTGATTGACCTGTGTGAAAATTTCTTTGGGACAAATATTCACAACCAAAATTGTTGGGTTTTAGGATATTCATATTCTTGACTAATTAGTGCCAAATTACTCTCCAGAATGGCTGCATCAGTTCTACATGCTTATCAGTGTGGTGCAGTGTCCAAACATCTCAGCCTGGACTTGGCATTATCCAAATTTCTAATTGTTACAATCTCATAAGTATTTTCACATTTTTATTTGATTTTCACTCAAATTATTGAAGTATCAAAAATAGTCTCATGCACATGAGGTGCCTAAGACACAAATGGTAATGCAAAGCAATTTGTCCAAAGTCACATAGTTAGATGTATGTTGGGAGGTAATAGGTATTCCTTGCTCAGGGAATATGGAGTCTGGACAAGCTCTGTTTCCTTCTTTGTGGAATTGCATTTCACAGAATACTGCTCCAATTCTTTTTCAGCTAATTGCTCACCAGGTCTTGATTCTTTTGGAACTGAGAGCTATCTGAAAATAAATCTAAAACTTTATTCTTAAATTTTGATCAATTAACATAATCTGGGTACAAGTATTTAAGAATAATTGTTTTGCCTCATTTCTCACAGCCCGTAAACATGAGAAACATACTCAGTAATAGAACTGTTCATCTCATTACTAATATATTTTTCATGTGTTCTCCTCACTTGCTGTGCACAATTTTGAGTGTGGTTTATTATAACAGTCTCTGTTATCCCCTATACAAGCACCTGCTTTCGTGATTTCACCCATCTGCCAAGTAATTTTTACTTTTGTTTGTTGTATGATTTTGCATCTAGCATTTTTCCAACTTTATTCTTTTCTAATTAGCAATTATACACATAATCTCCATTTTGAATAGTCTCATCTGTCTCAACCCTTTGGAATACCTCTTATACTTAGCTTTAATCAATGACACACAATTCCAACTCCACCGTTCCTCAACCTAGCCATCCAGCATATATCAACAATTGTCATTCACTCCTGGATAGGAATTGAAATCAGAAGCTGCAAACAACCAAGTAGAATTCTCCATTAAGTAAAAGGGGAGAGAGCTTTAAAGGATATATCACAGTATATATAACTAAAAAGAATAAATTAAAAAACATTCACACACAAATTACTGGTCTGATCATGAGTTAGATATAAATTCTGTTCACTTTATTTGATCTTTCCGCAAAACAAGAACAATAAAATCCAAATCACATAGTGTTTGTGGGAATTAGATGATTGAAATCTACCTAGCACAGTTCACATCTAATTCTTTGTAAACAGTAAATAAATGTTTTCCATTACAGTTATTATCTTAATATATTCAAGACATTACCTATGCAATAAATATATTTTCTTGAAAAATATAAATTCACACACACACACACACACACACACACACACACACACACATGTTAATCACCAAAGTGAAGCAGATTCATTCATTATAAACATCTAGAATTATGCAGATGTTATAAAATTTTAACATTTTTCCACATCACATCCCAGACATATTTCTCAAAGTTAACTCCACTCTTTACATATGTTTCCTGAAATATAAAAATAAGCACTATGTAGGACTCTTATTTTTAAAAAGGGAATATAATATACATATTTTCTATTATATAATGTTTCACATATCTATTTGCATCTTCTTTTAACAGCATAGTATTTTATACCATATCTATACCTAGAAGTGAACTAGTGAATGTATAATAACTGGTTCTACAAGAAAAAAGACTCTAATTAGTACCATTTTCCAATTTCTGTATGGCAAACACTCCCATGGTGAATTCAAGCAACATATGTGACACTACTTACATACAGAATTAGGAAGGAATGACAATATTCAGCTCTTGAAACGCAGCCTCAAAGGACTCCAGTACACAACTGACTAGATCAATTTTAAGTGATTATTTTAATAAGCAAATTCTGAACAGATACAGAAGTATCATCTTTGGATAGGCCAAAATGATAATGATGTGAAAATAGTGATACTGGATTTCTTTATGAAAATCTTCACAAGCACATAAATTACAAGTCTGTGTTTTCTCAAACACTATTTTCTTAAAGGTTATATAAAGTATAAAACTGGGCTGGGGATGTAGTTCAGCAACAGAGTGTTTGCCTACCATGTGAAAGGCCCTGTGTTATATCCCCAGTACTACAAAAAGTATAATTTTTTTTGATTCATAAAGCCACATTACAAATTTAGTATCAATACAATTCTATGAAATAACATAAGTGCACACACATATATGCACATTCAGGTAAAGACTCAAACACATTCAGATAAGTACTGGCTAGATAGAAAGTTAATTATAAGAATTCTTGTGAGCAGGTGCTGATATTATTGGTTATTTTAACTGTCTTCTTTCTGCTTTTCTGTATTTTCAAAGCATTTTACAAAATCTCCATTTTGTGTTGTAATTAAAATTCTTGTTTAAAACTAAAGTCTATTTTTATAATGGGTTGTATAGTTCTGTAGATTTTACTTTTAAAGGTGTTCTAAATATGAGGCAATCCATGTAACATAGGGACTCCAACTATTATTGAGATAATATGTGATTTTTTTTAGCCACTGAATATCAAAGATCCAATGTTTAAATTTTGTAGCTTTTAGAACTTATTTTGTTCCTCACTGCAGCCTGTCCTTATATACTTATACAGTATCACTCTAATAAATGCAATTTAATCATGTATACATGTACACTTCTAGGGGCACTACAATACTAAATCAAATTAAATAAGTGATATTCAGTGTCAGTTAACAGTCACTGTGTGATTTCTAAGTGCACAATTTTCCCAGAAAGAATAAGTACTAAATAAATGTTAGCTTCCATTTTTGTTCATATCTAATTTATTTCAAACACTAGTTGTATGAATAGTGAATGTTCAATTAGTAAAACAGGAACAATTTTAGGTTTTACAGATGAGAAGAGATTTAATAGTTAATTAGTTATCAGTAAAACTCCAATGGATAAAAGTCTACTTGTCATTAAGATGCAGTAACCAGAGCTACATTTACCCTACTCTCTACAACAAAGCAATAAACAAAATATATAAAGCATTACTTTTCAAGGTATTGGGCATCCAATAATGAAGAAAAATGATTCCTGTGAGATAATAAACAAACAAGGTGAGACTTAAGAGAACCTCAGCTTACTGGCTAGTTACAAGTTTCTAGACTGTGCACAGAAACAAGAAACCCAGGAGAATGCTAATTGTCACCCAGAGTCAAAGAGACCAAACTGGGAATCCAGGGAGAATTAGGTAGCTGGGGTTCACAGGGCAATGCAACAGAGGAAAAGGATGCAAAAAGAGAGCTTCAGAGATCTGCAACATGTCCCTCTCAAGTGTGCCACAGAGTTCTCTAAATGTATGTGCCCTAGGACAAGAAAAAAAATACTCAAGAGGGTTAAGGAAAACAATTTTCAAGGTTCAAAGAGGGCTGGTAATAGTGTACAAAGTACTCTATCGTATTCAAAGTAGTGTACTCAGAGTTTTGCTTCAGGAACGGGAGGAAATTAACCCTGGACTAAATATTACTCTGGTCCCACCTAACAAGGCTTAAAGACAAGCTTCCACAGTATCAAATTCAAATACATGTAGATATATAGATTTTACATGTATATATGTGTTTGTGTGTGTATGTGTATATGTGTGTGTGTGTGTGTGTGTGTGTGTGTGTGTGTGTGTGTATCTCTAGCACCCAACAAATTGGAATTCACAATGTCTGGATTCCAAATAAAATGTTCTTGAGAATGCAAAAAAGAAGGGAAACATGACCTATAATGAAAAAAAAAATTAAATGATCTTAACTAACCTGAAGATAATCCAAATGACATAATTAATGGGCAAAGATATTAAAAGAGCTATTATAAATATATTCCATATATTCAAAAAGCTGAACGAAAAAAAATTGGGCATGCTAAGGAGAGACATCGAAGATATAAAAAAAGACCCAAAATAAACTTGTAGAGATGAAAACTGCATCTGAGACTAAAAATATCTTATATGGGATTAATAGTTGATTAAACATTGTAGATGAAAATATTAGTGAACCTGTAAACACAGAAAAAAGGAACATCCAGAATGAAACACAAAAGAAAAACAGATGGAAAAAATGAAGAGTACATCAATGACTATTGTGCCAACTTCAAATAAACTATTATATTTTTAATTAGAATCTTTAAAGGATAAGGGGAGGAAGAAGAAAAAGGAAATGTTTGAAAAAATGATAGTCCCTATTTTTGGGGGAGGGCACATAGAATTTGACACAGGGGTAATTTACCACTGATCTTCATCCCAGTTCTATTTATTTATTTATTTTTATTTGATTATTTATTTATTTATTTATTTATTTATTTATTTATTTATTTATTTTGAGACAGGGTCTCACTAAATTGCCCAGGCTGGCCTTGAATTTTCCATCCTCTGCCTCAGCCTCCTGAATTGTTGGGATTAGATTATAAGCATGCATCATCATGCCTGGTTCACCAAATTTTTGATGAACACTATAAACCAAAAGATAAAATTCTTTTAATCCAAGCAAAAGAAACATGAACAACGGTAAAATATGCTCAAAACCAATGATACAGAAAAAACTTAAAAGCAGCCATAAAAAAAGGCATATTGAATACAATGGAACAAAAAATGTCGACAAACTTCTCATCAGCAACCTATTTCACTTAGCATGAATATTATTGTAAACATGTCAGAGCCCTTATGCATTTTCAATTTGGGTTGTGTGTGTGTGTGTGTGTGTGTGTGTGTGTGTGTGTGTGTGTGTATACTCATGTTGTTTTGTTCTTGTTTAGTTGATGAATGAACTTTACATAGTTTTAAACATTAAACCATAACAGATGTTTAGAACTTAGATCAATGCAAGATTTTTGGGGGGAGAGTTTTACCTCTTTTCACTCTTGCATTTAAATTATGTACAGAATTTTCTTCTGTATTACTTGCTCTGGGGTATGCCATTCCCATAGTTTCATCCTGGGAAGGTCACCATTGTTCTCCAAGTTTTATAGGAAGTAAGTGGCCTAATCAGTGTTGAATTTGCACCTTCCAATATTATTTTAGTTCTTGAGATGTTCTTGAGAGGTTCAGTATGACACCACAGAGTGCAAGAAATACCACTATGAGGTAGGTAGCCTGAAAGCTACCTTGTTTAGAGAGCTGTCAGTCACCATCCATACATTAAACCTTCTTTCATTCTGTATTCCAGCAATGTAGACCCCAATATCATATCCCACCCTACACATACATAGTAGCCCCACCTTATTTTTCCCTTGACCACTGAGATACATTGTTAAGGAAGAAATTTATCTTTAGTGCTCAGTCTTTACCCTCATCCCTAATGGAATGCCTCTCCAACCATCAAGAATCCTCCCTCCTTCCATTCTCACACAACTGCCTCATCCCTTCCTTCTACCCCACAATCACAGAATTCACAGATATACACACATCAACTTTGTATAACTTGATTTTATTTTTTTCACCATTATCAGTCTGCTTTGTTGCTGGCCACTTTTTTCCAGAAGCTGAGCCCCTGGATTCACTAAAGATACTTTCAAGTTCTTGGTCTTTTCTTTGTTACTGGCCACATAGGTCTACTATTTGAAATTGTGAACCTGTCCAAGTATTTTTGGCTGTTGTTCTGTAGCTGGTTAAACCTGAATTCTATTTTTATTCTGCTTCTTCTTTTGAATCCTTCTATTGTTTGGATTCCTTTTCTTATTTTGACTCCATTTCTTATTTAGTGTATGACAACAAATGAATATTGTTGGCCATTTTGTTGTTTTACACTTATGTCCTTCTAGAATGGCTGGAAATTCTTTTAAATACAAGTAGTAATAGTTATATGAATAATATATAATAAATGTTGTCAAAGAAGTAGAACAACTTAAATTCATATATAATGGTATAATCAATATAAAATACTGAAATCACTTTGTAAAACTTCATAGTAGTTTCTTTAAAAGTTGAACAAAACTTCCATATGATCTAGCCATTGTACACTTGGATGTCTATTTAAGGGAAATGAAAGCATATCCACACACAGATTTGTATACAAATGTTCATAGCAGCTTTATGTGTAATGACCAAAACTGGAAACAGTGCAAATTTATACCAATAGGTGTTTGGGTAATCAGATTGTGGCATAGCCTTAGAATAAAATGCTACAGTAATACAAGATGATGAAATCTGGTATATTATAGTTGATTTTAGGCATGAGATTGTTCTTGCATTAAGGAATACCCAGATAGTGGGTAAAGCATTATTTCTGGGTAGGCCTGTGCCTGTGTTTCCATAACAAATTGGCATTTCAATCAGGGGACTGAGTAAGAAAGATCTATCCTTAATGTAGGCAGGTGTCATCCAATCAACTGAGGGCCCAGATACAACAAAATGCAGAGAAAATGCAAATTCATTCTCTCCGTCTTCTGGAGAAGGAGTACCATTCCATTCTTATTCTGCCTTTGGACAGCAGAATTCCAAGTTCTCTATCCCTCACACTCCCAAATTTGCACCTGTGTCTTTGCAGGTTTACAGGGCTTCAGACTTGGACCACTAGTTACACCATCAGCCTCCCTGGTTCTGAGGCCTTTGGATTTGAACTGAGCCATTGGCTTTTCCTAGTTCTCTATATTGTAGATGGTATATTTTGGAACTTCCCATCCTCCATAATCTCATGAAGCAATTCCCTTAATTAGTCACTTTCTAAGTATGTCATTGAGAAAGAAAGGAAGAAACTGTGAGACAGAGGTGTATCTCAGAGTAAGAAAAGAGGTAGATATGTAAGAAGGGATGGAGATTCATGATTGGGGGCCATACCTTCAGGTCTAAAGTTAGGTAGACATTAGGGATGAAGGTAAGGACTGAGCACTAGAGATAATCTCCTTTCTTAACAGTATATCTCAGAGGCTGTGTCTCTGTGCAGGACCCTAATACATGGTACTTGCAACAACACTGATGAATTTCAAAAAACATTATAGTAAGTGAAAAATAAACTAAAAAAGGTGCCTAATAAATGTTTACATTTATGTAAAACTTACAAATGCAAACCAATCTATAGTGACAAAAAAAATACACAAACAATTAGCTACCTTCAGATGGGGGTGGTAATAAAGAGTATAGAAAGAGATATAAGTGGCATTTGAAATACATGTACTTAATTATGTCAACCTTAGTTAAATGGGATTTTTATTAAAACAGCAACAATAAACAAAGGAACAACAACAAAGCAGTGGAAGGAATAAAAGGGGTGAAGGTCCAGCTGATTGGCACTAGCTTTGCTCTTCACATGAACAGAAGTTTACAGAGTTGCTGCTGCCCAAGGTCAGGGATGAAATCACTGTCAATTATCTAGATCTTCTTCCACCTTAAAGCAGATGAAATGGTTGGAGAATGCAGAGGCTGCAGAAAACAAACAAACAAATAAAAATACACATGCACAATCAATAATCCTAAAAGTCTGCTAGCACATTAATGATGAAGAAAGAAAATGTATTCTGCTTCTCTTCTGCTTTATCAACTTCACATTAATGCACCTTGGCAGAAAATCTAAAATTCGTATGAACCTCAGCTGGCAAGGAAGTCTGACATATTCAGTCCCAAGTTTTCATACCCTACAATAGAAAAGAAGATATGGTAGGGGATGTAAGAGGGTACTGAATGCCAACAGAGAGTATTAGGCTCAGCATAAGATCAGGAGGTCTGAGAAAGTTTGTAGGGTTCAATATCAGAAGTAACTTTTTAAAGAGCTGGTTGGGCAAAACAAGGGAATGGTTGCAGATTTTTTTTCAGTTTAACTTTGAACAGCCAAAATCACTTTTTTATAGGTGACCACATAATTTGTCATGCAAGCTGGGACACTTTATTTTTTAAAGTGAGATGAGGGTATTAAAAATTACACCTGGATAAATAAGAATAATCCACAAATGTGCTAGACTGAAAATAGAAAAGGACAAATGATCAAGTTATCTAAATGAGAGGAAACTTCTGTATTATTTATTTTATGATAGATAAGACTCAGAATTCTGTAAGGCACAACTTGAAAGATGGTCATAAACATTTCTAAAGTTATCAGGAATCCTCTAATTGCAGAAAGACCAAGGAAATATGTAAGAGCCTTAATGAGGAGGTAGTTAAGATGGTGGCTGGCTGAGAGCCAAAGAGGAGGCATTTAATTGTGTTCTCATGACCTTTATGTAATCAACTAAGAATCTTTCTGTGCCTGTGAACACTGTGTGATGCACCTGTATGTTGAGTTTGTGACACGTGTATACTTGTTAAGGTGAAGAGTATTTAACGAGGTAGGGTTGGAATTGTGGAGGAGTTGTTGTTGGAGTTGGAGAGAGAAGTCAGAAGAGAAAGCAGAATAAAGAACCTACTCATGCCCAATCTGCCTCTGAATTCTTTCCTGCAGTATCATTGCTGCAGGTGACAGCAGCTACAGGAGGCAACAAGTGGTGGCCCGCATGGGGAGTTCAGAATCGGCAAGGTAAGAAAATTAAGGAGCCTCACAGGAGTCTAGTCAGAGCGGTTAAAATGGGTTGTAAAATAACTAAGACCCGAGTGATAAAGGCTCTTGAAGAATTCTTTGATATAGCTGAGTCAGTTGTTAGTGAGGAGGATTTTGGAAAAAAGAGAAAGTGATCATGAAAGCATAGCCTCTGCTGAGTCAGTTAGGACCAGTAAGGATAGTATTAGTGTGGGCTCAAAAATAACAAAGATCCAAGCTGCTAAAGCTATTCAAGATTTATTAGAGATGCTCTCAATTGAACCTGGGACTCAGGATGTTACTAAGTCAGTTAAGACCAGTAAGAGTAGTAGTAGTAAAGAGGAATTAAGGAAAAGTAATTCCGATAAAATCAACAAAAGGAAATTAAAGAGGACCAAGATAAGTGACCGTCAAGTGGAGGAACCACTTGTGCCCTCTGCTCCCTCATGGGTTGAATCAATTACAGACTATGAAGTGTATTTTTAAACACTTGCGTGCCCTTGAAGCAGAGATCAAAGGTCTTTCTGAGTGCTTGCATGCCCTTGAATATCAAAACTCGCAGGGACATTGGGATCTACCTGTACTTGAAAATCAAAATGAGCAAAGGTACCATGAACCTTTAGATTTCAAAACTATAAAAAATTTTAAAGAAGCAACAATGACATATGGACCCCAAGCTCCTTTTGCCATAAGTATGCTTGAAGCCCTTAATGCTTTGAATTTAACTCCTTCAGATTAGAAAGGCTTATGTAAGGCAGTATTGAGCGGGGGGGACAATACTTGATTTGGAGGTCTCAATTCCAAGAGTTCTGTGTTGAAACAGCTAGAAGAAATGCAACTGCAGGATTTCCAGACCATAATGTAGACATGTTAACTGGAGAAGGGCAATTTGCTGATTTACAGGTTCAGACTCAGTACGATCCTGGAGTTTACGCTCAAATATACGCCGCAGCTGTTAGGGCATGGAAAACTTTACAAGGAACTGGTGACTTACAGGGTAGCTTGTCTAAAGTAATTCAGGGACCTAATGAGCCATATGCTGACTTTGCTGATCGACTTTTGCGAACTGCAGGTAGAGTGTTTAGAGACGTTGATCAAACCATGCCATTAGTCGTTCAGCTGGCATATGAAAATGCCAACAAATATTGTCAAGATGCTATCAGACCTTGGAAATCTAAAAGGGATCTTTCTGTATATGTAAGGCTATGCAAAGACATAACCGATGCCTTTGTTACAGGAAATGTAATCGCAGCAGCCATGAGAGGTGCTTCTCCTCAAAATTTTACAAGAAGGGCTCAACCTAAAAATTATTATAGTCAATCAGGTTATTTTAGAAAACAATATCCCCAAAGAAGGCAAGACACAATAGAAATAAGACCAAGCTTGTATCGTGCCCCAGGCTGCTGCCCCAGGTGTAAAAAAGGAAACCATTGGGCTAATAAGTGCAGATCTAAAACTGATATTTATGGTAAAATTTTGTCTAGCAATCCAAAAAATGGGGCACAGGGCTCAATGCCCCAGGGCCCATAAATGTGCGAGTATTAGAGGAGGAGTATCCTCAAATATCCATCCAGATGATTCCTTGACACAATCCCTCTTACCCATTGACTCCCTCGTCAGAGGAATAAGAGGAAGTGCAGGATTAGACCTCTGTTCCACCGCCCGAATAGTGCTAACACCTGAAATGGGGGTTCAACTGATTCCCACAGGAGTCAGGGGACCTCTTCCCTTAGGGACTGTAGGACTTATCCTCAGGCGAAGTTCTAAGAGCTTATCAGGTTTTCAAGTGACTCTAGGTGTAATAGACTCAGACTACCAAGGAGAAATTAAGATTATGCTTAGTTTACCTCAAGGCATTAGCTCTGTTAACCAAGGTGATAGAATTGCTCAGCTGCTTCTCCTTCCCAGTTTACATGACTCATTTAAGAGTATGCCTCAAAATAGGAAGAATAGGGGATTTGGTTCCACTGGCTCGGGACCTATTGCTTGCTGGGTTCAGGATTGTTCACAGAGGCCTATGTGCAAAATAAAAATTGAAGGAATAGAGATGGAGGGATTTATTGACACTGTGGCTGACTCTTCCATCATTAACTTATGATAATGGCCCAAACACTGGACTTTGCAAAAAGTTTCAACTAGTTTGAGAGGCTTGGGATATTCTAATAGCCCAGAACAAAGTGCAACAGTTTTAAAATGGGAGGATGATGAAGGGCATCAAGGAACATTTCATCCTTATGTTTTGTCCAGCTTGCCAGTTACCTTATGCGGAAGAGCTATTTTATAACAAATGGGAGTACACCTCGCAACCAAGCCCACAGGTGTTAAAAATAAAAATCTACAGGGTAATCCTAACCCTACTGAGCTTAAAGGAAATCATCATCAAAAAGGTAAAGGATATTTTTTTTAGGGGCCACTGAGAAAACAATTTCGAAAATACCATGGCTTTCTGATAAGCCAGTTTGGGTCCCTCAGTAGCCGCTATCTAGAGAGAAATTACAAGCGGCCCACCTACTAGTCCAAGAACAACTAGAAGCAGGACATATAGAACCTTCCACCTCTCCCTGGAATTCCCCCATATGCGTAATTAGGAAAAAATCAGGAAAATGGCGATTGTTACATGAACTTAGAGAAATTAATAAAACCATGTAAATTATGGGCCCTACTCAACCTGGACTTCCTAATCCTATAGCTATTCCTAAAATTTTTCATCTTATAACCCTTGATATAAAGCATTGTCTTTTTTCTATTCCTTTACATCCTCTGGATGCCCCCAGGTTTGCTTTTTCAGTTCCTTCTATTAATAATAATGAACCTGATCAAAGATTTCAGTGGAAAGTTTTGCCGCAGGGAATGGCTAATAGCCCTACTATGTGTCAAATCTATGTAGATAAAGTTATTCAGCCCATCAAGAACAAACACCCAGAGCTTATGTGCCTCCATTATATGGATGATGTTTTGCTTGCTCATCCTAATCAAGAAGTCTTATTCACCAAATTTAGTGATATATCAGAAAACTTGGAACGATATGGACTAAACATTGCTGAAAAAAAGGTTCAAGCTAGATCTCCAATATTATATCTAGGATTCCAAATTATGGATACTTTTATTAGGCCTCAAAAATTTTAATAAATAAGGAACATTTGGCCACTCTTAATGATTTTCAAAAATTGCTGGGAGACATTAATTTGCTTTGCCCTACACTAAGCCTCACTACTGGCCAATTAAAACACTTATTTGATATCCTTCATGGGACCCCTGATCCATCTTCACCGCGAACATTGACTCCTGATGCTAGGGAAGCTTTAAAGTTGGTAGAAAAGGCCATTGAAGGATCCCATTATGATAGAATTGATTTTACTCAACTGCTGATACTGATCATTATTTATTCACAATATACACCCACAGGAGTATTTTGGCAACAGGGACCTTTATTATGGAAACATTTACCCGTCTCTCCTAAAAGTACAATTGAGTCTTACACCTCCATGGTAGCTAAACTTATTCTTCAAGGACTTAAGACTTCTACTAAAATATTTGGCATTCACCCCACTACTATTATTACTCCCTATTCATCATCACAGGTTGAATATTTATGCTTCAATGATAATGATTGGGCTATAGCTAGATGCTCTACTTCTGCAAATTTTGATAAACATCTTCCTAAGTCTCCTATACTATCTTTTTGTATCAATCATCCCATTATATTTCCACAGATAATAAAAAATCAACCTATTCCTAAGGCATTAAGTGTATTTATAGATGGGTCCTCTAACGGCACTGCTGCAGTAGTCACTCAAAAAGAAAATATGATTCATATTACTGCCCATAAATCAGCTCAATTGCTTGAGCTAGAAGCTATTATTATAGCTCTTGAAAATTTTAAAGAACAGCCCATAAATATTTTTTTCAGACAGCCACTATATTGTACATGCTGTCCCTAAATTGGATCTAGCAGGTCCAATAGCAACTCATACTCCAGCCTTTAAATTGTTTTTTCAAATCAAAACCTTCTATGGGAACGTAAAGAACCTTTGTTTATTGGACATATCAGAGCTCATCCTAATTTGCCTGGTTCTCTCCATGAAGGTAATCAAAAGGCCGATGCCCTCACTCAAACAATCTTTATATTTTCAGCAGTCCAACAAGCTACCTCATTCCATTCTCAATTTCATGTTAATTGTACTACTTTACAACAAAGGTTCAAAATAAATAAAGATCAAGCTCAAACAATTGTGAAGGTTTGTCAATCTTGTGTGACACATTTGCCCAATCCACATTATGGGGTTAACCCAAGAGGATTAATGCCCAATTATTTGTGGCAGATGGATGTCACTCATGAGCCAAGTTTTGGAAAATTGCGATTTATTCATGTGACCATTGATACATGCTCAGGCATGATTTTTGCTTCCTTAGATGCTGGAGAAAAAGTTAAAGATGGTACATCTCACTGTTTACAAGCTTTTGCTGCACTGGTCATTCCCCAAATGCTTAAAACAGACAATGGCCCTGCATATACGTCCTCACCTTTCAAATAGTTTTGCGCAAAATTCAGTATACTTCATAAGACTGGTATCCCGTATAATCCTCAAGGCCAAGGTATAATTGAACGAGCTAATTACATACTTAAACTTATGCTTTTGAAACAAAAAGAAGGTAATTAGACAAATCCTAAAGATAGATTAGCCGTTGCCCTTTTTACTTTAAATTTTTTAACTTTGGATTCCAAAGGATATTTGGCTGGAGACAGACACTGGAATCCACATCAACAACACAAACCTTTGGTTTACTGGAAGGATGTTCTTTCAGGCACATGGAAGGGCCCAGACCCAGTATTAATTTGGGGGAGAGGATCTGTTTGTGTCTTTCCACAGCACGAGTCCTCACTGGTATAGATACCATCAAGATTAATAAAACAGGTACCAAATCAAAAGGGCCAAGATGAAGTAGTTGTGGAATGATTCCCTTAAAAGAGGTATCAATCCACGCACCTGCCCAAGTTTGTCTCTTTTCCAACAAAGGAACCTCATCGTTGCCTTTTCATCTAAGAAACTTTTAAGCTGCGCGCTTTTTCCTTCAATAAATTCACAACTTAAGTCTCATTCCTCCCGGCCGGGATGAGAGGATCTCTCTTTAGTGTGCACACAATTGTGTTTTTCTTTTTTATATATGTCTTTATGTCTGTGTACTTGTCTAGATTTCATGTAAATGTGACATCACAATTATATGTCTTTATGTTTGTGTGTCTGTCCAATGTGACATCACCGAGTGCTCATGAAAATTAATATTATATAAAAAATAGATCCATATAACTTTAATTCATTTAAGTTAAAAATATTCTAATTAGGTAATCATATAAAAAAAAAAGAAGGTAACTTCAAACTTAATTTATAAGTATCTCTAGGACTTCTCTTCAGCAAGGAATATGACTAATACCATTCAACCTGACATTTTGGTTTTTGACATGGGATTGTTTATTTGTAATTAACTTTATTTGTTAAATAGCTGATTGATTTAAATTGTTTCAACAGGTATATTCATGGAAGGTTGCTGTGTATAGAGAGGCTCAAAAGTTCCAGCTAACAAATTTTTTTTAAAAAATGCTCTTAGCTTTTCTTTAATCTATCTTAAATGTAATATTTTGACAGCTAAATACCCTCAGTCTTTCTTTCATCCGTTCTGAATGTGATATTTTGCCAGCTAATGTTCGTGGGAGCTCAGGCAGCAATGTGTGTGAGCAGAGATCATCTTCAGATATCTGAAGATCTAATAATTCTATTTTTTAGTTTGTATTACACTCCTACAACTCGACTCAGTGCTGGAATGGCACTGCCTTCCCTCTAATGATTATTGCTTGAGTTTCTAGGTACATCCCTATGCCAGTCTTAGCGGGCCCTGAAGATTTGCCGGTGGCAATGGCTGCTGCTGCTACAGCTGCAGGGATCGCAATCGACAAGCATTCCTGCTGCTCAAGCATAAAACAACCTCACCAGCAGTGTGGCCTCTGCTCTGCATGCACAAGGCCTCCTAGATCAACGTGTTAACAAGTGGACATTTTGACAGATCTTTCTATGTTTAAGACATTACACAGGACAATGTCTTGTGGGTATCCCTTGATAGGGCAGCTGATTTGTCTAGAGAACTCAGTGCATTACCTAATGGAACTTGGGGCACCTGATTTGTCTAAAAGAACTTAGTACGCTATTCAATGAAACTTGGCTCGTCAGCAAAAAGCTTGCCACCTTAGAACCAGAGCATCTCCTCATGATCGGACGGCTGGTAGTCAATAACGGGACAGTCTCATGTGGCCGACATATCAACCTAAGACAGGAGTCAAGGGCACAGCCTTGATTATCCGATGACGCGTAAGAATGTTGGTTGCACGTGTGCACGCCTAAGACAGGCACAGTTGATCCTGATGTGGTGAGGGTTCACCCATCTATTTATCCCTCTTTTAAAACAAAAAGGGGGAAATGTAAGAGCCTTAATGAGGAGGTAGCTTAGATGGCAGCTGGCTGAGAGCCAAAGAGGAGGTGTTTAATTGTTTTCTCCTGACTTTTATGCAATCAACTGTAACTGCCAGCAGGCAAGCTGCCATTCAAAGCAGCGGAGCTGTGGAAAAAACTCAGAGACAAGATAGAAAAGAAAAGATTATTTTAATTCTCTCTCCCGGGGAAGGTCCCACTCTCACGCGGTCCGGAAGGAGAATGGCGCCGGCAGGCTTTCTTTTTCAGGAGTCGTTCCTCTCAATCTTGCGTCAAGTCCTGTGAGATTTTAGGCTAAGTCTTGCGAGCGAGATTTCGGGAGACAACAGTGTCGGGGCATTTCTAATGTAAAGAAACGCAGTCTCTAATGTAAACAAAGCCAGCTCTTAAATCAGGGCTTCTGCATTTCCCCCTTTTTCGTTTTAAAAGAGGGGATGTTGTTAAGGTGACAAGCCTTTTGTTGACGAGCTAAACTGTATAGTACATAAAATTTTTTTAAACAAATCAGCTGTCCTGAGTTCCATCAAGCAACACACTGAGTCTTGTAGGCAAATATCAGCAAGGCATTGTCTCGCAAAGTCACAAACAAATGAAAGACCAAAAATGTTTACTCTTTATCACACATTGATCCAGGAGGCCCCATGCATGTAGAGCAAGAGGCCACACTGTTGGTGAAGTTGTCTGATGTCTGAGCAGCAGGGATGTTTGGAGTGACTGGATCTTTGTGGTTGTAGTAGCAGGCTTGTTTTTCATGTGTAGACAATACCATCGACAAATCTTCAGGGCCCGCTATCTAGAAACTTAAACTTTTATTATTGAAGGAAAGGCAGTGTTATTATGGCACTGAGTCAAGAGGTGAGTTGTCAAGCTAAAAAACAGAACTATTAAGTTAGAAAGTTAAAGTTGATTTGTGTTTACACGCATTGCTGTTTTGGCTCCTGGAGGCATAAGCTGGCAAAATATCATATTTAGAACAAAACAAAGAAAGACTGAGGGTATTTATTGCATTAAAGATAGAGTAAGGAAAAGTTAAAGGCACTTTGGAAAAATAATTTGTTAGCTGGGACCCTCAAGTCTCTGTGACCTTGTATGAGATTATCTGTTGAAATAACTTATATTAATCAGCTATAATTTTTTTTTAGAAAAGAAAAGATTATTTTAATTCTCTCTTTTACAATCACACACACACACACACACACACACACACACACACACAGAACGGTTTTCACAGAGCAAACACTCTATAGGCTCCCTCCCGGGCAAGGTCCCACTCTTACGCGGTCCAGCAGGAGAATGATGCTGGCAGGCTTTCTTTTTCTGGAGTCCTTCCTCTCAATCTCGCGTTAAGTCCCGTGAGATTTTAGGCATCCGGGGCAATTCTAATGTAAATAAACATGGTCTCAGCCAGCTCTTAAATCAGGGCTTCTGCAATCAACTAAGAATCTTTCTGTGCCTGTGAACACTGTGTGACACACCTGTAAGTTGAGCTTGTGACACGTGTATACTTGTTAAGGTGAAGAGTATTTAACGAGGTAGGGTTGGAGTTGTGGAAGAGTTGTTGTTGGAGTTGGAGAGAGGTCAGAAGAGAAAGCAGAATAAAGAAACCTACTCATTCCCAATCTGCCTCCAAATTCTTTCCCGTGGTATCATTGCTGCAGGCGGCAACAGCTACAGGGGGCAACAGAAATATTGTTTCAACAACATTATTGTGTTGAAAGACAACTAATTTGTCAAATTCCTTTCATCCACTCTTTATTCACAGGACATTTTGGGAGATATATCTGGTCAGAATGAGTAATAGTGTGTTCATGATGAGACCTAAGGGGCTATGGCTTTGAGAAAATCTGAGTCTCAAATGTCATAA
This sequence comes from Tamias sibiricus, assembly GCA_025594165.1. Classification (NCBI taxonomy): domain Eukaryota; kingdom Metazoa; phylum Chordata; class Mammalia; order Rodentia; family Sciuridae; genus Tamias; species Tamias sibiricus. The sequence continues at coordinate 135,463,075 of CM046667.1, forward strand.
TTCAGTTCATATCCACTGCCTATTACCTTTGAGACAATAACTATACAGTTAACCAGAAAAGAGAAATTAATGTTGGGATTTGGGAGGAAATTCAAGATGCTCCTCAGACAACAGCTGCTATTTCCAATTGAGATCAAACTTAGATGTATTTAAACATTCTGCTTACATCCTCTCAGTCCATTCTCTTATTAAACAACACATGACACAGCTATTATTGACCAAAATTTTTAAGTAGAAAAAATGACAACTAGATAAAGCATATTCTTCAAGTTTACCCATCTAATGGTATGTCAGGAATTAAGCAAAACTCTGACTCCAGGCTTAGTGTTCATTCTGCTACCCCAATGATCTCCTAAGTGTAGTCAATTGTTTGTCATTTTTGTTTTCATTTCTAATAGAAACAAATCTACATATGGACCTGTTGGAAGATTCATGAAACTGAATCTGTAGTTGTAGCTAGAGTGTTTCAAATGTTCTCTGACAAAGATCATAGTAAGAAACAGCACTGAAACTTCATGCTCTATTGTGTTTTTGGCAGTGCTTCTCAAGGTTTAATATGCCTACACATCAGTTGGGCATCTTTATACAAAGGATATTCTGATTCAGTAAGTCTGGGATAGGGCCTGAGATTATTCATTTCCCACAGGCTTCTGGTTGATGCTGACACTGCTGTCCATGGGCTACTCCTTGAATAACAAAGTTTGAGGATATGATTTATACTAGATCATTCATGAACTCCATTTCAAAAAAATTCACTTCTGCCAGTGACAGGAAAACCCTCTTTCCCCTCTAATGTTGACCACTTGTTATTAAAGCAAACTTTCATTGAATCTGAGTTTTTTAAAAATGTGTCTGAAATTTGACCATTTATCACTCTTGCATTTTATTAGTAATAGGTGGGGTACTGGATGTATTACTTCTCAACCAATACAACTTTTTAATTTTTCTTCTACTAGTTATTATATTAAAGCATATGTTTTTCTCTTTTATTTTCTCTTCTACTGTCCAATATCAGCAGTTATGGAATAACAAGGTTGACCACTATGTTCTCTGAGAAGCTACAGCCAAGATAAATATTAAAGAAGAATTTCTGTTTCCTTTTCAGAAAATCTACACAGTTGTTACACTGCAGTTTTCCAAGGTAGAATGGCATGGGTCTATTTGGTGGGAAGAATAGTTGAATTCTTTCTTGAGTAACTCTCAAATATAGTACAGCATCAGTGGGTGTTTTAGCCAGCTTTTTCATCACTGTGACCAAAAGACCTGACAAGAATATTGCAAAGGAGGAAAATTTTATTTTGGCTTACATCTTCAGTAGTATCAGTCCATAGACACCTGACTCCATAGCTCTGGGCCCAAGGTAAGGCAGAAATGGCAGAACGATATGAAGGAGGAAAGCAGTTCAGGACATGGCACCAGGAAACAGAGAAAGTTCTGCTCACCAGGGACAAAATATACACCCCAAAGGCAGACTCCACAGTGATCAACCTCCTCTAGCCACTCACCACCTGCCTACAGTTACCACCAGTTAATCCATTCAAGTGACATTGAACTGGTGTTAATTCACTGATCAGGTTAAAGTTCTCATATCCTAATCATTCCACCTCTAAACTTTCTTGCATTGTCTCACACGAGCTTTTGGAGGACACCTCATATCTAAACCATAACAGTAGTTTAATGCCTTACTGAAATGGCATTAAATACAACTGAATATTGATAGAAAAAAGACTGAAAAGCATTTTGTCCTTTGATATGTTTAGGGCTCTTTTGGGGGTGGGGTTAGTTACCAAAGGCCAATTCTACAACATAGCGTTGGGATGACTAAAGTCTCTCTTTCAAGTTATTAAACATAGCTGAACACATTAATTCTTTTAGTAAAATCTCCTAGAAAGATAACCCACCAAAAAGTATATTGACCTTAAATTAGGAGGAAAAAGAATTACATGTTGTAGAGCTATGGTTAAAACTGAAGAATTTGGAGAAATGATATTTGTTTAGCAATAGAAAAGGGACAGAATGAATACCTAATTACTAAAATACATCTTCCCTCTCTTTGTCTAGTGATATAAGTAACAACACCACTAAATTTAATCTTAGGACAAGCAGTAGCAAGAGGACATAATCTATCTTTACACTATTTAAGGTTTTCCCTCTTGTTTCTTATCTACTATGAATTACTTCATTACTTTGAAAGAATCTTTAAATTAAAGTCTTGAGTCATTCTGGATGTCTTTCCAATTGTGGTCTAAACAACCAATATTAGGAATTACTTTTTAATCTTTATCCTCTTGGAAACAAAGGACATTCCAATAAACCGACATTGCTTTTGTCATTTATTTTATGCTTATCTCTTATAAGCATCATTCTATTCAAAAGGCATCACTCAGAAATATAGCTGCATTTGACTGCAGTGACTTTTCTACAGTTCCAGTAAATGCCATTGATGCTTTCATTAGGAAAACATAACTCCACGCACTGGATTTTTAAATATTTACTCACTGATAACATGAACCCATATGTTTTGCTTGGAGAAGCAGAGGTGTTGGTTCCTCAAAGGCTTTTCAAAAATCAATAGTGTGCAAATTGATCCATGAGATCATAGAAAAAATTCTGTTACTTTGAAAATTCAAAGTGTTTTCATCTATATTTCTGAAGGATCTTCAATTGTCAGAAGGTCCTTCAATGGCCCCCTTTAGCCATGTGTAGTAAAGGACCTGTAAATAGCCACAAGGGTGAAGCTAACAGAGAATATAAGGAGATATTTTATTAAGTCAGTCTTTGAGGTTTGTTTGTTCAAATTTTACCATATCATTTTGGGTTTTGGTAACACTCCTCCACAATTAGGTTGGGAAAAAAATCAATCATGTTAGCTGACTAAATATTACAAAATCATCAGGGAAATAGTCTCAATAGAGAAGGGTTTTCTGAATTATTCCTCCCCCTCTACTATTCACTTTTCAGTTCCGTATCTGAAAGCATCTTTGAAACCACATATCCTTTTGGTCAGTGCTAGAAGAAGAGGGCTTTCTGACTATGAAGCTAGCTCCTTCTTAGCAACAGATGAAACACGCACACCTGGAATAGCTACAAGCTCTGTGCTCTCTGTGTGTCTCTTAAATGATCAGTGAAGCAACAGATGAAACACGCACACCTGGAATAGCTACAAGCTCTGTGCTCTCTGTGTGTCTCTTAAATGATCAGTGACAATTTGCTTAGTTTCCCCTCACCTGCTTCCTAGTTAGTAATTACCCAGAGACAGAATCTTTCTGGAGCCCTGACTTACAGCTATTAGAATAGGATGTAATTGTACCCAGTGTAATTGGCTTCAATGCCAGAGCCCCATTAACCTGGCACGGCTATTCTTAAAGCAGCCTGTGATCTAGCTCATTACATTTTATCTTCAGTAATAAGGAAAGTTATCACCTTTGCTGTTCCTGTCTTAATGTATTTATGTGGACATGTCACCTAAAATATAAGAACATACAGTGTCATCGAAATGCAGAGGCAGGCCAACCTTCTATACTCAGAGTGACTGAAAATTAAGTTCCAAATAGGATGAAGATTAAGGACACAGCCATACTTAAAAGACAATCCTAAGAGGTCCAGTGCAGGAAAAGCTGAGAAAGTTACTCCCACACCCCAGGGATCTTCCCTACCCAACAGCACGGTCAGTTCCTGAGGGATGAGCTCTGTGCCATGGCAGAGGGGAATGGGAAGATTCTCCAGTACATATGTGTTCCCACAGTATAATGGCTGGAAGAACAAAGCCAGAGAGTTTCCCCTTTTCTCAATACAGCCTAGTATTCCCTTTACAGATGTCTGAGAGGCAGTTCAGAAAAAGAACTGGACTGGATTCTAATATCATGATACGTTTGAAACTGCCAGGTAAATATGAGCAATGTGCCTATCCCCTCTGGGCTCAGTCTACCCATTTGTAAATTAAGAGTATAGCTTAAATGATACCTAAGATCATTTCAAAATAAATTTTGAAACATCCAAACAAATATTATGCTTTAATTTTAAAATTATCTGAATGGAATTAGATTGTGTCCATCACTTCTCCCTCTCATTCAGAAATAGGACCTGTGTCTGACAAAGGCAACCCAAGAACATTCGAAGTGGAAAATGCTTTTGTCTGCTAAGAGCTTTAAGATGTGCTAGAACATTATAGTTCTTGACCTGATGATTTGATATTAGTTTTAGATTTATGAATTAACTTGATTAGGCTTTATAACAAATACTTCAATTAGCCCTAACCTAGATGTTACTGTGAAAGCATTTTGTAGCTGAGATTGGCATCTACAATTAGTTGACTTATAACTAAAGAAAGTTATTTTTTATAATTTGGATGGGGCTTATATAATCAATTGAAAAGTGTTAAGAGCAAAACTGAGGTTTCCTATGTTCACATATGAATACATGACCAGTGGAATATTTTCCAAAATTATATGAAATTTTGAAATTATTTTCAGGTACACATATTAAGTTTACTTATAAATAATCTGCCCTAGAAAAATTCTTTGAGAAATGCTGGTTTGGAAACAAATTAAGTCCTTTCTCTGCCATACCTTTTCTGGGGATATGATTTGTTGATCATCAACATAGAGACAAAAAATGCAGAGCTGAAAGTGAGCAGGTGACAAGTTTAGGTACAGAAGAGCAAAGTCAAATATGTAATATGGTGGTTCTTAAAATTTTGCAACATCAATGAGAAAGCAAAAGTATCCATAGCCATGTAGGTTAGTTAGGATAGTCTAGAGTGGTAAAGACTATGAGCCATGGTAACATATAAATATGAATTCTCAGTGACTCTACTCAATAAATGTTTGATTACCATTCTTGGCAGTAAGATGTGGAAACAGACTATTCACTATACAGTGACTGAGGCTCAGTGCTCCCTTACAACTTGGGATGAAACCATCTACTGACCTATTGCTTCTAGCTATAGTGATTTGGAAAAGGTGTGTGGAAAATGTTCATACACTCTTGACTGCCTTGGCCTGTTACCCTATTGGTCACATTCTAATGGCCAGAACTCAGCACGTAGTCCTAATTAATCTCAGAGTCAAATCTTTTGTTTTAGTTAAAAATAGGAGAAAAAACATGAAGGTGCACATATAAGAAGATCAGGTTGTGAGGAAGCAAATTACTTCTTGTCTGAATTTTTTATTCCCACTTTTGTTTCTTAATGATAGGATTATATATACTTCAGGTTCCCAACTTCCCCTGGCATTTGCCTACTGGGGGCCAGAAAGGAAGGGTTTTGTTGACAGTATTTTATTTTATGGCTTTTATTCAAAACCATTGTTGTAAGTCCAAATGTAAGCTGAGTTAAATAAACAATAAGCACCACACACCATTTCTTTAATTCCTTCCTACATGTTTCAAGAACTTAGCTGGTTAGCATAAACAATATAAAAGCATCTGTCTCAAAGGAAAGGTTTAGATTTACATACCATCCCTTTCTATTTGAAAACTAAGTTTCAATAGTTATATCAAGTTAGCAAGTTCAGAATCTATTTTTAAATAAAATTAATATTTAGCAAATGACCTAGTCCTTTTCCAATAAAATTAAAAATGTAATAAATGCACCCAAATTGCCTAAGTATTGACTACTGCCAAGTGATTTAAAATTTAATCCATGGAAATAATAATTGACAAAAGCCACAATTTTAAAGCAAGTCCTTCCTGGATACAAATCAAGTACCTTTTCTTCCTAAACCTCAATTGGCTACTATCTAACAACTCAATTTTTCTTAGGGAACAGTCTATAAATTTCCTCTGACCATTGTGGTGGTGGTAAAGTGTGAGCTATGTTACTACAGGTTCTTAGCATAGTACAGAATTGAGTTTCTGTAGAATCACAAAAGTCTCAGGTTGAGGTGATGGTGTGGATAAAGATGAGGGTAGATACCATAGCCACTGTCCAAAAAATCAACAGCCACAAGAGTCTCTCTGTTATCTTTTTACTATATTAGAATTCTGGGTAAGAATCTGATGTAAAATAAGATGATGATGCTTAAAAACTTCCAAGCTGCTCAGTTCTTACTTTTCACTATCTGCTCATACTTTATGCATGATGTTCCTGTTTGTCTTTTCAGCACTCACCTTTCTCTTTTCCACCCATAGTTTCTCTTACACCCCATTGAGCTTTCTAATTTTGACCTTCAATCATTTTGTCCTGTCTCCTTCATGCCTAGTTGAGAAGGAATACAAATAAAGGGTGTATACTACCTTTCTCTAGAAGATGTCCCTCCAACTGTGTGACCACTTTTGCAATCAATGTTTCCTTGACAACTTTAGTATCTCAATAAATGGACAGAAGAAGGAACTAATATTTATAAAAATATCTACTGTGTGGTTTTTACATAGTATTTTTTCTCACCATGCTAGGCACTTCATATGCATCCCCTAATTTACATACCCAGCCTTACTGCCTCTTCCAATAGGTATACTGAAGGAGTTATGCTTTTTTCTTACCTTCTTGGAATGTTGAAAATAACTGTGTCACTGACTATATTAATTCAGTGAATTTTGAAGGTATTTCTTTTACACATATTCCTCATTGGCTGTGTAGGAGCAGCCTTAATCAGGGATGAAGCAACAGTGCTGAACTCCTCTCTTCCTTATCAGAGCTAGGTCAATTACAAAAATCTTCTGCCATCCAGAACTCCATAGACCACATTGCAAATGTGGTATATGATAATTTGTTTAGAATGGTCTCAGAGGAAGCAGACAGTATTTCTCCTGATATAACAATTTTCCTCACTAAAAGAACATTTACTTTGAATAATTTTAACTATTATGCATTCATGCTCACACCTTTTTCCTGGCAACTGCATTCTTTTTCATGCCCAGGAAAATGTGAGTTTTATAGGAAGAAAAATGCAAGATAATAAAAAGGTGTTTTTTTGAATGTGATTTTCAGAGAACTGTATTTTTCATTTCTTAGACAGAAGCACAATTTCTTTGATGCATAAATGATGCTACCAGTGAATTGTAGCTCAGACAGTTCAAGGACATAACCTGAAAACAAAATTCTAAAATTAAAAAGATGACTTTATCCGTAAAATACATGAAGAGCCAATACACACTGTGTGTACAATTTTATGTTATTCTGCACAGTGAACTAAATAATGAATTCATAACTGATCCAGTAGACAAACATACTAAAGCATATATCTTATGTCATACTACCATACTGAACTACAATTGAGGTACATAATATGTCCTTCAACATCATTTATGACTCTCTGTTGGAAGCCTATCATTTGCAGGTGCTGATTTAGGGCCTATAACTAGAATGGTGAGCAAAACCAGACAGATTCCTGGCTTTTCAGTACTTATTATGTAAGAGAGGAAGTGAGAAAGGAGCTAATTATTTGTAAAATGTAAATTTATAAAATGAGAATGTGCAGTGAAGAAAATATACATGATATAAACAAAATATGTAAACATTGGTAACTAAGCTGATCTAAGATATATCTGAATGCTTCCCTGAGGAAGTGGCTGTTGAAGTAAGATATGAAAGATAAAGAAGCACCCATAACTAATAGAAGGAGGAAACAGGAAGGACATTTTAGGAAGAAGGAAAAACATTTCAAAGGTTTTGAATCAGGCAAGAAGCAAGAAAGCCAGTAGTGCTGGAAAGAGTTGAACAAAGTAGAAAAATGGGGAAAAATGTGTTGGATTAGGCTGGGATCAGACCATGTCGTACACTGAAGGCCCTAATAAGGATTTTTGCTTCTGTCTTAAAAGCAACAGAAATCCACTGAAAGGTTATGTGATAAGAGGATTACATAGTAATGGAAGGCAAGGTACAATGGCATTTGTTTCAAACTGACTATTCTCACTGCCATAGTATTCTGATTGGATGGAGACACTTATGGATGTGGGGAGCTAGTTAGGATAGAATTGCAGTTGTCCAGACAAAAGATGATTGTGATATAGAATAGTATTACATGCTTTGATTTCCCACCTCATCATTCTACACAAAAGCAGTAACCTCTAAATATGCGGTGATTTAGTCTTGGTTCCCTATTCAGCCCTCCCCAGATCCACCATGCACCATTTTCTGCCCATCTTGTCCTGGAGGTGAACCTTCCCCCTGATAGCTGTCTTTTGAGTGGAGTTTAGCCCAAGCATCTAGATATTTATATGGAATTTAGGTAGTCTAGTATTCTGTCCCTTGTTTGTGCTATATAAAGCTGCATTCTGCCTAATTCCATCTCCAACAGGACATTAGAGGGTGAGAGAAAAAAGAGTTTAGGGTGATATTTTTTCACAACTTCTTTCTTGCTTCTGCATTGTTTCTTTAGTGGTAGATGCATTTCTCTATAATTAGAATTCCCACTGTTTGGCCTCCCCTCCATAGATCTAGCTGTCAATGATCTCTGGAAATACCTTTACTTCTATCTTTGCCCCTTAAGCTCCAGAGATGATCATGGATTACTGCTGTGGATAGTCTCTGGGTGCCTTGATATCCATTCTCGGTTTCCTTAATCATATCCTATATCTGTAAGAAGTTTATTCATTAAAATATTTTAATTTGAACCACCTAAGGTGAAATTTATTTTCTGGCATATCCCTGAATACTAAAAAACAACTAAATAATCATTTTTTTAAAGGACAGAAACTTGGAAGTATTGCAGGCTGGAAAGACCATAACTATAGAATACCAAATGCCCATATAAAATGTGAAAGTCTTCATCTTCATAAACTACTTTAAAGTGAAGCTTTAGCTTTGAGGACAGAATTATGTAGAAATATAGCCTTATATAGCACATAACAGGGACAGAAATTCTGGACTGGTTAAGTTCCATAACAATATCTAAAGGCTTTGGACCAGCTAAAGACAGGCTATCTGGTTTAGTCCTTAAATTCCCAATTCCTTCTATGTATCTGTTGGCCATGTAAATGGAATTAGTCCATTTTGATCAATTTTCTCCCCTCTGGTTGACATATCCTGAGGCTGTTTAGGGGGAATAAAGTCTTTTTCTTCAGTTAATGCAGGGTAATTGTGAGTGAATGAGAAAGTAGTTTCTAATATAGGCAATGGTATAACATTAGAAACATAATGACCCTAGGTTGGCCTTATAGACAAAGAGCAATAAATGGGCCATTTGTGGGGGTATAATGGGAAAACCATATGAATGATCTCAGTGTTCAATTTCTATATGCATTCCATTCACATTACTCAATCCCCTCTTAAATGGGTACATTTCTTTTCCAATTCAATGTATGGATATTATCCTGGTACACACATTCCCAAATACTGTACTAATTCCTTCTAAGACCTCACTAATTATCCATAGAAAGACACAAAGTATCGAAGAGAAAATGAATGCTTTAATAATATATGCTCTATCTTTGTTATCTCCTTTATTTGTCAATAGCTATACTATATCTCAATAGTAACCTCAGAACAATAGACTGAATTACTGACAAAAGGTCAATGCATCTGTATTGAGCATAGACTATAAAGCAAATTTTCTGAATTCTATTGTAAAGTGGTAATGAAGAAATAATGTAATATTTTCAAAAGACCTTATTCTCCATCTCCCTACCAATCAGCTATATCTTTTCAGGAGACCTGATTTCATGCAAAGGAAGCAGCTTTTTAGGGTCTTCAAATTCACCATCAAGTACTCAAGGACAATACAACAGTGACGATGTCTTTGACAATTGTGCACCTCAGAAAAAGATTAGCTTTGAAAGGAAATCCAACTTTTCTCTAAGGCCCAGTACAAATCAAAAAGCCATTGTTAAAGGCCATTATTCTTCCATGAAGCAAAAAATAAATAAATAAATAAATAAATAAAGCATGCTTACCCTTCAATTTTATGGGAGGAAGTGAAAAAGTAACTATTAAGATGAGTCTTCTAATGTGACATGTAAATGCCATACAATATACGTGAACATTGGCTAAGGCCTCTCCATACTTACCATACTTACAGGCTCAAAATTGCAACTCTGCTATCTAGAGAAAAGATTGCTCTTTAGGATATTTGGTCATTTGGATTTGCATTATAGGGGCCTGGATATGCTCAATGGTGGCTATACTTAGTTTTTACATATTTATGTTTATAGTGCCAAGTCATTATCTTAACACATGAAGTTGTGTTGTAGAGGTAGAAGCTCCTAGAAATATCTATTAACACAAAGTAAGATTTGTGTATAATTTAGAATGAAATTCTATTGCACTCTGGGTCTATGAGTTGGGGGATATGAGCAGATTGCAGAAGGGGCCCATTTAGTTCAGTCAGTACTTTGCCCACAACCTGAAACCACTGGCTGAAGGAAGCAACTGTCAATACTTTGGTCAGAACTGGGAGCAAGTATGTTTAACACATCTTTATCTACCACACGCATGATACTAAAAGTCTGTCAGTTGTTTCTTTTTAAAACTAGCATAAAATTACTTGTCCTAGAACAAGGAAACTTTGAATTCCACTGAATCCCTTATGCTGTATCTTGAATAGGACAAAATATATAATAAGCTAGATCAGTAAGGAAAAGAATCATTAGTCCTTATTCTTGAGAAAAGCATGCTGCTATGTGGGAAGCCACATTGGGAGTGTGTTGGAGATTAGCACAGCTAGGAGTCTAATATCAACTTTTAAAAAGATATGATAAGTGATAAGGAGACAGATCCATAGTAACTATTGCATATTTAAATATTCCTTTGTTAGTAACTGATCAAACATGAAGACAAAAAAATCAGTAGTTATATAGAAGATTAAAACAACTAGTATGATCAAATTGATTTTTATTGAATACTATATCTCAAAACCATAATACATATTTCAGTCCCTGAAACAAGTTTCAATACAGTTCAAAGGATTCAGATTGCCCAAAACATATTCACTGACTGATCACAGTGAAACTAAATTAGAAATAATTAATGATGGTAGTTAAGAAGCACCTAAACATTTGTAAATTCAACGATGAGTGAGATGAGTCCCAGTATTTCTCCCATTTACTGTCTTGAGTTTCTGGCCCACCCTATAGGGAGAAGGAAAAACCTGGCGACCCAAGTTGAAGAGATAGAACTGAATGGAAATAAACTAAGACAGCTACAGTCCACAGGACAGAGTAGCATACAGGAGAAACACAGAAAGAGAAAAATAATAAATCTTCAGAGTATTCAGCAGAGTACTGATAAACAAATGTATGTGAAGGAACTACCCAAGGACAGAGAGAGACCCCCTTGTAAGGGTTAATGTCAATCGTGTTCAGTGCTCAGGGTCAGGAGTAGCTCAATTCCCACCAGCAACTCTGGGGGAAAAATCAGTACTCAGAAAGGACTTGCATCTTTAGCAAGGAAAAATTTAAAATGGAGTAAATCTTGTGCAGGTACTGCCTAAAAAATAAGAACTGAAAGGATCAAACTGTTTCCGAGAAACAAATCTTCATCTCTGAATGGAGCTCAATAATATTTATAAGAATACAAATGTACCCAGCTCCCAACAAGGTGAAATTTACAATAGCTGCCATCAAATCGTAAGTTACTAAGCATAAAAAGAGACAAGAAAACATCATCTATAAATAGGAAAATAACCAATCAGGCAAAACCAACACAAAACTGGTACAGACGTCAGACATACAAAACAAGGACATTTGGGTTGGGGATATAGCTCAGTTGATAGAGTGCTTCCCTCCCATGCACAAGGCCCTGGGTTCAATCCCCAGCACTACACACACACACACACACACAAAAAAAGAAAGAAAGAAAGAAAGAAAGAAAGAAAGAAAGAAAGAAAGAAAGAAAGAAAGAAAGAAACAAGGACATTAAAACAGTTATACCTGTATTTTCTATGTTCCAAAAATTAAGTGAATACAAGCCATGTAGAAAACTTGAGTTTCTTGTATAGATTAAAATTACAATGTCTTGGGTGAAAAATATGCTGGATGGAAATAAAGGTAGATTAAACATTGTAGTGAAAATAATTGATGAGTTTAAGAATAAGACATGCAGGAAGAATGATTTTGAAAGAGATTTATTGAGATTATCTTTGCAAAGTATGCAACCTGACATGGAAAAAGTACTCACAAGATTCATTGTTATTATTCCTTTTCTAATGTATAGTGCTTGGATCCAAACAAATGGGAAGAATGCCATAAAAGGTCTTGGTTTCACTAGAGAAATGATGTACAAGATGGGGAAACTAAAGAAGACATAACACCTCCAGAACTGGGTCAACATGAAATGTGTTCCATTAAAATACTTTTTTGTATCAGAGGGCACCTATGGCTGGGGTTGTGGCTTAGTGGTAAAGTGCTCGCCTAGCACATGTGAGGCCCTGGGTTCTATCCTCAGCACCACATAAAAATAAATAAAATAAAAGTATTGTGTCCACCTACAACTAAAAAACTTTTTAAAAAGAGGGCATCTATGACTCCTAGTATGCAAGTACCTATCCACATGTAAATAACCAGGAATATTAGAGGATAACAATTATTTAAGTTGTATTTATTCCCGTACTTAGCTTTGCCTCAATGATTACACTTAGCCTCTTTTTCTATGGTAAGCTGCTTCAAATAAATTTTAATGACAAATCATAAGTATTAAATACATTAAAGATAAAAATTCCTTCAGGTGTTTGGTGGTAGACATGATCTAAGTAGCTTAAGCACATATGAAATTACAGAATAGTGAGAGGACATAATATACTTAGACAAAGGATGGTTAAGCTGTGATTCATTTTTAATCTTAACTACAAGAATCTCTCATGAAGGTCTTTTTATAAAGATTTTTTTTAAAAAAACCATATTACATGATGATTTTACTAGTGATTTTGCAAAAATAAATTATTAGAGAAGTTCATTCCTTATATCAGCTTTTAATAAAAGCCAAGAACATAATACTGAATTATGTTCTGTGAAGGCATGTGGAATCTTCAGCACAAATAAAATCAGAAAAACTTCACTCGTTGTGGAATATTGGTCTTGAGATAATGAGCTGTGTTTATATGCACTTAGTACAGTTCAATTAAACACTAGGAGCAAGATGGAATGAGTTTTACACTGCAATTAAGCACATTTGTTTAGAGTGCTGCTTCTGCATATCTAACTTGGAACCTATAATAGCATTAGGCTGCTGGATGAGATTTCAAAGAGCCCAATTCTGGCCACATTCATTCAAGATGTGTTGCTTGCTGATCGCATGGCATATATCCACTTAAAGAATACAGAACAATTCCTAGGGGCAACTACAATAGTTCAACAATCATTAGTACTTGCTATGTATCAAAATCTGTACAGGATACAAAGATGGATTACACATGGCCCAGGACTCAAGGAGCTTATGAATCAAACTATGACATATTATTACCTGATATCAATTCCCATAGTTATTTTTATTACCATGCATTTATTCTATTAATTATATACTACCCAGTTTCCACAGTAAGGAATGTATGTCATCATGTATATTTACTGCAGTATATGAAATCATTTCCTGGCATGTAATACATTCCAAGAAGTTCTGTTTAAATCCAAAGGATATCAGAAAGCACTGGTGTACAGACTTTATGTTATCTATAAAACAGAATTGCTAGTTTGCAAAACTGTTTAAAAATATGTCCATTAGCATTCTGAGGGATAAGATATGATATTTCATAATTGGTACATGAATAATTTCTAGCATGAATAAAAGGTTGGGATGGTAACAAGATGAACAAAAAGAGGCATACATTGAAAAGGCACTGGACAAGCATAGATATCATGTGCCAAGACTGACAGAATGGATTCAGGCCATGTTCCTGAAATTTCCTAATTTAATTAGGGGGTTCTTACAATTAGTGGACTTTTTAGTTCACATCCATACATATGAGATTTTTGGGGGGAGGAGGATGAACCAAAGCTAAATTTAATAAAATTATCAAAATCTTAAAAGTTCCAGTGATTTCAGTAATTTGAAATAAAATGTTTGCTTTCCATCCTCTCTCCTTCCCAAAATACTATTGTTATGTATGGAATTATGTAATTAAAATAAATCTTTACCCCCATATCATTGAGTGAGTTGTGTTATCATTATAAATGAAGGCGATGACAAGAAAAGAACTATTTTGAATTTATAAGCATGGTAAATTTGAGTGCTAGACTATATCAATGCAAATGCCAACTCAGTCATTTCTTAGGTATGTGCCTTTAGGCAAGTTACATCATAATGTCTCAATTTACTCATTTGTAAAAGAAGGAAAATAATGGTCTCCATCTTATAAGGTGGTAGTGAAGACTAAATGATATAATTTATGTAAAGCAATTAAATACAGTGCCTAATATACTAAAGGAGTGCAATAAATGCTAGCTGTTATTATTATTACTTACTCCAGGAGACATCTTACCATAAGTAAATAATTACTCATGTTATATAAGTCTTCATGACCCTCAATGCTTCTCTGGTCCATAGCTGTTCACACAGAGTCTCAACTTAGAAAAAAAGGCTCATTTTAACTATGCAATTCAACCTTCCCTGGTGTTAGTACAATGGCAGGGATGGTATTTTATACTTATGGAATAGCAATTTGTGGTAGTTCTTGTCTTCTTGAAATATTCCAACTGCTGGTTGAAACACATGCTGCTGTGAATGTTAGAATAGCAAACCAGCAAGATCTATTTTGATACAAATATTAGGGAGCAGTGTGACTTTTTACTTGGCAATATAATAATATTTTACCTTAATATTTTCTTTTCTTTTATTGCATAAATATGTAAACAGTTCTATATAGATATAATGGATAAGGAAAATAATTGTATAAAAAGTTCTAAATCAAATAAAAATATTTGCAAAACATATACAATACTAGGTGTTGTTGAGAATACAATGCTTACTTGTATAAGACATGGCTCCCACCCTTAGATTACTGCTGAGATAATTAGAAAGATAGGAGATATATAGATGCATATGGAAACTTAAATAACAAATACTGAAGTCAATGTGTCAGTTGCAACAAAATAAAAAATTCTAACTTAGAGAGGCAAGTGGTATCTACTCTTACAGGAACTATTTAGCTAGAGAAAATAAATATATATGTATATACACACATACACACACATATTACATATGTCACAGATGAAAATATTTGGGGACATTCTACCTTAAAAATCATATTATTTTTAACATCAAATGCTCACATCTTCTCACACCCATGAAGCAGGCATCTGGCTCCCCAGCTGTGTATGTGGCAAGGCTTGCCAAGAGAATATATTGAGAACTGAATACACAGGAGGACAACCAACTGCTATGGTTTGAATGTTGACTGACTCCCCAAATTCCATGTTTTAAAGGGTTGGTGGCTAGGGTGGTGTTATTGGAAGGTGCTGTGGACCTTCAGGAGGTGGAGCATTATCGGAGGTCCTTAGATCATTGGAGGTGTTCCCCTGACAGCGATTGTAAGACCCAGGTCCATTCTGCTTTTCCTTCCTTGATCAAGATGTAAACATTTTGTTTGCTATGTGTTTCCACTTTGATGTTCTGTTTCATCAGAGGCAAAAGCAATACGGTTGCTTGACCTTGGAATGGAATTTCTAGAACTTTGATCTATAATAAAACTTTTTTCTTTATAAGATATTTTTCTCAGGTAGTTTGTTTTAGTAACAGGAAGCAGACCAATACACTAAACTTTTTTATCTGCTGCATATGCTCTCAATATGGGACAAACAAAATATTGGCAGGTGTACATCTATAGGACCAAAAGGCATAAGAGAAAAGCTAGCTAAAGAACATCTTTATTATTCTTCCAAATACTACTACCTGCAGCTTCTATGGAAAAAGAATGTTACAAAGCCACGTGGTTATATAAGACAAATTAGACAAGCATATCCTATTTTATTTTGGGCTCAGAAACCTAAGTCATTACCAAAACTTTGATTATTTCTCCTTTGAGATATCTGCCTCTTAGTGCATTTCTCAATTATTTTCTCCCAAGAAGCTATTCCAGTGTATCTTCTCCTTGAGGCCTCCCCTGGTAATGACAAAAATGACTCCCGCCAACAATATGATAATCACTGTCACCAATAAAAATTAGCATTTATTGAGAGCCTACTGTGTGCCAAATTCCCTTACAGAAACTATTTTATTCAATACAAGCTCTTGAGATTATTAGTGTTTTTGCAATCCTAATGACAAAATTAGTGAAGGGGTGCGTCAATATTATCAAGTTCACATACCTGGTAAGAAGCAGAGTCATATTTATAACCCAGTTCTGCTGAAAAATGTGTACTATTTTTTATATATTCCATGACTTTTATAAGAGTTTCTGTACATTTACCTTAATGTTTTCTGTATATTTTATAAGGTATATACAGTTTCTGTATATTTGCTTTGATTTTTTTTATATTTGCTGTAAAGTTTACTCCCTACTTATAAAAACACACTAAATATCTTTCACTATTGAATCTTTACTTCTTTCCTTTTTCCATTTAGTAACATTTAAATAAAAACTTATGCAGAAGAGGATAAACATATATATATATGTATATATATACATACATACATACATATATATGTATAAACATACATGTATACATAGCACTCACATAAATTATATAATATTTTATAATATTTCTACTACAGAACAATATTGGAAAAGATAAAGATACTGTCTGACTTAAAAATAATTTTGACTATTTAATACATTTTTATGCTAAATTCTTAAAATAATAAATCCCAAATTCCCTTAGATTTTGAAGATAAAGTGCCATGACAATACATGAATGATTATTTTTAATTTTTAAATTCATCCTAAAATATTACATATATTCACTTATAGAAACACTTTATTTGTTCTGCTTTGATATTTATATGTATGTTTTGCATCACAATGTATGGACTATGCTGCATAAGCTTAGCAACAGATTTTGGACAGAACAATTCACTAAGGATTTGACCTGCTACCAGAAACATAGATTTCTTTTTCTTTTTCCTTCCAGTAGGAAAGTCAAGAAAGCTTATCAAGTTTTCTAAATAAAGTAATATAGATTACCACACTAAAAATCACAGTATTCTTTGAAGAACTTCTGTATATTTCTCTGCATTTGTAAGAATGATATGGGGAAAACTGGTGTATTTTTTCTAAGTCCTCGGAACATCATGAAACTGTATGATTCAGATGGAACTTATGTCCTTTAGTACTGAGGCAAACAGATTATATTAATGACAGATTTCAACTTTGAATTTTCAGGAAGTTTGCAGTTCCTGTTAGAATAATATCTTGTATTTTTCCATTCTCAATCTATCAAAATGTGTTATAATAATGGTTGAGATAGATAACAATGTTTGGAAAGCATGTACTTGGTACTCAGAAAAAATATTATATCTTTCAGTGAAATATTTCTTGGTGTTGCTTTGTATGTTTATTTTAAATTCATCCTAACCATAGATAGATATATAGATGGACAGAAAGATAGAGATAGATAGATAGATAGATAGATAGATAGAAATGGGTTTTAAATGGCAATGCTGAATTCTATTAATTTTTCAGTATGAAAATATAATACCCATGGTATGATCTGTAAAAATCATAAGAGAATTTTTGAATTTTCTTCATGTCTGGGATCACTATAATTGACTCAAATACCCCAGGCAGAATCTCTGCGCCACCAAAATACAATAGAGTCAGACTTTCTCTCTGTACTTATGATCT
The DNA here is from genome assembly GCA_025594165.1 of Tamias sibiricus. Classification (NCBI taxonomy): domain Eukaryota; kingdom Metazoa; phylum Chordata; class Mammalia; order Rodentia; family Sciuridae; genus Tamias; species Tamias sibiricus. The sequence continues at coordinate 135,480,723 of CM046667.1, forward strand.
GTAAGATCCCTTTAACATTAAATGTAGGTTGTAAGAACCCAGTGGTGGGATCTGAATTGCCTAGCCCAGGAGCACAAGGCATTTGAATTAGCCATTTTCAAGGGCAAAATAACTAACCCTACAAGAGTTGGTATAAACCCAGGGAACAATTCAAATTCCTCTTTTTTATTTCAGTATCAGATTCATTTTCTTCCTTCTTCATAGTTGGAGATTAAATAGAAATTTACATGTTGAAGCTATTACTATATATATATATATATATATATATATATATATATATATATATCCATACTACTTTATACTTTTATTTATGGGGAAAATCCTACTGAGTTGTGGTGAATGACTTTTTGGCTATATTCATGAATTTTGTTTGTGTAACTGATTTTTTCTCCAAGGTCACATTTTATAATACTTGAAACAGGGTCTGTTATAACCCATATTTTGTTGACTCTCATCCAACCTTCTACTGCAGTATTCCAGCTCACTACAATGTTTCTTACTTCTAATTTGGGGATTTCTGGTTGCATTATTAAAACTGCAGCTTTTTGTCCAAGACTTGTTATCATAGAACTTGTTTAGCTTTCTGAAACCTATCCAGTTGTAAATATACTTGTAAATATCTTTCTGTAAGATCAACACTTTTAACTAGGAATTTTAGAATTCTCTTCATGTCTGGGATCTCTATAATTGACTCAAACACCCCAGGCAGAATCTCTGTGCCACCAAAATATGATAGAGTCAGACTTTCTCTCTGTGGTAGTACATAGAAATATACCAATAGTATCTAAAGATTTTTTTTAATTTGAATATGTGCGAAATTAAAAATCCTATTAATAATAAAAATTATAACTAGTATGAATTGACCTTTTACTATGTGCCAAATAAGAAAAGTAGATCACAAAATTGTAAAATAACTGTGATTGGGTTTCCTGGAAGCAGCACCTGAATATGATTCATGTGGCAAAAATTATATGGGATAGATGGAAGTGGGGCAGAGAATGGTAAAGAGCTGAGTAAACATGATCTCAGGTAAAGCTTTGGTTCTGTTTGATACAGGATTTATGTGCATGTGGGACTGGGGAGTGGCATAGGCTCTGGGGCATAAATCAATCAAACTACACTGTTATCCTGTCTTATAACAAGAGTGTCACAGGGCTTTTGTAGTTCCCACCTCCTAATAGTTGATTATTTACCATTCCAATAGTGATATATTGCTATGCTTTGAATACTGTTTAAGTGTGTCCCCTCTATGATTCATGTGTTGTGTAGTTAGTTCCCAGGATGGTGGTATTAAGAAGTAATGGGATCTTTAAGACTTAGGACCTAGCAGGAAGTCCTTAGGTCTTAGGAGACACTGCCCTCAAAAGAGAATATTGATTTCCTGGAATGGGTTCTTGTGAGAGTGAGTTGTTAGAAAAGTATGAACTTGACCCCTGAGTCTGTTGCTTCCTTGCCTAGCAATGTGATTGCTCCCTTAGTATACACTCAACCATCACTTTGAGTTCTGCAAGCCTTTCAGCTTCCAAAACTGTAAGCTAAATAAACCTGCTGTCTATATAAAGTTAGCCTTCCTCAATTATTTCATAGTGTAATGCAAAATGAACTATTACAGAGGGTAATCTCCAAGGTATCTCTTAGCCAGACAGCTTTCATCAGCCAAGAGAAATTCTCACAAGAAATTCAAAATTTAAGTCATGAATCTCAGCACTCACATACCTCTGGGATGGGTGTAACAGCCAGTTTAGGGGAAATGCATGTGATATATCTAGAGTCTACTACAGGTAAACTTGCTCATTATAGTTGAATTATGTTCCCCTTCACCCCCAAAAAGTTTATGTTCAATTCCTATCTCTAGTACCTCAAAATATGACTATATTTGAAGATATAATCTTTTACAAGTTTGTAAGTGAAAATGAGGTCACTAAAGTAAAATCTAATCCAACATGAAGACGGGTGAACTTAAATAGAGACACAAAGACACAGGGAAAAGACGACCAATTACAAATCAAGGACCAAAGCTTGGAACATATTATTCCCTCACAGCCCTCAGAAGAAACCAACACTGATGATATCATGAGTTTGGACTTGTTTGCCTCCAAAACTGTGGGACAATACATTTCTGTGGTTGAAGCCACCCAATCCATGGCATGATAAACATATAAAACTAAAACATTGTCAGAGATTATACAATAAATGACAGAATCAATATTACAAAGTTTAATGTGATGAAATACTCATCCCGAGGTAAGGAGAATCTGTATTCTTTGAGTTCCATCCCAGGAATTAGCAAAGAGGAGTAGAAGGGCAGGGGTCTACTAAAAATGATATGTTGCTGAGTGACATCTTCTGAACTACAAATTCTCCTCAGTCTGATATTCCACGGCTCTCAACCAATTCCAAATGAGTCCTTTCCCACTCGCATTCACCAGATTCCTGCCAGAGCTGGTCAAGGTGTTTACCAGCCTCTAGTCCTTTCTTAATCTATTCTCCATGCTAAAGTAATACACATTCAGGAGCTTAGACTACCCTACTTTTTCAGCTTTTTTTTTCTCTCTCTCTCTTTACCAAATTCACATATATACTGATGACTTGTAACTTGCTGATGTTCTGTGGCCACTCTAAGCCCTGCTGTTTTACCCATGCAAAGACCGCGGCTTACAACAGTGCTGGCAGCTACCTCTAGTAGAAGCTTCAACTGTGCACAGTCCATTTATCAGTAATGGCCTGAGGCAACCAGACTTCCAGCTTTGTTTTCTGCCCAGTGACCTGCAATTATCTCATAAAGCCAGAGGTCTCCTTCACTCTTTTTCTACAATGTACCTAAGCAAAGTTATTCTCTCCTTCTTCATACTTTTATTATGCAATACTTGTCCCACGGATGCATCATTCATTCAGATTTCAGATTTAAGCAAAATTATAATTCATATTTCAGATCTCTTGTTTACAACCAATATGTTTTAATTTGGCAAGTATATTAACTCTTATAAACCTTGACATCCTCGTTGTTAAAATAAATACAATGAGAGTGTTTGCCTTATATGGTTATTTTACAAATGAAATGCACATATAGTGTTTAACATAATACTTGATATCCAGGTGGTAATCAAGTAAAGTTGCCTTTTACCATTGTTATTTTCCAACATTTTTTACACTAAAGATATACAGAGTACTAGCTTTGTTTCCTCATATCTCTCTCCCACTAGACTGAAGTTTTTGAAAGGATGGATTGTGATTATTTTGGGGAAAAATTGAATAAAAGAAAAGCACAGAGTGCATAAGCAAGTAAGGTGCTAGAAACAGCCAAAGAATCTTATAGTTCTCAAAAGGAAATATACAAACTTAAATATTAAAAAGCACAGAAACCTCTTCAGTGCTGTTGTACTCAAACAAAAAAAAATTAGAATATATAAGAATACACAAGAAAAATGTATAAATTGTATTTTATGTCTCTTAATTAAATGCAATGAAAAGTTGGGAATGTTGGCATACAACCTGTAATTCCAGAAACGTGGGAGACTAAGGCAGGAGGATCTCAAACTCAAGGCCAACTTGGACAACTCAACAGGACCGTTTCTCAAAATAAAATAATAAATAGGGTTGGGTGTTATCCGCCGGAAAGGGATTGCAGCCTGGAACGGCAGCGCCGCGGGAAGGAGTCCAGAGACAGGATGGAGACGAAAAAATTCTTTAATCTTTCTGTCTCTGTCTCTTGTAATTTCTAACACTACAAGAAACTACAATGTATCTACACACTCTCACAAGAAACCAAGCCACGTACTCTTACAAGAAACTACAATGTATCTATACAATAGCGATAACCCTGTCCTTTCTCTCTCTGGTCTCATCCCATGCGCCCGAGCAGGAATGGTGCTTGCTCGATCTGCTGAGTCACTCCTCAAATCTCTCGAGATCCTGGGCCAAGTCCCGTGAGACTACGGAAGGCGACAATGCCCAAAAATGTCAATCTGCTGAGTCATTGCTCAAATCTCTCGAGATCCTGGGCCAAGTCCCGTGAGACTACGGAAGGCGACAATGCCCAAAAATGTCTATGGCCCATAGTCAACCGCAATCTTAGCTATCTCCCCAAACAGGGCTCCTGCATTTCCCCCTTTTGTTTTAAAAGAGGGGATGCTCTAGGACGTCTATGTGCAACCAACATTCTTACCCGTCATTGGATAATCAAGGCTGTGCCCTTGACTCCTGTCTTAGGTTGATATGTCGGCCACATGAGACTGTCCCGTGCGACTGTGCCTGTCTTAGGTTGTCCCCCTCTGGGGATCTTACCCGTCATTGGCTAACCAGCCATCCAATGGAGCCCTTTAGGATCGACTGTGTAAGATGACTAACAGCCGTCCAATTGGGAGGAGATGCTGCGGCTTTAAGGCAACAAGCCTTTTGGTGATGAGCCAAATTGCATAGCATATCAAATTCTTTAAACAAATCAGCTGCCCTAAGTTCTATCAAGTAACACAGTGAGTTCTCTAAACAAATACCCGCAAGGTACTGTCCCATGAAGTCCCAAACAATGAAAGATCAAAATGTCCACTTGTTATAACACGTAGATCTAGGAGGCCCCATGCATGCAGAGCAGAGGCCACACTGCTGGTGAGGTTGTTTGACATTTGAGCAGCAGGGATGCTTGCAGCGACCGCGATCCCTGCAGCTGTAGAAGCAGCTGTCTTTTTTATGTCTAGACGATGCCACCGGCAAATCTTCAGGGCCCGCTATCTAGAGACTGAAGCATCAATTGTTAAAGGAAAGGCAGTGCTATTCCAGCACTGAGTCAAGAGGCGAGTTGTCAAACTAAATAATAGAATTATTAGATTGGAAAAATAAGTTGATTTCTGCTCACACACATTGCAGCCTGAGCTCCCACAAACATAAGCTGGCAAAATATCATATTTAGAACAAAACAAAGAAAGACTGAAGGTAATTACTACATTAAAGATAGATTAAAGAAAACTAAAAGCACTTTGGAGAAATAATTTGTTAGCTGGAACTCTCGAGTTTCTGCATACACAGCAGTCCTTTACCTGTTGAAATAATTGAAATTAATCATTTATTAAACAAATGAAGTTAATAACAAATAAGCAACCTCATGTCAAAACACCAAAATATCAGGTTATACAGCCCTAGTCATATTTTTTGCTAAAGAGAAGTCCCTGGGACACCTATAAAACAAAATTGAAGGTACCTTCACTTATTAAATTATTTACCCATTTTGAATACTCTTAAACTTAAATGAATTAGAGTTATTTGGATCCATATATATATATATATATATATTCACAAGCGCTTTGTTATTTTTGATGTCACACTGGACAGACGCACATACAAACATATATTTGTGACGTCACATTAACATGAAATTTAGACAAATACACAGACATAAACACATATATAAAAAGTAAAAAAATATATATATATAATTGTGTGCACACTAAAGAGAGATCTCTTCGTCCCAGCCGGGAGGAATGACACTTAAGTTGTGACATATTTTGAAGGACTCTTTTAAGGGAATCATTCCATATCTTCATCATGGTCCTCTTGATTTTGTACCTTTTTTATTAATCTTGATTCCTCAACAACTTCATCTTGATCCTTTTGATGTGGTACCTGCTTTATTAATCTAGATGGTATCCATATTGGAGAGGATTCATGCTTTGGAAAGACACAAACAGATCCTCTCCCCCAAATTAATACTGGATCCGGACCCTTCCATGTACCTGAAAGAACATCCTTCCAGTAAACCAAAGGTTTATGTTGTTGATGTGGGTTCCAATGTCTGTCTCCAGCAGAATAACCATCAGAGTCTAAAGTTAAAAAATTTAAAGTAAACAGGGCAACTGCCAATCTGTCCTTAGGATTTTTCCAGTTTCCTTCTTTCTGTTTTAACAACATAACTTTTAGTGTGCGGTTTGCTCTTTCAATAATGCCTTGACCCTGAGGATTGTATGGGATGCCTGTTTTATGGGATATGTTGAATTTTGCGCAAAACTGTTTGAAAGATGAGGACATATAAGCGGGACCATTATCTGTTTTAAGCATTTTGGGGATGCCCAATGCAGCAAAAGCTTGTAAACAATGAGATGTGACATCTTTAACTTTTTCTCCGGAATGTAAGGAAGCAAAAATCATGCCTGAGCATGTATCTATGGTTACATGAATAAATTGCAATTTTCCAAAGCTTGGCTCATGAGTAACATCCATCTGCCACAAATGATTGGGCATTAATCCTCTAGGGTTAACACCAAAATGAGGATTGGGCAAATGTGTTATACAAGATTTACAATCTTTTACAATTGTTCTGGCTTGCTCCTTTGTGATTTTAAACCTACGTTGCAAGGTGGTGCTGTTGACGTGAAACTGGGAATGAAATAAAGTAGCTTGTTGTAGTGCTGAAAGTATAAATATTGTTTTTGTAAGTTCATCTGCCTTTTGATTACCTTCATGGAGGGGGCCAGGCAAATTAGTATGTGCTCTAATATGGCCTACGAATAGAGGTTCTTTTCTTGCCCACAAAAGTTTTTGTATCTGATAAAACAATTTAAAGGCTGGAGTATGAGGTGCTATTGGTCCTGCTAACTCTAATTTTGGGACGGCTTGTACAATATAGTGGCTATCTGAAAAAATGTTTATGGGCTGGTCTCTAAAATTTTCCAGAGCTCTTACCACAGCTTGCAATTCCACTAGTTGAGCTGATTTGTGTGCAGTTATGTAAGTCATATTTTCTTTTGTAGTGACTACTGCAGCAGTACCATTTGAGGACCCATCTGTAAATACATTAAATGCCTTAGGAATAGGTTGATTTTTTATTACCTGTGGAAATATAATAGGATGATTAATACAAAAAGATAATATAGGAGACTTAGGAAGGTGATTATCAAAATTTGCAGAGGTAGAGCATCTAGCTATAGCCCAGTCATTATCATTGAAGCATAAATATTCAATCTGTGACGATGAATAGGGAGTAATAATAGTAGCAGGGTGAATGCCAAATATTTTAGTAGAAGTTTTAAGTCTTTGAAGAATAAGTTTAGCCACCATGGAGGTATATGACTCAATTATGCTTTTAGGAGAGACAGGCAAATGTATCCATAATAAAGGCCCTTGTTGCCAAAATACTCCTGTCGGTGTATATTGTGAAGAAATAATAATCAATATCAGCGGTTGAGTTAAATCAAATCTGTCACAATGAGCTCCTTCTATGGCTTTTTCTACTACCTTTAAAGCTTTCCTAGCATCAGGAGTCAATGTTCGCGGTGAGGATGGATCAGGGGCCCCTCGAAGGATATCAAATAAAGGTTTTAATTGGCCAGTAGTGAGGTTTAGTGTAGGGCGAAGCCAATTAATGTCTCCCAGTAGTTTTTGGAAATCATTGAGGGTGGTTAAATGTTCTTTATTTATTAAAATTTTTTGGGGTCTAACAAAAGTATCCATGATTTTAAATCCTAAATATAATATGGGAGATCTGGTTTGAACTTTTTCTTCTGCTATATATAATCCGTATTTTTTAAAATTTTCTACCATGTCACTGAATATATTAAATAAGATTTTTTGATTAGGGTGGGCCAGTAAAATATCATCCATGTAATGTAGACACATGAGGTTTGGATATTTATTTTTAATGGGTTGGATAGCCTTGTCCACATATATTTGGCATATGGTGGGGCTATTAGCCATTCCCTGCGGCAAAACCTTCCATTGATATCTCTGATCAGGGCCATTATTGTTAATAGAAGGAACTGAAAAAGCAAACCTGGGGGCATCCAGAGGATGTAGGGGAATAGAAAAGAAGCAATCCTTTATATCAAGACTAATAACATGGAAAATTTTTGGAATAGCTATAGGATTCGGAAGTCCAGGTTGAGTAGGGCCCATGACTTGCATGGTTTTATTAATTTGTCTAAGATCATGTAATAATCACCATTTTCCTGATTTTTTCCTGATCACAAATATGGGGGAATTCCAGGGAGAGGTGGAATGTTCTATATGTCCTGCTTTTAATTGTTCCTTAACTAGTAAGTGGGCCGCTTGTAATTTCTCTTTAGATAGGGGCCACTGAGGGACCCACACTGGCTTATCAGAAAGCCATGGTATTTTCAAAATTATTTTCTCAGTGGCCCCAAAGAAAAATGTCTTTTTCCTATATGATAATGATTTCTTTTAGGGTTAAGCTTACCCTGTACTTTTTGATGATTTCTTTTAGGGTTAAGATTACCCTGTATGTTTTTACATTTAACACCTGCAGGTTTGGTTGCAAGGTGTACTCCCATTTGTTGTAAAATATCTCTTCCCCATAAAGTAACCGGTAGATTAGGTAAAACATAAGGCTGAAATGTGCCTTTATGTCCTTCATCATCCTCCCATTTTAAAATTACCGCACTTTTTTCTGGGAGGTTATTATATCCCAAGCCTCTTAAACTGGTTGAAGCTTTTTGTAGAGGCCAGTGTTTGGGCCATTGACGTAAATTAATGATGGAAGAATCAGCTCCAGTATCTATAAGACCCTCCATTTCTATTCCTTGGATTCTTATTTTACACATAGGCCTCCTTGTACAGTCCCGAACCCAGCAAACCATGGGTTTTGAATCAGTGGAACAAAATCCTCTATTGTTCCTATTTAGAGGCATATTCATTTTAAATGAATTATGTAAATTTGGAAGGAGGAGCAGCTGAGCAATTCTATCTCCCTGATTAATAGAACTTATACTTTGGGGTGAGCTAAGCATTATTTTTATTTCCCCTTTATAGTCTGAGTTTATTACGCCTGGGGTCACTTGCAAACCTAATAAGCTTTCAGGACTTTGCCCGATAATAAGTCCTACAGTCCCTGAGGGAAGAGGTCCCCTGACTCCTGTGGGAATCAGTTGAACCCCCATTTCAGGTGTTAACACTATTCGGGCGGTGGAACAGAGGTCTAATCCTGCATTTCCTCCTGTTCCTCTGGCGAGGGAGTGGATGGGTAATAGGGATTGTGTCGGGGAAGCATCTGAGTGGATGCTTGAGGATACTCCTCATCCAATGCCTCGTACATTTGTGGGCCCCGGGGCATTGGGCCCCGTGCCCTGTTTTTTGAATTCCTGAACAAAGGATTTCCATGGATGTCAAATTTTGAATAGCATTTATTGGCCCAATGATTTCCTTTCTTACACCTGGGGCAGCAACCTGGAGTACGGTATGAATTTGGTCTTATTTCTCTTTGGGGATTTTGCCTAGAATAGCCTGATTGATTATGATAATTTTGCCTAGAATATCCTGATTGATTATAATGTCTATGTTGAGCCCTTGTAAAATTTTGAGGGGCAGCATCTCTCACAGCTGCTGCAATCACATTCCCTGTGACAAAGGCATCATTTACATCTTTACATAGTTGTATATATATGGAAAGATCCTTTTTATTTTTCCATGGCCTGATGACTTCCTGGCAATATTTATTAGCATTTTCGTACGCTAATTGAATAACTAATGGCATAACTTGATCAATGTCTCCAAAAACTCTACCTGCAGTTCTCAAAAGTCTATCAGCAAATTCAGCATATGGTTCATTAGGTCCTTGAATTACTTTGGACAAGCTACCTTGTAGATCCCCAGGTCCTTGTACAGTTTTCCATGCCTTTAAGGCAGCTGCATTTATCTGAGCATATACTCCTGGGGTATAATGTTTTTGATCCTGTATGTCTGCGAATTGCCCTTCTCCTGTGAGCATTTCTATATTATGGTCTCCAAACCCTGCATCTGCATTTCTTTTAGCTGTTTCTATACAAAGTTCCTGAAATTGCGATCGCCAAACCAAGTATTGTCCCCCACTTAATGTTGCTTTACATAGACGCTTCCAGTCTGCGGGGGTTAAGCTAAAGGTGTTAAGGGACTCCAGTATACACAACGTGAAAGGAGCTTGGGGTCCATAAGTCATTACTGCCTCTTTGAGATTTTTTATTGTTTTGAAATCTATTGGCTGGTGGCCCCTCTGTCCATTTTCATATTCAAATACTGGCAGTTCCCAATGTATCTGTGAGTTACCCTCGAGAGCGCATAAGCGCTCAGAAAGACTTTTTATTTCTATTTCTAGGGTATGCAAACGTCTAGTGATACCCTTCATATTTTCTGTAATCGATTTCACCCATGGGGGAGTAGAGGACACAAGTTCCTCCACTTGATGATCCCTTATCTTGGTCTTCCTTAATTTCCTTTTATTCATTTTCTCAAAATCACCTTTAGTTAATTCCTCCTCACTACTACTACTCTCATTGGTCCTAACTGACTCAGTAACATCCTGAGTCCCAGGTTCAATTGAGACCATGTATCCTTGAAATATCTCTAATAAATCTTGAATAGCTTTAGCAGCTCGGATCTTTGTAATTTTGGGGACACTTCTAATACTCTCCTTACTGGTCTTAGTTGACTCAGCGGAATCTACGCTTTTATGATTGCCTTCACTGTTTTCTAAATCCTCCTCACTAACGACAGACTCATCCATATCAAAGAATTCATCAAGAGCCTCGTACACTTGGGTCTTAGTTATTTTCGAACCCATTTTAACCGCTCTGACTAGAGACTCCTGCGAGGTTTCTCAGTTCTTACCTGCCGTGCTGAATTCCCCGTACGGGCCACCAACTGTTAGCCGCCGGAAAGGGATTGCAGCCTGGAACGGCAGCGCCGCGGGAAGGAGTCCAGAGACAGGATGGAGACGAAAAAATTCTTTAATCTTTCTGTCTCTGTCTCTTGTAATTTCTAACACTACATACACACTCTCACAAGAAACCAAGCCACGTACTCTTACAAGAAACTACAATGTATCTATACAATAGCGATAACCCTATCCTTTCACTCTCACAAGAAACCAAGCCACGTACTCTTACAAGAAACTACAATGTATCTATACAATAGCGATAACCCTGTCCTTTCTCTCTCTGGTCTCATCCCATGCGCCCGAGCAGGAATGGTGCTTGCTCGATCTGCTGAGTCACTCCTCAAATCTCTCGAGATCCTGGGCCAAGTCCCGTGAGACTACGGAAGGCGACAATGCCCAAAAATGTCAATCTGCTGAGTCATTGCTCAAATCTCTCGAGATCCTGGGCCAAGTCCCGTGAGACTACGGAAGGCGACAATGCCCAAAAATGTCTATGGCCCATAGTCAACCGCAATCTTAGCTATCTCCCCAAACAGGGCTCCTGCAGTTGGGGGAAGTAGCTCAGTGTTGAATTGCCCCTGTGTTCAAACATTAGTACCACACACACACACCCACACACACACACACATACACAAAAGCAGTGAAAAAGGATTCCAGATTCCTGACAGGCATACCAAATTTATGTTAGCAATTTTCTGTTTGGTCAAAAGGATAGGGGAATAGATATTATATATGAAGGTATACAGTAAAACTCAAATAAGTGCTATCCTTTTTGTGGCAGTCTAGATACTTATTACACCTAGTTCAGAGCTGAGAGAATCCACAAATATTTACATCTGCTATCATTCATGACTTTTTAAATCTGTGGCAAAAAAAAAGAGGAAGATATTTACAATCGAATTGATGTATACAAAAGGTGAACATTTTAATAATGATAAAAATGCTTTATAATTTATCCACAGATTATTACATCTACACCTGATTTTTGAGCTTATTTTGTCCTTTCCATTACATTTTCTCCAACCCCTCCAGTAGTATATGAGAAATTCAGAGTCATTATTTAACTGCCATATCACTGATGGGAAACTCTCATTTTTAACCAACAAATAATTTTGATAATCCATCTTCTTACATAATTTGTCATTTTGGCCGTGTCGTTTTCCACCAGTTTATTTTGGGATCATATGATTTGAGAAAATTCACCTAATGTATCTTATTCATACTATTATTATTGCAAAAACAAAACAAAACTTATAACCTGTATCTTTTCTTTCTTTTGTTAGTGGGTAATGAACTCTGAGGCACTCTACCACTGATTTACACCTCTAGACATTTTTATTTTGAGACAGTATTCTGATTAATTGCCAAGGCTGGCCTTGAACTTATAATCCTCTTGCCTTAGCCTCCTAAGTAGCTGGGAACATACCACCATACCCTGGTGCAACTAGTGTCTTTTCAACATTTGTGCAGTTGCCTCCATGTTTGGATCAAGCACTCTGTGTCTAGCCTTAAAAGTCAGACCCTAGCACTACTCATATGTATTTCCTTTTATGGCCTCACTTTCCACAGCTAACCAGTAAGCCTTTTCTCCCTTTCTTTTACTTACTCACTATAAATGGACAATAACAAATGTTGGTGAGCATATGGAGCAATTGGCACCCTCATATACTGCTAGTGGGAATGTAAAATGGTGCTTGAGCTTTGAAAACCTTACAATCCATCAGTAATATTAAGTATACAGTTAGGATATAATCCAACAATTTTACCCTAAGTATATACCCAAGAAAACTAAAAACATATATTGAATGTAAACTCATTTATAAATATTAATAGTAGTATTATTTATAATATCCAAAAGTAGAAAAAACCCAAATGTACATCAATCAATGAATGGATGGCCAAGATATGGTATAGTTATACAATGGACTATTATTTATTAATTTAAAAAATAATGTACAGATTCATTCCAAAACCTATATGAACCTCAAAACCATTAAGTGAAAAGAAGTCAGTCATGAAGGATGACCTAATATGTGATTCCATTTATAAGAAAGGTCCATAATAGGACAATCTATATTGATAGAAAGTACACAAATATTTGACTAGAATCAGAAGTGGCCATGGGAGGTTTGGGAGTGGTGAATAGTGCTATAAAGTTTCTTTGAAGGTGAGGAAAATGTCCTAAAATAAATACTGGTGATAACTGGATAACTGTTAGAATATACTCAGAACCATTGAACTGTACATGTTTTTATAATTTTATTTTATTTTTCATTGACATAAAATTCTATATAACTATCACATACAGCAGGTATTTTGAAATATGTATAAATGATTGGAATGGCTAAATAAAGTTAATTAGCATATGTTTTACATCAGTTTTGTGGTGAGAAGCCTTAAAATGTACTTTTTAAAAAATGTGGTACCAGGGATTGAACCCAGGGCTTCATGCATTTTAGGCAAACACTCTAACACTGAGCTACATCACCAGCCCTAAAAATCTACTTTTCGGCAATTTTAAATAATACAATCCATTATTACTAACTATAGTCTCCATCTCTTACAATAGATCTCTTGAACCTATTCCTCCTACATAATAGAGAATTTATGTCATTTGACCAATGTCTCTTCAACCTCCCCACAGTCTCTATTAGTACAAATTTATTATACACATATGAATGAATTTCCCTGTTGATTAACATTATTGAGTTTTTTTTCATATCCTGGTTTTTCATTTGTGAATTATACACTTTAGACAACTGAATTGTATGGTTAGTGAATTGTGTCTCTATAAAGTTAAGGTCAGGGACCAGAACAATTTCCTATCTTCTTGGGATTATTTTCTCATAATTCACTTTTCAATCTGTAGCACTTTTGGTTTTAACGACCATTGCTAGTTCTTTTATGCCCCATTTCTCTCTGCAGCAATAAGGAGGTTTTTACCACAAAAATTTCATGCTGTAACAACTGGATGCGTATTATAAGGGTATGACTTGATGAAAAGTGATCGTTTCTATTAGAAGAATCCTTACAATCACTTGCACATTGTTTTCTGCCTTTGGGGACCCTTCTCAGGAATGTAATATGTGCAGACATAAAGGGGGAGAAGCTGATTTTTAAATACAAATGTAGAATTCAGCTGCAGTTTACTTCCTATAGTGGTTATCACTGCCAATGGTGCCTGCACACCATACTTCTACACAGCACCAATTCATGCTAATGTAGTACAGTGTAGAGCAGGCTGATTTCCTGCCCAGAGAAGCACAAAGGACATAAATTCTCTTTATATGGATATTTTTATTTAAGATGGATCACTATGTAGAACATGTTTTTTCCTCTAAGATTCTAAAATCTTAAATGTATGACCAATTTCAAATAATCTATGTTGTCTGTAGTCCATGAATTAGAAAGTAACATTTTTATATGCATGGACTGAGAAATGAATGCAGAGAAAAATGATATAAATAATATCACAATCAATTTTCTCTGAGTGCTGATATAAATTGCATTTGGTTATGCTTTTCTGAAATCCTGATTGCATTGTCACACCTGAGATTTCTCAGCAGATATGCCTGCACTTCCAAATGGAAAAGGCAACCTCAACTGGTAGTCTAATATTTTACCTTAGTATTTGGTTCAATTGTTAATTAAAGTGAGCAGGGGGCATAGGAATAGAATTGAGAAATGGACAAGTCCATTCACATCTCTATGGCTACTCATTTTTATGAATTCCTCTTTTAATACTTCAAATACTAAAATGTCTTTAAGCATTTACAGTGGCAGTAAAAACCTAACTTTTTTGATTCAGTAGTCTTATATAAATTTTAGCTGATTCTTGTTTTTTTCTCTGTCAGGGAGAGCATAAGATAGTAACATAAAAAAAAGAAAAATCACATACTCCCTTCATGATATTTTTCTGTGAGAACACCATTCAATGTACACATTTAGTTGTCTTCTGAGAGTCATTTGAAGGGGTTCCCAGTGCTGGGATGTGCCACTTCTCTCTAATAAATCAGTGGTCATTTAGGACAAGAGATAGTAAGGTTTTTGTATCTGTTGAAGCTACAATGTCTATGAAAATATTTGAACAAATGTCATAATTCTTGTTGCTGTTGCCGTTGATAGGTCTATATATTCCTGAGATTGAGATAACCCAAAACCAAAGAATTATTTTTGTGATTTGGATAAATTTATGATACTTGAGTAGTGGCATATTTTCCAATGTGTTTAGAGAAAAAAAAATCTCAAAAGGTACTCCTTTATATAAGCAATAATAGTTAAAGGCATTTCTAATGTGAGCCCACATAGCAAAACTCATGGAGAAGGAACATGGTAGAGATTCTGGTGAAGGGCAAAGATAAGAGTCAGGAGGTTTGAATTTAAATTCTGGTTTCTCCTCACAACCTAAATGATCTGGGGCAACTTAATTAACTCTTTTTTGCCTGAGTTTTGCCATCTGTAAAACGAGGATAATAGCCACACTTATTTGAATTAACTCATAGGAAGCAATTAGAGTAATATTGAGCACAGTAAGTGCTCAATAATCTCAACTATTGTCATTATCAATGTTAAAGACAGGGATCAGGGCCGGGGTTGTGGCTCACCTAGCATGTGTGAGGCACTAGGTTCAATCCTTGGCACCATATAAAAATAAAATAAAAGTTATTGTGTCCACCTACAACTAAAAAACAAATTTTTTAAAAAAAGACAGGGATCATCAAAGTTTAATGCATAATGTCTCAAATATAACTATCTAGTCAAAAGGATACCTTTTGATACCTTTGAGGAAATACTTGCATACTAATGTAAATACTTATGTAAATAAGTACAACAATAATGCTTAAGAGAGGACTTTTTATGATGGTGGGGGAAAATAAAAATTAAATGTTTGACAAGAGGGAAGTGGATAAGTTAACTGTGGTTCATGCACAAAATGAACAAAATATATGCAAATGTGTATGTTTTTAAGCAAAGCTTATTCTATCTATATTTATTTAAACAGAAAGTGAAACACAGTAACTTAAAAACCATTATGCTGTGTGATTACATTTTAATATATGAGTGCATGCATGTAGATTCAGCCTTATTAGACATAGGGGAACAAAACCAAAACCTCTGGAGACATATATAACAAAATTTAACTGTAATTTAAGTGGCAGAGTCAATAGGAAAATTTCCCCTCCTTTTTGCTTACCTGTGTTTTATATTTTTCTATGTTGGACAAGTAAAACATATGCAATACTTTATCATATACAATACTTTAAACATTTTCCTTTAAAATTTTATAATGAAAAATATATTTTTGAGTTTTCTGTGTGGATTACTCATAGGATGATAATGACACCACTATTGTAGGGAACACACAAATGAAAGCACTTTAGAATCAGTTATCAGTCTACTATTAAATGAATTAGACACTAATGACAGGCTATGTCTATTGAGCCACTGTTTAAGCTCAATTTATAACTATTAAAATATAGAATTCAACAAAAGCATGTTTTTATTTAATCTGGCTAAAACACAAAATGAATAAGTTTGACTTAAAGTTTCAACCACGCTCAAAATTTTACATACCTTGGAGTCAAGCTCTTTTATTTCGCTCCCCCTGTGACTGTTAACCCTACAGTCCAAGGATGCACTTCTGTCCTCTTAACACCCAAGTCAATATTCAGCCAGACTCCTTCCTGTGAATCCCCTAAGCACAAATTGGTAAGAGTGAAGTTTCCAAAAGCCCTTGCCAAATATATGTGAGAATTCCAGAAAAAGGAATACAATACACAGCAAGTAAGCAGTGCTTGACCAAGAGGCAACTTTTGCTTTTTACCACAGTCACTCATGCTCCAAGTTCACTAACATATGTATTCTGTTTCCCATCTTGTTTCACAATCCTCTAGACACTTTCATTGCTTTGGTTCTTCTGTGCATTACTAAGGTCACTAACTTTACATGATGATTTCAACTTGAATTTAAATAAACTAAAATTAGACAAAATTTAATTTAATAAAATTTAGTGCCTTAATTGCACTATTTAAAGTGCTGAATATTTAAATATAGCTACTGTATTAAACAGCACAGAACCTGCCATAAAGTGCCCATTCCCCCCATGTTCAAGCACAACCAAAACTCTGCTACAGGTGTGTTTTCTGTTAGGAAGTTTATAGTTTTTCTTAAGACAATTTGATCATTGCAACTCCCTCTTCAAGTAAGACACTTCTCCTCACATGCATACTCTAAACTTAGAACAATAGGAATAGTCACTCCACTAAGTTACTCATTTCAATACTAAGGCTGTTCTCTCACACTAGGTTCCACTTAATGACTGTATCCTTCCCATTGGAGCTAATTCCATAAACAGGAAGAAACTGTCTTTCCAGTAGTCTTGAAAAATTTGATGTAAGTGTAACATTCATAGCTAAGTCATCCTGATATTTTCCTTTATTTTTCTAAATGAGTCTTGCTGCACACCCATTATCCTGCTATGATTGTACAGTCTTCACTGCCATGATTCTCTTAACTTACTCAGATTCTTTCTCTGATTTTGCATAATATAGAAATTTCTTAGTAAGCCAATTGCCTGGGTAATTGAACTCTTCTGCAGCTTATGAGGCTGCAGCAATTGAAAAGAAATTTTTCATGGTCTCTTGGTTTACAGTTCTCACCAAATATGGAAGCATGAATTATTCCACACAATGTCACTTTGGGGAGAATATTTTGCTCCAAGTACAGAGAAGGTTCTTTAATGACTCAGGCTTTCTCACAGTTTTCTTCACCTCCCACATACCTGTGGTGCTCATTAAAATGAAACTATCTAGACTGATTTCCTACAGCCTTAAAGTGTCCTACAGAGTCACAGATTCAAGTACTTCAGTGTTGTGGCTTTCAAACTTTTTGGAGCATGACCCTCTAGTGATCCAGTGCATACATGTGTGCACACATACACACACACTATCAAAAATAAAATTAAAGTATCAAATCAATATTTGCTCTTATTTGATGCACTAAAAATATTCTATTTAATTTTGTTCAAATGTCATTTTTTATTTTTTATTTTTTATTTAATCACCAAATAAATGAACTGTAAACTAGTACAGCACATTCACTAACTTTTATGGTTATAAGGTAAAAGAAAACTAATGTGAAGTAACCTCAGTAGGTTTTGGAATTTGTGTTAATTTTAGGGTATATAAATTGTTAAGGTGTGGCCAATTTCTGATCCCCTTGATCACCAGCTATAAACTATAATAAGGTAGGTTATTTAAGAGAACATTATATTCAATTAAACTATATATGTGGGAACAAAGAAAAATTCCTCCAGTTAAAGGAAGCCTGTTCACTTAAGGAAATGTTGTCATCCAGGCAATGACTACATTTTATATTTAGTACTATTATGACTGGATGGACTCAATGAACAAATACTTATTGAATGTTTATTGTGTCTGATTTCTTCTCTTGGAGAATGGATTAAGGCAATATGTATGGATGCCAGCCATGAAAGTCAACCCTAAAGCAGATTATGAAATTTGGTAGGCTTATCAAGAAATATTGTTACTAAAGGCAGCTGGACAGACTACAGCACAATTTCAGCACTGCTATAGGAGTTTCAAAACTTCAGACACAATTACAGATGCAAGTGGATGAATGCAGGGCCCAAAGTTAGAAGTAACACAAGAAATCAGGAGAAAGAAGGGATATGTCAGAAACAATGAAATCACAGAATAGGGGTCAAGGTCTTTAACCATGTACAGAGCTCAAGGGCTTATTCTTTCCTGCTGGATGCCAGTGGTAAAAGTTTGAAATAGCTAGAAAAATAGTCATGGTTAAGTGATGTGCCAACATAAAATGCAATTTTACCAACTATATTAGCACTAAATTTCTAGCACAAAATATGACAGAATCTTCCCTTTGGGGAATTTTGCCACATGTCCTATGAAATGAGCAAGAACACAGTAGTTTAGGGCACAAAATTAGTTTGATGCAGTCAAAAACTCAGAATGCAGATATCAAATACAAAAACTAATTTGTTAATCTGATAACTTCATAGATAATTGTTAGGTGTCTATTATACTCCAAGCACTGTTTTAGGGACTGGAAATACAACCATGGACATGACAAGGCTTCTGCCCTCCTAGCTTAGAATTTAGATTAACAGGTGTGGGGCAATCAATACATACAGTTACCTCCCCAGGATTTCAGGAAAAAGGATTTGCTTTAGTCAATACTCCAGACTCTTGCAAGTTGTTCCCAACCTAGGGTTACTCCTAGTTAATGAATATATGCATAGAAGACCAGGGAAATAAAGGAGCAGGGGTTGATTTCATTTTCCTCATCTGCAATGGAATCTGTATTGAAGATAAGCAATTGGGTGTAGTTTGGAAGCTACATTCTGAACGTCTTGAGAATTGGGACTTTGCTTCATATTTATACACCAGAATTTTAAAAATTATCTAGTACCTAGTAAATACTCAATAAATATTTACTGACTGAGTGAAATAATCCATTAGAATGTGACAATTGTGGCATTTGATAAATTTGTGGAACTGTATTTACAGCAAGCCAGCCTACTAGTGAAAAGGGGAAAATTTTGGTAAAATAAGTATGTGATGCCTTGGGGAGATGAGTGGAGGGGGTTAAGAATTTTATAGCCATACTCTGGCAAACAACTTATTTTTTAATCTATTTTCAACAAATTAATACATTCTTCAATGTAACCAAAAATACCAGTTGTTTTAGCATCATGTCAAAATTGAGAGAATGATGTTGGAGACCTTTATGAAACAGGCTAAGACATCAAAGTACCTTGTCTCTCCACAGTGACAGGTCCAAATAATTCATGTGAATCTTTCTCGATCACTGCTAAAATCTAGTTAATCCTTGCTTTTCTTACCTACTCTTGAAATGGATCATGATGGTATTTTTAGCATCATTAAAGCAATAGTGTTAGCAATATGCAGTTTCTCAGGGATAAGCCAGAGTGGCCATTTGATAGTGATGAAGTCTCCCTACTGTCCCTGTGTAATTATTAGAACATTTTGGAAAAACAACTGAAACTTAAAGTACACATTCATTTGGATCTTGTTTGCATGCTATATTTTAAGTGCTATTACCATGTTTCTTGCTGTATATGGCAACAAAAGGGATCAGTCTTTTTAAAAAATTATATAATACCATATATCTGTCACTCATTACTACTACATACTTCCTCATTGTTTAAAATGAGGATAAAAACAGGAACCCAGCCTCACAACATATTAAGATGATTAATCAGGGAAGCAAAGACTGCCACATGCTTGTATTTTACACACCTAAGATGGAGAACCCCAAAATCCAGGAAAAGCAGCTTGCCTGTATCTTGGGAAGTATGGGGTCTTCATGACTGGTTTTCCTTCCCTCAGAACTTAAGGAAATTATTCTCCTATCTGTGGTATGAGCTCTGTTTCCTGGGAGTATGCAGCCCTATTTCTTGCCTCCTCTCTGCCAGCTAGCTCCGTAGCTAGAGGCAGCACCTGAATCACTTGAATCCTTCCTCAATAGTCAACTCTTCCTATAGGAACTGTCCTGTCACTGCAATTTTTGTTTTATAGTCTTAAAATTGTATTCCCAATATTGTTTTCTGAGGTTTCAACCCTTTTCAATTCTGGCCTCTACTTAGTACTCTACTGAAGTTTAATATTCTTGTAGGTCATTTTGTTGAAAATTTCTGGTTTCCAATGCCTAAGGATAAACAAGCCTGCTAATTCCATCAGAGGATATCACTCTCTTTATTCGCCTTGGTCTGTCTCCAATCCCACTCCTCTCCATTTTCTCACTCCAAGAATTTCATCTGGGCAGCATGAGTTATGGTTTAAAATAACTCCTTTTGGGAACAACATCTGACTTGTTAGGTACATTATCCCCAAAATGTTATCACCCTTTCTTTTAATTTATATTAGTTAAATATCATCAACATTGTCATTACCATTTTGTAAATAAGGAAATGAGACTCAAAGATATATTCTAATATTCTTTATATACAAACTAGTGACATAGACTACTTTGTCCTGATTTTCTTTGTTCAATCTCAATGTGTCAGACGCTTGTGTTTTTGTTTTGCATTAAAAATGTCCATAATAAGCCCAGCATGGTGGCACATGCATATAACCCCAGTAACTCAGGAGGCCGAGGTAAGAGAATTGTAAGTTCAACACCAGCCTCAGCAACATACTGAGACCTTGTCTCAAAACTTAAAAATAAATAAATAATAAAGGGCTGTGGATGTGGCTCAGAGGTTAAATGACCCTAGGATCAACCTCTGTACCAAAGAAACAACAACAGCACAGTCAAATGTGTGTTAAACTATGCTGTACCTCTTAAAACTACATGAAATAACATTTATTTATTTTAAGACATATCTATTTTTAAATTTTTTAATTATATGTTTTAATTTGTTATACAGTTATGCATGACAGTAAAATGCATTTAGGCACTCTGATATATCATACATAGATGGGATATATAATTTCTCATTTTCAAAGTGTACATGTTGCAGAATCATATTGGTCATGTAGTCACATATATATATACAGTAATAATGTCTATTTCATTCCAGTATCTTTCCCATCCCCACATCCCTTCCCTCCCCTCCCTTCACTTCTCTCTACCTAATCTAAGGTAACACTTTTTCCCTAGTGCCCCCCATCTTATTGTGAATTAGCATCCACATATTAGAGAAAACATTTGGCCTTTGATTTTGTGAGATTGGCTTATTTCACTTAGCATGATATTCTCCAACTCCAATGATTTACTGGCAAATGCCATAATTCCACCCTTCTTTAAAGCTGAGTAATATTCCATTGAGTATATATACCACATTTTCTTTATCCATTCATCTATTGAGGGGCACCTAGGTTGGTTCCATAATCTAACTATTGTGAATTGAGCTGCTATAAACATTGATGTGGCTGTGTCACTACAGTATGCTGATTTTAAGACCTTTGGGAATAAACCAAGGAGTGGGATAGATGGGTCAAATGGTTCCATTCCCAGTTTTCTGAGGAATTTCCATACTGCTTTCCATAGTGGTTGCACCAATTTGCAGTGCTACCAGCAATGCATGAGGGTAACTTTTTCCCCACATCCTTGTCAACATTTATTGTTGCCTATATTCTTAATGATTACCATTCTGAAAGGAGTGAGATGAAATCTTAGAGTAGTTTTGATTTGCATTTCTCTAATTGCTAGAGATGTTGAACACTTTTTCATATATCTGTTGATCAATTCTATTTCTTCTTCTGTGAAGTGTCTGTTCAGTTCCTTAGCCCATTTATTTATTGGGTTATTAATTTTTTTTGTGTTAAGTTTTTTGAGTCCTTTATATATCCTAGAGATTAATGCTTTATCGGAGGTGCATATGGTAAAGGTTTTCTCCCAATCTGTAGGCTCACTCCTCACCTTATTAATCGTTCCCTTTGCTGAAAAGAAGCTTGTTAATTTAAATCCATTCCATTTAATGACTCTTGATTTTACTTCTTGTGCTTTAGGAGTCTTGTTAAGGAAGTCAGATCCTAGGCTGGTGTGGTACAGATTTGGGCCTATTATTTCTTCTATTAGCCACAGGGTCTCTGTTCTAGTGCCTAAGTCTTTGATCCACTTTGAGTTTATTTTTGTGCAGGGTGAGATACAGAGGTTTAATTTCATTTTGCTACATATGGATTTCCACTTTTGCCAGCACCATTTGTTGAATAGCTATCTTTTCTCCAGTGAATGTTTTTGGCACCCTTGTCTAGTATAAGATAACCTTATTTATGTGTGTTTGTCTCTGTGTACTGTATTCTGTATCATTGATCTACAAGTCTATTTTGGTGTCAATACCATGCCATTTTTGGTTATTATAGCTCTGTAGTATAGTTTAAGGTCAGGTATTGTAATGACTCCTGCTTCACTTTACTTGCTAAGCATTGCTTTAGCTATTCTTGTATTATTTTTCCAAATAAATATCATGATTCCTTTTTCTGTTTCTATGAAGAATATCATTGAGCTTTTAATAGGAATTGCATTAAATCTGTATTGCACTTTTGGTAGCATGGTCATTTTGACAATATTAAGTCTGCCTATCCAGGAGCATGAGAGATCTTTCCATCTTCTGAAGTTTTCTTCAATTTCTTTCTTTAGTGTTCTGTAGTTTTCATTGTAGAGGTCTTTCACATCTTTTGTTAGATTGATTCCTAGGTTTGTTTGTTTTCTTCTTTTTTTTTTTTTTTTTGAGGCTATTGTGAATGGAGTAGTTTTTTAATTTCTCTTTCAGTGAATTTATTGCTGATGTATACAAATGCATTTAATTTATGGATGTTGATTATACATACTGTTACATTGCTTAACTCATTTATTAGTTCTAGAAGTTTTCTGGTGAATTTTTTTGGATCTTCTAGTTATAAAGTCATGTCAGCAAATAGTGATATTTTGAGTTCTTCTTTACCTATTGTATCCCTTTAATTTCTTTCTTTTGTCTAATTGCTCTGGCTAGAGTTTCAAGGATGATGTTGAATAGAAGTGGTGAAAGAGGACATCCTTGTCTTGTTCCAGTTTTTAGAGGGAATGTTTTAATTTTTCTCCATTTAGAATCATTCTGGCCTTGGATTTACCATATATAGCTTTCACAATGTTAAGGTATGTTCCTACTATCCTTAGTTTTGCTAGTGTTTTGAACATGAAGGGGTGCTGTATTTTGTCAAATGCTTTTACTTGCTATTGAGATGATCATATGATTCTTGATTTTAAGTCTATTAATATGATGAATTATATTTATTGATTTCCACATGCTGAAAAAACCCTGCATGCCTGGGATAAATCCCACTTGCTCATGGTGCACTACCTTTTTAATATGTTTTTTGTATGTGATTTGCAGAATTTTATTAAGAATTTTTGAATCTATGTTCATCAGGGATATTGGTCTAAAGTTTTCTTTCCTTGATGTGTCCTTGTCTAGTTTTTTTTATCAGGGTGATATTAGCTTCATAGAATAAGTTTGGAAGGGCTCCCTTCTTTTCTATTTCATGGAATACTTTGAGGAGTATCAGTGTGTTATTATTCTTTGAAAGTCTTGTAGAACTCTGCTGAGAAGCCATCTTGTCCTGGACTTTACTTGGTTGGTAGGCTTTTGATGGTGTTTTCTATTTCATTACTTGAAAATGATCTGTGTAAATCTGTATGACCTCCTCATTCAGTTTGGGTAGGTCATATGTCTCTAGAAATTTGTTGATGTCTTTGATATTTTCTATTTTATTAGAGTATAAATTTTCAAAATAGTTTCTAATTATCTTCTGTATTTCAGATGTGTCCATTGTAATGTCTCCTTCTTCATCTTTTATTTTATTAATTTGAGTTTTCTCTCTTTTTCTCTTTGTTAGCATGGCCACAGGATTATCACTTTTATTTATTTTTTGAAAGAACCAACTTTTTGTTTTGTTGATTTTTTTCAATTGTTACTTTTGTTTCAATTTCATTTATTTCAGCTCTGATTTTAATTATTTCCTCTCTTCTACTGCTTTTGGTGTTGATTTGTTCTTCTTTTTCTAGGGCTTTGAGATGTAGTGTTTGGTCATTTATTTGTTGATTTTTTATTCTTTTAATAAATGCACTCAGTGCAATAAACTTTCCTCTTAGTATTGCCTTCATAGTGTCTCAGTGATTTTGATATATTGTTTCAGTATTCTTGTTTACCTCTAAGATTTTTTTATTTCATTCTTGATTTCTTCTACTATCCATTCATCATTCAATTGTGTATTATTTAGCCTCCATTTGTTACAGTAGCTTCCATTTTTTATGTTATCATTGATTTCTAATTTCATTCCATTGTGGTCTGATAGAATGCAGGGTATTATCTCTGTTTTTATTTTTTTTTTTTTTTTTGTATTTACTAAGAGTTGCTTTGTGGCATAAGATAGGGTCTATTTTAGAGAAGGATCCATATGCTGCTGACAAGAAAGTATATTTGCTCATTGATGGATGTAATATTCTACATATGTCTGTTAAGTCTAAATTATTGATTATATTTTTTAGTTTTATAGTTTTTTATTTAGTTTTTGTTTGGAAGAACTGTTCAGTAGTGAGAGAGGTGTGTTAAAGTCATCCAATATTATTGTATTATGGTCTATTTGACTCTTGAAATTGAGAAGGGTTTGTTTGATGTACATAGATGCTCCATTGTTTGGAGCATAAATGTTTATAATTGTTATGTCCTGCTTATATATACTTCCCTTAAGAAGTATGAAATGTCCTTCTTTGTCTCTTCTGATTAACTTTGGTTTGAAGTCTACTTTATCTGAAATGAGAATGGAAACCCCTGCTTGTTTACGCAATCCACGTGAGTGATAATTTTTATCCCATCCTTTGACCTTCAGCCTGTGGATGTCTTTGCCCATGAGGTGAGTCTCTTAAAGACAACATATAGTTGGGTCTTGTTTTTTAATCCAATCGGCCAGTCTATGTCTTTTGATTGATGAGTTTAGTCTGTTAACATTCAAGGTTATTATTGAGATATTATTTGTATTCCCTGTCATTTTGATTTATTTTTGATTTTTGATTTGTCTTAGTTTCTCATTTGGTTGAATGTCCCTTTAGTGTAGATCCTCCCTTTGCTGGTTTTCACTTCATCCTCATGTAATATTCTGTTGAGGATACTCTGTAGTGTAGGCTTTTTAGTTGTGAATTCTTTTAATTTTGTTTTTAACAGGACTATTTGTTTAAAAGTCTATCTTTTCTCCAACATATGTTTTTGGCATGTTTGTCAAGATTTTTATCTTTATTCTGTGTGTTGGTCATTCTCATTATAATGTGTCTTGGTGTGGGTCTGCTGTAATTTTGTACACTTGGGGTCCTGTAAGCCTTTTGTATTTGATTTTCCTTCCTATTCTTTAGGTTTGGGAAATTTTCTGCTATTATATCATTGAAAAGATTGTGCATTCCTTTGGTTTGTATCTCTGTTCCTTCATCTATTCCAATAATTCTTAAATTTTGTCTTTTCATGTTATCCCATAATTCTTGGATGTTTTGTTCATGGTTTATTACCATCTTCTCCACATGTTCAACTCTACTTTCAAGATTATATAGTTTGTCTTCATTGTCTGAGGTTTTGTCTTCCAGGTGGTCTAGTCTGTTGGTGATGTTTTCTATTGAATTTATAATTTGGTTTACTGATTCCTTCATTTCAAGGATTTCTGCTTATTTTTTTCCATGATCTCTAACTCTTTATTCAAGTGGTCTTACACGTTCTGTATTTTTTCTTTGATTTCTCTCCTAATATAATCCTTTACTTCACATATCAACTTAATTATATACAATATGAACTCCTTTTTGGACATTTCTTCCACTGTGTTATCAGTAGTTTCTGTTGTTGAAGCATCTTGGTGTGTTTGGGCCACTTTATTCCCCTGTTTTTGTTTTGTTTTGTTTTTTGTTTGTTTTTTTTTTTTTTTTTTTTTTTTTTATGTTGTTAGTGTGTTTTCCCATCTAAAAGTATGAATCTAAGGCAGGATATATTATGTAGACCTATAGTGTCCCTGAAGGTTTCCAGCACTTTGCCTTTACTGGTGAGACCAATATCAACAGCACCCAGTGTACACAATATATAGTCTTAAACCTAAAATCGCCCACTAAGGCATCTACTGCTTTCTCACATTAACTCAAAGTGATGAGTTCAATAACTATCTATAGTACAATGAATTACAATTTCAAATGGTGTATGAGAGGACAGATGTAGTGTAGTACGCAATATTTATAAGGAAGGAAGAGAGAAGCTAGAAGTAAAAATTCATAGGAAGAGTGGAAGAGGAGCCACAAGGGATTGGCTGTTGGTTGGAGAAAAGTTGGAAAGAAAATCCAAGAAGATAGATAAGAAAAAGGAAGAATACCAACAAAGAGAAAAAATCAAAGACATAAGAATCCCCCCAAAAATGCAAAACACCATTCATATATCATTATACTCCACATATTGATGCATTAAAAACATCCTATTCCAAACATGGTAGAGATTAGTGAATCAAAATATAAAAATAAATAAATAAATCTTGCTGTATGAAGGAGCCCTAATTAGGAAGGGCTGTTGCTGCTAGCTGGAAGCCATATGTGACGCACCTGTAGGCACCCGCAAAGCTGAAGGTATATAACCGGGTGAAGGCGGTCCGAGTTAGGAGAACGAATTCATTCGGTCAGTCGGGCAGTCACTCGGTCGGTCAGAAGAATCAGAGCGGCCAGAACGTAGGCAGAGCGGTTACAGAAGAGAAACCAGATAGAAGACAGAAGATAAACCAGATAGAAGAAGTAATGACTGGTCAGAGTTAGGCCGAGGCTCCTGAGGAAGACAGAAGACAGAAGAAAGAAGAAGGAAGAAAGAAGAGAGAAGAAAGAAGCTCTAATCTTTCTCTAAGCTAAGCTCTATTTTTCTTTCTAAGACTCTAAGCTAAGAAGCTCTATCTTTCTTTCTAAGACTCTAAGCTAAGAAGACAAGAAGAAAAGCTCGCTTTAATCTTTCTCTCTAAAAATCTGTCTTTCCCTCTCTAAGCTCTAAGAAAGTAGAAGTAAAAGTAGTAAAAGCTATACTCTGCCTCCGAGAGATTTTTTTCCCGGGTTACGGTACCAGGTAGCTTACAGCTGTAAAGTTGAACTGTCTCTCTCAGTGATCAACAGTTCCTCAGCCTTGTGTTTGATGCCTTCGCAAACCCAGTCTCTATCCCACTAATCTGGGCTTCAGATACCTCAGTCTCAGTCACACTGCAGTCTGAAGATCTCAATGCTGCTCTTACTTGCAGAGACCACCAAGGATACCCTTATGCAAAGGAGCAACCCCAAGATGCAGCAGCAAGAAAAGGGCCACCAACACTCTCAGCAGGAAGACCCAAAGTTTCTCCAAACCTGCAGGTTTCCCCACACTGGACCTGTAGGCCCCAGCTGGAGTCCCCAGACAGAGGCTTTTGTGGTGGTAAACCTGGTAGCACCCAGGCCCCAATCCCTCATTGGTGTCCCAAAATGGGTATCGCCACATGTAACCAAACCTGGAGTCTTACCCAAAGTAGTCCTCCAGGCATGGTAGCAGTGGTAGTGGTCGTGGTTGTTGGCAGCCGGCAGTAGCGGGTCAACAATAGTGGTGGTTGCAGCAGCAACTGCAAATGCAGCAGTGGGGCCAGCGTCACTAGGCGATCTCTGGGGGTCAGCAGCAGTGTCAGCTTCAGTTGCATCCAGGGCAGCAGTTTCTTCTATGGCAGCAACACCCAGAAAGAAGATCTCCAGGCGATCTCAGGCTGGCAGCAGCAGAATCAGAGGCAGCAGCAATGGTGATAGCGGTGCAGGAGGCGGTTGATTGACAGGAGACTTTGGGTTCAACAGTAGCGACCACGGAGGTAGCCTTGTAATTTGTGTCTGGGGTAACAAAGGCCGTATCCAGAGGAGAGACCTCCAGGCACAGCAGCAGCTTCTACAGCAGCCCAGAAAGAAGACCTCCAGGCGACCTCAGATTGGCAGCAGTGGAATCAGAGGTAGCAGCAATGGCGGTAGCAGTGCAAGAGGCAGTTGATTGACAGGATTGTTCAGCGGCAGCAACCACAGAGGTGTTGGAATTTGCTTCTGAAGTAACCAAGGTGGTGTCCAGAGAATAGACCTCAGGGCACGACAGTGGCTTCTGCCAAGACATATCTTTAAGCAAATCTTTATTTAAAATTTATTTCCAACTGTGATATGCAAAGTTACTGCATTTCCCAGTATTTATTTCCCCATCCATGTAGAAGGGCTACAAGTCCAATGCTTT
Organism: Tamias sibiricus; assembly: GCA_025594165.1. Classification (NCBI taxonomy): domain Eukaryota; kingdom Metazoa; phylum Chordata; class Mammalia; order Rodentia; family Sciuridae; genus Tamias; species Tamias sibiricus. The sequence continues at coordinate 135,509,129 of CM046667.1, forward strand.
TAAGAAAACTCACATGATTGCTTTTAAGAATCCATCATGGTTTAGTAAGAGGAGACAGAAGATGGCAGAATAGAGGAAGCTAAATCCCAAGCTGTGCCTTGCTGGAAAATGAAAGCAGTGGGTGAAAGAGGAGTTTCACTAAAATTTAGTACTGGACATTCAAAACACTTTAGGGACTCAGAAATTTGGGAACTATAAAAAAGAAGGAAGAATATGTTGGAGTCAACCAGGTAGCCCTATGGGTGCCAGCAGTGCTGGTTCACCACAGAGGGATGGGAAATACAGTGTTGGTGTTAGAAATATGAGATCAAAAAAACTGTGTAATCCTCCTGATCCAGAGGCTGCACTGTGCACTGGTGTCTGAAAAGTGAGCTCTGTATTTCAATTGGCCACAGAGAGCTGAGGTGGAACCATGTTGCAGTTGGATGCATCACAGAGATGATTGCAGGACACAGTAGATCAGAAAGAAAAACACACATATAGCCACAATATTCCAGCAGGAACCCATTGAGGGACCTAGGCTGGGCCTGATGAAATGTGAGAGAAATAGGCACAAAGAACACTGAACCTGGGAGATTCAAGTAGGAAGGGCAAAAGGGAATCCAACAGGCTTCTCCTTTGTGTCTGGCAGCTCACATAACCAAATGAAGGCCAGGCATCTGAGCAAGTGTGATGGACACACTCAGGGACGAAGCCAGGGAAGCCTGGGCTCCTGGGCAGCAGTGAATGGAAGATCAGTCCTCTGGCCCCATGACTGGATTTCTTGGGAGGCTCCTGAGATCCAGACCCACAGAACACATCAGCTACTGTCTAGCCCAAGAGGTGGGTCAATCTAGTCACTCCAAAAAGGCCCACCAACAAAGCCACTGAGGCCTGATTAGACCTCAGCACCACCTGCTGCAACTGCACTCACAGAACCGCTGCTACTGTGTGTGGAAGCTGTACCCTGGGAGGACACTGAGCTAGCTGGTCTAAAGGACAAAACACCAACTGACAGTGCACCCTAACCCGTCCCACCTCACACTGGGAGAAGGAAGGAAGCTGAGTGTTGCACCAGACAGCTTCAATCTTAGGCCACTGCAACCGGCAGCTTAAAGAGCAACAGAAACCGGGGAGGGGTTAACAACCCCCACCCCTCGCTCTCGCCATCAGTACATAACTCAAGAGGAACTGGAAAGAATGACTGTTGGACATAAACAATGACCACCCAGTGTGGTCTACTGTTTTGACCGCATCAGTGGAGAAGGTTCTTTATTCTTCACTAAGATTTTGGGTTATTTTTTATTTTGGTATTCTATTTATTTTTATTCTTTCAGTGTGTGTGCATATGTGTGTGGATGTATAGGAGTGTTTGTGCTTGTATGCGAATTCTGGCTGTGCTGATTGGTTCGGGGACATAGGTACAAATATTTATTTGTTTATTTTTCTCTCATAATTAGCATTTTAATGTAATTAATTTCTCCTATTGTCTTTTTGAGGGTTTGGATTTTTTGGATGGTATGTTTTGGGTTGTTTTATTATTTTTATTTGTTAATTTCCCTTTCATCCTATCTTCTCCTGCAAATGACCAAATTCTATGGCAGGGATTGTTCTAGATGGGGTGGAGGTCAGGAGATAGAGCAATGAGCAAAATAGAGAAAAACCCTGCTTTCATGGAGCTTATATTAGAGACAGACAACAAAATTATAAAACAAAATTATATAGCAAGTGGTAATAAGTGTTATTACAGAACAGAAATTAAAGAAGAAAAATATACATGGAAAAGAATGCATTGTACCTTATTTAGGGTGTTCAAAGGGGGAATCAATTTTTAAGTGACATTTGAACAGAAACTTGAATTAAGCAACAAAATGACAAATGTATATTTGGGAAGTTTGGTAGGCAGAATAAATTCTTCCCAAAGATATCTATATCCTAATTCCTGGAAACTGAATGTGATATTTCACATTGCAAAAGACACTTTGTAGACATAATTAAGGCTCCTGAGATGGGAAGATTATCTTGGATTATGCAGGTGGGTCCAATGTATTGACAAGGATCTTCATAGATGAGAGGGCACAGAGAGACTTGAAGATCTAGGAACGTGTCATGAGTCAAGGAAAATGGATGGTGTCTAGAAAATGAGAATGACAATAAAATAAATTCTCTCTTAAGAGACCCAATGATGGAGCTGGGGTTGTGGTTCAGTGGTGGAGTGCTTGCTTAGTATGTGTGAGGCACTAGTTCAATCCTCGGCACCACATAAAAATAAATAAATAAAAATAAAAAATATTGTGTCCGTCTACAACAACAACAAAAAAAGTGATAATATTTTTAAGAGACTCTACAATGTATTTAGTCCTGATAACACACGTAAATTTTAGCCAAGTGAGATTTGTTTTGGATTTCTGACCTCTAGATCTATAAGATGATCAATTTGTGTTGCTTAAAACTACTAAGTATATGGCAATTTGTTTCTAGCCTTCAAAGGAAACTAGAAGAAGTAAGTTTTCCAAACAAAAATACATTAAGTGAAATTGCTGGTAAGTATGAATATACTTAGTATATTTAAGCAAAAGCAAGACAGAGTGACTAAAGTTCAGGTATCAGAGAAATAGTGAGAATAGATGAGGTCAAGGAAATAACAATGACCAAATCAGGTTTTGTAGGCAATGGTAGGGCCCTTGCAATTTACTCTGGATGATAAGGGAAAATATTTGAAGAATTGGGATGGAATAATCAGGACAGGTTGGCTGGAGGAGATAGAATTTTCACTAACTGTAGGACATATAGGACTGTATTTAACAGTAGAATGTCTGATGTAAGAGGATTGCATAAATGCCAGAGTGGTTGTAAGCAGTTTATGGAAGGTCCATAGATGATATTAAGACTTCTTTAGGGGGCAGGGTTATGGCTCAGAGGTTGAGCGCTCACCTAGCATGTGTGAGGCACTGGGTTTGATCCTCAGCACCACATAAAAATAAAATAAATGTATTGTGTCTACCTACAACTAAAAAATAAATATTTTTAAAAAGGAGTTCTTTAGGGCTCTTGTTGTAGCTCAGTGGTGGAGTGTTTGCCTCACACATATGAGGCACGGACTTTGATCCTCAGCACCACATAACAATAAATTTAATAAAGTTATTGTGTCCATATACAACTAACAGATATATATATATGCATATATATGTACACATACATATATATACATATATATTTTATATGGGAAAGTACTGTAGAAAGTATAGAAAGACTAATAAATTGATAAAGCTGGATAAATTGAATCTCATCAAAATTTTAAACTTTTGCTCTGTGAAAGACTATCAAGATGATGAAAAGACAAACTGTTGGATTCCAGGCAGGAGGTTGAGCCTCCCAGGCAGAAGGCCACACCTCCCCAGGTGCTTTGTGAAAAACTACATTTCCCAAGATCCTCAGCATGGCCAGCAAACCTGGCCAGCAGGTGCCCTGGCCACTACCTCCTGACCTCTGGTAGCCTATAGGGCAAGAACTCACTCCAGGGGGGGCTTTCTGACCCCCACTCTATTTAAACCATCCCTGGACTGAAACCTCTCTCTGTTCGCGCTTGCCCCTGTTCCCGTCCGTCCCCCATTTTCCCTTTTTCTCCCCCTTCCACGTGTGGCCCCTAATAAACTTCCCTTTTATTAAAATGGCATTCCCAGTGTAAGAAACTTTGCCTAAATTCTAACACAAACTACCAAGTAGGAGAACATATTTGCAAACCACATATCGTACATGGGTCTAGTGTCTATAATATATGAAGAATTTTCAAAACAGAACAGTATAAATCAAGCAATTCAATTAAAAATGAAAGAATATTTTTCCAAGCAGGATAAACAAATAGTTGATAGGCATATGAAAAGATATGCAACATTACTAGCTATTTAGGAAAATGCAAATTAAAACCACAATGAGAACTACTATACACCTATCAGTTAGAATAAAAAATAGTGACAATGCAAAATAACCCAGCAATTGTACTTCTGAGCATTAATCCCAGAGAAATGAAAAATTTATGTGAATGTTTATGGTAGCTTTATGTTTAACATGAAGGAATTGGAAACAATTCTGATATCGTTCAACATATGAATGAATAAAAAAGTGTTACAAATATACCATAGAATACTACCCACCAACAAAAAGGAATGAACTATTGATACAGACAACAATCTAGATGGATCTCTAAAAAATATTGTTGAATGAATAAAAATCCAATTACCAAATGTTATCATGTCTATATTAATATATTTATGTAGTGTTTGTGAAAAGACAAAATTATAGAAAAGGAAAAGGGAATATTATTCGCAAGGAATTAAGGTGGTTTGGGGGATAAGAGGGAAGTGGTTGTGGCTATGAAATGGCAAAATGAGGAATCTTTGGATGAAAATGTTGTATATCTTGACCATGGTGCTGGTGATTACACCACCAAATCTATATATGTGACAAAATTGCATAGAACTAAGCACACACACACACACACACACACACACACTGATAAAAATCTCAAAAAGTTTGATATACTTTCTCAATATGTATTGTCAGGTTGTGATATTATGGTACATGTATATAAAATGTTACCACAGTGGCAAACTATTTAAAGGGTAAATGACATTTCTTCTATCTGTATTCTTTGTCACTATTTCCATTCTTTCCTACTCCCTAGAATAATCTTTCCCTAGACTTCAGGTGGCATGCTCCCTACCATATCCCATCTCTCCTCATGTGTCCATCAGCCCTCAGAATTTCTGTTATTCATATTTTAGTCTATATACCCTCCCTGAGTGTATCCCTAAATTAGCTTCGTCCTCCAATCATTATTTAAAGATTAAGACCTCTTCTTCCTAGTACTTCTAACTGAAATCATTTTGCTTATTTATTCATTCATGTTCTCTGTTATTTGACCCAAACACCATTGGAATGGCATCTCAGTGAAATCAGGGTGCCTTGTATCAATGTCCTCAGAACCTAGAACAGTGTCTAATTCATAACAGGGATTCTGTAAAAATGTATGGAACAAATTATAAAATATATTACAAACACACCTTTTAAATGAAATTCTTAAGAAAATTTACAGACTAGCTGGCCCATTATCATGTGTGTCATTTATAGCAATAAATGGGTAATATAAGTGGAATTTTGATTGTATGGTATAGTTAAGTAGCATATCTGCTATCCCATATTTAATGTGTTCACTTAATACCATTTCAACACATTCAGTTTTAGGCTTAAAATAGCATTATGAAATGGAGTCATCCTTTGCAATTTTATTAGAATGTCTGTGTTCAAGCAAAGGACATAGTATTTGAACTTAAATTGGATTTCAAGTGAGCACTTGGGGGCTTGTTTATTTATTGGTCAAAAGGGTAGGCTTTAAATGCTCATTCCTTCCCAGTGCAACTGAGAATATCAATCATTGAGGATAGGGACCAAAGTAAAAGAAATAACTAAACAGCTAATGATCATGACTTTAAAGCAAATAAAAAGTATACATAACAAAATAAAATTGAAAAACACAATTTTAAGATACTTGCAATTTAACTCTCTATGTGCTGATACTTTTAATGATTAATGAAATCACCTTCAAAAGCACTGCATTCATTTTGCCCGGTAAACTTTTCACTTGTCCTCACTCAGAAATGATATATTTTCCTTCATGGGACCTTTTACCCTGTCCTCTAGTACAGACTTCATGACACGCAGGCTGGAATCCTGGAGAAGTATTTTTATAGCCAAGAGTCAGCTGGAAACTTTAAAACTTTCACATATTGTGTTGATTCATTTTGATTTAATGACCTTTCAAATAAAAACACCAATTTTGATCAATTAACTAGGCTCCACTGTGTAATGCCAATTGTAGCAATAGTATGGTGAAATTTAGTCCTAGGTTTGGCAATCCATTCAACTCTTCAGTCTCAATGTTCTGATCTGTAAGAGGGGTGGTTATTTTTTTTTTACCATTCTAAAATTACTTCAGTCTCTAAAATTTGAGAATTCTATGATTAGGCTTAAATTAACAATAGTATGATATAAAAATGCCCTAGAATCTAGTGATGGTTAGGGATAAAATATTATTATATTGCTAGCAATTTATTTTATTTCCTTAATAAAATTTACAGACTCCAGACTATGCAAAAATGTCTTCCAAAAGAGATTTATCTGTACACTTTTAAGCACAAGGTTTGTAGCTCAGGAAACCAGGAACTTCATGGAGATGACTACTTGGATTCAGCAATCCTGAATTTACTACAAGGCTCTCTGAAATTCCTTCTTATTATATTATTCATTCCAAATGAATTTAAAGTTAAATTTTTGAAAGGATAAATAAAGTATTAAGTGAAAAATAATAAGATGTAGTGAAAGCTGATGAAATATTCTTGATTCCCTCCTTTACTATGTTGTCTTATTTATTCTAGTTTTGATACAGGGTATAGATCAAATGTGAGCCTTGAGTTTATTACTCAGACACTCCCATATTTTTTTTTCAGAAGGGATGAGTCTGAGTCTGCTTGCTGTCCTTGACACTGCTTTTTCTAGTAATTAATAAGCTATCTGTTCTAGTGTTTACATTATCTTTTTAATTCTTTATTAAAAGGGGTTTCTAGTCAAACCTATATTTTGTCCTTCCATTTATTTTATCTATCTTGGTTCTCAGACAAGTTTAAAATAAAACCTATCAGTTTAAGTAATTCAAACTGAGCTGCCAAAACAATTTGACAGAAAGCAAAATGAGGAAACCATCATCACCATCATCCTCATATCCTTCCTTTCTTACTTCCTTTTACTTGTGTATTTTATGTATTTCTGGAAGTGGCCTCAACAATGAAAAAATAAATGACATTTTTAAAACAGTGTCTTTGATTTTTTTAGTTGCAATAGCAAAAGAAGCTTAACATAGCAAACTTAGAAAATAGAGCAACATAAGAAAAAAGAAACAATTTTATTTTCCACCACAGAGAGACCCCATCATTTTACATAACTCTTTAAAGGATTTTTCCCCTTCATGGGATCATACTATGAATGAAGTGTTCCATTCTTTTTTTAACATTTAAGATTATGGGACAACCCTCTGTCATTAAATATTCTTCAAAAGTATGATTTTAGTGGTACCACATCATTCCATTATATGGATACACAAAAGCTGACAGTTAATCAAACCAAAGAAAGAGCTCATTGAAATTAATTATTAAAGATATCTTTCTTCTCTTTCCACCATTCTTGATGGTAACAAAGCAGTAATGATAGTTTCAGTTATATCATTTCTCCTCTACAGGACATAATGATAAGAATCCCATTATCATCTGTTCTGGGTAACAAAAGTGAAAATCACACTGTCCTTTTAACCCCTTCTCAAATGTTTCTGTCACTTGCTATATCTTCAGGGCTTTTTCCAGTGTGGTGTAGAAGCATTTCATAACCAGTGAAGAGGAAGTGACAAGGGCTTGGGCAAAGAACCCTTGATGTTGGCATCTCCACACTCATCCCCAGAACACAAGACAGAGAGCAGAGGTAATACTAATAATGTAACTGAGCCATAGCTACAGCATCATACTTGAGCCAGACAGCACATCACGAATGCTGCTTGCTTCTCTGCTTGGATCCCCAGACAATACACCGTTAGAAAATGAGGTGATCTCAAGCTCTGCTACCAAATCCATCAGACATCAGTATCTACCATCAACCATCAGAAAAAATCTGGTATCTGTTGCCAGGATATTTGCTAAAAGTTTCAGACAATAATGAAAGCTTATTTAATAGGTGCTAGTTATGGTAGCATATAATATTGTTCTATTTTTAATGGAATGTGAATTTCCTTCTCCCTGGTCCCAAAGAAAAGTAGTAGTCCCTACTCTTCCCCTTACCATATTATCACTTGGATAGATCCCATTAAGAAGGGTTTCACTTAGCAAACTGGCTGATTTCAGTTCATCCTTCAGCAAATGCAGTTTAGTCTGTATTTCATGAAAGATGGTACAGATCTCTCAGAAGCTTCAAACTTAAGTTTAATCAAACTTTTAAGTCCCTCATGTCTCCCATATTTCCAAAGTGCTAATGACTTACAAGGGTATCTGGCTCCATAGTTTAAAAATTAAAAAAAAAATTTCCAAATACTTCAACTGTTTAGAATATAGACAAAAATAAGACAAAGTATAATATCTTTATGCCTAACAAAATTCAAGTCTCCAAAGCAAATCACATTAAAAAAACACATCAAAATCTCAAATTGTACTATAATTGCCAGCTGGCAGATCAAGGCAGAGGTTTTGTATTACTTAAGGAAAGGTATTAAAATAGTACAAACAGAAGGAGAATCAGATAAAGACTGAATTTCACCTTCAGTATGATTCCTTGAAATCTACTAGAGTTTAATGTACAAATAGTAAATTGATACTGAACTTGGAGAAACACCCAACCGAGTGGGTTAATAGTCAACATAGAACCCTACTATGCACAACAACTATTTGCTCCAGTAGTGGCATCTGAAAACCTTTCATTTTTCAGTGAAGTTTAGAAATGTGTTATGGTTGCATGTTATTTAAAATCTTTCAACCTTTCCCCGTTCACAAAAAAATTCTAAGGAAGTAATAACAAAAACAAAGTAATAAGCAGAGGAGCCTTATAAGTCACACCAACTAGAAATTTGGGGAATTAATAATTTAAGTTAAATTTAAATCATAACATGATCATAAACTGGATATAGCTACAGAGAAAGTTAATTACAGATCAAAATGAAAAATTATTTCAGAATGTAACACACAGAGATATGTAACATAAAAGCTTATATATAAAGTAAAATTACTGAGATATGGAGGCCAGATCTAGTTGATATTACACAAGACAGAGAAAATGGTAGAAAAACAATATTGAATGAGGTAATGGCTAAGATTTTATCAGATCCAAAGAAAAGTCTTATTTCTGCCTACTTTGTCTCTTATTACAACCACATATATAACCATCGATGTCTACATCACTCTCTTGATAATTTTTTCCTCATGGCGCATGCATCTACCTGAAATTATGTCTTCCATTTTGTGTTTATTATCTGTCTTACTCATTAGAATATAAACTCTAGAAAGACAACGATGTTGGGTCTTGTTCACTGCTGTATTTTCAACTGCCTGGAATATTGCAGGCATTCAGTAAAGATCTCTTTAATGAGTGAAGAACAAACTTATAAGAGCCCTAATTGAGGAGATAGCTAAGATGGCGGTTAGCTGAGAGCCATAAAGGTGTTCAAGTATTTTCACCTGATATTCATGCATTTATCTAAGAATCATTTTATGCCCGTGAACACTGCGTGACGCACCTGTAAGCTCGAGCTGTTAACACGTGTCCTTGTTGAGGCAAAAAGTATTTAACTGGGTGAGGGTTAGTTAGAGGTGGTGGAGGAGTTGGAGTTGGAGAGGTTGTTGGAGCCGGAGAGAGAAGAATAAAATAACTTTCTCATTTCCATCCTGCCTCCGAATTTTCTCCCGCGGCATCATTGCTGCAAGCGGCAATCGCTACAGGCGGCAACACAAACTGAAAAATCCTACCAAAGGTCTAGAGGAACCACCTCCATAGCCATCACCACAGCCAATTATTATCTGCACACATTATAGTGAAGCCTTAAAATATCACAGACAAGAAGAACTGCATGCATAAGGATAAAAGTAACTTGCCTTCAAAGGAAGGTTAATCAAAGTGACATGCATTTTTTGTCCACAACTTCAGATAGCAGAGACAATGAACCCACTGAATTGGAAGCTCCATGAAAACAGGGATATTACTCTGTTCTGTTAGCTACTATATTCCCAAAGCCTAGTAATGCCCACCACATCCTAGGTGTTTAATAAATATCTGGCAAGTATTGAATTAATAGATTAATGTTCTCAAAGCATTGAGAAAATTAACTTTGAAACTAGAATTATATGACCCTCAGCCATGTTGTATCAAATAGAGTAAATGGAATGTAAAGACATGGGCAGAATTCAGAGTATTTCCTATCCATTGATGCACACACGCACATACACAAACACCAACAAGGACTCTGTAAGTAGTGATATGGAAATCTGAGTATGAGCTAGAAAATTATAAATTTTCACATGGAAAATAGCTACAATGTTGCATTCTATATATCAAAATTGTGCATGTTGTTTGGAAAAACAGGCAATAAAATAAGTATAAGGTAAAATGTAAAAGTCATTTTTGTTTTAAGAAATTTCCATTAACTTTATATATACCCACACAAACATGTATCATGCATGAAGGAACCTATGGTAAGACACACAATATATAATATCTGCCCCTTCATATATTTCCATTCATTTATACACACACAAATATTTTCTAGCTTAACAATATATGTATAATATTCCACTATATATATATAACTATTTCTTTTTAACATCTAAATAATATTTCATGTTATAGATAGATCATATACAATTTCATGATTTAATTTCACTATTGATGGACTCTCTTTCCTTCATCCTTCCTTCCTTCCTTCCTTTCTTTCCTCCTTTCCTTTTTTCTGTCTTTCCTGATTAATTCACAATAGCCAACCTAAGTATTCACTGACAAAGAAATGGCTAAATCAAATATGGGATATACATACAATTGAATATTATTCAGCCTTTGAAAAGATGAAAATCCTTCCATTTATAACAATACGGATGAATCTGGAAAATATCATTCAAAGTGAAATAAGCCAATCACAGAAAGACAGGTATCATGTGATTCCACTAAAATAATCAAACTAATGAAAGCAAAGAATATAAAGGTGATTATCAAGTGCTGGGGAAGCATAAATAAGGAGTTATATTAATGGGTAGGAAGTTTCAGTTATGCAAAATGAATAATATCTAGAAATCGTCTGTAAAACATAGCATCTATACTTAATAATACCACTTTGCACACTTTCTAATTTGTTCAAAGGGTAGATCTCATGTTAAGCTTTCTTCCACACAAAAAGCTGGCACAAGAAAACTTTTGGATGTCACATCATAAGTACGATTACTACTTTCATTGTGGTGATGGTATCACAGGTGTATATATGTATGTGTTCAAAAGTCATCAGATTCTATATATTAAATATGTTAAATTTTAAAATATCAATTATACCACAATTAGGCTGTTCATAAACATTTTAAATATTCTCAAACTCTGTAGTTACACCTTTTTCATTATTTCAAATATTATATATATATGTATTTTCCCTTTACTATTTTGTTCTTTTATTAGTTTTCTCAGATGTTTGCTTATTTTATCCATCTTTTAAAGAAACTAGCTAGCTCTTAGATGTTCTTATAGTTTTTTTTTCTTATTCTAATACATTCAGTTCCACTTTTGTGTGTGCTAATTACCTGGTAGTTACCTATCACTTTCAAAGGTATTAGTAAATTCTTCGCTTATAAAACCTCCAATATCCTCTCGTCCTCCATATTCTAAGTTGGTGAACTTTGTCTTAATACAGTGGGAACATGAAATAATTATAAAAGAGTTTTCACAAACTACCAAAACCACATCTACTCTCCTGCCTACTTTTGAACATATATACACTACTTATTTCTTGTTGGCATGAATAAACTATCCATGTTTCCAAATAAGTCACAACTATTTTTTTGCATCATCATCAATTTTTCCTCTATTATACCATCTCCATCAACATACAAACACAATTTAGTATCTTCCATCCTAGGAAAAAGGTCTGTTTACTTGAAACTTCACTTTCAAGATACCAATTTCTTTCTCTGTTCCCCCTTATAGTATAATTCCTTTACAAAGTTATCTGTTCTCACTGCTTATACTCCCTTACCTTATGAACCCATTCCATTAACTTTTCCATCATTCCACCAAACCATAAGGTCCACAGTAACCTCTATATTTTACATACAATGAACAATTCTTGTTCTTCCTCATCTATGATCTATTAGCAATATTAGACTCTTTAGTAGCTTTTCTTTCTTGATACATTCTCTATTCTTGTTTGTTGCTGCCTGAAGCGGAAACCGCTTGGAGCAATGAACGCCGCAGGAAAATTCAGAGGCAGGATGAAAATGATGAAAAAAGGTCTTTTATTCTTCTTCTCTCTCCGGCTCCAGCAATCACTCCAAACGCTCTAACTCCAACCACCACCTTCTTCTTCCCACACACACTAACCAAACTCACCCAGTTATATACGTATAGCTTTAACAAGGACACGTGCTTACAGCTCGAGCTTACAGGTGCGTCACGCAGTGTTCACAGGCATACAAAGATTCCTTGAATAATGTATTACATCAGGTGGAAACTAGAACATCTTTTATGGCTCTCAGCTAACCGCAATCTTTAGCTATCTCCTTGATTATAGGCTCCTACATTTCCCCCTTTTAGTTTTAAAAGAGGGGATGTTCTAGGATGTCCATGTGCAACCGACATTCTTACCCGTCATGGGAGTCTAGGCTGTCCTGACTCCTGGCTTAGGTTGACATGCCGGCCACATTAGACTGTCCCGTGCAACTGTGCCGTGTCTTAGGTTGTCCCCTTCTGGGGATCTTACCCGTCATAGGCTAACCAGCCATCCAATAGAGGCCTTCAGGATCGACTGTGTGTTGACTAACAGCCGTCCAATTTTCAGGAGATGCTGCGGCTTTAAGGCGGTAAGCCTACTGCTGACGAGCCAAGTTTCCATAGCGTATCAAGTTCTTTAAGCCAATCAGCTGCCCTTAGTTTCATCAAGTAACGCACTGAGTTCTCTTAGACAAATACCCGCAAGGCATTGTCCCGTAATGTCCCAAAATAATGGAAAATCAAAATGTCCATAAGTTATAACACAAAGATTCAGGAAGCCCCATGCATGCAGAGCAGAGGCCACACTGCTGGTTAGGTTGTTTGATGCTTGAGCAGCAGGGATGCTTGCAGTGACCGCGGTCCCTGCAGTTGTAGCAGCAGCCGTCTTTTTTATGTCTAGACATTTCCACCGGCAAATCTTCAGGGCCCGCTACCTAAAAACTCAAGCATCCATTATTAAGGGAAAGGCAGTGCTATTCCAGCACTGAGATCAAAAGGTGAGCTATCAAACTAAAAAAAAAGAATTATTAGAGTAGAAAATAAAAGTTGATCTCTGCTCACACACATTGCTGCTTAAGCTCCCACAAACATAAGCTGGCAAAATATCACATTCAGAAATAATCAAAGAGAAACTGAGGGTGTTTACTGCATTAAAGATAAAGAAAAGCTAAAGGCACTTTGGAAAAATAATTTGTTAGCTGGAAACCTCGAGTCTCTATATACACAGCAATCCTATACCTGTTAAAATAATTCAAATTAATCAGCTATTAAACAAATGAAGTTAATAACAAATAAACGATCCTCTGTCGGAACACCAAAATATCAGGTTATACAACATTAAACATATTCACAGCTGAAGAGAAGTCCCGGAGACAACTATAAATCAAAATTGATTATCATTGTAATTGATTATCTAATTAAAATATTCTGAACTTATATGAATATCTATTTATCTATCTATCTATTGATTATCTAATTAGAATATTCTAAGCTTAAATGAATTAACGTTATTTGGATCTATATCTATCTACCTAATTTTTTAAGCACTTAATTATTTGTGACATCACACTAGACAGACGCACATATAAACATATATTTGTGACATCACATTAACATGAAATTTAGACAAATGCACAGACATAAAGACATATATAAAAGAAAAAAAATACAATTGTGTATACACTGAAGAGAGATCTTCTTGTCCCGGCCGGGAAGATGAAATTTAAGTTGTAAATTTAATGGAGGACTCTTAAGGGAATCACTCCATACCTTCATTTTGGTCCTCTTGATTTTGTACTTGTTTATTCAATCTAGACTCCTCAATAACTTCGTCTTGATCCTTTTGACTTTGTACCTGCTTTATCAGTCTAGATGGTATCCATATTGGAGAGGATTCGTGCTTTGGAAAAACACAAACAGATCCTCTCCCCCAAATTAATACTGGGTCTGGACCCTTCCATGTACCTGAGAGAACATCCTTCCAGTAAACCAAAGGTTTATGTTGTTGGTGTGGGTTCCAGTGTCTATCTCCAGTCGAATGTCCATTAGAATCTAAAGTTAAGAAATTTAGGGTAAACAAGGCAACTGTCAATCTGTCCTTAGGATTTTTCCAGTTTCCATCTTTTTGTTTTAGTAACATATTTTTAAGTGTCCGATTTGCTCTTTCAATTATTCCTTGTTCCTGAGGATTATAAGCGATACCTGTTCTGTGGATAATATTGACCTTTGTACAAAATTGTTTGAAGGATGTGGATGTATATGCAGGGCCATTATCTGTTTTAAGCATTTTGGGGATGCCCAATGCAGCAAAAGCTTGCAGACAATGAGATATAGTATCTTTAACTTTTTCTCCAGAATGTAAAGAAGCAAAACTCATGCCGGAGCATGTATCTATGGTGACATGAATAAATCGTAATTTTCCAAAACTTGGCTCATGTGTGACATCCATCTGCCACAAATGATTGGGCATCAAACCTCATGGGTTAACCCCATAATGTGGATTGGGCAAAAGTGTTACACAAGATGGACATTCTTTTACAATTCTACGAGCTTGTTCTTTTGTGATTTTAAATTTTTGTCTTAAGGTAGAGCTATTAACGTGGAACTGGGAATGAAATAAAGTAGCTTGTTGTACTGTAGTAAATATAAATATTGTTTTAGTGAGGGCATCAGCTTTTTGATTACCTTCATGGAGAGGACCAGGCAGATTAGTGTGAGCTCTTATGTGACCTATAAATAAAGGTTCTTTTCATTGCCATAGGAGATTTTGGATTTGAGAAAACAATTTAAAAGCTGGAGTATGTGGTGCTATTGGACCTGCTAGCTCCAATTTAGGGACAGTATGTACAATATAGTGGCTGTCTGAAAAAATATTCATAGGCTGTTCTTTAAAATTTTCCAGAGCTATTATTATAGCTTCAAGTTCCACTAATTGAGCTGATTTTTGATTAGTGATATGAATCATTTTTTCATTTTGAGTGACTACTGCAGCAGTACCGTTAGAGAATCCATCTGTAAATACATTAAATGCTTTAGGAATGGGTTGAGTTTTTATTACCTGTGGGAATATGATAGGATGATTGATACAAAAGGACAGTATAGGAGATTTAGGAATATGATTGTCAAAATTTGCAGAAGTAGAGCATCTAGCTATAGCCCAATCATTATCATTGAAGCACAAATATTCAACCTGTGACGATGAATAAGGAGTAATAATAGTAGCAGGATGAATTCCAAATATTTTAGTAGAGGTTTTAAGTCCTTGAAGAATAAGTTTAGCCACCATGGAGGTATAAGACTCAATTGTACTTTTAGGAGAGACAGGCAAATGTATCCATAATATAGGTCCCTGTTGCCAAAATACTCCTGTTGGTGTATATTGTGAAGGAATAATAATCAATATTAGTGGTTGTGCAAGATCAAATCTATCGCAATGGGATCTTTCAATGGCCTGTTCTACTAATTTTAGAGCTCTCCTGGCCTCAGGAGTTAATGTTCGCGGTGAGGATGGATCAGGGTTCCTGCGAAGGATGTCAAATAAAGGTTTTAATTGTCCAGTAGTGAGGCTTAGTGTAGGGCGAAGCCAATTAATGTCTCCCAATAATTTTTGGAAATCATTGAGGGTTTTAGAATTTTTGGGGGTTTAACAAAAGTATCCATGATTTTAAAGCCTAAATATAGTATAGGTGATCTGCTTTGAACTTTTTCTTCTGCTATATATAATCCATATTTTTTAAAATTTTTTGTTATTTCACTAAAT
Source organism: Tamias sibiricus (assembly GCA_025594165.1). Lineage (NCBI taxonomy): Eukaryota > Metazoa > Chordata > Mammalia > Rodentia > Sciuridae > Tamias > Tamias sibiricus. The sequence continues at coordinate 135,524,916 of CM046667.1, forward strand.
ATATTAAATAAGATTTTTTGATTAGGGTGAGCTAATAAAACATCGTCCATGTAGTGTAGACACATGAGGTCTTTATATTTGTTTTTAATGGGCTGTATAGCTCTATCCACATATAGTTGGCACATTGTAGGGCTATTTGCCATTCCCTGTGGCAATACTTTCCATTGATATCTTTTATCAGGGCCATTATTATTGATAGAAGGAATTGAAAAAGCAAACCTGGGGGCATCCAGAGGATGTAGGGGAATGGAAAAGAAACAGTCCTTTATATCAAGAGTTATAAGGTTATCGTTTTTTTGGAATAGCTACAGGATTAGGAAGTCCAGGTTGGGTAGGTCACATAATTTGCATTGTTTTATTAATTTGTCTTAGGTCTTGTAATAGTCTCCATTTTCCCGATTTTTTCTTAATTACAAATATGGGAGAATTCCAGGGAGAGGTGGAAGGCTCTATGTGTCCTGCTTCTAATTGTTCTTTAATTAATTGATGGGCCGCTTGCAATTTTTCATTGGATAGGGGCCACTGAGGGACCCAAACTGGCTTATTAGAGAGCCATGGTAGTTTTAAAATTGTTTTCTCAGTGGCCCCTAGAAAAAATGTCCTTTGCCTTTTTTATTATGATTAGGATTTTTATTCTTAACAACTGCAGGCTTGGTCGCTAGGTGTAGCCCCATTTGATGTAAGATATCTCTTCCCCATAGGGTAACTGGCAAGCTGTTTAAAACATAAGGTTGGAATGTTCCTGTATGGCCTTCATTGTCTTGCCAATTTAAGATTACAGCACTTTGTGCTGGGGTATTACTATATCCCAAGCCTCTTAAACTGGTTGAGGCTTTCTGCAGAGGCCAGTGCTTAGGCCATTGTTGTAGATTTATGATGGAAGAGTCAGCTCCTGTATCAATCAGCCCCTCCATCTCTATACCTTGAATTTTTAATTTGCACATCGGCCTCCGTGAACAATCCTGAACCCAGAAAGCCATAGGACCTGAACCAGTGGAACCGAATGCTCTGCTATTTCTATTTTGTGGCATGCTTTTAAAAGAACTATGGAGACTGGGAATGAGGAGAAGCTGTGCGATTCTGTCTCCTTGATTTACGGAGATGATGCCCCTGTGTGTACTTAGCATTATTTTAATCTCTCCATTATAATCTGAATCAATAACCCCTGGTATAACATTAAAGCCTAATAAACTCTTGGAACTACGCCCAAGGATTATTCCCACAGTTCCTGAAGGGAGAGGTCCCCTGATTCCCGTAGGAATCAGCTGAACCCCCATTTCAGGTGTCAGGACCATCCGGGCAGTAGAACAGAGATCTAATCCTGCACTTCCTCTTGTCCCTCTGATAAGGGAGTTAATGGGTAGGAGGGATTGTGACGAGGAATCATTTGGATCTGAGGGCATTCCTCCTCTAGTGCACATTCCTCCTCTAGTGCCTCGTACATTTGTGGGCCCCGGGGCATTGGGCCCCGTGCCCCGTTTTTTGAAATCCTTGATAAATCATTTCCATATATATCATATCTGGAATGGCATTGATTGGCCCAATGTATACCCTTTTTGCACCTGGGGCATCGCCCTGGAGCGCGGTATGAATTTGATCTTATTACCCTTGGGGGATATTGCTTAGCATATCTTGGTTGATTATAATACTTTTGTCTGGAATATCCTGTTCTAGGTTGAATCCTTTGGGAATTTTGAGGGGAGGAATTTTTCATCACTGCAGCAATTACGTTGCCTGTGATAACAGCCTCGTTAATGTCTTTGCACAGTCTGATATAAATTGATAAGTCTTTTTTACTTCTCCATGGCCTTATTGCATCCTGGCAATATTTATTAGCATTCTCGTACGCTAATTGGATAACTAGAGGCATAGCTTGCTTGACTTCGCCAAAAACTCTAGATGTTGTTTTTAAAGAGTCTATCTACAAAATCAGCATAAGGTTCTTTAGGCCCTTGTATAACTTTTGATAGGCTGCCTTGCAGATCCCCTGTGCCTGATATTGTCTTCCAGGCTTTCACAGCTGTAGTGTGTATCTGGGCATACACACCTGGATCGTATTGTAGCTGATTTTGTAGTTCGGCGAACTGACCCTCCCCTGTGAGCATATCTATATTGCGTTGAGGGAAACCTGCTGCAGCATTTCTCTTTGCTATTTCTGAACAAAGTTCCTGGAATTGAGTTTTCCAGATTAGGTATTGTCCCCCACTTAGTACCGCTCTGCATAGACTTTTCCAATCTGAGGGGGCTAAGGTTAGGGTGTTAAGTGACTCTATCATACTTAATGTGAACGGAGCTTGAGGCCCATAGGTCATTACTGCCTCTTTAAAATTCTTTATTGTTTTAAAGTCTAGGGACTCGTGATATCTTTGTCCCTGTTCATTTTGAAATACTGGCAGTTCTAGGTGCTCCTGCAGTCTATGTTGTTCAAGAGCGTATAAGTGCTCAGAAAGGCCACCAATTTCTACCTCAAGGGCACGTACACTCTGATCAATACTCCTTATTGTTTCCGTTAGGTATTCTATCCATGAAGGAGCAGAGGGCACTAGTGGTTCCTCTATTTGACGGTCTTTTCTCTTTTTTAATTTCTTTTTGTTCTTTTTATTGGAGACTGTGCTCCCCGAATTGCTTTTTGATTCCTCCTCACTACTAGCTTCATAATTCCTAACTGGCTCAGTGGAGGAGACCGTACTCTCATGGTTTGGCTCCTTGTTACTATTATCACTTTCACTAGTATCCTGAGTTTCAGCTTCTAAGGAGAGTAAATACTCCTCAGCTAATTTTATTAAGCTTCTGATGGCTTTTGCAGTTCTTACTTTTGAATTTATATTACTGCTCTCCTTGCTGGTCTCAACTGAGTCAGAGGATATGCTTTCTTGTTCACTTTTCTCACTATCCTCTGAGTTCTCGCTATCAAAAATTTCATTCGTGGCTTTTATAAACCAACTTTTTGTTATATTCGCTCCCATATTTTTAAATTTTCTTTTTTCTTACCTTGCCGCTGAATTCCCCGTACAGGCCACCACTCTTGTTCAAGAATAATTGAACTTCTTTCTTTTGCATCACAAACCACTTTTTATGTGCCTCCTTTTCCAAATCCTTATCTTCTTATTGATCTCTTATTTTTGAGGGCCCCAGAGCTCAATGTGCAGATCTCTTCTATACAGACTTATTCCCTTGGTGATCTTTTCCAGTTCCATGACATTGATACTAACTATGTCCTAATGACTTCCAATTTTTCTCCCCAACCTTTTATGTAACTGTGTACATACCAGAAATTTCCACTTAGATGTTAAGAGTCTTAATGGCTTAGGTTATAACGCAGTACCAAACAGCATGAAAATATCCATCACTTAAAATAAGAATGTTTACTTCTCATTTGTATCCTTCCTGAATCAACAGGTGTTCAGCTCACTAGTCACTCATGGACCTTCACTGATGGAGGCCCCATCTTGACACATGTTTCCATGATCACAGAGGCAAAAGAATGAAAAAAAAAAAAAAAACAGTCGAATCATGCATACTGACTCTTGAAGCTTCTGCTTAGGAGCAATACATTTCACATTTGTCTACATTTTACTAGCATTCAATAAAATGTGTACTTTTTACCCTTCCTTGTTAGTATTCATAGCACTTACCATCTGACTCATTATTCACTTAATGGTTTACAAGTCTCTCTCTCTCTCTCTCTCTCTCTATTTATCTCTCTCTCTATCTCTCTATCTCTATCTCTCACAATATAATCTTCATGAGTACATGGACTTGGTTGTATTAATGCTATATCTTTACTACCTACCACAGTGTCTTGCACTTAGTAGGCATACAGTAAATATTCACTGAATGAACAATCTTAATCTTGCTTTCCTTATATTAACTTCAAGATTTCCTGCATCTATTTAGTTGAATTCTTATTTTTGTTCTTTTGTGTTGAGTAATAAACATATAAGACTATGAATTTTCTAAACTCAATTTAACAACAATTCAGATATTTCAAGATGCAGTACTTTCACTGTCGGCATATTCTAAATAGTCTATAATTGCAGTTTAGAGTTCCACTTTGACCTAAGTGTTATTTAGAAGAATGTTTTGAATTTTACAAATGGTTGGATTTTTCTATGAATTTCAACTGTTTGTTTTTAATTTCTGGCTTTATTTTATAGTAGTCAGAGAAGAAATAGAGGAGAGTGCCAAAATGCAGAATTTCTACCACCCACGTATTCCCCCCACAGTTAAAAATGTGCAATTATAGCAAATAAACATGAAGTACATGATAAAATATCAGATCTTTTCTATTTCCATGTAGTCTTAGCATACTGACTATTTCATCTTCTCTGTTTCCTTCCAAGGTTTCAGTATACTATCCCATAATAGGATGTATTTTGAAGAGGATTGTAAAGTCATGGCTTATTATCTCAGGGTAATATAAGTTAACTTGGTTGTGGGTGATACCATCAAGTTTATACTACCTGTTTGTGTTTTGTATTTAATATCTCTGTCCCTCTAATATATAAAAAATATGCTATAGGTCTCCCTATGACCCACAAGCTTGTGAAAGGCTGGGAACTGTTTGAGCTCTATTCCCATTAGTCCTTAAAATTAAGACTGGTGGTCATTTTTCTCAGGAGCTATACTCAAAACTGTGTCCTTTTTCATCACTGTTGTAGCATAAATCCTGACCTCTGTCTATTTTTACTTAGCTCTATATAGATCTCAGCTGGTATCCACAAAATGTGATGTGGATAAAATACATGCTGCTATAACCCAGGGCACTGTCATAGCTTAGGTGCTTAAAGTTCATTCTGTAACAGGATTGCCATCTTGTTGGCCAAAGGTGACAGAAGCAGTCCACAGTCAATACATATGGTTTAGCAACACCTGTAAAAGGAGAACATGAAAAAGTAAATTGTGGAGGAGCATTTCAAGATGGCATACAGGAGAGAGGTGCTCTCTGGACATAGTCACTAAAAGTGGCTTAGTGGGAAGTTTGAACGAGTTACTAGCAATTCTCCTGCAACTGAGAGGGAGCTGGGGCATTTGTGCACCTGTGGACAGAGAAATACAACAAACTCCAGACCAAAAACAGACGGGGGCCTAGTTTGAGCCGTCCATAGACCGAAACAGTGCTATCGGTGCAGCCAGCACAGCCAATGCGATAACATTGTGGTAAGGGAAAGATTCAAACAACACATTTAAAACCGAACAGCGAAGAAGGATAAAAGGGCAGCTAGATGTGAGTGGTGTCCACATAGAGCTCTTTCACACAACTTGCCAAGCCTATCTTGCATGCTCCGGAGTGACACAAAGGTCTACAGAACTGCTGTTGAGCCCGAGGAGAGCACCACCAACTTCGAGGAAAGCTGCAGTTGACTGGGACAAAAAAACAAGGAAGAAAGGAAAAGCAGCTGCAGACACCCAGGGATCTGGCCAGCGCTCAGAGAACAGCACACACCTCGGTGAGTCACGCGCAACCAGCAGGGGAGGGCATGTCTGAGGCCAGCATAGTGGCCCCAAGAAGCTACAACTGTGGGTGGGCTTGGAGAATGGGCACCTTCTGGATGGTCCCTTTCCCGGTTCCATTCATCTGCTGACACACACTCCCTCTGAGCCACTCTTCTGCTGTGCCATTCTGCCGCTGGCCAAAGGTGCAGCCTTGACTCTACTAACAGGTTCTCTGACTGTCTGGATGTGATCCAAGACAACTGGCTTAAACTGGAAGGGAAAAAAGAAGGGCTTCCCAGGATCAATTTTGTTTGAGACTTGTTCCTGGGTTTGACTTTTTTGTTTGTTTGTTTCATTTTTTGTTTTTTTTTTGTTTTGTTTTTTGCTTTGTTTTGCTTTGTTTTTGTTTAGTATGATAGTGTGTTTGTTTGCTTCTGCTCCTCTTTTCTTTCTTTCTTTTCTTCCTTCTCACTTTTGTCTCTTTTCTTCTTCCTTCATCTTTTCTATTTACACCCTTCCATTGCATTCTCAACAGAGGCAAAACAAGTTATATGCAGAAATTGGGATTTCTAGAACTGGCACAATTGAATTATGCAGCAAAGTGGTGAGACATATATATATAGTTTATTCTTTATTTTCTTGACTCTCTCTCTCTCCTCTCTCTTACACTAATTCCTACTCCTTTGTCACTGTTTTTTTCTTTTCCATCTTTCTTTATTTCTTCTCTCAATGGCTGCATAAGTTAGGGTTATATATAAGTCAGTCTTTCCACTAAATCATTCGCTCCATTCTCTTTCCTTTCTCATCTGCTGATATTAAACCACTTCCATAGAATTCTCTTTTCATACTTCCTAAGAAAGAACAATTCAATAACCTTACTCCTTCTTCCGAAACATATCACATCTGTGTCAATACTTGAAGCTATAAAACCCCATTAGAAGCATACAGAATAAATTGGAAACAATATCTGGGTTAACTAAATCTGTACATTGTGATCAAACTGGGATTTTCTGAATAGAAAGCGTTAGATTTTAAAGTGTAAAGGAATCATAAGGGGATCTGATAGCATTGTACTACAGGAGCAACATAAGGCTTTAAGGTAAAATCGAAATAGTCAAGGTCCCACAGTGGAAGCAGAAAAGACACACAAGCAATATGAAGAAGCAAGGGAAGAAAGTGACACAAACAAATCAATATACCTCCTCAGTAGATTCCATAGCAAAAACAGTTGGTCAAATGCCAGAGATGAAATTTAGAAATTACATATTCCAGATGTTATGGAACTTAAGAATGGACTAAAAAATGAAATGAGAGAGCAAATACAGGTGGTAAAAATCATTTTCACAAAAAACTCCAAAAACAAATACAGGTAGCAAAAGATTACTTCAATAGGGAGATAGCGGTTCTAAAGAGAATCCAAACAGAAATTCTGGAAATGAAAGAAGCAATAAACCAAGCTAAAAGTTCAATTGAAAGCATCACCAACAGATTAGACCACATGGAAGAAAGAACCTCAGACAATGAAGACAAAATATATATCCTGGAGAAAAATCTAGATTACACAGCAAAAATGGTAATAAATCAAGAACAGAACATTCAAGAATTATGAGACAACATAAAAATACCAAAATTAAGAGTGATTGGGGTAGAGGAAGGTGCAGAGTTTCAAGCCAAAGGAATGAGTAATTTATTCAATGAAATAATAGCAGAAAATTTTCTAACCTTGAGGAATGAATGGGAAAACCAAGTGCAAGAGGCTTACGGAACACCAAACATACAAAATCACAGCAGATCCAAACCAAGGCACATTATAATGAAAATGCCTAATATACTAGGCAAGGAAAGAATATAAAAAGCCACAAGAGAAAGGAAGCAGATTACATATAGGTGGAAACCAATCAGACTATGCTCAGATTTTTCAACCCAGACCTTAAAAGCTAGAAGATACTGGAATAACATATTTCAAGCTCTGAAAGAAAAGGGATGTCAACCAAGAATCTTATATCCAGCAAAATTGAGCTTTAGATTTGAAGAAGAAATAAAAACCTTACACAACAAGCAAAAGTTAAAAGATTTCACAACTCGAAAGCCAGGACTTCTGAACATCCTGGGCAAAATTTTTCATGAAGAAGAAGAGAAAAATAAGAATGAAAATTAACAAAGGGAGATATTAAACTAAGGGAAATACCAACCAGAGGAGAAACCAAATCAAGCTAAATACCATAATAAAATTAAAAATGGATGGTAATAAGAATCACATCTCAATAATAACCCTGAATGTTAATGGCCTAAACTCACCATTCAAAAGACACAGATTGTCAGAATTGATTTAAAGAAATGACCCAACAATTTTCTGTCCTCAAGAAACACACCATAGAAAAAGACATCAATAGACTGAAGGTGAAAGGCTGGGAAAAGTCCTATCACTCACATGAGCTGCGAAAGCAAGCAGGGTTTCCATTCTTATTTCAAATAAGGTAGACTTCAAGCCAAACCTAATCAAAAGAGACACAGATAGTTATTTCTTACTACTTAAGGGAACCATTCATCAAATGGATATAACAATCATAAATCTATATGCCCCAAATAATGGAGTACCTACATACATAAAACAAACCCTTCTCAAGTTCAAGAGTAAAATAGACCACAACACAGTTACTCTAGGGGACTTCAATACACCTCTCTCACCAATGGATAGATCATCCAAACAAAAGCTAAATAAAGAAATTTTAGATCTTGTTAAAACAATTAATAACTTAGACCTAATGGACATATATAGAATATTTCATCCCTCAGTAAGCAAAGACACTTTCTTCTCAGCAGCACATGGCTCTTATCCAAAATAGACCATATATTATGTCACAAGGCAACTCTCAGCAAATATAAAAAGATAGAGATACTACCCAAAATGCTATCAGACTATAAAGGGATGAAATTGGAAATCAATGATAAAACAAGAAATAATAAAAAAAAAAAAAAAAAACTACTCCAACAACTGGAAGCTAAACAACATGCTACTGAATGAACAAGGGGTTGAAGAAGACATCAAGGAGAAGATTAAAAAATTCCTAGAGGTAAATGAGAACACAGATACATTGTATAGAAATCTCTGGGGCACTATGAAGGCAGTAGTAAGAGGAAAATTCATTGCACTGAGTTCATTCCTTAAATGAAGAAAAAAAAAAACAAATAAATAACTTAACATCACACCTCAAAGCACTAGAAAAAGAAGAACAGATCAACACTAAGAGCAGTAGAAGCCAGGAAATAATTAAAATCAGAGCTGAAATTAATAAAATTGAGACTAAAGAAACAATTCAAATAATTGACAAAACTAAAAGTTGGTTCTTTGAAAAAAAATAAATAAAATTGACAGACCCTTAGCGATGCTAACAAAAAGAAGAAGAGAGAAAACTCAAATTACTAACATTCTTGATGAAAAAGGGAAAATCACAACAAACACCTCAGATATACAGAAGAGAATTACAAATTACTTTGAAAACTTGTACTCTAATAAAATAGAAAATATTGAAAGCATTGACAGATTTCTAGAGTCGTATGAATTGCCCAAACTGGAAATGGATCCTATACACAATTTAAACAAATCAATTACAACTGAAGAAAAAGAAGACATCATCAAAAAGCTATCAACAAGAAAAAGTCAAGAACTGATGGGTTTACAGCTGAGTTCTACAAGACCTTCAAAGAAGAACTAATACCAATGCTCTTCAAATTATTTCAAGAAATAGGAAAAGAGGGAGCTCTTCCAGACTCTTTCTATGAGGCCAATATTACATTAATTCCAAAGCCAGGCAAAGACACATCCAAAAAAGAAAACTTCAGGCCAATATCTTTAATGAACATAGATGCAAAAATCCTCAACAAAATTCTGGCAAATCGGACACAAAAACATATCAAAAAGATAGTGCACTACGATCAAGTGGGGTTTATCACAGGGATGCAAGGTTGGTTCATCATTCAGAAATCCATAAACATAATACGTCACATCAATAGACTTAAAGATAAGAACCATATGATCATCTCAATAGACGCAGAAAAAGGATTTGACAAAATACAACACCACTTTATGTTCAAAACACTAGAAAAACTAGGAATATCAGGAACATATCTCAACATTATAAAAGCTATTTATACACAGCCCCAAGCTAACATTATCTTAAATGGAGAAAATTTGAAAGCATTCCCTCTAAAAACTGGAACAAGACAGGTATGCCCCCTCTCACCACTGCTATTTAACATAGTACTTGAAACTCTGGCCAGAGAAATTAGACAGAGGAAAGAAATTAAATGGTCCAGATAGGAAAAGAAGAGCTCAAATTAGCACTATTTGCTGATGACATGATAACATACCTAGAGGACCCAAAAAACTCTACCAGAAACTTTTACAACTAGTAAATGAATTCGGCAAAGTTGCAGGATACAAAATCAATCCCTATAAGTCAAAGGCATTTTTTTATATCAGTGACAAATCCTCTGAAAGGGAAAAAGGAAAACTACCCCATTTACAATAGCATAAAAAAAAGAAAAGAAAAGAAAACCAAAAAAAAAAAAAAAAAAAAAAACCTGGGAATCAACTTAAATAAAGAGGTGAAAGACCTCTATAATGAAAACTATAGAACACTAAAGCAATAAATTATAGACGACCTCAGAACATAAAAAGACCTACCTTGCTCTTGGACAGGTAGAATTAATACTGTCAAAATGTCCATACTACCAAAAGCATTATAGAGATTTAATGCATCCAATCAAAATCCCAATGACATTCCTCAAAGAAATAGAAAAAGCAGTCATGAATTTCATCTGGAAAAATAAGAGACCCATAATAGCCAAAGCAACCCTTAGCAAGAAAAGTGAAGCAGGTGGAATCACCATACCAGATTTTAAATTATACTACAGAGCAATAGTAACAAAAACAGCATGGTATTGGCACCAAAACAGATGGGTAGACCAATGGTACAGAATTGAGGACACAGAGAATAATCCATATAATTTCAGCTATCTTATATTAGACAAAGGTGCCAAAAATGTACAGTGGAGAAAGGATAGCCTCTTCAACAAATGGTGCTGGGAAAACTGCAAATCAATATGCAACAAAATTAAATTATATCCTTATCTCTCACCATGCACAAAATTCAATTCAAAGTGGATCAAGGACCTAGGAATTAGACCAGACACAATACACATAATAGAAGAAAAAGTAAGCTCCAATTTCCATCATGTTGGATTAAGCCCCAAGTTCCTTAATAAGAATCCTGTAGCACAAGAATTAATATCATGAATTAATGAATGGGATAGATTTAAACTAAAAAGCTTCTTCTCAGCAAAAGAAACAATCAGTGAGTTGAATAGAGAGCCAACTAATTGGGAACAAATATTTAATACAGGCACATCAGTTAGAGCCCTAATTTCTAGAATATATAAAGAAGTCAACAAACTTAACACACACACACACAAAAAAACAATTAACCCAATCAATAAATGGGCTAAGGAATTGAAAAGACACTTCTCAGAAGAAGATACACAATTAATCAACAAATACATGAAAAAATGCTCAACATCTCTGGCAATTAGAGAAATGCAAATCAAAACTACTCTAAGATTCCATTTCACTCCAGTCAGAATGGCAGCTATCAAAAACACAAACAACAATAAATGTTGGAGAGGATGTGGGGAAAAAGGCACACTCATACATTGCTGGTGGGACTGCAAAATGGTGCAACGGCTATGGAAAGCAGTATGGAGATTTCTTGGAAAACTAGGAATGGAACCACCCTATGACCCAGCCATCCCACTCCTGGGTCTATTCCCAAAGGACTTAAATACAGCATATTACAGTGACACAGCCACTTCAATGTTTATAGCAGCACAATTCACAATAGGTAGGTTGTGGAACCAACCTAGATGTCCCTCAGTAGATGAGTGGATAAAGAAAATGTGGTATATATAACAATGGAATTTTACTCAGCAATAAAAGAAAATAAAATAATGGCATTCACAGGTAAATGGATGAAGTTGGAGAATATAATGCTAAGTGAAATTAGTCAATCTCAAAAATCCAAATACCGAAAGTTTTCTTTGATATAAGGAGGCTGTTTCACAGTGTTGTTGGATGGGGGTACATAGGAGGATTAGTGGAACACTAGAATGGTCAAAGTGAAGGGAGAGAAAGGTAGGGAACAAGGGGGCAGGGTTAGGGTTTTAAAAAAAGAAATAAAAAACAAAAAAGTAATTTGTTCTTCAAAGCCACTGCCCTAGAAATTTAATTTTCTCTTTTGGCAATTTAAGTAAGGGTAAACAAAGAGATATTAAAATAAGAAACATTGCATTACATCAAAACTGCTCCAGGTCATTGTAATAATATCCAAATTGACCTTCAATTGGATATTAATGGATTTTAATAATCAGTCTTATGGCAATTCAAGCTGTATTAAATCTCTTAGTGGACAGAAAAGAAGGAAATACACATTCCTTGTGCAATTATGTTTACATATGTAAGTATACATTATACATCTATTATATACATGTGTATATAAATGTGTGTATATATGTACACATATGTACATTGTAGTATTCCTTAAATTATTTTGAACTAGATTTTTTTACTACTGTTTGCATATGGTTTATGTCTACCTAAATATTCATATATTAGGCTGGGGTTGTGGCTCAGCGACAGAGCACTCACCTCGCACGTGTGCGTGGCCCGGGTTCGATCCTCAGTACCACGTAAACATAAATGCATTGCATTGTGTACAACTAAAGTAAATAAACAAATTAAAAAAAATTCATATATTAGGAATTTGGTACTTTAAGAGGTGAACCTACTTTGAATTCCTTGTATAAACTGGGCTGTACCCACCAAAGGGATTGTGGGACTCAGATCTCTTTCCTCTTTTCTCTTTATATTTTTATTTTTTTAATTTAATTTAATTTAATTTGTTATACATGCTTTTAGAGTGCAATTCCTTTCATGTTACATATAAAGGGCACAGTTTTTCAAGTCATTGGTTTTACACAAAGTATTCTCATACCTTGTGAGTTTTTATACATGCACTTAGTATATTGGTGTCAAACTCCTTCTGCCATTGTTTCTATCCCCTTCCCCCTTTCCCTCCCCTCCCCCCCCTTTTTTCTATTTAACATTCCTTCATTCCTCTCATCACCCCTCCCTTGCCACTATACTTCAGTATCATCATAGCAAAGGAATCATTCAACCTTTGTTTTTTTGGTATTGGCTAACTTCACTTAGCATTATTTACCTGTGAATGCCATGATTTTATTCTCTTTTAGTGCTGAGTAGTGTTCCATTGTGTATATATACCAAAGTTTCCCTATCCCTTCATCTATTGATGGGCATCAGGGTTGTTTCCACAATCTGAGCTATTGTGAATTGTGCTGCTATGAATATTGATGTGGCTGTGTCCCTGTAGTATGCTATTTTTAAGTCCGTTGGGTACAGATTGAGGAGTGGGATAGCTGCGTCAAATGGTGGTTCCATTCCAAGTTTTCCTAGGAATCTCCATACTGCTATCCAAATTGGCTTTACAAATTTGCAGCCCCACCAGCAATGTAAGAGTGTGCACTTTTCCCCACATCCTCACCAGCATTTATTGTTTGTTTTTTGATAGCTGCCATTCTGACAGGCGTGAGATGAAATCTTAGAGTAGTTTTGATTTGCATTTCTCTAATTGCTAGAGATGATGAACATTTTTTCATATATTTGTTGATTGATTGTATATCTTCTTCTGAGAAGTGTCTGTTCAGTTCCTTAGCCCATTTATTGATTGGGTTGTTTGTTTTTTTGGTGTAAAGGATTTTGAGAGATTTATATATCCTTGAAGTTAATGTTCTGTCTGATGTGCATGTGGTAAAGATTTGCTCCCATTTTGTAGGTTCTCTGTTCACCTCACTGATTATTTTTTTGCTGAGAAGAAGCCTTTTAGTTTGAATCCATCAGATTTATTGATGTTTGGTTTTAGTTCTTATGCTATATGGGTCTTATTGAGGAAGTGGGGCCTGATCCAACATGTTGGAGAATTGGGCCTACTTTTTTCTCTATTAGGTGCAAGGTCTCTGGTTTAATTCCTAGGTCCTTTATCCACTTTGAGTTGAGTTTTGTGCATGGAGAGAGGTAGAGATTTAATTTCATTTTATTATATAATGATTTACAGTTTTCCCAACACCATTTGTTGAAGAGGCTGTCTTTTCTCCAATGTATGTTTTTGGCACCTTTGTCTAATATAAGATAACTGTAGATGTGTGGGTTAGTCTCTGTGTCTTCTATTCTGTACCATTGGTCTACTGGTCTATTTTGGTGCCAATACCATGCTGTTTTAATTACTATTGCTTTGTAATACAATTTAAGGTCTGGAATAATAATGCCACCAGCTTTACTTTTCTTGCTAAGATTGCTTTGTCTATTCTGGGTCTCTTATTTCTCCAGATGAATTTAATGATTTCTTTTTCTATTTCTATGAGGAATGACATTGGGATTTTGATTAGAATTGCATTGAAATTGTATAGTGCTTTTGGTAGAATAGTCATTTTGACAATATTAGATCTACCTATCCATGAACAAGGTAAATCTTTCCATTTTCTAAGATCTTCTTTAATTTCTTTCTTTAGTGTGCTTTAGTTTTCATTGTACAGGTCTTTCACTTCTTTTGTTAGATTGATTCCCAAGTATTTTTTTTTTTTATGTTATAGTAAATGGGGTGGATTTCCTAGTTTCTCTTGCTGAGTATTTGTTGCTGATGTACAGAAATGCCTTAGATTTATTGGTATTGACAGCCACTTTGCTGAATTCATTTATTAGATCTATTAGATTTTTGGTGGAGTTTTTTAGATCTTCTATGTATAGAATCATATCTTCTGCAAATAGTGGTAGTTTGAGTTCTTCTTTTCCTATCCCTATCCCTTTTATTTCTTTCATCTGTCTAAATGCATTGGCTAGGGTTTCAAGAACTATGTTAAATAATAATGATGAAAGAGGACATCCCTGTCTTGTTCCAGTTTTTAGAGGGAATGCTTTCAGCTTTTCTCCATTTAGGATGATGTTGGCCTGAGGCTTAGCATAGATGGCCTTTACAATGTTGAGGTATGTTCCCATTATCCCTATTTTTTTCTAGTGTTTTTAACATGAAGGGGTGCTGTATCTTGTCAAATGCTTCCTCTGTGTCAATTGAGATGATCATATGATTTTTATCTTTGAGTCTACTGATGTAGTGAATTACATTTATTGATTTCCTTATGTTGAACCAACCTTGCATTCCTGGAATGAACCCCACTTGATCATGATTTACTATTTTTTGATGTGTTTTTCTATTCAATTTTCCAGAATTTTATTGAGGAGTTTTGCATCTGTACTCATTAGTGATATTGGTCTGAAGTTTTCTTTCTTTGATTTGTCTCTTCCTGGTTTTGGATTCAGGGTGATATTGGCCTCATAGAATGAGTCTGGAAGGGTTCCCTCTTTTTCTATTTCATGGAATAGTTTGAGAAGTATTGGTGTTAGTTCTTCTTTAAAGGTCTTGTAGAACTCGATTGTGTATCCATCTGGACCTGGGCTTTTCTTGGTTGGTAGGTTTTTGATGCCATCTAATATTTCTTTGCTTGAAATTGATGTATTTAAGTTGTGTATGTCATCCTGATTTAGTTTGGGTATATTGTATATTTCTAGAAATTTGTCGATATCTTCATTATTTTCTATTTTGTTGGAGTATAGATTTTCAAAATAATTTCTAATTATCTTCTGTATTTCTGTAGTGTCTGTCGTGATGTTTCCTTTTTCAACATATATATTGGTCATTGGTCCGGTCGAGTTTTTTCTCTCCTTTTCTTAGTTAGCATAGTGTTTCCTCTTAATGGTTTATCAATTTTATTTATTTTTTCAAAGAACCATTTGAGTTTTTTTTCAATTTTATTGATTTCGGCTCTGATTTTAATTATTTCCTATCTCTACTCTGGGCTTTGATGTGTAATGTTAATTCATTTTCTTAGTTAGCATAGCTAATGGTTTATCAATTTTATTTATTTTTTCAAAGAACCAACTTTTGGTTCTGTCGATTTTTTCAATTGTGTTTTTTGTTTCAATTTTATTGATTTCGGCTCTGATTTTAATTATTTCCTATCTTCTACTGCTTTTGGGGTTAATTTGTTCTTCTTTTTCTGGGCTTTGATGTGTAATGTTAATTCATTTATTTTTTAACCTTTTCTTCATTGAAGGAATGAACTCCATGCAATAAATTTTCCTCTTAGTACTGCCTTCATAATGTCCCAGAGATATTGATATGTTGTATCAGTGTTCTCATTTACCTCTAAGAATTTTTTAATCTCTTTTTTGATGTCTTCTGCAACCCATTTTTCATTCAATAGCATATTATTTAGTCACCAGGTGTTGGAGTAGTTTTTGTTTCTTATTTTATCATTGATTTCTAGTTTCATTCCATTATGATTGCAGGGTAGTATCTCTGTTTTTTAATATTTGCTTATAGTTGCTTTATGGCATAATATATGATCTATTTTAGAGAATGATCCATGTGCTGCTGAGAAGAAAGTGTACTGACTCGTTAATGGATAATATATATATATATATATATGTATATATATATATATATATATATATATATATTTTAACACATATATCAGTTAAATCTAAGCTATTGATTGTATTATTGAGTTCTACAGTTTCTTTGTTTAGCTTTTGTTTGGAAGATCTATCCAGTGGTGAAAGCTGTGTGTTATAGTCACCTAGAATTATTGTGTTGTGGTCTATTTGGCTCTTGAACTTGAGAATGTTTTGTTTGATGAATGTGGATGCTCTGTTATTTGGGGCATATATATCTATGACATTATTTATTTTTGATGTATGATTCCCTTAAGTAGTATTAAATGTCCATCCTTGTCTCTTTTGATTACTTTGGCTTGAAGTATACTTTGTTTTATATGAAGATGGAAACCCCTGCTTGCTTACGTAGTCTGTGTGAGTGGTATATTTTATCCCATCTTTTTACCTTCAGTCTGTGGGCATCTTTTCCTATGAAATGTGTCTCTTGAAGGCAGCATATTGTTGGGTCTTTTTTAAAATCCAATCTATAGCCTATGTCTTTTAATTGGTGAGTTTAGGCCATTAATGTTCAGGGTTATTATTGAGATATGATTTGTATTACCAGTCATTTTAAATTTTATTTTATTTTTGATATTTAGCTTGACTTGATTTCTCCTATGGTTAGTTTTCCTTTATTGTTGTCCTTCCCTTTGAAGGTTTTCATTGTTGCTTTTCAATTCTTCCTCATGGAATATTTTGCCAAGGATGTTCTGTAGTGCTGCCTTTCTTGTTGTAAATTCTTTTAGCTTTTGTTTATCATGGAAGGTTTTTATTTCATCAACAAATGTAAAGCTTAATTTTTCTGGATATAAGATTCTTGGTTGGCATCCCTTATCTTTTAGAGCCTTGTATATGTTGTTCCAGGCTCTCCTTGCTTTGAGAGTCTGGGTTGAAAAATCTGCTGTGATGCGAATTGGTTTTCCTCTATAGGTTATCTGATTTTTCTCTCTTATGGCCTTTAAAATTCTATCCTTATTTTGTATGCCAGTCATTTTCATTATAATGTGCCTTGGGGTAGATCTGTTGTAATTTTGTACATTTGGCATCCTATATGCTTCTTGTATTTGGTTTTCAAATTAGTTCTTCTTGTTTGGGAAATTTTCTGATATTTTTTCATTCCTTTGAATTGATTCTCTGCACCTTCCTCAATTCCAGTAAATCTTATATTCGGTCTTTTGATGGTATCCCATAATTCTTGGATATTTTGTTCATGGTTTCTTACCGTCTTCACTGTGTAGTCAACTTTATTTTCAATGTTATATATTTTGTCCTCATTGTCTGAGGTCCTATCTTCCAAGTGATCCAATCTATTGGTGATACTATCTATTGAGGTTTTTAAATGGCCTATCCTTTTCTTTCATGTCATGTATTTCTGTTTGTTTTTTTCTCAGACTCTCTATCTCTTTCTTGAAGTAATCTTTTGCTACCTGTATTTGTTCTCTCATTTCTTTGTTGGTGTGATTGATGGTTGCCTGTATCTGCTCAATTAGGTCATTTTTTAAATCCCGAATCATTTTAATTATGCATATTCGGAATTTCTTTTCTGACATTTCACCTACTGTGCTTTCCATAGATTCTATTGCTGTAGTACCTTGGTTTGTTTGGGGCATTTTTCTCCCTTATTTTTTCATGGTGTCTATGTGTTTTCTTCTCTTGCAGTGTAAGTCTTAGGTATTCCTGTTTCTGTCTTATTGTCTTATATCATCCCTACAGGTTACCCAGTTCATAACTGTGGCTCCTGAGTGGGTGGGCAGAGCTGGGAATGCACACAGGAGGGCTGAGCTGGAATGCCTTTAGGCAGGCCCAGCTGGAAAGCTTGCAAGTGCGCCTTGTGGTAATGCTAGCAGCTTGTTCCCCTGCTGACCTTAGCAGGGATGGCGTCTCTGAGGTGGGTGGGCCAAGCTGGGAAAGCACCCTGGAGGGCCCAGCTGGCACTCTTGCAGGCCGGGGCTTGTCCCCCTGCCATCTGGAGCTGGGACAGCATCTCTGAGGTGGGTGGGCCCCTCTTTCATCTTGCTTGATCCTGCACATGCTCAACCATCTGCCTTTTGTGCTGATGTTCTCACCAGAATGAATTTTATGCAGATGTCATGCCCTGGAACCTCCAAAACTAAGCTAAATAAATTTCATTTTCTTCATAAGTAGACTGAATCAGTGCTATGCGTTGAATATGGATAGTGTCCTCCAAAAATTTATGTGTTAAAGTCTGGTCCCCAGGGTAGAAGTATTGGGAGGTGCATTGGAGTTTGTTTAACAGTTGGAACCTAGTGAGTTTCCTTAAGTCATCAAGGACCTGTTTTTGAAAGGCCCCAGCCCTTTCCTCCGCCTCTCTCTTTCTTCTTTCTGGCTCTGGAATGAGAAGTTTGCTCTAACAGGCACTCCCCACCATGACCGTTTGGTGCCCTCACCAAAAACTCAAAGCAGTGAGCTACCTACTCTTGAACTGGAAACTCCAGAACTTCAAGCCATATAACCGTTTCCCTTTTATAAAGTGAATTGCCTCAGGTATTTTGTTGTAGTAACATGAAGCTGGCCAAGAGTCAGGCATTTTGTTTGAGTGATGAAAATCTGACAAATACAATACTATAGACAGATACAAATATCATAATCTTCTGCATTTTATACATAAGAACACTGAAACTAAAACTTGTTCTGAGCAATATCACTGGCATTCCTAATTTTACTTCATTTTCCTGGGTGAGTGGCAAAAGGAGAATTTTAGCTAGGTCAATTTGGTTCCACAGCCTAAACTGTTTCTTATCCACTTATTTGACACTATGGGTATGCCCATCTTTAGCTGCTGGTAGATGTGAGGTTAGATAGAAACATGGGTGTGAGCATGGCACAATAAAATATATATCCTTTAAGTTATAGTGTTTTCTTTTAAACTGGGAGTGGAATGATATCACCTCAGATATGCAGTTATATCTTCATTGGATTTGTGAAAAGTTCTAAGTTTCAGTTGAAGACATGGGATAATTGTAGATTTTTGCTAAATAGTGATTTGGTTGAACACTTATAAGTTATAATGTTTCTTTGAGGATCAGTTTACATTCATTCCTGACTTCCTTACAGCCCAGCATAAGCATCATGATTACCTCTCCTAACATTTTTTTATCTGGGTAATCAGCACTTACAACACATTGTAACTTCTTGATTACAATGTTATACAGTGTTATATAAACTTCTTCATCATATAACATGGAAAAATAGGTTGCTCCCTAACTCTTCTTTCTCTTTATTATTATGCTTTTTAAAGTATTTATGACAAAATAATTCAGATATGTATATATATGCATATATATATAACAGAAAATAATGTAACAAACATTCATAAAGTCACCACCTAACTTAAATACTGAAATATTTCAAACATAGATGAAACCCCGAAGTTACTTTATCTTGACTGCATTATGCTTACACTGTTCACCCAACTCACAACTTGGCCAGAACCAACCCCTATCCTAAATTTGGTGATTATCATCCCTATTCATGTTTTTATAGTTTACCACACATATATCTATACTTAGAAACAATATTGTTTTGTAAGGTTTCTTTTGGGGGTGGCTGTGTATATATGAAACCAGGGGCACTATACCATTGACCTACATTCCCAGACCTTTTTATTTTATTTTGAAACAAGATCTTACTAAGCTACTGAGACTGGCCTTGAACTTCAATGCTCATGCCTCAGCCTCCCAAGTTGCTGAGATTATAGGTGTGCACCATCATACAAATTTCTCTTATAAGTTTGTTAATTTTATGTAAACAATGTGCTGAAAATTCTTTTCAGAAGTTCTACATTTTTATTTAACATAGTGTTTTTTAAATAATCAGTTCATATTAATACATAAGCTAGAGTTCATTCATTTTCACTGCCATATATAATACATGTAATGAGTAAATCACAATTATTTTATTTACTCTTTAATTGATGAACTTTTAAATTTTTCCAATTCTCCCCTTCTACAAACAGTTCCAAAATTAACATCTCTGTTCAAACCTCATTTTGGACAAGCAGAGAGTTTCTCTGGTGTATACATCTAGAAGATTTGCTCACTCATAGAGTTTATGTATGTTCAACTCTGCTAAATAATGCCAAATCAATCTGCTTATTCTTTTCATTTCCTATGTGTTTCTAAGTACGGGATATCTACTAATCTTTAACGGTCTTGTATATTCATTCCAACATCAAATTTTAGATTGCACTGAATCCTTGATCCAATTGGAATTTTTAATGATCCCTTCTTCTTCCCTTCTCTCCCCTTCATCTTTTTTCTTCCCCTCCCCTTCTCTCATATATATTTCTTCTGAGGAAATTTTGAACCAAATTGTCAATGAGTAGGCAGATGTTATCTACACAAGTCATACAGAGGTAAAATAAATAATAACTGCTTTAATAAAAGCTATTACCCAATGGTTACCTATTTACTTTGTAACTGTCAAGCATTGTATTTACACTCTCATTCAGCCTGGTAATAACTATACAAAATTGCTATTTTGGTTCATTTTTACACATAAGCTGTTTAGTGGTATTAATTTGTTCAAAGTCACAAAGCTAGTAAAAGCCAAATTTAAAACCTATTTCTACCTGATTTTAAAATCCATGGTGTTTCCACTATTCCATTTTAACTTAACAGTTAAAAGATCCTTTCATGTTTTGATCAGATGTGACTTATTGTCTGTGTGTTACACTATGAAACTGGACTATTATTGGTCTTATTTTATAAACAAGGAAATGGAGGTTCATAGAAAATATAATCTGCCAAAAATTATATAGCTAATGACAGTTAGCACTAGAATCTGAACCCAGGGTTTTGGACTCCTATGCCAGTTCCTGTTCTATTACCCAATAATATCTCTTAGGAGAAAAGATTGCTAACATAGTGTTGGGCCAGGGTATAATTAAATTAAATTATAATCAAGGAATTTGCAAACATAATCTGCATTTGATAGGGAGAATGCCATCTCTGCTTTCATCATCTTCATATCACAAATTTACCTTTCATATAAGGATAAGAGTAATACAATATTAGGGACCTAACCTACTCCAGTATACTCTAATTTTAACTAATTATAGCTACAATGGCCTTCTTTGTGAATACAATCACATACTAAGGTACTAGGGATTACAAATTTAACACATGAATTTGGGGAAACACAATTCATTTTGTAATAATTTTCATCTCCTGGAAGTGGTTGGTAAGACAGGGTCTGAGTAGAAATGGGTTAGGTATTTCTGAGAACAAATGGAGGCTTTCTACATTCTCAGTCAGATGCAGGTGTGATAAATCTGTAGAATTAAATGAAATGGAAAAAAATGGAAAATATCAACAAAACTGAAATCTGAGGGTTTTTAAAAATCTTTAGTTGTCAATGCATCTTATATTTTATTCATTTTTATGTGGTGCTGAGGATCAAACCTAGGGCCTCCCATATGCCAGGCAAGCGCTCTACCACTGAGTCACAATTCCAGCCCAAGATATGAGTTTTTTAAATAGATCAACAAAATTTACAAGTCCTTGGTTAGATTAACTAAGAAAAATAAGGTTCAAAAATTTAAGGAAAAAGAAAGAGTACAACTGGAACTACATAAATTAAAAATATTATAAATCTACTTTGAACAATTATGCCCCAGCTAATTGGATATCCAAGAAGAAATGAATAAATTCCCAGAAACTTACAACTTACCAAGGTTGAACCATGAATAAATAGTAAATCTGAACACAACTGTAACTGTTAAGCTGATGGATTTAAGCGGAAATCTAAAACCTTCCAACAACAACAACAAAATACCCTGAAGATGATGGTTTCACTTGTGATTTCTTCCAAATAGTGAAGAAATATCAATTCCAACTCTTCTCAAACCCTTCTAAGACATTACAAAGGAAGAAACACTTCAAAATTAATTTTTGAGACTAGCATTACCCGGATATCAAACAGGTAAAAACA
The DNA here is from genome assembly GCA_025594165.1 of Tamias sibiricus. Taxonomy (NCBI): domain Eukaryota; kingdom Metazoa; phylum Chordata; class Mammalia; order Rodentia; family Sciuridae; genus Tamias; species Tamias sibiricus. The sequence continues at coordinate 135,546,928 of CM046667.1, forward strand.
ATTTTTAAAAACTGCAGGCCATGGTCTGGGGTTGTGGTTCATTAGTAGAGCACTTGCCTAGCACGTGTAAAGCACTGGGTTCCATCCTCAGCACCACATAAAAATAAATAAATAAATAAATAAATAAAAAGATAAATGAAAAGTATTGTGTCCACCTACAAGTAAAAAAAAAAAAAAAAAAAAAAATTACAGGCCAATATCCCAGATGAGTATATTCAAAAATCTTCCACAAAATACTGACAAGATGAATTAAACAGCATATTAAATGAATCATGACCAAGTAGAATTTATCCTTAGTATGCTGATTTTTTTCAAAATGATAAATAAATAAATATTACATGAACATCTCAATAGATTCAGAAAAATAATTTGCTAAAATTCAACATCATTTTATGGTTTAAAACATGCAATAGGGTTGGGGTTGTGGCTCATTGGTAGAGTGACTGCCTAGCATGTGTGAGGCCCTGGGTTCAATCCTCAGCACCACATAAAAATAAATAAAAATAAAAGTTATTGTGTTCACCTACAGCTAAAATGTTTTAAAGAATATTTTTTAAAAAATGCAACATCCTAGGAATAGAAGGAAATTACCTCAAAATAATCAAGGGCTTATATAAAAATCCCACTACTAATGTCATATTAATTGTGAAAAACCCAAAAACTCTTTATGAAAGATCAAGAATAATGCAAGAATATCTACTCTCAACACTTTTATTCAACATAATATTGTAACTAGGCAAGAAAAAGAAATAAAGCATATTCAAATTAGGAAAGAAGTTAAAATTGTATCTATTTGCAAATTATATGATATTATATGTAGAAAATGTTAAATAATATACAAAATAACTGTTGGAACTAATAAGCAAATTAAACAAAGTTGCAGAATTTAAAATTAACATATAAATTCAGGTATGTTTCTATAGACTAACAACAAAGAATCCAAGAAGGAAATTTTTTGAAAATCCTTTTAGAATATTGTCAACAAGAATAAAATATTTTAGAATGAACTTAATGAATTATATAAAGACATCTACATTGAAAAAATATAAAATATTGCTGAAAGAAATTAAAGAATACCCAAATAAATGATAAGTCACCCAGTTAACATAGATTGGAAGAGTTAATATTATTGAAATATCCACAAAACCAAACAAATCCAAATACTATCAAAATCCAAAAGGTATTTTTACAAATATTTTAGAAATCTACCTCTAATATATTAGGGAACCACAAAGGACCCCACATGTGAAAAGATCTAGAGAAAGAATAATAATTCTGGAGGCATTTCATTCCTGATTTTAAAATATATTACCAAACTGCTATAATTAAAACAGTATACTGTTGGCATTGTGTTAGTCAGCTTTTCATTGTTATGACCAAAATACCTGAGAATAACATAGAGGAAGAAAGATTTATTTTGGTTCACTGATACAGAAGTTTCAGTTCATGTATGGCTGGTTTCAAGTCAGAAATATCATAGCAGAAGAGTGTGGCAGAGGAAAGATACTCAGCTCATAACATCCAAGAAGCAGAGAAAGCGAGAGAGGTGAATGGGCCAGGAGCAAGATATAATCCCAAAGGGCACACTCCCAGTGACCTACTCCTACAAACATGCTCCACCTGCCTACAGTTTCTACCACCTCCCAGAAGTCCATTCAGCTATCAATGGATTGATCTGATCATCAGAACACTCATCATCCAATTACTCCACTAAAGCCCCTAACTCTGGACATTGCTGCCCGGTGGACCAAGCCTTCACAATATGACAATATGAGCTTCAGGGTAACATTCAAGATCCCTGCTTCCAGGCATAAGGGAAGACATATATCAATGAAACAGAATACAGAATTGAGAAATAAGTACACACACACACACACACACACACACATACACACACACACACACACACACACACACACACACACCCCTCCAAACAATTTTCAACAAGATTATCAGGTATGCAATGAGGAAAAGACAGTCCATTCAACAACTGGTGTAAGAAAAACTGGATATCCACATGCAGAAAAATAAAATCGCAGCCTTATGTCATATACAACAATCAAATTAATGTGGATTTCAGACAAACCTAAGACATGATACTGTAATACACTTGCAGAAAATGTTAAAAATCTCCTTTGACATTGATCTTGAAATTATATTTTGGATATTATCCCTAAATCAGAGGCAAAAAATCAAAAATAAACAAACAGGACTACATTAAATTAAAAATCTTCAGCACAACATATGAAAAAAATCAACAAATTTAAAAGGCAGTTAACAGAGTGAAAAGGCAACCTGCTGGATAGGAGAAATATTTGGAGATGATATAATAGAGGGCTAATATCCAAAACATAAAGAACTTCTACAATTTAACAGTAAATGATGATGATGATGATGATGATGATGATGATAAACCTGATTTTAAAATGGGAAACAATCATGAGTTTCCCCCAAAGAAGAAATACAAATGGCCAATAGGAATATGAAAAGCTGATCAACATCACTAATCATCAGGGATGTGAAAATCAAAACCATCATGAGATATCATGGCTTTCCTGTTAGGATAGCAATTATCAAAAAGATGAATGATAAGTGTTGCTGAGGGTGTGGAGAATAGGGAATACTTATACATTGTGGGTAGAAAGGTAAATTGGCACAGTCATTATGGAAAACCATAGGGACATTCCTCAAAAAATTCAAAACAGAACTAGCATATAATTGATCAATTCCACTTCTGAATAGATTTTCAAAATATTGAAATCAATATCTCAAGGAGTCGTTGGCATTGCCATATCTGTTGCAACAGTATTCACAATAACCAAGAGGTAAAAACAATCTAAATGTTCATCAACAAATGAATTAATAAAGAAAATATGATATGTACACACAATGGAATATTATTCAGTCTTAAAATATAAAATGAGAAAAATTTCTTCATATGCTACAATATGGATGAGCTTTGAGGACAACAGGGTTTCAGTATAATAACAGTGGGGAACAAATTAAGAAGCTGCAAGATGCAGAGAAGACTAGATAGGATGTACAAGTCCAAAAGGGAAAGAAAAACAAGGGCATAGAGTACTCTGAAGCCTTTGGCACTTGTAGCTACATAAACTTTAAGAACAGCTCCAACTCCTAGGCAGATTAACATAAATCCACAGTGCAGACTTATTTATCTCAATTCCTATTTCCCAATACATATCTGATTTTTAACACAAAACTACAATGCAGGCCTAAAAGCAAGAAAAATACAATATGAAAAGACAAACAAGCATCAGAACCACACTTAAATAATACACAATTGTTGAAATTGCAAAACAGGGGATTCAAGGTAATTATAATTAATATACTAAGGGTACTTAATATAAAGAGTAGACAACATGCAAGTTATAAATATGTTAACTTTTAAGCCAACTATATTATTAACACTTTGAAAGTGGATGATCTACAGGGAAATGCAAATCAAAGCTACACTAACATTTTATCTCACTTCAGTCAGAATGGCAATTATCAAGAATGTGAACAATAATGAATTCTGGTGAGAATGTGGGGTAAAGGTATGCTTATACATAGTTGGTGGGACTGTAAATTAGTGCAACCACTTTGGAAAGCATTATGGAGATTCCTCATAAAACTAGGAATGGAACCACCACATGACCCAGTTATCCAACTCCTCAGTATATATACAAAAGATCTAAAATTGGACTACTACAGTGACACAGCCACTTCAGTGTTTATAGCAGCAGAATTCATAATTGCCAAATTATAGAATCAATCCAGGTATCCATAAATAGACTAATGAATTAAGAAATTATGATATATATGCATGATATAGCTACATACATCATGTATACATATTATACACACATATAATGGAGTTCTACTCAGTAATAAAAAAGAATGAAAGTATGGCATTTGCCAGTAAATGGATGGAAATGGAGAAAATCATGCTAAGTTAAATAAGCCAGGCTCAGAAGCTTAAATGTCAAATGTTTTTGCCTCATTAGATTAAAATAAAGAATAGGGGGAGGAAGGGATTGGATAGAATAAAGATAAAGGGAAGATCAGTAGTATAGAAGAAGGAGATCATCGAGTGGCAGAATGGAGGGAGGGGTAAAGAGAGGCAATGCAGAATGACGTTGTTAAAAATCATGTTTTGTGTATACATAAATATACCACAGGGATCAACCCTGTACCCCCTAACCCCACCCACTTATCACACCTCCCCTTGGCTTCCCCCCTTACTTTGCTCCAGCTTCCACATATGAAAGAAAATATTCCACCCTTGGCTTTCTGAGTCTGGCTTATTTCAGTTAGCATGATGTTCCATCCATTTAACAGCAAATAACATCATTTCATTCTTCATAGCTGGGTAGAACTCCACGGTGTATATATACAACACTTTATCCACTCATTCATTGATGGTCATCTAGGCTGGTTGCGTAACTTGGCTATTGTGAATTGTGCTGCTAAATCATTGGTATGCGTTTATCACTGATTTTAGATCAATACCAAGGATAAATACCAAAGAGTAGGACAGCTGGATCAGTGGAATAGAGGAAGATTGAAAGGGAGGGAAGAGGGACAGGGAAAGGCAGAACATGCAGAATGAATTTGACAAAATTACACTATGTACAGATATGATACCAAAGTGAATTCCACCTTTATGTATATCTATAAAACACCAATTAAACAATGAATAAATAGAAGGAAGACCAGTACAGTAGAGGAAGAAGAACTGGAGTGGAGGGTAGGTACAAGTGGAGGGAAGGGAAAAAGGAAACATTGGAAAATGAAGGGGAGCAAATTATATTTTATGTATGTAGGACTTTGTCAAAGTGAACCCCATTATTAGGTATAACTACAGTGCACTAATAAAAGCATTAAAAGAAGAAATGACAAACTTTTGAGGTGATGGAAATGTTGATTAGCCTAATTTGATCATTCTTCATTGTATTCATGCATTGAAATATCACATTATACCAAATAAATATATACAATAAAAATTTTAAAAGAGAACAAAATGGGGGTTGGACTGGGGATTTAACTCAGTGACACCACATTCACCTGTGTGCAAGGCCTGGGTTCCATCTCCAGCACTGCAAAAAGCAGGGGTGGAGGGGCTGCTAAATAATAAAATATGGCACACCAAATTAAAAAAAAAAAATATATATATATATATATATATATATATATATATATATATATGATAGGGAACTTCTCCTTTATACATAGGTACAAAGAATCATTCAAATATCAACAAATAGAGGTGCAAAAAGAAATCTAGTTAGTAGATGAAGGAGAACAGGGGAGGGGAGGGGAGGGCGGACAGGAGGGAACAGGGGGTGATCATGAACTGAATTGAATTCCATGCATGTGAGTTGGATGGGATGAACCCAACTACTATGTATAACTATAAGGTGCTAATAATAAATACATAAAAATTAAAGGGGATGGTCTAAAATAGGAATTAAGGACAGACTTTGTCAAGGGGGATTTAAAACAACTCTCTTTTACATGAAACCCAATTTAAATGTAAAGGCTCACGTACATAAATTGAAGGTGTTAAAAATATATACCATAGTAATCAATAATGAAAAGAAAACTCAGTCTTTCAATGGGCTTCTGTTTCTGGAATGTGACCTTCATATGTGTTTCTTAGCTTCCTGCCTCATTTATGTGAGAGAAAAAATCTAGCAGGATATGGAGTGGGCAGCATGCTCTCCTTCATATGGGAAAAGGCTCTCTTAAAGTCTATTCTCTTGAGAAGACATTGGTTAATGAAGAACCCTGTATATATTTCCCAATGAATATTTCCCTGCCCCCTGCCATAAACAAATAGGACCTTTTTCAGATCTTCCCTGTGAAAAACTGGTGAACTTCCAAGAGATATAAAACCAATTAATGTATGGGGACTTCCCTAAGCAACAACCTCCACAAGTTTCCCATTCACACAGGAGATCATATTCAGCCTCCAGAAATGCTGAATTAAAATTATCACTTAGTAAGATTTTGGTTCTAGTAGCTTCTTCTCCATGTAAACAGACCTCACCTGTGTCTATCTGGTTTTGCCTGTTATCTATATTTCTAGATGGCAGTTTGCTTTGAAAACTTGGTTTTCTGATGGGTCAAATAAATTTATGTTCAGTTTGCCCAGAATTTTCTTGTCATAAGGATGGGGGTGACCACTTTGAAATTCTTTACATGTCAGAGGTAAAACCAGAAGTCTTCCTTCCATTCATCCTAAACCTAATCCAATCTGACTTCTGCCCCCATTGAAATGGCATTTATCAAGGATATAAACAACAACATGCTGCCAAGACTAATGGATAATTTTCTGCCATCATAATTAGATTTCAGCTTCATTCTACATGGCTGAGTAGTCTTTTCTTCTCGAGACAATTTATCTTCTAGCTTTTGTGACACTCCAACTCTTGGAATTTCTTCTACTTCACTGGCTATATTTAATCACTTCCCATTGCTGGTTTCTCCTCTTCTAGTCAAACCCTGCATATTCATATTCTTTAGAACTAAATACAAGTCTACACTTTTATACTATTTTATTCACTACTTGGTCTGAATCTAATCCCATACTCCTAAATATATACTTACAGTTTGTATCTTTACCATCAACTTCTCTGAGCTCCCAGCTTATGAATTTGATTGTGTATTTGATGTTTTCTCTCTGATGTTTTAGAGGTATTACTTTTGATTGAAAAAAAAAATTACTGTACTATGAAGTTAATGATTAGATTGTAAACTGATAAAGAGGTCTCTGATTTGCTGGTCTTGTGATATTCTTGATGTCTCCTTGCAAGTTTGGAAGATGGGACAAGTGAGATGCACTAGTGTGGCAGAGATTTTGCAGGTATTGAAGAGACTACAAAAGTTTTCCCAGGATGCAGGCACTAAAGAAGAGACCTGGGCTCTAGCAAGGCACTTGATTAAATGTCTCCTTCCTAAGCAAGAATAGAACTAATAAGGGAGAAATAGGGGAGATATTCTCATTTATATTTGTGATCACGGATTTTGGAATTAATAATAAGTGAAAGGGGTGTTAAGTTTCAAAGACTAATAATATTTTGGATGTTAAAATGTTACTGGAATGGTGCATTATAACCTGATGCACATCACATAACCTCATGTGTTCAATGTGATTAGATGAACCAACTAAACATAATTAATGAATAAAAAGAACAGAAGTTGATTTTTTTTACTTAATATGTATTTTGGCCTCAGGAGGAAACTTAGTTATAGAAATGTCTGTAATATTTCAGAGGCTTCTTGGAACAATATCAGTCACCAATTAAAGGCCTTGAGAGACTGAAATGTCCTTCATATTGGTCTGCAATAAATTTATAACAGCAGCACTAAAGAATGGAGAAGTAGATTCATAAAGAGGCAAGTAGGATTTTTCTGATGGTCCAAATTTTTTCTCATTAATGTCTTAACCAAATGCCAGATTGGTCACAGATATAATAGGGTATTGAGTTAACTTATAGTAAACAACAAAATATGAAGGATAAGTGACAGAACATTTTGAGAGATCTCAAGATTCCTTATCTCTGTTTTGTCCCTTATTTCTCCTTGTAAAGGTCAAAATGGAGGTAAGACATAGGAAGGCCCAGGAAATAAACTTATTAGAAGTGAAAAATTCATTTTTCTATCTTAGGTTCTTGAATTAATTTCCTTGGTGTACCATAGCAAGTAACACATACTGGGTGGCTTCTAACAACAGAAATTGTCTTAGAGTTCTAGAGGATAGAAATCCAAAATTAAGTTGTTGACAGGGATATGATCATTCTGAAAACTGTATAGTAGAATTCTTCCTTATCTCTTCTTTGTTTCTGATGGTCATAGCCACCAATCCCTGGTATTCCTTCTCTTGCAATTAAATCCCTCCAATCTCTGCCTTTGTCATCACATGTCCTGTGTATGTATGCCTTCCCATGGTCATTTCCCACTTTTATACACCAACCATGTTGAAATCACAGCTCACTACAATGACCTCATCCTAATTTGGTTACATTTATAAAGATCCTATTTTCTGAGTAATGTCACATTTTTAAACATTGTTCTTTTTGGTTTCTTTTCTTTTTTCCCTTGCTTTCTATACATCATTGCAATAATATGGGATTGGGGCAGGATCTGGGTGAGAATGGCCCTATTCCTACTCTGGAAACAACTCATAGTAAGAGGTGAACTGTTCTGCCATTTGATGCAGTTATGCCCCACTCCTTGGTATATATCTAAAGGAGTTAATATCAGCATACTGCAGTGACACAGCCACATCAATGTTTATAGCAGCTCAATTCACGATAGTAATCTATAGAATCACCTAGGTGCCCTTCAACAGGTAAATTGATAAAGACATTGTGATGTATATAGTCAGTAGAATATTACTCAGACATAAAGAATAATGACTTCATGATGTTTCCCAGTAAATTGGTGGATCTGAACACTATCATGCTAAGTGAAATGAGCCAATCCCAAAAAATTAAAGTTTGAGTATTTTCTCTGATACGTGGATGCTTACCCACAACAAAGGGATGGGGGAGAGCAAGAATAGAAGTTCAGTGGGTTAGTCAAAGGGAAATTAAGGAAAGGGAGGGGGATAGGAATAGTAAAGACAGTGGAATGAATCTGACCTAACTTTCCTATGTACATATATGAATACACCACAGTGAATCACAACACCATGTACATCCACAAGACTTAGATCCTAATTAGAATAAGATATATATTCCAAGGAGGACTAGAGGAACACTAGAATGGTCAAAGGGAAGGGAGGGTAAGGGGGGGAGCAAGGGGGGAGGGAGGGGGAGAAAAGGAAAAAAAAAAAAAAAGGTGGTTGAATGAGACGGATATCGTTTTCCTAAATGCATGATTGAAGACCTGAATTGTACGAATATACTTTGTATACAAACAGTTGTATGTGAGTTGTACACACTAAAAATTATTAAAAGAAAAAAAAAAAAAGAAGAACATTGAAGCATATGGTGTCCACTGGAAGTGACCACTTCGTTGGGTGCACTATGGTGAACCAACAAAGCAAGGTACATTTCAAAGCAGGATGTGTGTAGCCAAGGTTTAATTCCTCATTCCTAAGAGGCACCAGGGGCCCGTTACCAAGGCAAGTAGAAAGTGCTCTGAAGGGGCTGGGGTTGTGGCTCAGCGGCAGAGCGCTCGCCTTGCACGTGCACGGCCTGGGTTCGATCCTCAGCACCACGTAAACATAAATGAATTGCATTGTGTACAACTAAAAGTAAATAAATAAATATTTTTTTTAAAAAGATATATATTCCATTCTTGTATAAATATACCAAAATAGATTCTACAGTCATGTATAACTGAAAAGAACAAATAACAAAAAGAGGTGAGTTCTTAAAGCTCTCCAAGCTCTAAAATGACTGACCTAAAATACCATGGATGGCATTGATAAACTCTCTAATTGAACTTTGGAAAAAAAAAATATTCACATTTGCTAAGTCCAAGAGTACAAAAGCAAGAAACAGTCTTGAGACAGGGCAAAAAGCAACTTTTTGCAACATACAAGTGATCTGTCTGAACTGACCATAACAGGAGAGTTCCCTGGTATTATGATCTGGATCTGGAATGTGCCCCCAGAAAAAGCTGATGTATTTAAAGCATGGTCCCCAATGCAGCAGGGTTCAGAGGTGGGGTTTTTAGGCAGTGACTGTATTATAAGAATCAAATTGATTAAACCCTTAATATCTGAATGAATTACTGGGAGGCAGAACAAAGTTGGAGGAAGTGGGTTACTGGGGGTTCTTCTTTCTGGCTTCCACAAATTGAATAGTTTCATCTAGTTTCACCCTTCTACCATAATGTTCTGCATCACCTCAGGCCCAGAGCTATGGAGTCAGCTGACCTCCGAAATTGTGAGCCAAAATAAACCATTCCTCCTTTAAGTTGTTTGTGTCAGGTGTGTAAGTCACAGTGATGAAAAGCTGACTAACATACCTGGGTCTAAGGGTCAAAACTTTACATAATAAATTTTTACCTTTACAATAACAATGACTCACTAGAAATAATGGTTGAGTTAAATGAAATACTCCAGTTTTCCTTTTGAATCTTTCATAATTTCAGATGGGAAAAGCTGGACCTGAATTGGAGTTAGCAAAACAAAGTTGAAGGGATGTGTGTGTGTGTGTGTGTGTGTGTGTAGTTATGTAGATAAATATATATATATATGTATATATATATAAACACACACACATATATATACATTTTATATATATATATAATAAAGTAAGACATTCTGAACTTATCTGTGGCAATCTGTGAGGGATATGGAGAACAGAAAAACTAAACACAAATGTAGACAATGGAGGAGCTATTAAGATGTATGAGGCTCTGTGGCTACATGAGTTGAAACAGGCAATAAAAATTTCCTTGATAGTAAGAAAGTAAAAAGAATTTTTAAATGCTCTTATCATTGTTGGAAGCAGAAAATGCTTCCCCCAAAGATGTCCATATACTAGTCCCTAAAACCTTTAAATATGTTACCATATGGCAAAAGAGCCTTTTAAAGTATTATTTTTTAACTTTTTCTAATTAGTTACACATGAGAGTAGAATGCTTTTTGACACATTATACACAAGCGGAGCACAATTTCTCCTTCCTCTGTCTGTACATGATGCAGAGTCACACCAGTATTGTAAACATATATATGTATAGGGTAATAATGTCTGTCTCATTCTACCATCATTCCTATACCCACGGCTCCACCCCTCCCTTCACTTCCCTCTGCACAATCTAAAGTTCCTTCATTTTAAACTATTATTAAGCCAAGAATCTTGAGATCAGGAAATTATCCTGAATCATCCATTGTATCCAATGAAATAACAAGGGTCCTTATAAGGATGAATGAAGGTCAAATTCAGAAAAAGGAAGTGGGACAAGAGAAAAATTTGAGTGATTTGCTTTGAAGAAGGATAGGGGAGTAGTTAACCAAGTAATTCAAAAAGTTTCAAGAAGCTGAAGCAAATGCAATAAAACTGATTTTCCCTTTGAGTTTCCAAAAGGAAACAGACCAGCTGCATTCTTGATTTTAGTGAGACTGCTTTTCAGTTTGTGGCCTCCAGGGTCATAAGATAAAATGCTATTGAGTTTTAAACTAAGTTTGTAAAAATCTGCTGCAACAGAAATAGGAAACTAATAGAATCAGCCATGCTTAAATGTTGAATTTAAGATTTTTCATGTTACCAATACATACACCATTCCTTTATGTCCTTTCAACCTAATCAAATATGTTAAATCAAACATGCTAACACATATCTCTGTGTGAGTAAGGTTTGTGTGTATATGTACATGTGGCGATTGATGAATAGGCTGAGATGCATTACTAGACCATTGCTAAATAGAATGCAATAACCAATATGCAGGCAGGTGTTGTGAGACGGAGTCTGAATGCATAAGACCCCATCAACAGCCCAGAAAATTAGGGAAGGATTTTTGAAATCTGGTGCTATAATAGAAACCTGGTTAGAGGTGATTTGTAAAACTTTATGTGAAAGACAGATTTAAATAGGAATTTCTCACTGAAAAATAAAGGCAAATGTTGAGAGAGAGAAAAAAAACTGACTGGGTGATGACTTTCAGGTTTATGTAAACTTTTATGTTTTCATAGCTTCTCTTTGTTGAAAATATTTTGCTATAGGAAAGAAATATATTTGATGGACTGATGAACTGTCATATGCAAACATGAACTTTTCTTCATCAAAAACAACTAATTACCTTGGAATTTATAAAATCTTCAAATCTATTTGCATCTCCTATAATAACTGAGATTTCTTGGAATTCTGTTACAATACAGCATCAAAAATGGATACATCTTTAGTTAGGCATTTGTACACACTACAAAAGGACTTCAGAAATTATATACTTACTAGAAAATTTAAATTATCTAAGTAGTGTGTGCTATTTTAGTTACCAGAATAGTTGAGGCTACACATTTTAGAGCTATGGTGAAATGAAGCCTACATAACAAATTGGGATGAATCAAATTCTGTATCACAATATTTAACAAAAATAGACATTTCAATGGATAGAAATGTGATTGGAACATAATTCTGTGAAGTTTAAACTCATTTTGGGGAAGACATAAGCTATGTCCCATTGAATATGACTGTGTATGCAGTGCGTTTTCTGCATCTTGGCTAACCGAGAAGCTATGTACAGTGAGAAGCAAGGATTTAGTGCTAATCTCCCTGGTGCCTATTTTGCATCCACCATTAACTGATGTTTCCCCTAATGGCTATCATAGTAACTTCTACATTGTAAAAGCAATAATTACTTATGAAATAAAGGAAGAAATATAGTTATGACAGATTGGCACTTATTACTTAAAACATATTTGTTTATTTCCTTAGTTTTAGAATAGTATGCAATTACACATTTTTTTCTGAGTAAGATGCCATCTCTAAATATAAGGGAATATTGTTGAATTAACTTATATATCAGTTTCCTTTTGTTACTGTAACAAATTAACTGGAATATTGTAGTTTACAAACAAATTTATTATCATTCTGGAGTACAGAAGTACAAAATGTGTCTCACTGAAATTATATCAACTGTTATTGGGGCTGCATTTCTCGTGGAAAATCAAGGGAGAAATCCATTTCTTGCTTTTTCCCTCTTCTACGTGCTTCTCACATTCCTGGGCACATGGCCCCTTTATCTTCACAGTCAGCAGTATATCATCTTCAAATCTCTCTGACTCTGACCTTTTGCCTTTCTCTTATAAGAACCTTTCTCATAACATTGTGCTTGCTTATATAATCCAGGGTAATCTCTTTATCTCAACATCAGATGATTAGCAAAATTAATTCCATATGCCCCCTTAATTCTCCCTTACCATGTAATTTAACATATTCATAAACTCTAGACATTATAACTTAGATATCTTTAGGAGAGAAAATTATTCTGTTTAATACAACTTCTCAATCCCTCTCTCTTTCCTGGGAAATGAATATCAATACCTATTCAATCACCCATACAAACCTCTCATCAACATAGTGGCAACAGGGACTCCTAACACTACACTCCCACCCTAACCTTACTTCCAAGTCACAGTTGATATCATACAGAGATAAACTTCTGACAACACTTGTGTAAATGTTTATTTCCTAGATATTTCAGGGTTGGGAATGAGATTCCAATTTCACCCTGTTTATATGATACGGACATGAAGAGTGTCAGGGAGAGAAAAAATTCCTCACAGCTGTTTCATCTCCTAGTTCTAGATCATTGCAGAGGTCTGGTTGCAAACTTGTCTTTTAGCTCCATGAGACATTTAATAACTATTATAATTATTTTCCCTTTTCATTTAAGCTAATGATAATATACCCTGTTTACAACCAAAAGGAACATAACCAATAAAATTTATATGGCATTTTAACTAACTTACCATATAGTGTAGGTACTTATGAATAACTGAATGGATAGATGAAAATATAGAAGTGAAATAAATTTTTCCAACATCATATAATGGTTCATTGCAATGCTGAGACAAGAAACTAGTTATCTGAGACAGGAGAATCGCGAGTTCAAAGCCAGCCTCAGCATTGGCAAGGCACTTAGCAACTCAGTGAGACTCTGTCTCTAAATAAAATACAAAAAAGGGCTGGGGATGTGGCCCAGTGGTTGAGTGCCCCTGAGTTCAATCTCCAGTACCACAAAAAAAAAAAAAAAAAAAAAGAAAAGAAAAGAAAAGAAACTAGTTATCTTGCCTTCCAATGCAATGTTGTCTCCTTTTAATCATAAAATTATTAGTTAAAAAATCATCTGGGGAGTGATATTGGACAAATTATATTGTTATATTCTTTGCATGTACAAATATGTAACAACAAATCCTATCAATATGCGTAATTATCATGCACCAATAAAAATGCTGAAAAAAGAAAAATAAATATCAGCATAAAATCAATGCAATATTTTGAATAAAACAGACCCATGTGTACTTAAATTATTAAGAAACAAATAAAACTTATTCTGAAACAATATTACATTTTATTTAAAATATGGCATTTTAATCTGGATAATTTCTATTTATTTCAATATTTTAAAAACTATCTTATAAAGAATTTCTACTGTCAAGCAACTGCTCCTTTACTAAAAATGGCCTTCTAATTTATTTCATGTATCTTCAGTTTTTTGGTGCTAATCTTGAACAGATGGCTTAATAACCCCCCACCTCAAAGAAAAGGTAATTCCTGGCACTGTGGTAAGACCCAGCAGTTTGCTTTCCAAGTCACTACCTACTCAGTGCCATACTTATTTGATTCAGAGAAGTGTCAGATCATTTAAAATTTCTGCTGTTTGAATAGTATTCTTAAGTAAAATTTCAGTGTAGAGTAGCTCATCCATAGCCAGGAATTCTAATTATTGCATATGTAAGAGAACATAAATATGTAGGAGAAGAAAGAGGAAGGAAATATATTGGTTGATTTACAGTACAATGAGCCTCATTTTTACTATGTCAATATATAGCAAGTATTCTCCCAATAAAAATTCATTCTGTAGTGATTATCCACTGTGTCTCAATGTTGTCTGTCCTATATATATCACTTTAAAATATCCTTATATAATCTATAATTATAATGCAAATTTAAATTCAACAAAAATGATATGTAACCACCAGCAATTTGCAGAAAGTGAGAAATGAGTTAGGAAAATTTGATGTAGATCAGGTTTTTGCCTTCAAAGACATCACATTCTAATAGATGACTCAGCCATGTAGACAAATGGGAATAATTGCCAGTAAATATTTGAGGCTATGAATTATAATAAGAGCATAAATTTCCATCTGTGAAATGGAGGTGTTGGACTAGAAAAGTGGCTTTCAAATTATTTTATGAATGCTTAGACGTGTTGATTAGAAGTGTTATAGGGTCTAAAAAAGGGTTCGGGGAAACTGAGCCAGTTGGGCTCTAATAAATAGTTGGATGTGAGAACTTCTATAATTGGTATACTGTAAAGACCTACAGGAAGCAATGGCCAAAAGATCAATTACAAACAAAAGTCCTGGTGAAACCTTTATGGAGACGGTGTCATATGAGCCAAGTCTTGCAAAACAGGTATTTCAAATAGTAGCCACTGAGAAAAAGAACATTCCAAGCAAAAAAAAAAAAAAAAAAAGAATAGCACATACAAATTTGAAAGGTGAAAGTGCAGGCAGCATATTTTGGGAATCTGAAATTAGGGTCACTTATAGTATATGGATATAAGAAACAAAGTAATGAGAGTTGGGACTGCCAACATCAGGGACTGGCCTTGTCATATCTGGATTAAAAGGTTATTTGGGAATCATTTCTTCCAGACTCATAACTTTAAATTCAACCTATATGCTTGTGATTTGTATATGTGTAGCTCAAGTTCTACACTCTTCCTCAAGTTCCAGGCTCATTTAGCCAACTGATCCATAATCATTTCCATTTTGATGTGTTAAAAGTTTTCTTCAATTTCACATCCAAATTCAAGAGACTGTTCTTCCCTTAGTCTTTCCTATCTTGGTAAATGGCACCTCTACTTCTAGGCATCCAATTGTTCAAATAAAAAACGTGAGTAGTTTGTGCTATTCTTATCTATTTCATCAAATCCATCATTAATTTGTATAACATGTCTTTAAATTATGTCTTAAATCAATTCATTTTTCACTGTCTCTTCAAAATGGCCATCATTTCTCAATTGGACTACAATAGTAGGATAATACACATCCCTGTTTTCAATTTCACATATTGAATAGACTAGATTTTTGGTAAGAACCATTTTCACTTCCATTATCCTCACTTCCATAAAAGGCATGTACTTCTCACCCCCTGTGAGTTGTTTTGCCAATAGAATATCTGTAGATGTGACACAAATGTGTTTGTGAATTTGATCTTGCCCTCTCATGCTTCTGCTATTTCCATGAGAGGAACATGCCTTTAATATTTTCTAGTTCAAAAAAGGTGAGAGATGTGGGGTACAATCTGTCTATCTGCAACCAAACCACCAAAACTAAAAATAAGACATAATTCTAAATTTTATGTGTTTTTGATTTTTGGAGTGGCTTGTTCCTCAATATTATTGTGTCAGTGACTGATTTGAATATACCTTCAACTTTCTGTTAGCTACACAGCTACAGTTTTAGTGCTTAGGTCATGCCATGGCACTACACTGCTCCCAATTTTATAACTGCAAACATATTTATAATAAAATCTAATGTCTACACCACCATCTCCAAGGACCTACACGATTGTAGTTTTTAACTATCTCTTACACCACTCACACTAGCCTCATTGATTATACAGAGTAAGTCTCCATCAAAGGGCATTAAAGTTATAGTTCCCTCTTTCACAATTATTTGAGAGATATTCACGTTTCACTTTTTTATTTTATTCAAATATTATCTCTTCAAACACATCTTACCAGACAAACCAACCTAATTATTTCCTAACACTTCAAGGACCTATTTGTCTATGAGCTTACCCTGCTTTACTTTTTTTTTTCTTCCTGGCACTTGACTGTTTACAGAAATATGATATGTTTAGATGGTAGTAAAATTTGGGTCTCTCCCAATCCAAAGAAATCTCCTCGAGAAATTGTTCTGTCTTGTTCACTGTCATTTCTCCTATGTCTAGAAACTGCCTAGCAAATAGTCACTCAATGAACAGTTATTGAATAGGAGAGAAAGAAAGACAATTTTGTAGGACATGTTAATGAAAAAAAAATCATATTTCATCACAACAGTTAAGAGACCATTATAATAGTTTATCTGAAAGACTGGATAATGATGGAAGGATTAGAAAGGATGGGGCCTATGAGACATTTTAGATATGGAATGCATGGAATTTGGTCTTTAACTGAATATCATAGTCAGACAACAGGGAGAAATCAAATATAGCTTCAAAAGGTCAAGTTAAGGAATCTGAAGTGGTAATCATGATATCTGTGTATGAATTCACTTTGATAAATGTATACAAATACCAACTCTATGCCATATAATGTACTAGGTCTTCAGAGCACAAAGATAAAACACACATGGATCTAAAAGTTGTTAAGTGCTTATAAAGGGAGACAGAATTTCAATGAAATGTGCTGAGTGCTATGATAGATATTTGCACAGGGGGGCAACACACTTCCACATATAAAAACAGAAACAAAAAATACATGAGCAGACACAGCTTTGCAGGAAAATGTGAGTTTGGCTCTAGTTAGGATACAAAATTAGAAAAAGGTCATTATAAAATGATAAAGGGCTCAATTCATCAAAAAGCTATAACTATTATAGCACCACATCTGAACATCATGAAAGCATCTAAAATATAAAGCAAATACTAATAGATCCAAAGATGTATCTCGACTGCAATGCAATACATATTTTAATTTATGTTTCTCTGACAATTAATGATATTAAGCATTTTTATAATGTATCTGTTGGTATCCGTATGTTTTCATTTTAGAACAGTCTATTCAGGCCTATTTGACCACTTTTAAAGTGTTGTTGTATTCTATTAATGAGTTGTTATTAAGTTTCTTGCTATATGAGTTCTATCTATACTTATGATATTAGCACCTTATCAGATAAATGATTTGCAAATATTTTCAACAAATCTATGTGTTATCACTTCAATCAAATAATTGCCTTTTTCTTGTGCAGAAGCTTTTTAGTTTAATTCAATTCCACACATCTATTTTTGGTTTTGTTGCCTGGGCTTTGGGGTCATTTCAAAGAAATCATTGTCTAGACCAATGTGAATGGATTTCTTTCCCTATGTTTTTTTCAGTAGTTTTATAGTTTCCAGTCTTAAATTTAAGTCTTTAAAACATTATGAATTGATTTTTTTCTATACACAAGTAAGATAGGAGTTCAATTTTATTCTTCTGCATGTGGATATCCACTTTTCCAATATCATTAATTGAAGAGACTGTTCTTTCCTTGTTTTATAACCATAAATGTATCAGTTTACATCTGGGTTCTACTAGTATATTGGTCTATGTGTCTGTTTCTATGCCATGCTATGCTGTTTTAATTACTATGGTTTTGTAATAGTTTGAAAACCAGTAATCAGATTTGTTCTTTTTTATTGATATTTCTTTGGCTACTTGAGGGCTTTTTTGGTTCCATATACACTTTATAATTGCTTTCACAATTTCTATAAAGAATGATATTTGAATTTTGATAGACAGTGCATTGAAAATGTAGATCACTTTAGCTAGCATGGATATTTTAACAATATTAACATTTCCAATCCATGAATATGGGATATATTTCCATTTATTTATTTTTCAATTTCTTTCATCAACATTTCACACATTTTACTGTATAGATCTTTCATCTCCTAGGTTACATCTATTACTAAGTGTTTTTATTCTTCTTGATACTGGTATAAATGGATTTTTTATTTCTATTTTATGTGGTTTGTTGTTAATGCATAGAAATGATACAGAATTTTGTACATTGATTTTGTACACTGCACCTTTACAGAATTTGTTCATTAGTTTTGGCAATTTTTTAAAGGTTTTTGGTACATAATACATAGTTCAGAAACAGAATATTTCATGTTCTATTTGGATGCCTTTCATGGCCAACAAATATATTTTTAAATGCTCAACATTACTGTACTGGGGCTATGGCTCAGTGGTAGAGTGCTGGCCTAATATGTGTGAGGAACTGGGTTTGATCCTCGGCACCACATAAAAATAAATATGTAAAATAAAGTTATTGTGTCCATCTACAACATTTTTTAAATATACAACATCAGTGATGATCAGTGAAGTGCAAATTAAAACCCCATGTGGTATCACCTCACATCTATTAGAACAGCTGTTACCAAAAAATGAAAGATAAGTGTTGGCGAGGATGAGGAGAAAAGGGTACCTTTGGATACTGTTGGTGAGAATATCAATTATTACAGCCATTCTGGAAAATAGTATAGTGGTTACCAAAAAACTAAAACAGCATTATCATTTGATCCATTATTCCACTTCAAATGAATTGAAATCTGTATGTCAAAGAGATATCTGCATTCCCATGTTTACTGCAATACTACTCAGGAAAAACAAGAAATAGAGATAGTCCAAATGCCCATCAATAAATGAATATGTAAAAATATAAGTGTATATAAATGAAATACTATGTAACCCCACCATCAAAAGAAGGAATTTTGTCATTTGCAACAGTATCGGTAAGTCTAGATTACATTATGGTAAATGAAATAAACCAATCACAAAATGATAAATGCTAGATGGTCACACATTTATGCAGAACCTAGAGAAGTTGATCTCCTAGAAGCGGAGATTAGAATAGTAGTTAACACATGCCTATGTTAAAAGGGGAAATGTTTGCCAAAATGTACCAGGCTTCAGTTAAATAGTTGCTTGTCTATTGCACTGCATAGTAACTAGTTAAATAAATTTACTGTACACTTTAATATTGCTAAAAGAATAGATTTTAAGTGTTCTCACCATAAAGAAATGATAAATGTGAGGAAATGAATATGTGAATCAGACTGGTTCAACAATTCCACAATGTCTACAAGTATCATAACATCACATTTTATTGTATACATATACAAAATTATTATTTGCTGAGGTTTTTAAAATATTAACTAAGAAATAATAATAATAATAGAAAATTCCAATATCCCACTTTCAACAATAGATATATCACCCACAGAGAAGACAAATAAGGAAACCTTATATTCAAACTACATTTTATACCAAATGGACCAAATACACATATAAAGAATATTCCAATCAGGACTGGGGCTATAGCTCAGTGGTAGGGCTCTTGCTTAGCACAAGTGAGGCCCTGGGGTTGATCCTCAGCACCACATAAAAATAAATAAATATAATAAATGTATTGTGAAAAAAAAAAAGAATAGTCCATCCAAAACCAGATGAATAAATAGTTTTCTCAAGAGCACACAGGACATTGTCCAAGATATATTATATGTTAGACCACAAAACAAGTATTAGCAAACATCAAGACTGAAATCATATGAAGTTTCTTTTGACCACAAAGATATGAAACTAGAAATAATAGCAGAAGGAAATTCATATACTTCAAAAATTGTGGAAATTAGCATGATTCTGAACAATCAATGGGTTAAAATAGAAATTAAAAAGTGAATTAAGAATACTTGAGAAAATTAAAATGGAAACACAACATAGAAAAGCTTATGGAGCTTACTACCAAAAGTGCTATACATATTTAATTCAATTACAACTAAAATCCAATAAAATTCTTCATATAAATAGAAAAATAGTCACAAAATTTATTTGTAAAAAATAAGAGACCCAAAATAGCTAAAGCAATCTTTAGCAAGAAAAGCAAAGCAGAAGGCATCAAAATACCAGACCTTAAATTATAGTACAGAGCTACAGTAACAAAAACAGCATGATATTGGCACCAAAACAGGCAAGAAGACCAGTGGAACCAAACAGAAGACACAGAGACAAGCCCACAAAAATACATTTATTTCATACTAGACAAAGGCACAAAAAATATGCATTGGAAAAAAAAGATAGCTTCTCCAACAAATGGTGCTGAGAAAACTGGAAATCCATATGTAACAGAATGAAATTTAACCCCTATCTCTCACCCTGCACAAAACCCAACTCAAAGTGGATCAGAAATCTTACACCTACTAGAAGAAAATGGAGGACCAATACTCCAACATGTTAGCTTAGGAACCAACTTCCTCAACAAGACTCCTAAAGTTCAAGAAATAAAATCAAGAATCAATAAATGGAATGGTATGAAACTAAACAGCTTCATCACAGCAAAGGAAACAATCAAGAGTGTTAAGAGAGAGCCTACAGAATGAGAGAAAATCTTTGCCACCCACACCTCAGATAGAGCATTAATTTCCAGGATGCATAAAGAACTCAAAAAACTTAACACCAAAAGTAAATAAATAACCAAATCAATAAATGGGCAAAGGAAGTGAAGAGGCACTTCACAGAAGAAGTAATGTGAATGATGAATCAATATATATATAAAATGTCTAACATCTGTAGAAATTAGAGAAATGCAAATTAAAACTACACTGATATTTCATCTCCTTCTAGTTAGAATGGCAATTATCAAGAATACAAGTCATAATAGATGTTGATGATGAGGTAGGAAAAAGGTACATTGTTAGTATTATTCATTGTTCAAACACTCTGGA
Organism: Tamias sibiricus; assembly: GCA_025594165.1. Classification (NCBI taxonomy): domain Eukaryota; kingdom Metazoa; phylum Chordata; class Mammalia; order Rodentia; family Sciuridae; genus Tamias; species Tamias sibiricus. Next base: position 135,568,110 of record CM046667.1, read on the forward strand.
AAGCAGTATGGAGATTCCTCAAAACATCTTGTACATCCACAAGACTAGGATCCTAATTAGAATAAAATATACTCTATGTTTGTATAAATAGGTCAAAATAGACCCTACTGTCATGTATAACTAAAAAGACAAGAACTACCATTTGACCCAGTTATTCCATTATTCAGTATATATCCAAATATTTTAAAATCAGCATACTATAGTGATGCACCCACATCAATGTTTATAGCTGCACAATTCACCATAGCTAAGCTATGGAGCCAACCGAGATGCTCATTAACAGGTGAATGATTAAAGAAAAAGTACACAATGAGGAAAGAATAGAATCTTAAATAAATGGTACTGGGAAAAACTGGATATCCATGTGCAGAAAAGTGATATTGAATGCATACCTCATTCCATATGAAAGAATTAAGTTAAAATGGATCAAAAACTTTAATGTAAAACCAGAAACTATAAAATTCCTAGAAGATGTATGTTCATTCCCACATTCATGGCAAGATTATTACATAATAGCCAAGTCCAAAGCATCCATCAACAGACAAATGAATTAAAAAACATGGTATGTATACAAAATGGAAGATTATCCAAACTTTAAAAAGAAGGAAAACCTGTCATTTGTTTTGTCCATCACTGGAGGACATCATGTGAAATAAAATAAATACCAATAAAATAAATACAATCCACTATAAGTGGATTGTATAGAAGCCAAAATAAAACAAATGGTAGAACGTACGTACCAGAGGCTGAGGTGAGGGAATTAGGGAGGTGCTGGTAAAAGGAGACAAAATTTAAGTTAGGAAGAATAAATTCAATAGATTTTGCTCTTCATGGTAACTATAGTTACTAGCAATTATATGTATAAAAATTGATGCGAAAGGTGATTTCGTATGGTCTCACCACAAAAAAGTGATGTCTGAGTTAATGATATATTAATTAGCTTGATTTAGTCATTTCACAATGTAAAAATATGTAAATACATACATATGTGCATATTATATTGCATATATAATTTTACTTGTCAATTAAATATAAAATGTACATATATAAGTATGAAGCTTGATGAAGATTCATATGACCAAAGTACAGATTGCCACAATATCTCTCAATGGGATGTGCTTTAAACTGGGGTGTCAGAAAAGGCCTCCCACAATGGACTGAATGTTTGTATGACTCCATTTATATATTTATATACCAATCTCCAAGGTGATGGTATTAGGAGGTGAGGTCTTTGGGTGAGGTCTTTGATTGTGTCGTCAAAGCTAAGCCACTATATGGAAAGCATCATCTATGTGGAAGCAGCTTCTCCTCAAACACCATATCTGCCACACTTTGATCTTGGACTTTTCAGTCTCCACAACTGAATAGGTCTGTAGTTTTTAAACCAAACATTTGCGGTATTTTCTTATCATAGCCTTTATGGAATAAGATATCTTCCTAGGAAAGTGGCAATAAAGTTGATGATTGAAGAATGACTTAGGATTTATGAAGGTACAAGTGTTATGACATGTAGTAAGGGGAGAATACTGAAAATTATCCAAAAAGGCTCTTATACAGGAAGTACCTTAAATGAGAAGAAATAACTCAGAGAAGCCAGTGTGTTTAAAGAGAGAAAAAGAGTGAGGAGATGAGAAGAACAATGAAAGAATGAAAGTGCGAGTAGGTATGTTATTACACAAGGTGTGGCCTTATATGTTGAACAAGTTTTACTATACCTTAAATGTTATGGGACATCTCCTAAGAGTTTTAAGCAGGAGACTGTTATAATCAGATTGGTGTTTTAAAATGTCACCGAGGTTACAGCGTATTGAGTGGATTATCATTGGCTCCCCTTAGATAAAACATAGCCACTGCATCTTTAAGTCATTGAACCTCTTTTTTTCAATAACAAACATAAGAAATCAAACAAAAGAATACCCAACATGCTAATAATCTCAAGGGACTATGACCCTCTCCTAAAGCAAAACTGTAGTATCTGGAAAATTTAGATTCTAAAAAATTAGATTCAAGGGGAAGACATCAAAATTAATTTCCAGGCTTCCAGCATAAGTAAGTTGGGGGTTCCAGGAGGGAGAGGCAAGACTCTGAATAGGCAAGACTGAGAGAAGGAAGTTTTGAGAGGAATAAGCTAGGTGGTTGCAATGAATGAGAATTTGGGGCTAAAGAGATGGCAGTTATGTATGCAGTTAAACTTGGTCTGAAACATAGTACTGTATGTCATGCATGAAGACTAGCACACTGTTATTCCGTCTTTCCTGACCACTCTGCATGTACTTCATGGACTTGAACCCAGCCACACTTGACTGATGATGTGACTTTGTGCAATTTACTGAGCCCCACAGGAGCTGCAACCTGGGATACAAGGATTTCTATTAGTATTGGTGAAAAGTATTGGTAGCTTATTTGGGTTTCAGTCTGAACTGTACCACTTCTTAATTGAATGTCATTTCAATCATTTAATTTCCCTTTGTCCCCATTTCTTCTTCCAGGACCTAAGGATAGAAATGATTTATGTCTATGTTCTTTTGAGAATTACCAAGAGGTAATGTATGCAGAATAGTGTTTGTCACATTGAATGAACCATGGTAAATCCTGAATAAATGTATTTCACAGCAGGAGTAGGAGACAGTCAATAAATATTCCCTCACTTCCTCTCTTCCTTTACCTTGTCTTCCAATACTTTAATTCAACAAACTTCTGGACACCTGCTAGGTTCACCATCTTGTACTTGTAAGTTAGAATAGATGACCATATAGGAGAATCTCATGCTTACCTTGTCACTTCTGGAATGAAATATGTTATACCAAAATCAATCCTGAGGAAAAATCAATGAAAACACTTTATTATTGTCTCTAATATAGGTAATAACAAACTGAAATTCTTGGAATGCTTTGGTTGCTATCTTCTGAGCTCTTGTTGCAGAAGCAACATTTTTCCCACTGTGGAAATCTCCCCACACCACTACCAAAAAATACAATATTATGAAGAGTTCAATAATTCCACCTATGAAGATTTTATATTTTCAGTTTTAGTGATCTTAAGCCTGGCATTATATTGACTCATTCTTTATATTAGAAGACATTTATTGTGTTACTTTGCTCATTGCCATGAACTGTGTTGCCAGGTAATGTCCAAAGTAATCTGTTGACAAGATAAGCAGAAGTCTGTGGCCAGGCATGCAGATTCTGGATAAATAAAAACTAAAAGTAAGTAGACAAGGAAGTGAGTATGACAGGCATGGATGCAGTGAGGAAATGAATGGATAAAGAAGCCATGTGGAAAAATGACAAAGTAAATGTGACCCACCAGCACCAAGGAAATTACAAGGTGGCCCTGAAACAGGCCTAGAGAGGGAGGTATATCTTATTTATTGTCTGTTGAAATAAGAACTGGTCCCAAGAAATGGGCAGTCAATGTGTAAGACCAGTGAATGCATATTTTTTTCTCTGCTTGGAAAGGGCCCAAGAGTTGAAGGTAGAACCTGAAGCCCAAGGTTCTCCAGGTAGCAGCAGGCAGCATGAATCTATGACATCTACCACAAATTCCATTACCTTTCTTTCCTGTTTTTAATCTGAATTCAAGGAATTGTTGAGTTGACAAGATGCTAACCAATGTGCTAATCTTTCTGATTGTGTGTTTTTCTTTTGTATTACAAAGTAACATTCTCTTCTGGCTCTACTTCCAAGATATTAGGTAGTTCATATCAATACCCTGGTGTGTAATGATTGTCATGAGATATGGTAATAAATATGGAAGGATTAGGATTTCAAATCCTGATGCTTTTCACTACACACGTTGAAACATGCCTCAAAAAGTTAGAAATATTTCTCACTACGTTTTTCTGTGTACTTCCAGATTTATTGTGGTATTTTGGGTAAACAAAAAAAATTGTACAAGAATAATATAATGATTTGTCATATGTATACATTGTGAAATGATTGTGAGAGTCAAGGCAATTAATGTAGCTGTCATAGCACACAGCTACCACTATATGTGTGTGTATGTGTGCATGCATGCGTGTGCATGCGCACGTACATGCACATTAAGAGAAAACTAAAGATTAACTCTCTAGCACTGTGGATGTAGCTCATTAGTAGAACACTTTCATAGCATACACGTGACCCTGGGTTCAATGCCCAGCTCAGCAAAAAGAAAAAAAAAAAACTACTGTTAAGAAATTTCAAATATACAATAGCATATTATTATCTATTGTGACCAGCCTATTGATTAGATTCCCATAACTTATTCATTCTTATAATTGAAAATGCATAACCTTTGACCAACCTCTCCTCATTTCCCTCACACTCTAAGCCCTGGCAACCATGATTGTGCTCTCTGTTGCTCTGAGTTATGCTTTTTAGATTTCACATATAAGTGAGATAATACACTATTTGTCTTTCTGGGTCTGGCTTATTTCACTTAGCCAAATGTCGTCCAGGCTCAACTACGTTGTCACAAATAGCAAAATTTCTTTCTTTTAAAAGGCTGAATAATATTATACTGTGTGTTTGTCACATGCACACACACACACACACACACACATACACAAATACACATATATTTCCCAAATTTTCTTTATACATTCATCCATCCACAGTTATTTAGGTTGTTTCCATATCTTGGCTATCATGAATAATGCTATGAGAAATGCAGAAATACAGATATTTCTTCAAGCTAGTGATTTCTTTTCCACTGCATGTTACCCAAAATTTGGAATTCTCTGTCATGTGGTGGTTCTATTTTTAATCTTTTGAGGAACTTCCATAGTTTACCATAATGGTTATACTAATTGAAATTCTCACCAACAGTACACAAAGGCTCACTTTACTTCACATCCTCATTGACATTGTTGTGCACTGTCATTTTAATTTTTTTAAGTTGTAGATAAGAGAAAAACATGTTTGTTTGTTTGTTTGTTTTTGTTTTGCAGTGCTGAGGATCAAACCCAGGGCCTCACACATGCTAGGCAAGACGTCTACCATTGAACTACAACCCCAGCCCCCACATTATCATTTGATGACAGCCATTTTAATATAAGAAGTAATAGCTCATTGTGATTTGAATATTCTTTTCCCCAATGATGTGTGATATTAAGTCTTTTAATGTTCCTATTGGCTGTTTGTATGCCTTCTTTTGAAAAACGCCTATTGAAGTCCTTTGCCAATTATTTAATTTGTTCATTTGATTTTTTTTTGTGTGTGTATTTTGGGAAGTATTGAATTACTCAAACTCCTTATATATTTTGAATATTAAAACCTTATCAGATACTTAGCTTGTAAATATTTTTTCTCATTTCATAGGTCACCTTTTCATTTTTGTTGACAGTTTCCTTTACTGTGCAAAAGCTTCTTAGTTTAATGTACTCCTAGTGGTTTATTTTAATATTTGTTGCCTGTGTTTTTATGATCTTGTCCAAAAGTTGTTTTTTGTTTTTGTTTTTTTGTTTGTTTGTTTTTTGCCTGTTCCAATGTCCTGAAGCATTTGTCCTATATTTTTTCTAGTTGTTTCATAGTTTCAGGTCTTAAATTTAAGTATTTAACCAACTTTAAGTTGATGTTTTTTACCAGAGAGATATAGAGACCTAGTTTACTTCTTCTGCATGTGGACATTCAGTTTTCCCACCACCAATTATTGAAAATACTGTTTTCAAAGGGGAATGAAGGGAAGGGTGGGGGGATGGGAATAGGAAAGACAAGAGAATGAATAGGACATAACTCACTTATGTTCATACATGAATACACAACCAGTGAAATGCCACATCATATACAACCACAAGAGTGGGATACTAATTAGAATAAGTTAGACTCCATGTATGTATAACATGTCACAATACACTCTACTGCCATCTATATCTAAAAAGAACAAATAAAATAAATAAATTTTAAGAAAAGATGGTTCTTTCTTCAGTACATGTTCTTAAAACCTTTGTTGAAAATCGGTTGGTTACAAATGTGTGGGTTTACTACTCGGCTCTCTATTCTGTTAACTGTGTTCCTATTTTTATGCCTATTTTATGCCTATTTTTATGCCAATACCATGCTGTTCTGATGACTACAACAATGTAGTATATTCTGAAGTCAGTTAGTATGTTTCCCTCCTTGATCTTTTTACTCAAGATTGCTTTAGTGGCCTAGGTTTGTAATTCAGTTGTACAGCCCTTGCCTAGCACATGTGAGGCACTGGGTTCAATGCTCAGCACCACACAAAAATAAATGAATAAAGTAAAGGTATCCAAAAAAATCCCATGCTATTTAAAAAAAAAAAAAAAAAGATTGCTTTGCTTATTCAGGTTACTTAAGGATTTCATGCAAATTTTAGGATCATTTTTCCTAGATCTGTGAAAATTGTCACTAGTATTTTAATAAGGATTGCATTATAACTGTAGATCACTTCGGAAGGTATAGGTGTTTTAGCAATATTGATTCTTCCAATAAATGAAAACACAAGTCTTTCCATTTTTTTAGTATGTCTTCTTCAATTTCATTCATCAATATTCTATAGCTTTCATTGTAGTGGTCTTTTACCTGTTTTGTTATATTTATTTCTAGTTATTTCTAGTAGTTATTGTAAATGAGATTACTTTATTGACACTTATTTAGATAATTGACTGTTGGCATATAACTATGCAACTGATTTTTGTATGTTGATATTGTTGATCCTACAACTTTAATGAATTTGTTTATTAGTTGTAATATTTTGGTGTGGTTTTTGAGGTTTTCTGTATGTAATATTTCATCAGTAAACACTGATAATTTGACTTCCTATTTTCCATTTTGGACGCCCTTTTTTCTTTCTCTTGCCTGATTGCTCTGGCTAGGACTTCTGATACTCTTTTGAATAAAAGCAGTGAAGGTGTGCATCCTTATGTTGTTTCTGATCTTAGAAAATTTTCAGCTTTTCCCCATCCACTATATTAACTATTGGCTTAATATGAATGCCTTGTATTTTGTAGAGGTACATTCCTTTTATCTTTAATTTGATGATTTTTTTTTTATCATGGAAGAATGTTGACATTTACCAGTTGTATGCTCTGCCTCTTTTGAGATGATCATATAGTTTTTGTCCTTCATTCTGTTAATGTAGGACTTGACATTAATGGATTCGTGTATATTGAACCATCTTTGCATCCCAAGGATAAATTCCAATGAATCATGTTAAATTATACATTTAGTGGGTTATATAACTTAGTTTCACAGTATTTTGTTGAAGAGTTTTGCTTGTAGGCAAATTAAGGATATTGGTCTGTAATATTCTTTATTGCATTGTCCTTTTCTGGCTTTGGAATGAGGGTAATTCTAGCATTATGAAAAATATCTGGATGTAGTCCTACCTCTTCAATTCTGAGAAGAATTTGTAAGGACAGTGCAATATATTTAGAATAAAAGACAGGGAACAGGAAGCTCAGGTGAATGAGCTCAGATCATTCCAGTGTAAGGGATTGCAAGAGTTGGTCCAAATAAGCTCTAAATCAGTGTGATTTATACCTGAGTCTGTCTTTTTGCTAATATAGGGAACCTGTATTTCTTAAATTTGCATCCCATTCTCCCACAGTGCCTTCTTCAGTATCTTGCATATACTGGATGTCTACTGAATGACTTTACAAATAAATGAGCTTGAACACAACATACAAAGTTTGAAACTGTGATATGTTAGTTTCATATCCACTAGTCCTTTTCCCTTCTAGATTCATCTTCCTGATATTTGTATGGAAAGTCAGGTATGAAACTAGCTTTTAAGAAATTTAATTTACTTTTTAAAGTGATAGTATAGTTCATAATACTTACAAGCTTTATAATAGTAGTATTATTACAATTCATAATGCACATATACAGCATCTTTTTACATACAACTGTTTGAAGCTTTCTGTGCTTTTCAAATCAAATAAGTCAAGTAAGACTCTTAGCACAGTGCCTAGAACATGGCAAGCACTCAATAAAATGGCGACTATTTTCATTAACTTCAAGTTTTACTGTCAGCTCTCTTCCATAATTTCTCCTTAGACATTTTTCCTGCTTAGTGTTGGTGTTTTTCTAATGTTATGACTGCTATTTCTCTGCTTTAAATTTCCTAATTTCATTCACCCACACTATATTTACCAGACATTATGCTATGTACTCTATATACATGACCGCATTATTCCTTGCTAAAAAGGAGGTTCTATTTATTTGTTTTATGAATGAGACCAGAACCTGTAATTTATGTATGTTGTCCAAGATCATGTAGCTTTCAACAATTGGGCTTGGATTTAAATCCAAGTTTGCCCAATAACAAAGCCCAGGCTTTTCCAGAGCACCAGTAACTGACTTTCCTTTTCTTTAAAGAGAAGATGCGGCCATTATTAATTCATTAATTATATAAAATGTAATGCAGAGATTTAAGGTTGAAAAGAGTCTAGTCTATGGTGAACTGAATCTGTGGAATAGTATCTCTTCTTAATTTCATGTTCAGTGACTTCACTTCCATAGTTAGAAATTGGCCATGGTAGCTGAAAGTACTTGCACCATGGAAATTGTCAAATACTAAATTAAAAAAAATTAAAAAACCAAGGTTATTTTCTTCTTTTTCATCTTACCACAAGTCACTGTATCTAATAGTAAATAAAGATTATTTGTGTATGAAGAAACTGAAGGTCAGAAGGCTAGTGACTTATCTAACATAACAGAGCTAGTTTATGAAAGAGATGAAAACATATTCTAGGTTTTCTGACCCCCAATATAATAAGTAAGCTGTTATGATCTCTTCCCCTTATTTGGATATAAATGTGTGTGTGTGCACATGTGTTGTGCAAGTAAGTGTGTGCATGTGTATCAATTTGAGAGAAAGAGAAGGAAAATCATAAATTTTATGGTAATACCAAACATCATAGACTGCATTGGAAAGAAAATCAAACATTATTTCATCTAATAATTCCCAATAATATCTGTGCATAAGAAGTATCTGGCACAGATATTAAATTAGCATTTTCCTGGACTAAATACTGGCTGAGGCACTCAAGGAGAATCTATATGCCTAATAAGTGTCTCTGGATGGTAGGGATGCTGTCAAGGTTGCTATCTGGGAATCACTTTATATAGTTCAATCTTGTATCTCATGTATGGAAGTCCTCTATATAATTCATGCTTTTATCCTTTTCGAGTTTAGCCATTGCCTCTAAGCTTTAAGTAACTCATCCTCTTAAGTCACATTTTTGTGGCATAAAGTTTCACATATCATAACACAGAACAAGTTTCCTTAAACTAATGACTTATGGTTTAAAAAAAAACAAACTTACACTGGTATAATAAGAGAACTTTTGTCCTTGGACACTTTATATATACTGTCTTCTTTGGGATTCAGGAAAGGATTACCAGAAAATGTTTGTGTGTGTGTTTATGTGTGCAGAATGAGAGAGAGGGTGGCTTCAAGAATGGCCTCATTTCAGGGCTCTTTGAGGAGATTGGAGTGCTTAGGGGATGCCCTGCTTTGGTGCTCAGTGCAAAGGCATGGAACATCTCACTGAAAGAAACCAGTCGTGATCACTGGCAGGGAGAGCAATAAAAACAGAGACTTTGTTCTCAAAAGCTTGCTGAAAGCATAACATTGGGCTATTGAATCAGCTCAGTCTCTCACACACACTCCCACTCGTCTTTGCCAAGGTACAGGCCAGCCCTGCTCAGCCCAGCACACAGAGAATTGTCCCCTCTGAAAGGAACCAAGTAGCTTGAAGAAAGCGATAAAGTTCTGGAAAGAATGTACCAAAGGAAAGTTTTCAGTCTTTAATTTGTTTACAACTTAAGTCCAGGGTTTATCAGCAAAGATGACTTGGAGGCATTCAGGATTCACTGAGTTTTGTTTTATTTTCTGTCAAAGTCATGCAGAGCTCAAAGGATGTCAGCAGTTACAAGCACATGATTTTCTCTGGAAATCTTCTTGACTCTTTAAAGAAAAGATATGAATGGAACATACCAAATTGATAATGTCATAGCCTACAAGCATGAGAGAAGGCTCTTAAAATATTCTGGGTAGTTAGGAGAGATAGGTACCTCATTGTCATGACAAACAGTATGATTTGGATTCCACAATCCCTAGTTTTCTAGACAATATAAACTTGAACATGCATCAGAATTACTTAGAGGGCACATTAAAACACAGACTTGTGGCCTTACCCCCACAGTCTCCTATTCATTAGGTCTGGAACGAAGCCCAAGAGCCCAGATTTCTAACAAGTGCCCAGACAAATTGATGGTTGGAGAACCTGACTTTGAGACCCACTCACTATTCACATAGGAGATCAACAAGTAAATAATCACAATGCACAATGGTAAGTGGTGAGTAATATGAAGGGTTCTGTGGAAGCACAGAGAAGGGGGACTTTCACCAGCTTTGGGATGAAGAGATCAGAAAGCCTTTCTGGAAGTGGTGACACTTGAACTGAGTCTTGAACACTGAGCAGGCTTTACTTTCAAGGGAAGAACTAGAAAGATATTCTGAATAAAGGAAACAGCCATATAGAGACAGAGTTGAGAATTGACATGGCGGTTTCAGGAAACTACAAGTTATTTGTGGCAAGAGTTGGGGTGAATTATAAATGTTCACCTATAATATGTGACACAGGCTTACCATAAAAGACATTCAATAAATGAGTAAAAAAACAAAATAGCACAGAAATATGCTTAGGTTCCCTGGGAACACTGGAAAGATGATATATGTTACTAGGCTCAATTTTCAAACAGCTAACAAAATTGTTTAGAAGAGGAGATATGTTGCAGAGTAAAGGAGCAATTCAGCACAGACCATAGGTTAATATGGTAGACAGCAATCAGGAAGTCTGCTTAGACCACAGTGATTTCCTCTGTCCTCTAGAAATGATGCACACCCTAAGCTTCCCAGTGTCAGAGTATAGGTTGAGTCATCTTGAAGCTATACCAGATTCATCTGGAAAAAGGCATGTAAAACTAGCAGGCCAATCAATGTAATTCCCTAGAGTGATCTGAAAGGAAATGAAGGAGAGAGCCTAAATCCTCTTCTCGTGGAAAGCCTGTGAGATATGCAGGACAGGAACTTTTGGTTACTATCTTTCCAAGAAGAACCTAAGATAAAGAAGGTTCCATACCAAGGGAAGCAAAAATGAAAGAGGGACTGAGCATTGACAACATTTTGAGTCTATGATTCCAAATGTCCCTAAGGACCAGCTGCCCTTGATCTTCCCACCTTTTCTAGGTACATTAAATTCCTCAATAGCCTTCCAGTGAATTTCCTTTCTTATTTTGCCTTAGCCCGATCAAATTGAATTTCTGTCACTTGCAATCAGATCTGTGACTGTTCCAGTCAGTAATCACTCAGGATCTGAAATTGACACTAAATGGGTCTAAAATCTGTGGGCTGAACTTGTACTAGGATCTTCATGGGGACAGTGGGTCTTTGAGTCTGCCTCAGCACATATGGGCAGAATTTGGCCAAAGAGGAGGGAAAGGAGGTCCGTTAGGATACAGAAAATAGCATAGAAGAAAGTGTGGTTTTGAAACTAAATGTGGATGTAAATGGTCAGGAAGACATCTGCCTGGCTGAACAGAGGGTTTTTTCTAGGTAGTATGTTGAAGTATGAAATCAGGAGAGGCTCACACACCAGGTACAGGTGTTTAGGCTTTCGTCCAGAAGTCCTAAAAGACCGGTAAGAAAACAATAGTAAGGAAGTGGTAATATTTAGGGTCATGTTTCTTGTTATAGGTTTGTTTTCCTTTTTCCAGTGATAGTTTCATTCCTTTCTCCCTTTCTTTCTGAGAACAGGGACTGGGGATGGGCAGAGGGCTTATGCTGGGAAAGAACATCCCCCTGACTCAACACATGCTGAGAATACAGCACTGTAAAGTGTGGCCACATGGAGCAGAGCCCATTGAGTGCTCTTGTGATCTGACCACTGGACTGGGAGTCAGAAGGCCTGCCCTTATACAAGTCATTTACCTCACTGAACACTACTTTCCCCATCTCTAAAATGGATATGATAATTCTCATCCTGCACAGGGTGGCTATGCAGAGAATTGAGAAGATAGTAAAGAGCTTTTTGCACAACACTTGTTGTGAAGATTGCTGCATGATTTAACCTTTATTTCAGAAAATATATGCCAAGGCTTTCCTGAGTCATCACTAGCAATGTGATTTTATTGGATGTGCACAGTGTTTCTCAGTTAGTCATCTCACTTTAAAGAGATTGCTTTCCCCTACATATTCTGGGCAGGCCCATCTTTTGTAAGGCTTTCCTTTTTCTTTCAGATCAGACAAGCTGCAATTACAAATCACTTTCAAGACATTTCAAATAGACTGGGAAAGTAAGCACATGCCCTGGTCCATGGAGACCATGTTTGCTTATCAAGTTGTCTCCTCTTTATTAATGCTGTCCCAGGATCCCTTTTTTAAGCATCTTCTTCTCCTTTATGAGAGGGAGCCCTGTCTTGCGACTGACAATGCACTTCCAGGAGCCATTTATCTTTCCTTTCATGCAGACCACATTTAACATTCTCTCATGTTTCAGCAAGGAGGGTGCACCAACTGTGTATCCACTGGGTCTAGGCCTGATGCCGGGAGAAGGACACACCTGTCTGGCACTGCCAGTTCTGCCCTGATTTATTCAGAGATGGAGTTGAATGCTCTGAACATCTTAAGTCCTAGGAAGTTCTTATTAATGGTGTGATCTATATATGCCTTCAGGGAAGAATCCAAGAGACCCATTCAAATCTACTGTCTTCCTCTACATGGATGAAGCAAGAGTGGGCCTCACACTACAGAACAGCTAGAGTGCCTTTGCTGTAATGGGGATGTGTGGAATTCTGTCGCTACCACACTTTACTTCCTTCACTCCTCTCTCTGCTGTGTCATTTGCAAGGCTTTGGACCTCTTCTTTAAAGATTTACAGCATGCAATAGAAGAGAGATTTCAATTGTAAAGTAAAAAGGCATTCTGGCACTTTTATCTTCACTGATTCAAGTCAGCACATGTCCAGAAACTTTTCTGTTATTGGGACTGCATTTTAATAGGATATTTCTGAAAAGTGCCCATTTTCCTAATTATTTCAGAATTATATGGACAGTAATTACCATCTTCCATTAACAGCACTAGTGGTGGTTAGGACAAATTTTGAATGCATTCAGCAAGTGCTTTACACTAATATGTCTGCTTCATTAATTTCAATCAAAAGACAGCAGTGGCTCCTCATAGCAATAAGTTTGCTTTGATACATTCTCATCAAATATTGATCTGAATAGTCTGTAGGAGTGCTTAGTTGGGTTGTGTGAAGTTTATTTATTGAATACATTATTTCTATCCCAAAACTTCCAATTGCTATCTCAGAAACTATTTTTTCATGATAAAAGTTTGTTAACATTTAGGAAATCACTAATTTTTTGCCAGTTGATAATGTCTATAAACATGCTTTCAGTGCAAAACCTTAAACATAAAAAAAAAGACCTAAAATTTTATCCGAGGATAAATTTTCTTTTCCAGTTGGTCTGAAAACATTTTTTTTTTTCAGAGAACAAAGGTTACATGTATAACTGTGACTGGTAGTAAAGTGTCCCCTTCCTCCAAACAAGTTTACCGAAATGTGACTTGAACTTACAAATATATATGGTTGAAATGAAGTATTTTTTTATAATTTTTGAAACAACTTAGTATAGAGACATACATGAAATGTTTAAAATGATACAGATTCAGGAAAGAGGGATATTTCTCTTTCAAATGTATTCATCATAGGGCCAAGTTCCCAATTTCTTATGGACTGGTTGGTTGCAGCTGAGGTGTGTGATGGTGGCAGAGCAGTGAACAGAATACAGAGCAGGAAAAGAGCCTGGCTGAAGAGTTCTGAAGAGTTCTGAAGGAGGGGATAGGTGAGATTAGTAAATAGGTTCTGACAGTCCTGTAGACCCAACAAGAGACAAAGCACCAGGCATGAAATGGGAATTAGAAGGCCATTTACTGATCCAAAATGGCAACCCTATCAGCAACTGAAAGCTGGCAGGGAACGAAGTATCTAGTAGATGCTTTCCACCTGATTTCACTAGAGATTTAAAAGTGAGGTCACAAGACATTACGAAGGATACCTGTCTCTGAGAGAGGAGAAATGATAAGTGAGAGAAAAGTCATTTTCCCAGAAATGAGGAATAAATTTTCTATTAGTCAGGAACAGTGGTGAATGCCTGTAATCCCAACAATTTGGGAGGTCAGTGGTGGAAAATCACAAGCTTGAGGCTAACCTGGGCAACTTAGTGAGACCATGTCTTAAAATAAAATGATCTGGGGATTTAGCTTAGTGGTAGAATGCCCCTGGGTTTGATCCCTAGTACTGAGAGAAACAAAGAGAGTGAGAGTGAGAGCAAGAGCAAGAGTGAGACAGAACAATCATACTGACGAAGAATGAAAGAAAATCTCCATTAAATACTATATGTAATGACTAAATGAAGAGTAAATGGACTATAAGTCATTTGATTTATTTTTTTTATTTATTTTTAATTTTTTTTAGTTGTAGGTGGACAAAATACCTTTATTTTTATTTATATGGTGCTGAGAATCTAACTCAGGGCCCCACACATGTGAGCTGAGTGCTCCACTGCTAAGCCACAGGCACAGCATATCATTTGATTTCTTGAGGTCAGAAACCTTGAGATTGCCTAGAATTCTCCAGAAAAATTCACCTATTACATACTATCTTTTTGTTCTAGATGGTGATGAGCAGAACAGAACTTTAATATTGTATCTGTTTTCCCTGATAATTTGGTGTGTTGGGCTCATACTAATCAAGAGTCATCAAGAAGTTTGCACCACTACCTTCTCATCTCCATATCCATTGTCTATATAGATCATTTCCCAAACTTAGGGTGAGATATGCCTAAACACAGATTGCAACTGTGATAGTCACCTCTGAAGAATTAGAATGGAGAAGCTGAACACATACAGGTCCAGAAGCTCCAAGAAAAAGCCTGGCCCAGGTTCAAGATTCAACTCAAAAAGCTATTTAGGAGAAGAGAGTCCTACGTGAGTATTCTCATCCACACATCCACAGAAAGGACCTGCCTTAGGAATTGCTTCTCCATATACAAAGGATATGAACAGGATCTTACACCTTTATGTTTTACACTTGTCTAAAGAGCTTTACACATAGTAACCTGTTTGTGTATACTACCCACAGTAATTGTTTAAGGTTGGTAATGTGACTTCTACTGTAAAGACATAAAAAATGTCAGCTCTGTATGTTAAGTGACTTTCCCAAGTTCACACAGTAACAATTAGATCCGAAATAAATGTTGATTTCCAGATTCTTAATGAGAAACGCATCCAGCTCTTCCACATGTGCAATAACTATGCTTTTTAATTCAAATGTGAATATTATATGCATAACGTTGTATGCTTACCTATTTACATATGCCAATATGTCTAACAAGGAGCTGGGTGTGGTGGTATACACCTGTAACCTAAGTGACTTGGGATAATAGCAAGTTCCAGGCCAGCATCAGCAATTTGGCAAGACCCTGTCTCAAAATAAAAACAATAAAATAAAAGGACTGGGTTTGTAACTCATGGTAAAGTGCCCCAAAAGGCAGTTCAATCCCCAATACCAAAAAATATACATGTGTCTAAATGTCTATGTAGCTATTTAGTAACTAACATAGTCATTACTATTGTTTATTCAATGATTTCTCTGTGGCAGGTGCTGGATTAAATATTTTGGAGCTTTAACATATTAAATCCTCAACAACCATATGCAGATGAGGAAACTGAGGCTAAAAAGTGGAAACATTTGCTTCAAGCTCACACAATTTATGTTAAAATCCATATCCTTTCTCTACCGGGCAATGCCATTTCATTTCTCTCTTATGAATACACACTCACTACAATTCCCTTTTTTATTTCTTCTTCCCTCCTTCCCTGTATCCCTATTTCTGCCTCTTCTTTCTGTCTGTGTATGTGTGTATGTGTGCATGTCCCTCTCATTGCCATTTACACTATGTGCTGTGCAACTTAATGCTCCAATAAAATAATTAAATGTATATGTTACCCAATGATGTAGACACTACAATCGAGGGTAGCAGTGATCCTTTTGGCCATTTCAGTTATTAATCTGAAGACATCCCTTCTTGTTTATAGCTGGCAATTCGGAAAAAGGTCTTGTTGTAGACGGAAAATCAGAGAAAAATACTTTGGGAGGAGACATTTTGCCAGCCTGACAAGAGGTAGTCTGCTTCAGAGCTAAGACTGACAATGGGAGCTGTATATTTGGCTACAAAGGAGGGATATTTTTAAAAAAGCATGGGCAATAACTACAATAAAAGAATACTAGTAATTCAATACAGAATGCTGCTTATGTTATGGATAATGAAATGGGAAACATTGCTTGTTACCTTGCTGTTACTTTATAATAACACTGAGACTCTCCTGAAAGTTTATAATTATAAATCCAAATGATTATTATGCTGCATTAGGGTGGATAATTACTAACCTGATTTGGAGCAAGGTGAATTCAGCTTCTTTTCATGAAAGTGCAATTATTCTTTATTCAAGCCCTTTCCAGATCTAGATTCTCTTTGATAGAAGTCAAAATAATGCATTATTTCCAAAATAGTACATATATTTATTGAATACCACAGATCTTTAATTGTAAACTGAATTTTTGCTTTCCTGGGGTCACTAGAAGATTGCACTCCATAATTGAACAATGCCTTAATGAATGTAATTTGGTGGCTCCACTTGCTAATGTGACTAGTTCCTAGTGTTTATTTCATTTCAAAATTGGACACGATCAGATATGGAAACATAATTACACTGTGTAGAAATAAGCCCCAAGATTTCCAGGCTTGACAGAAGAAAGCTTGTGGGCATGTAATTAAGAGAGAGGGGAAAAGTTGACCTACTTTTTCTGAGTTTCAGGGATCAACCTGTATATCTGACTGTGGATCAATTCATTTCCTTGTCTATTCTTCTTCTAATAATCCTGACCTCATTTTTTATTGTTTGCACTAATGAATTAATTTGTAGTCTAATTCTGTTTATTTGAAAATCTAAATAAATGAGAGATTGGAAAGTGTCAATTAAGCAATCTGTGGAATTCCTATCACAAAGATTGCTTTGTTAGCCTCATTTTGCCTTCAGTATGTGAAATTAATTTGGGGGCAGGGATAATAGGATAGAATGCTGCCAATCACAAGGTCATTGTAAGGGATGATTCAACTTAGAAATGGTCAAATGCAACTAGCCATCTTCTTTATTTTAAGGAACTATCAATATTGAAACAAATCATCAGGCAACATACACAGATGTTTAATTATAAACTTTATAAAGATGAGATTTCTCATCTCTGCATTCCTGGCTCCAGGTTAACTTCCAGAAAAGGAGGAGTTTGGTGGAAACAATTTATCTATAAGGCCTGTGGAATAATCAAATAGAGATGTTCAATTTGTTATTATAGGTTGAGGACTAAGAGAGACCTCTGGACTAAAGACTTATCTTGGAGCCATTGGCTTGAAGTACAGAATTTCTCTAATATAATTCTCTGTAATGATAAAAAAAGTTTTAGATTTGTACCATCCAGTATGGCAGCTACTAGTCACATATAGTGATTGAGTAATTGAAGTGTATCTGGCATGCCTGAAGAACTGAATTTAAAATTTTATTTTAGTTAATTTAAATTCAAGTAGCCACTATTTAAATTTAGGCTAGTAGCTACCATAGTAAACAAGCACAGATATAGAGGAAAATTGAAATTCAGCTGACCCAGAGAGATTGTGTTGAGCGAGAAAAGTCCAAAGCAGAACTGATAGGGATAAACAAGCATTTCAAGGATTGGCAGATACACTGGAAGCCACAGATGAATTTGATTAGGAGAAGTGTTAGAATTAATGTGGGAACCCAGCAGGTCTATAAACAATGGAGGACAGAATTACAAAATGGGGGAGGTGATGTACATATATCCATAAAGAACCAATTAGAATTAAAAAGGAGAAAGTTAGACTAGTAGAGTAGAAGAAAGGAACTAGGGGGAAGGGGAAGAAGGGGAAGGAAGTGACAGGAGGGAAACCAGGGACTGAAATTGAATAAATTAAATTCCATGTATATATGATTTTCTGAAAATGAACCCAACTATTATGTGCAACTATAATGCACTAATAAAAGAAATAATGGGGAGGGTAACAGTGTCAAATGCTGAAAGGTCAGGCAGAATGAAAATATTTATAGGGACTCTGACTGGCTCTTGCAATATTTGCAAGATAGGTAATAAAACATACCCAAAAGCATGTCATTCTCAAAAGGACATATGATGGTTTGAAAATTACTTTTTTTTTTTTAATGTCTAGGGTTTTTCTCTGAAAATGAAAATTCTCTTCTATTTCAGTTAGTTCACACATGGTACAGTTTCAAACAGGTGTTTGAAAACAAGCAACTTAATTCAGTCAATGTTCTGCTTAGTAACAGGATGCTAATGAGTAGTTTTCAAAGTAACCACTTGTTTGATCAAATTTAAACATTTGGGGCCTTTTCAAGGCAATTTATGTGCTGTGTGGAGCTAGCTATAAACTTGTCTTGAGGATGGATGTGGAAACTGTATTCAGCAAAAAGCACAGAGTAATAACACGGATATTTTCTTGACCATCTATTGAAGTCACTAAGGCCTAGGCTATGCATCTGTGAAAGGAAAGCCCTTTGAGATCAATGCCTATGTCTTTCAAGCAGTGCTGGAACCTTCTTCAAGTTGTCCATCTGCCATTTCTTTCCTTGACTAGTTTGAACTCTTTACAATGCCACATAAAATCCCCACGGTTCACTAACTTTTAAAGAGCAATATTTCTTCCCCACCTCATTTTGTGACAACTCACACAATGAAGTCACACAACTGAAATATCTTGTCTTGAGCTTGAGAGCTTTCAGTTGAGTAGAAAATAAGCCATATAGAACTCTCCTCAAAAGCATTCAGATTAGCTCATTGTGCAACAGTCATTCAGGGCAAAATACAAATGCCGACATTTTAATTCACTATCCAATCACTCCTAAGTGATATGTCCAGAGAGCTCTGTTTAGTAAGCACAGCTCAAAGATCTGTTTTCTTATTTCCCAAGTGTTTGCACCCCAATAGCTTCTCCCTGCCACTCATGGTCTTCCCTGGTGATTTACTCCAACTGCTGTCTGACCCTGACTAATTCAATCTACTTTCTTACAAACACCAGCTTCACAAAAGCACTAGGGTTTGACAATTTGGAGCACTTTTTTTTTTTTTTGCAGAAGTATTACCATACCCTCTGCAGTGTGTAAAGTGGAGTGAGATGTGTGAATCTTTCTACAAAGCATTGAATTATCCCTCTGGGGCCTTCATAGTGAGGCTACTGGATGTGGAGCTTTAGTGATAAACAGATATTCATTCTACTAGTTTGCACTTTTTGTTAATAACATTAACTTGAGGAATGAAAACATGTTCATTCTAAAGGTCTTGGAAGATTAGGACAGAAGGACATCAAGAAGCTACTATTCCTTTGGAATATGCAGTTAACGAGCCATGCAAATAGTTGTCTTTAATAAAAGTTTTCCAGTGTTTCTCCAATAAAATTATGCCTAAAATAACACTATCAAACTCAAGTGTAATTTCGTGTTAATTTTCACAAGTGCATTTTAGGACTAGTAAATTTATTTTGAGTTTTTAAAATCAAATTTAATTTCATCTCCATTGTTACAACTGATAGGAAATTCAATCTCAACAGTGTTCTGAGAAACTTCCTCTCACCTTGGGATTATACAGGAGACAGAAGGGCTATTCAGTACAGCAGATGTCACAATGGGCCTCTGGTCTTCAGTCCATCACAGTCCTTGCTCAGGAATGGTTCTCTTCCTTTCATGCCAAGCTTAAGCCCAGAAATTTCAGAGTGTTCACAAGCTGAAGCATGTATCCTTCTCCCGTTGGTGACTTGCATGGAGCCAGAGAACAAATATTTTTCACTTGAGGAATTGGCTACAAAAACTAAAACCCAAACCAATTTACAATCTGAAATCAAACATTGGAATTTTAAGGTAATTTTCAAGTTGGCTGTTGCTTTTTATCTTTTTCTAATCTTGTCTCATGAGGTCTATCATCACTACTCTAGAACTTCGTTTGTTAGGTTCCATTGAGTATCCATTGAGTATCCCAGGTTAAGCCACTCCTGATTTGGTCTAGACACCATGGTCCCTTTCTTCAAGTTTAGTGTGATTCCTTAAGGAACATAACATTGAAACATAAAAATTCTTTATTGGGAAAAGGGGAGCAATGTACATCAACTGTCAAATTAGGTCCTTCTTTTCCTAAAAATTATTTTTAATACCAATTTTAATGTTTTGAAAATTCTACATACTTACACAATTAAAATAAAAGATATAACATAATTTATAGCCAGAACTGGATGTGGAGAAATTCAAGAAAAAAATTTAATAAGGAAAAGCATTTTAGGATTAGTAATAATGGGACAGACAGACTAGTATATAATAAGAGAAAAATAAGAAACAACTTTTCCTGTAATAGTAATAATATGCCAAACATATACACACCCCAAGTTGAGAAAAGAAACAGGATGTTATTATTGTAAATGAGCTTGTCTCCATTTTTAAGGATTATAAGATGAGTCAAGGAGGTATAAAGTATCATGAAAAACATATCCTCTTACGTGAAATCTTATTACCTGTCAAAGTGTAAAATGTAGTTTCTAATATAAAGAGACCTTGAAAAACATATTTCAATAGAAAACTGGAGAGTAGAGGGTATACTGAAAAGTAACCTAACAAAAGAATTTCTAGAGTAGTGATGATAGACTTCATGAGACAAGATCTGAATAAGATTGAAAAGCAACAGCCAACTTAACTTAAAATTCTAATATGAAATGTTTACTGCTGAAGGCCAGCTTCAGCAAAGATGTTAAGTTCTTCCCGCTTGGTACTGAAGGGAACGTCGACGACAGGAAAATAATCCACACACAAGTCAGGTTGTAGAAATCCTTCTACTGTTCTGATTTTACTTTTCTCAGTATGGCTTTTTATACATCCCAACAAGCACAGTAATTCACATTTTTTCTTAGGGAGGTAACATAAAGGAATTTCAGTAAAGAAGATTACAATAAAGAATTTCCAGGAATTAACTATACAATAAAAATTTCCAGTAACTAACAGTAAAGAATGTTAGGAATTAACTATAACAAAGAATTTCCAGTAATTAACTGTAAAGGGTTTCAGGAATCACCTAGGGAAGATCAGTTATCTCAACTACTGATTAATCTTATCTATAGGTAGGGGAAGGTATTCTAAAAATCTTAAAGCTAATGTTAAAAATTCTTCAACTCTAGGTATGCCTGATCATAAAGTTATATTGTCCTAGTATCTTCTTTAAACTTCAACTGGACTCATCCTACCGGCTTAGCTAGTTTCTGGCTTTAGATTCCACAGGGCCATTGAACTGGTTTTATTATTGATAATTAAATATATTAGAACCTGGTGGTCATACAATAGAAATACATCAAGAGTACAGACAGAAAGCACACAAACTTAATTCTTGGTGGTCGCATAAAGTGGCATCTCATCCGCAAAGAGGAGCTCAGACCCCCAGGCATTTGGAGGGAGCTTGGGCTCAAACTCATTTGCATAACCAAGGAAAAACCCAGATTTCTGGATAAGCAGGCAGACACCTGGCTTGATTCTTGGTTTGGAAGAACTAGGCCCACACAGCCCTGAATTAACAGGTTGGGGGTCAGCTCAATTCCAGGTTGGGGAGATCTCAGACTCACAGCCCCGAATTAACGGGTTGGGGTCGAGCTCAAATCCCCAGATGAGAAACCCCACAGTTTACAACTAAGATATCTAATGGTTCTAATCGGTACACTTCAGTAATAGTAATAATATACTTAAAATAATCTTTATTGATGAAATTCAATAAGATCACTGCAATTTATATATCTGCTAATTTAGTGATATTTACTTTCATATCAACTGAAAGGACTTTGAAATAAAATGTTCTTTTACAAATTTTCAGTTACAAGTATCTCAAATAGGTCTAGAAGAATTCATATTAAGTGTTGAAATTTGTGATGTGGTAAATACTCCTTGTCAATATTCCAAACAACACTTAAGAGAGGTTCATCCCATTTTACATGAACTTTTGCATCTCCTGGACATTTCAATAGTTCTTAAAATACAAAACAAATACTTTGAAATTCTCTGTAAAAATGAGCTGGGTTCCAAAATCAGGTAAGTATTAATGGGTTTTATACCTACGATAATGTCTGGTGTGACATTTCAAATTAGTGCACAAAATGGCATTATTCGTCTTTTGTGCAAAGCCTGTGCCAGAACTGCAGAACATCTAGGATGCCTGGTCATTACTCAATGAATGCCTGTGGTTCTAGCTAATCCTAGTAGCAACCAAAAATGCTCCAAAACACAAACAACTTGTTTTATGGGGGTAGTGGATGGAGCATATTATTCCAGTGTAGAACTGGTGGCTTACATCTAAAAATGCAAGGCTTGAGTGTAGAGGATGGTATCATCTATTGATTTAAGAAAAAAATCCTACAGCAGGAAGAAGACAAAACTACTTTATCAATTGACCATGGATTATCTCATTTCACAAGTTATAGGAATAATAAAAAACATAATGGAAACACAGACTTCATGTCAAGCTAAGTATATCCTGAAAGAATTCAGCTTTCTTCTTTCTTTCCCATTCAGCTTATCTACCCATTCCCTCATTAACACTATAGACTTTGTCATTACCTGAAACTGTGCTGCCACCAAAAGCATTGATTCAAATTTATTATTTCTGAATATTGTCTCTTACCCTTCCAGCTAAATTAAAGCCACCCAATTGTGAGTGCTAAATTAGTGTCCACTCACTGTGACATTCTGTCCATTGATTACTCTACCTTCTACCTATCAATCAGCTTCCAACTTTCTTCACTGTCCTCTTTATCAAGCTAACTTTCCACATTTTGTCACATCAATAACACTGTTACCATTATCCTAATCTTCCTTTACTCATTTGTTTTTCATTGCACATTATCTGGCAAAACTCAACAAGAGCTAAAATCAAATATCCACCTTTTCCCTCCCTGCAGTGAAGAATCTTGGGATGTCAGGAGAAAATCCTAAAATAGTGTAAGTTTACAATACTTTAAATTCATAGCCAAAACCTTAAATGAATCAATCCTTAACACAGCCAAGTATTTATATTATATTCCTCCTGTAGACTGACTCTTCCACTCTCTCCAAGGATATTTAAAGCATAAACACTCTTTCAAAATTCTGACCTCACCTCCCCTTTTATAGATTTCAACATACAAATTATTCCTCAGTTTCTGCGGATCAAATGTTATAAACCTACCTAGCTAATCTTTTCCTTCTTTCTTCTTGTTACAGTACATATTTCCATCTTTTTATTAAAGATAATCCATACAAAAATTATCCCCCAAAAATGTTTCTTCTGTCTTTGTCTGTATTTTCTCCTGTGTACTAACTACTTAACTCACTTCAATCTGTCTCAGGTTCCTACTACTCCACTCAAGTCATTTTTGTCCATGTCACCAAGGCTCAAGTGTTAAATTCTGGCTACACCACTTACTTTGGATGAGTTCAGTTTACCTCTGAGCATTATCTTTTTAAATGATAAAATTTAAATATTAGTGTCTATCTTACAGAATATATCAATATAATTCTTAGAAAAGTGCCTTGAACAGAGTCTAAACTGCATAAATTTTATCTATTGCGAGTAGAAGCAGCAGTAGCAGCAGCAGCAGTAATATTAATAAATCCAATAAGCAGTCCTTAGTCCTCCTCCTATGTGACTTCTCAGCACCTTTGACTCAGTTAACCATGCAAAATACTGGATTCCTCCTCTACTGACTTATGAAAATGGTTTTATATTGCTGTAATATTTTCTTTTTAGCCTAAATGATATGTGCTTGTGATTCCAGAATTATTCTCTTTTTTTTTTTTTTCTTTGTTCTCAGAGTACTGCGCAGCATAAAGCATGCTTTAAACCCATTTTGGAGAAATTTTTACTTCCTATTTGGGTGTTTCTGGCAACTGGAGGATGAGCAGTGCCATGATATTTTTTGTTTGAACTTATTATACTCTGCATTCAGAACTCACCTTCAGCAACCCAGACCCTTTAGACTCTAATTGTTCAGCACAAAAGATATGTGAGCTGTATATAATATATTGAAACCTCCTTATGGATAGAAGTCATGACTCATTCATCTGTATGTCCCATGGTATGGGACAGGATGCTTAACATACACCAGACTCAATAAATGTGCTTTGAATCAAACTAAAATTAGAGAGAACAGACTGAATACTCAACTCGACATTCACTGAAGTACATCGTCATGCTGAAAATTTAAATCGATCTTAGAAGCTCTTCTCTTGCTGATTAAGCATCCTATTTGCTAAAATGCTATCTTTCACTTTTTGATAGCTAACATTGAAAGTGTTACCCATCAGCCCTCTCTGTGAAGAATCTATCCCCTGAAATAATTAGTATACTCATCAGTCTTGTTTAGATGTTGCCATCCCTCATTGACAATTTCCGTTTTAGGACATTAGAAAAAGGCTTTAGACGTCATAACAAATTAAATGGATGCAGGGATAGAAATTTCAAGATAGACCAAGTACAGACATTGGGGTAAAGGAATATATTTTTGAGTCAGAAGGAGGCACTGCTGAAACTAGCATAGTGCATACATTCTAAGATCTCCATGTACTACTCATAATTTGTTGTGTCATAAAGCCTAGGATATGTTTTTGTCCTTTTTTTTTTTAAGAGGGAGTGGCCAACAAGTTCAATGTTGATAAAATATTTTTTAAAAAAAGGATTTTAACATGTTTTTAGACTTAGTAACATAACATCCATTAACAACTTTGGTGAAAGCTGTTTTGAGGCAGCTAGATTGAGTTGGGTCAAGGAGTGGAGAAATTGGAGGCAGTGAATACAAGCAATCGATCTAAAATTTAAACAGAATAGGGGAAAATAAAGGACAGTAAATGGGTGCTAATTTTCTTCCAAAGAAGGATAACTAAGTATGTATAAAATCTGATGCAAATGGCCCTTATGAGCTTCTGGCCTTATATTAAAGGGTAGGATGTTCCTAAATTATAAACAAAAATAAAGGAGGATAAAATGGATGCAGTTCAGGTACAGGCAGACTTATCCATTTGATAGTTTCCTTCTTGAATCTCCTTTCCCTTGGTAAGATAGCCCAAAAAGGTCATCTACAAAGAATGACTTGGAACAGGGCTCAGATTTGAAGTGGGTTTTGAAATGGTCTTTGAGAAGAGAGGAGGAACAGATTGGCCAAAGATACATGATAGGTCTGTCAGGAAAAACAGAGGGCCCACTTGAAGTTCATAATCATGAATTCATATTAGAAATAACTTGCTATGATGAATCATACTTCCTGAAACACTCAGCTGCACAATTAGACAAAATAGACAGTTGGATTAATGCAGTTTTTTTCACACTGATGCAGTGAAACAATAAAGACTGTAAGATGTTTCCCATGTTAAAAATATTATTTAAATTATTAACTATGGAAGTAACCTGGTTAGAAAGGAAATTGAAGGAATAGGAGTGTTGATTAATTAGGAAAATATAAAGGGTCTGCATATACTAAAGAGATAAAATAATAGTTGTAATAGCATTTTAACTCTATAGCTGGTACTAGAATTTGAGATTTTAGAAGTGGAGCAGTTATGGACAATGACAAGTTCCAGAATGTAGCTGTAGAGAAAGCTAATTGAGGAAGACTGCAGATAAAGTTCATTGTAAATAGGGGACCAGAATATTTAGATTATATCCATGCAGGCATTGATGTCATTCTGGGGAGAGGGCAGTACTTAGTGTGTAAAGGAAAACAGAAAATCAGGTGCCAAATCCTAGAAGAAATAACTAGGGTAGATGATAGCAATATAGAGAGGGAAAGAATTTTAAAGTTGAATAATGGACTTTCATGATAGCAAAAAGAGTTAATGACAGAGGAGCAATATTCTTAAAATGACCAGGGAGACCAATGGTGACACTATCACTACTTCCAGGTCTACCACTTGAGAAGTGATATGTCAAGATTAATTAATGCTCGGGCTGGGCATGGTGGTGCACGCCTGTAATGCCAGAGGCTCAGGAGACTGAAGCAGGAGAATCCTGAGTTCAAAGGCAGCCTCAGCAACTTAGCAGGATGTTAAGCAACTCAGTGAGACCTATCTCTAAATAAAATACAACATAGGGCTGGGGATATGGCTCAGTGGTCAAGTGCCCCTGAGTTCAATCCCTGGTACAAAAAAAAAAAAAAAAAAGATTTATAGATGCTCAAGTGGCATCATAATCTGTTTATGCCTTTTGTCCATGTCATTATTCCCCTAGAAAATAAGTTATTCATAATGAAACCAGAATATATTTCTTAATTCCGTTTCTTTCTAAACTCAATGATTGTATCTGAATACAAAATGGGAAGAAAAGTTTTCTGACCCATGTCTTTTTTACTTACTCATAAACTTTACCTAGGGGCATATGGTATTCCCTTTATCCTGCCTCTTCACTTGAAAACCTCCAGGGAAAGCAATATCCTTAGTAGAACCAAGTTTCAATTAGACAAGTAGATGGAGGGGTGCTCAGAAAGAATATGAAGCTAACTCATTATGAAAAAGAAAACAATTTTTGATACTATCTGCCACTTTCAGTAAATATATTGACATCCACTAAAGCACCAAGGTCTTTCAAATTTATCTCCTAAATATGTCTTACAGAGTACACTTCTGGCTACCCCTGCCACCACCACCCTCTTTCACCAGGTCAATTGCAATAACCTTCTTAATAGTTGCCCTGTTTCAATCCCACCTTCAAATCTCTTTCCATTTTACACCCAGAGTAATCCTTCTGAAACAAAATTTATACCATTCTACTGTTCTCTCCTCAAAAGGATTCAGGATAAAGGGTTTTTTCCCAATACCCCTTCTGTATACACAGGATCCAACTGTAATGGACTACTTGCACAACATGCCAAATTTTTCTCATATGTGTCCTATCTTAGAATGCCTCTTTATAGTCTGTACTATAACCAACTATTCACCTTAAAGATTAAACCTTGTGTAGTCCCTCCTTCAAGAATTTCTCCCTGACATCCCCACCCTACACCCAAAGTAGAAGTTCTCATCTTCTCTATATTGAAAGAACCATGTAATTTCCTCCACCACAGGTTATCAAACTACATGATCATTTTATCAAACTACATGATCATCACCTATTATCTGTCCTTCGAACAAAAATCATATATACAAGTTGTAGACACTCAACAGGTGATTACATGAGAAAGGGCTTGGAGAGAAGTATCTAGTAGTTTTGGAACATAGTTGACTCTAACTGCATTCTTTCTCCAGAAGAATATGAACTCCATGGCTTTTCCAGTACAGGAGTATCCAATCATTACATCACTCTCAACAGTACTCTTTATTTCTCTCTCATACCACATTTTTCCTCTGCTTTGTGAAAATTATGACCACTGAACACATTGTCTATCCTGTGTTAATGGCTATTAACAAAATGCAATTTTCACAAGAAAGAAGAGGGACTTATTAAATTGGCTTTGCTACCATAGTATAAGGCCAGCATTTACTATATAAAGAATTTTCCGAAGAACACACACATTTTTCCCAAGAAAAGTTTTGGCTAGGAAAGATATTGGTAAATACAAAATCACACTTATTCCATTTTTAAAAACATTCAAATTTGTAATAAGTTTAAATACACAGAAATTTGCAATAATATTTGAGAGTTCATTTACATCTCTCACCCATATTCCCCTAATGTTAACACATTACATAGCCATAGTACATCTACCAAAACTAAGCAATTCCCATTGCTTCATTTTGAAATTATAATGTGAATTAGCTATCTCATCATTTATTTTATTTATGGAAGGAAAGAATTTAGACACTCGAGTTGAAATAAGAAGGAATTGAAATAGATGAGTCTGGAAAGAAGTTCAGTCTTCTCTGTATTTAATGAGATCAGACCTGAAACCACAGTACACTTGTTTGCAAGAGGCACTCCAATATCACTTTCTGAAAGAAAACTCGGCAGGTAAGAACTGAGGAACCTCGCAGGAGTCTCTAGTCAGAGCGGTTAAAATGGGTTCGAAAATAACTAAGACCCAAGTGTACAAGGCTCTTGATGGATTCTTTGATATAGCTGAGTCAGTTATTAGTGAGGAGAATTTGGAAAAAAGTGAAAGTGATCATGAAAGCTTGGCCTCGGCTGAGTCAGTTAGGGCCAGTAAGGATAGTATCAGTGCGGGCTCAAAAATGACAAAGATCCGAGCTGCTAAAGCTATTCAAGATTTATTAGAGATAGTTCAAGGATACATGCTCTCAATTGAATCCAGGACTCAGGATGTTACTGAGTCAGTTAGGACCAATGAGAGTAGTAGTAGTGAGGAGGAATTAAGTAAAAGTGATTCTGAAAAAATGAACAAAAGGAAATTAAGGAAGACCAAGATAAGGGACCATCAAGTGGAGGAACCTATGTCCTCCACTCCCCCCCATGGTGGAATCTATTACAGAAAAATATGAAGGGTATCACTAGGCGTTTGCATACCCTAGAAATAGAAATAAAAAGTCTTTCTGAGCGCTTATGTGCTCTCGAGGGTAACTCACAGATACGTTGGGAACTGCCAGTATTTGAATATGAAAAATGGAGAGAGGGGCCACCAGTCAGTAGATTTCAAAACAATAAAAATTCTCAAAGAGGCAGTAATGACATATGGACCCCAAGCTCCTTTCACGTTGAGTATACTGGAGTCCCTTAACACCTTTAGCTTAACCCCCTCAGACTGGAAACGTCTATGTAAAGCAACATTAAGTGGGGGACAATACTTGGTTTGGCGATCACAATTTCAAGAACTTTGTATAGAAACAGCTAAAATAAATGCAGATGCAGGGTTTGGAGACCATAATATAGAAATGCTCACAGGAGAAGGGCCATTCGCAGACGTACAGGTTCAAAAATATTATACCCCAGGAGTATATGCTCAGATAAACGCAGCTGCTTTAAAGGCATGGAAAACTGTACAAGGACCTGGGGGATCTACAAGGTAGCTTGTCCAAAGTAATTCAAGGACCTAATGAACCATATGCTGAATTTGCTGATCGACTTTGAGAACTGCAGGTAGAGTTTTTGGAGACGTTGATCAAGTTATGCCATTAGTTGTTCAATTAGCATATGAAAACGCTAATAAATATTGCCAGGAAGCCATCAGGCCATGGAGAAATAAAAAGGATCTTTCCATATATATACAACTATGTAAAGATATAAATGATGCCTTTGTCACAGGGAATATGATTGCAGCAGCTGTAGAGAGATGCTGCCCCTCAGAATTTCACAAGGACTCAACCTAGACACTATAATCAATCAGGATATTCCAGGAAAAATTACCATAATCAATCAGGCTATTCTAGGCAAAATCCCAAAAGAGAAATAAGACCAAATTCATACCGTGCTCCAGGTTGCTGCCCCAGGTGTAAAAAGGGAAATCATTGGGCCAATAAATGTTATTCAAAATTTGACATCCATGGAAATCCTTTGTTCAGGAATTCAAAAAACGGGGCACGGGCCCAATGCCCCGGGGCCCACAAATGTACGAGGCATTGGAAGAGGAGTATCCTCAAGCATCCATTCAGATGCTTCCCCGACACAACCCCTATTACCCATCCACTCCCTCACCAGAGGAACAGGAAGAAATGCAGGATTAGACCTCTGTTCCACCGCCCGAATAGTGTTAACACCTGAAATGGGGGTTCAACTGATTCCCACAGGAGTCAGGGGACCTCTTCCCTCAGGGACTGTAGGACTTATTAATTATAATGTGAATTAGCTATCTCATCATTTATTTTATTTATGGAAGGAAAGAATTTAGACACTCGAGTTGAAATAAGAAGGAATTGAAATAGATGAGTCTGGAAAGAAGTTCAGTCTTCTCTGTATTTAATGAGATCAGACCTGAAACCACAGTACACTTGTTTGCAAGAGGCACTCCAATATCACTTTCTGAAAGAAAACTCTCTCTGATAATTATTTGCTTAAATGAATACTGGACATGGACACAAAAGGCCTAGGATCCAGGCTTGATTCTACCATCAATCCATCAATTCTGAGAGCTTGTGCAAGTCTCAGCACTTCCAGAGGCCTTGCTGAGATCACTGACTTTTTTTTTTAATTCGAAGTTGTTGTATATGAATAAGTATAATAAGTAGAATGCATTACAATTCATAATACACATATAGAGCACCTTTTTAACATATCTCTGGTTTATACAAAGTATATTCATACCATTCATAAATTCATACTTGCACTTAGGGTAATGATATCCATCTCATTCTACCATCTTTTTTTTTTCTTCTTTGTACCACCTTCTAAGACCCTTCTAAACTCCAACATTTAATAACAGAGTATGATATAGTTGAAAGCACAAAATTTAAAGCCAGTACCACATTAACATTTAAGAAGTTCTACACTTGACTACATTGAACAATATAGCCAGGAGTTTACTTGTGTATCTAATTGGAACAGAATTGCCAAGGGAAACAATCATATTTATTTCATGCCACTGAAATATGATACTTCATGGTTCACTGTTATCTTTCCTCAGTATTAACTTTGACTTTGATCTTTGTCTGTTACAGCCCCAAATCCCCAAATATCCATTCAGGATTCAGATGAAAGGATGTATGAAGCTCAATTTGGAAGGGAAGGACCAGTGAGGAAATAATCTTTAATGTCTGCACTAAAAGCAAACTGCACTTAAAAATAAATATAGTATAGGAGAGCTCATAAAAATAATCAGTGCTTTAGCCTATCTACTCTCATCCTCTAAAAAATAAAATAATCCACAAATGCTATGTGGAAGACCTCCCTTCCTGAAGAAAGAGGAGTAGGAAGCATAAGGGCTGGAGTTAGATGGTGAATGAGGACAGGAGACAGGAGCAGTACATAGTACATGTGAAGGAAAAGTGCTATGCCAAAAGCATAGTAGAATCTAGATGAAGGGAAATAATTCAATCAAATAAATTGCACATAATGACAACCTTTCAACTGAGTATTCATCTTCCATAGCCTGTTGGCAGCCCTCAACACCAATTCTTTACTTAAGAGTAATGTGTTAATTTGCAATGACTGCTATAACAAAATACCTCAAACTGGATGACGTAAAACAACAAAAATGCATTGTCTCATAGTTGTGGAGGCTAGAAATTCAGGATCAAGGTGTCATCAAGGCTGTGCTGTCTCTGAACCCTCTAAGATACACTCTGTTCCATGTTTTTCTCTTAGCTTCTGGTGTTACTAGCAATCTTTGCATTCCTCAATTTATAGATGAATGGCTCCAGTCTCACCTCTGACATTACCTTGTATTCCCCCTGTGTATTTCTTCTAACATATGTCTGTAATATTGGATTACAACCCATTTAATTCTATGAAGTTATCTTGAATGCATCATAAAGGCGTTATTTCCAAATAAGTTCACATTCACAGGAACTAGGGACTCAGATTTCCACATAATTTTGGGGGGAAACACATTCGATCAACAACAAGTAGGACCCCAATTTTTGAATATGAGAACATTTTATCAGTGTCCCTCTACAATGATACTGATCTCTACATGAAAAAAGATTTATGATGCGAATGTTTGGTAACTGAAAAAAATCATTGATTTTCATAAAACTCTTGGTAGTACAGTAATGCTTTCAAACACATTTGTATTTCTTTTCTTATTAACAATACCACTCATAAGCATTTGGAGTCCACTTTTATTCAGAGGTGCTGGACAGCAAATGGACAACCACATGATGATCTAAAAACTAGTGACATTGAGTCCTGACTCAGTTCCAAGTGATCACAGACAGGTTCCTTAATCACTTCTCTGAGGCTTAGTTTAATCTATGCATAAGAAAGGGCTGTATTAGTTGACCTTTAAATTTTCATCTCTGACATTCTCATAACTTTATATGAGAAGAAATGTTTTAGTGGAAAACATTTTAGAAGCTGTGTTCTCGCCAGATAAGTTCATGTCCAATTTCACAATCAAACTTCACCCCTGCTAAGATGATGTGTCAGCTTTCAGTACTTGGCCATGCTCTCACAGTGCAATTTAAAAGTAACTCAATCAGGTAAATAGTTCAGGGCAGTAAATGCTTCATATTTTTAAAAGGTGTCCAGCTGAAAAGTTACAAACTCAGTGTGTCTATAATTGATTTATCAATAATAAGGGCAGACCTGGCAAGATACAAACAATTAATAAATCCTCAGATTATTATTCTGTCTGCAATTACAGTTTGACAACTACTTGCTACTTGAACTGAAAACTCCTGATTACATACCAGGAGTGCCCCTTATTAAAATGGGCTTTTTTCTATTTGCACAATTTGTTATGGTTTTAAGTGTTTGGCATTCTTCACCAGAAATTTAGGTTCACACAAAGTTTTAAAATTCCATATGCTGTAATTGAGACATACTATATCCTAAAACAATTACCTTCATTTTGTAAAAATGTATGGGAAGCTACTGAGAGGATCAAACTATGCAGATACTATTTTTCAAAGACACTATTGGTACGGGTCAAAAAAATATATCCCAATACCAGAGTTCTGGGATCATCTTTGAATATCTCTCCTCCTGTATCCCATTCGACAATCTAGTCAGTACCAACACATTTTGTTTCTTAATTTTTCTCTAATTTACCTACATGTCCACTGACACCATGACATTCAAACTGGGACTTCTATTTGGTGTCCTCAGTATTCCTTGTAACCTCCACCCACACCATCACCTACAATCCAATATTAACACATCAACCAGAATCATCTTCTGAAAAAAAAATCTAATGAGGTATCCCCACACTTAAGTGGTTTACAATTGTTCTTAAAGTCTAAGTTCCTTGGTAATAGATCCACCATTTTGCATGATCTGACTAAGTCTGCTGCTCAATGAGTTTCTCACCTAAAAGGTGGTACACTCAAACTCCAACAATTTGTGAACATTTCTATGTATATTCCCTTATCATTTTTGGCTTCTGTGACTTCTACAGCATATAAGTTATCTTAATTATGACTTTATGACTTGATAATTTTAAATGAATTTTAAGTTTAGTTTATAAATACTATCCTAAACAAAAACTCAAACTTGTCTCTTTATATTTCTTTTTAAATCAATGGAAGAGAACAATTGGCCATGTGCGATGTGTTCTGTTCAAGGTGGAAGATGTACTGTGAAGGAAGTGATGCTAAGGTTCAGCCAGGTTAATGACCTGAGAACCATAACATATTACATTGAGGGTAATAAAACAAATTCCAAAGTATAGAAGTCATTCAAAATATGGTTTCAAATGACAGAGGAATTAAATAACATAGCAATACCAGAAAGATAACAGGGAAGTTCTCATATATTTGGAATCTAAACTGTTTTTCTAATTAATACATGGGTCAAAGAAGAAGTCTCAAGATAAACTGAAAAATATTTTGGACTAAATAAAATGAAAATACAACTTTTCAAAAGTTATGGGATGATTTTAGTTCTGGTCTCCGCAGCAGAACTGAGCAAAGAACACCTAGGAAAGCTTCCCAATATGCTAAATATCAAAATCTGCAGCATCAGTTCCCATCAGGACTTATCCCAGAAAATTGCTAACTACCTGAGCCTGGATCTAGGTAAGTTGGTGAATAAAAAATTCAGCAACCAGGAGACCTGTGTGGAAATAGGTGAAAATGTACTTGAAGAAGTTGTCTTTTATTGTTCATTCAGAGTGGTTGTGGTGAAATTAACAACAATCTCATGGAGTTTTAGATCATGATTAATCCCTGAAAGACTGCTTTAGCCAGCCAGGTTACCACAGTCATCCTATGTTTCCCTTATTCCTGGCAGGATAAGAAGGACAAGAGCTGGGTTCTGTTCTCAGCAAAGTTCATCACAAATATGCAATCTGTAGCTGGTGTAGATCATATTATCATCATGGATCTACAGGCTTCTCAAATTCAGGACTTTCTTGATATCAATAAAGGTCACATAACAATCTGTATTAAGAGCCAGCTTTCATGAAGTAGATTAGGGAGAATATCTTTGAGTGGAGGAACTGCATTATTATGTCACCTGATGTGATGCTGGTGGAGCCAAGAGAGTGACCTCCACTGCAGAGTGGTTGAATGTGGACTTTGCCTTGATTCAAAAGGGATGGAAGAAGGCCAATGAAGTACACTTCATGGTGCTAGTGGAAGATGTAAAAGATCAGTGGCTATCTTATGAATGACATGGCTGGTACCTGTGGCACAATTTGCTATGCAGCTGACAACTTTCTTTCAGCTGTAGGCACAAGAGTTATGCTATCTTGAATCATGGAATCTTTTCTGGCCAGCCATTTCTCATGTCAATAATGTGTGTTTTGAAGAATAGTGGTCACCAATATCATACCTCAAGAGGAAAAGATGAAGTTTTGCTACAAAATACAAGTGATTAATATCTCCATTATCCTTACAGAAGCCATCAAGAGAACTCATAATGGGGAATCTATTTCCTACCTGGTCATCCATGTCCCTTTATAATAGAAAAACCTCTGAGATTTTTTAAAAATAAAATCAACACTGCCCCTTTTAGAAAAAAAAAATATGGGATACAGTGAGGGTAGTTCTTAGAGGGAATTATAAAGTACTGAATGCATATATTAGAAAAGAAGAAAGGTCTAAAATCAGTAATCTATTCTTCCACCATAAGGAGCTAAAGAAACAAAAGTAAATTTAGCCTCGGGAGAACCAAAGAAAATAAATGATCAAAATCAGAGTAAAAATCAATAAAATTCAAAACATGAAATCAATAGAAAAACCTAATAAAATGCAAAGCTAGTTCTTTAAAAATATCTATAAAATTGATAAAACTTTAATAAGGTTAACCAATAAAGAAAAGAGAAGAGGGCTGGGGTTGTGGCTCAGCGGTAGAGCGCTCGCCTTGCACGTGCGCGGCCTGGGTTCGATTCTCAGCACCACGTAAAAAAATAAAGGCATTGTGTACAACTAAAAAACAAATAAATAAAATATTAAAAAAAGAAAAGAGAAGAAATTACTAAATATATACAAAGAAGGACTCATCATCACTACTGATCTTGTGGATATTTAAAGTATAATGAAAGAATACTACAAATAATGATAAATGTCCACCAATTTAATAATAGAGATGAAATAAAACATTTCTTTGAAATATACAAACTATTAAGACTCATAAAAGAAGAAACAGATAATTTCACTAAATCAATGTCTATTAAAAGAATTGAGTCAATAATTAATAGCTTTCTAAAAATGAAAGAACCAGGCCCAGATGTTCTCACTGGTGAAGTCTAATAAAAATTTAGCCTAAAAACAAAAATAAAAATGATTCTTCACAATCTCTTCCAGAAAATATAATCAGATATAAAAATTACTAACTCAAATATTTACCCAATACCAAATCCACATAATGGCATTGCAATAAAGGAAAACCAAGGACCAATATTTCTCATGAACATAGGTATAAAAATTCTCAATAAACTATGTTTAAATTGAATTCAATGATATATAAAAATTATATGCCATGAGAAATTGGGATTTCTTAAATATATGCAAAATTGATTTAACACATTTTATTATCTGTAATGTAAAGAAAAAAACAGTATGATCAATGGCAACATAAATGGCATTTGGCAAGAATCTAACAAATTCAATATAAAAGTTCTCAGCATATTAGAAATAGAAGGTATTTATGTTAACCTGATAAATCTCATGAAAAGGTATACATGTAGCAAATGATCATATAAAAGGATGTTCAATGCCATTTTCCATTAGGATATTGCAGAGTAAAGCAACAATGAGTTACCATTGTGCATATATATATATATATATACACATATATATGTATGTATGTATACATATATATACACACACATATACATACATATATATACATATATACATATATATATGTATATATACATATATATATATATATATATATATACATATAGTTTTTTAACCAAATGTCTATGATAATCCAGAGTCACAGGAAGTCTCACTCAGTGCTGGTGGGAATACAAAATGATATAGAAACTTTGGAAGACAATTTAGCAGTTTCTTCCAAAATAAGCATAGTTTTAACCATAAAGCTCAGGAACCACACTTGTAGGTATTTATCCAATTGGCATGAAAACTGAAGTCCCTGCAAAAAAATGTACACAAATGCTCATAGCAGCTTTATTTATAATAGCCAAAATATGGAAGCAACAAATGCCCTTCAATAGGTGAATAAACACCCACATAATGGAAAATTATTATTTAGCAATAAAAATGAGCTATCAGGCCACATAAAGATAGGGATAGATCTCAGATTTATATTGCTAAGCCCAAGAAGCCATCTGGAAAAGCAACATGCTGTATGATTCCAGTAATGTGACATTCTGTAAAAGAAAAGTCTATAGGATGAATTTTCAGGTGTCAGAGCTAAGAAAGGGAGAGTTAAGCAGGTAGAACCCAGGAGATTTTTCAAGATGTAAAACAATTAAAGCAGTTTCCAGATTCCTGACTCATGGATGCATTGATATAGTAAATGTGTGTTGTTTCAAGGTGCTGTGTTTGTGGTACTTTCTTACGCAGAGGTAGATTACTAATAGGCAAGTTGAGAGAGGTGACCACAAGGGGAGAAAGGGAGAAAAATAGGAGGAGGTCAGAAGAATAATATGAAATATCTTATGTTTTCTCAGAGTCACTTTGGACTCTGTGCTGAGAATATACTGCAGGATGCCAAAGCAATGAACAAGGACACTAGACAGGAGGCAGCTGCTAATCTAGTTGAGGGCTGATGTTGTTCTGGACCTTGGTGGTGGCTATGAGGTGATAAAAGTGGCCAGATTCTGGATCTATTTTGAAGGCAGAGCCAAAATAATTTCCTGATATTGTGTAAATTAGGTGGGATAGAAAGGGGAGGAGTCAAGAAAGACTCCAAGGTTTTTAAAACAAATAACAGGAATGGGATTGACATTTACTGAGATACAGAATCAAATAAACCCTGCACTGGAGTGCACTCATCTCACTTTTCCTCCTATGAGTTCTGACCTAATTCAAGGAGATAAATTTTAAAGTGAAGTTGCCTGGGGCAAAACTAATTATAGTGATAAAATTTTTAATGACGTTTATCAAGCACCTTTTAACATACCAGACACTATTCTAAGTGTTTATGTACCTTTTTTAATTTCCCTAACAATACCATGCAGGGATACTATTACTCCCATATTTTAAAATGATATTATTAAGGATAAGAGGTTAAACGTTTCTCAAGGTCCATAGCCAATAAGTTGTGGAGCATAATGGGTAAGATTATATGTTCTAAAATAAGATCAACTGGGTTCAACTCTGAGTTTTATTATTCACTATGCCTGTGATCTTAGGCAAGCTAGCTAACATGCCTGACACTCAATTTCCTAAAAATAGTTCATGAACTGGGTACTTTTGCATGTGTTGGTTCACCTACCCCAAAAACTGGTCCAATGAGGCATGTTCAATGACCAAATGCAGACCCTGAGGATAAGTGAAGCAGCCTACCAAATTGTCACCAATCACTGGGTGTTTGTGCCATGGTTCTCAGGGAAAATTTAAGAATGGTTGGTGCTAATTCACTTCCCATACTTTGCTGATGGCAAGACGTTCGCATTTCTATGGAAAACATCTACCTATTTAATAGCAATGCTGATTGAAAAGTTGTACTGTATAGAAATAGTATAGGCATTTTGCTAACCAAAGATATTGTTATCTCTAAGGTCTCTAAAACTGGTTGTTATATAAGTTTCTGGAATAATAATAACTACCAAATATTAAATGTTTCCTGTATACAGGACACTGTGACAAGCGTTTTATTTTTAAGTACTAACACAATCCTCATAGCCTTTGGGGATAAATGTTCATACTTTCCTGTTTTATAGATAAGGAAACTGAGACATGGAAAATTACCTAGGATCATTACATGACAAGTATGTGACCCTTCTGGGCTGACTCCACAGAATCAATTACTCTTAACCACTATAAATTTTTAGGCAGACTGCCTCCTATGATCAAATGATATGGCAAATTAATAATACCTTCCTATCAGATTGGATCCTGCATATTGGTGAAAATGATCCCCAAATTGTTTTCTTCTTACAAAAACCAATTATTTTAAATGTAGTCCAAATTAACATATTTTAACCATAATTAACAAATTTTAACCATTTAACATATTTGCCCTGTTATACCTCTACAGGGTGGTGCACTGTGCCACTATCTCTAGAATGTTTCCTGACAGGCAGGACTCCTTTTCAAGCAATCTTGTCCATGTGCAGCCCCATAAGGTTTGTGTGCTTTTAACGATCTTGTTTCTGTTCTTAATCAGTCCAGAAATACAACTCACCATATTTTCCCATCAAGACTGATCCATAGGCTTTTATTAATTTACATTGTTTTGTAAAATTAATTAATTTATTCTAATTAGGTATACATGACAGCACAATGCATTTTGATTCATTGTACACAATTGCAGCATAAATTTTCATTTCTCTGGTTGTATATGATGTAGCATCACACCATGTGTGCAGTCATACATGTACCGAGGGTAATGATGTCCATCTCATCCCACCATCTTTCCTTCCCCCATGCACCCTATGACCCCTCCCTCCCCTTTCCCAGTCAAAATTCCTCCAGTTTTCCCATCCTCCCCGCCCTCTTTATGGATCAGCATCCACTTATCAGAAAGAATATTCTGCCTTTGATTTTGGGGGATTGTCTTACTTCACTTAGCCTGATATCATCCAACTCCATCCATTTACCTGAAATTGCCATGATTTTATTCTTGTTTAATGCTGAGTAATATTCCATTGTGTATATATACCACAGTTTCTTTATCCATTCATCTATTGAAGGGCATCCTGTGCCTAATAGAGGAAAAAGTAGGCCCAAATCTTCATCACATCAGATTAGGCCCCGACTTCCTTAACAAGACTCCTAAAGCACAAAATATAAAATCAATAATTAATATATGGTATGGACTCAAACTAAAAAGCTTCTTCTCAGCAAAAGAAACAATCAATGAGGTGAAGAGAGAGCCTACATTTTGGGAGCAAATATTTGCCACAGTGAGATAAAGCACTAATCTCCAGGATATGCAAAGAACTCAAACAAACTTAACACCAAACAAACAAACAAATGAACAAACAAACAAAAACAATAAATAAATAGGCTAAGGAGCTGAACAGACACCTCTCACAAGAAGATATACATTCAATCAACAAATACATGAAAAAATGTTCAACATCTCTAGTAATTAGAGAAATGCAAATCAATACTACTCTAATATTTCATTGCAAGCCAGTCAGAATGGCAGTTATCAATAATACAAACAACAATAACTGTTAGCAAGGATGTGGAGAAAAGGCATACTCATACATTGCTGGTGGGACTGAAAATTGATGCAACCAATCTGGAAAGCAGTTAGAAAACTTGGAATGTAACCACCATTTTACCCAGCTATCCCACTCCCTGGTTTATACCCACAGGACTTAAAATCAGCATACTGTAGTGACACAGCCACATCAATGTTCATAGCAGCACAATTCACAATAGTTAAACTGTGGAAGCAACCTACATTGCTTTTTTAACATCTTCATTTGTGGTATAATTTACATGCCATACAATTTACTTATCTTAAGTGTAGAATTCTTTTTAGTACATTTTCAGAGTTGTGCAACCATTACTACATCTTCACCAATTCTAGAACATTCCCATCCCACCAAAAGAAACTTATGCCTAGTTATAGTAACTTGTTATTCCCACACTGAGTCCTAGGCAAACATTAATCTGCTTTCTAACTCTATAAATTTTCCTACATACCCTATATTACTTTTTATTAACAAAACCAATAGATTTTGACCCAAATGGATCAATTTTAGTTATACAACTATTTCAGTCATGTCTAAGTGATATATGAGTAAGTTCAAAATTTTGTTTTAAGGCTTGTGTGTATGTGTGTGTGTGTGTGTGTGCATGTGCATGCACATATATCCAATATATATTACAAATACCTTGAAGATTTTAACAGTTTTGTATCCATTCACTCATTTGTGTCTAACAACATTGTAAAGAAGGAAGAAATCTAGTGATTAGGACATGGTTCCTGAAGTCAAATGGAGCTGAGATTTATTTAAGTTCCATAGGAACATAGGCTGCCCATCATATTTACCATTATGCCTCTGACATTTAGCAAAGTGTCTGTCATGTGATAGATATCAGTAAATGTTAAGACGTTCAAAAGAAAGAAGGAAACAAAGTAAGAAAATGAAAAATTAACTCTGACTCACCCAACAAGCTAATAGATGAACTTGGGAAGGTCACTTCCATTATCTGTGCTTCAATTACATCATGTAAAAACAGAAATAGTGAAGAATGACTGAGATGAGGAATTTTAAGTGCTTGGCACACAGACAGGGAATTCAGGAAGGTTTAGTTACTTGTCTAGTGTCATATTTCATGTTAGAGTCGGAGGGCTCAAACTCAGACTTGTTTGCCTGTAAAAGCAGTTAAACAGCTTCAATGAGCACAGATAATTGTGATTGTGTGCCTTATTATTACAGAGAGGTGCAGTGATAGTAGAATTAAAAGCACCTAAAATGTCATTTTTCTTCTTAGTAATGGTAATAAGAAAATTCCCTTAGTACAAGCCTATGTCATTTTAGAGTCCATTCTTTACAGAAAATGCTTTGCCCTGCCTATT
The DNA here is from genome assembly GCA_025594165.1 of Tamias sibiricus. NCBI lineage: Eukaryota > Metazoa > Chordata > Mammalia > Rodentia > Sciuridae > Tamias > Tamias sibiricus. The sequence goes on from CM046667.1 coordinate 135,608,926, forward strand.
ACTTATCTACAGCCCATAAAATGGTGTTTGATCACTTTAAATTCTCTTCTCTGCTTGGCTTTGACTACAAAAAGTGGTCAGGTTAATTGGAACAATTAAGGTGCTCCTGGGGGATAATTACCCCTTTTACTTTCTGTGTGTGAAGAGGAAGGAGGATGGCTGGTCCTGAAAATGGGATCCCTGTGGCACACTGAGAAGGAGAATTAAAAACACAGTGAGATGGAGCCCAGAATGCATTTTTTCTTGTATTTAACATAATCAGCCAATAAAAGCACATGCTCTTTTATCTCTCTCTCTCTCTCTCTCTCTCTCTCTCTCTCTCTCTCTCTCTCTCACACACACACACACACACACACACACACCAATTCACACACCATAGAGCATGAAAAATGAAATATTTGGCACCCAAGATAAGGAAAAACAGATGTCTGAATGTAGAAAGTAGGTGTGGGCAGGAAGATTTGAAAGACTTGTGCACATCCCCACCAAACTTGGTCTCCTTTCCCACCTGACACACACATGACCATTGCCAAGCCTTTCCATTGAGTTTTGAGAAACAAGAGCCACTGATGAGTTTCCTTGTTCTTTTCTGGATTCTACTTGCTGAAACTACAGAAATCTTTTTTTAGGATTCTTCCCAGTGTATCCCACCCCCTCCAAATGCACCTCTCAACCCTGCAAAGTACTGCCTTGTCTCAAACACAACAACCTCTCCTTGGAACTGAGAGCTAAGGTATATTCCCCAGAAGAATTTCAAGTCTACTGGAAAAAGTGGTAGAGCAAGACCTATTCTACTTTCTGTTATGATAAACTGCACTGTCTAGTAAATTGGATTAGGGGTCTGAAATTGGAAAACACTCTCTTCACCCTCCAACTTGTATAACAAACATATTATGAAATTGCCTTGTATTCAAGTTGAGTGACTGGAGCATGATGTGATTTGAAGTGAATTTAAGTGTCAAAATGAATGGGCTCATTTATACAATGGATACATTTCTCACAACCAGTCAATAACTAATGTTGCAAGTTAGGTGCAAGAATCATCTTGGGATTGGCATCCTTTATAATGACATCCTGCTGGGTTATCAAGAGGGAGAAAACAGGAAACTTCACCAACAGAATCATAAATAGCTTACCAGCTTCTACTATAGTAAGTTACAATTGCCTGCCCACTGACTTCTCCAGTTACGCTAAAATGTTTGAATGTGGACTGTCAAATCGTAGGAGGAGTTTTGAAATAATTTCACCTTTAGGGACACAAAATATGTAATTTAGAAAATAGGGAGTGGGAAAGGTGACAGAGGAGAACTACAGCAAGCATTATAACTACACTGCAACCTTGAGAAAGCTATTTCATTCAGGGCATTTCAGTTTTCTCCTCTATGAATGTAATAAATCTTCCCTTATAGGGTTTATTATGAAGATTAAATGAGATCCCAGATATAAAGTGCCTAGTAGAGGGCCTATCATAGAGGAGATGTATACTAAATGCCAGCTTTTGTGCCTTTCTCTAGAAGGCAAGCCATCAGTAAAATGAGTTGCAATGTTCTTCCTGCATGTGAACCTTCTTAGAGAGGTCTGCAAAACTCAAGTTTCATCCAAAACTCAAGTTTCAGAAGTTTAAAAGCTACCACACTTGACCAAGAATCTCAAAAGATGAAATACCCCCACTAATTCATATATATATATGTATATATATATAGTATATATATATATATATATGTATATATATATGCCACATTATTTTTAGACTTGAATTAAATAGTTCTCCTGGAACCAGATGTCAATTCATGTGTAACAGAGCAATTTGTTAGTTTGATTGCTAAAGATGATTGCTTTAGATGATTGCTATCATGAGCCCAGCTCTGCACTGAGTGCAAATCATAGCAACAATAGCAATAATGATAAAAATAATAACTAATCTTACCTAAATTTTGATTAGCATGAGATAAAATATTGGATAAAATATTCTATAACCACTATTTTATTTGATCACCAAGCAATCCAATGAGGTAGCTTTCATTATTATTACCATTGTTATTACACATGAGAAATTGAAGAACAAAAAAGTTAAGTATCCTGATTACGTTAGTTAGGAGCTGGGGTATCAACCATCCAATCTGACTCAGACTCTGCCCATAATATAAGGTAAATAATTCTGAGAAACATCCCTATCCTGAAGAAACTCATAATCACCTCAATTGGATTTTTTAAATGTCAATTCTGGGGGATTTGGATTTGACATCACCAACTAGTGGTACAAGCTTAAGCAATTTCATGTATTTTCTAATTCAGTTGGTTCACACACTTAAAAACTATGATCAGAATGTAAAATTTTGCAGCCACTCTGCAGAATAGTCTGGTAGTTTCTCAAGGTAAACATGGTATTATCATGTAATCCAGCAATTCTCCTTTGGGTTAAACACCCAAAATAAACAAAACATATGCCCTCACAAAAATGTATCTATAACAACATAATTTATGATACCATGGAAACAACTAAACATGCCCATCAACATCAATAAGATGAAACATTGTTCATCGATAAAAAGGAATGGAATAATGATACATGTCATAACACAGATGAACCTTGAAGACACTTTATGCCAAGTGAAAAGTGCCAAGCAAAAAATACCACATATTCTATTATTTCATTTATATTAAACTCTAGAATAAACTAATATAGTTACAGAAGGTACATCAGTGTTTTTTAGGATACAGCAATGGCAAAGGTGGATGGAGGGAGACATTATAAAGTGGGTATGAAGAAACTTATGTAGGGGCGGGGTATGTCCACTATCTCAATTGTGCATGAGTGTACAGATATGTTAAAACTTACCCAGTGGTACAGCTTAAAATTTATAATTCATTTCATATCTGTTACATCTCAATAACACTACTTTAAAAAATGAAGATAGTGGAGGGAGTGGGAAAATAGTTCAGCAGATTAGAAAAAAAGGGAATGAAGGGAAGGGAGTGGGGATAGGAAAAGGAAAGACAGTAGAATTAATATCACGTAACTGTCCTATGTTCATATATGGATACTCCACAATGAATTTCCACATCATGTTCAACCACAAGACTGGATCCTAATTAGAATAAGATATATTCTATGCTTGTATAAATATATCAAAATATACTCTGTCATGCATAACTAAAAAGAACAAATATTATAAAAAATAAGAATAGTACTATCTACATTCTAAAGTTGTTATGAGGCTTAATTGAGATCATTTATGTGAAAGTGACAAGCACAGTACCTGACAGAGTCATTGCTTAAAGTGTAATTAAAATAAATGAACACACAAATCTCATATTGCAAAATAAATTGTCAGCAGTGACTCCATTTTGATACCCAGACTCCACCTGGTACTGTGGTAGTCACTCTGTGACATTGCTGACATGTCACAAAAAAGTTATTTGCTATAAAGGAACAACCAGAGTAGTGTAAAAATCAACAACTAAACTCTTTTTTTAAAAAAATGACATAGTCTAAGCTTGTCTGTAATGAACTAATGAGCTATAGAAGGAACTTTACTTCCAGTCACAATTCTTTTTTTTAATATTTTTTAGTTGTAGTTGGACACAATACCTTTATTTTATTTATTTCTTTTTATGTGGTGCTGACGATTGAACCCAGGGCATCAAACGTGCTAGCCGAATGCTCTACTGCTGAGCCACAACCCCAGCCCCAGTCACAATTCTGGATAATCAACCTATGTAATCCACTTCAATTTCCTCTTTTCTACCCTTAAAATGACCCTCTAAACGCTTCCTTAAAGGTTCACTTTCAGTTTCTACTGAAATCTGTTCCCTTAATTGCAAATCTAAGAATCCTCAAATAAACACCCTTTTGCTTCATGGACAGTCCAAGATCTTTGGATGACAATACAAACAACAAAAAAAGTAAACAGAAGTTTTAACTTCATTTTCAAGAATGGAGAGTCACAGTTTCTTCTTGAGCAGAGGCTCAACATGGTAAAAATCTCATTTAAGCCATTTTAGGAACCCTATTTTAGTTACCCTACTTCCATATGTACCTGACAAATGTTTGAGTGCCTCAATGTGCAACACCCCCCTCACACACAGAGTTGAAAAGTTCTTGCTACATTATATATTAGAATTGATCCACTATTCTCATTCTGTTTATATAAGACATAACAGGGTTGTCTGGAATCATTGGAATCAACAATTTTTCCTACTTTCAGTAAAACTAGCAGCTTACTTTGTGCCAAACATTCAACTATGCCTTTGATATACATCATACCATCTTTCCTGTGAATATGGTATTATCATCCCCATCTTACAGGTAAGAAAGTGAAGTATCACTAAGATTATATAGAATGTTTATAATTACACATCTGGTACATGGCAGGACTAGGAATCATATTTAACACTGTCTAAACTAAACTCCCTTGGTATTTGAGTTTTTCTAGGTCTTTTCTAACAAAATTGCTTCTTCTAGTACATGGGCACATTGTTAATCCCACCTCAGCATTAACATGCAAATACAAATTACTGAGATGAATTCAAATCTGCTCTCATGATTAGTGTCACTTCAGTGTCAGTGAAACCAAGGCTATAGTGAAGACAGTGAGAAGAACCAAATTCAGCAAGGCATAAAAATAACCATTAAATGTATAATTCAAAGTGAAATTTGAGATGTTTTAAGTCCACGTTTATGTCCATGTGATAGGAATTAAAAATGTTGAAGCATTCGGAAATCTTAGAGATATATACAAAATTCTGAATGCAGTCATTTTATTTTGAAGTCTCATTTTTGTCAGTGTTCTTGCTCTTAAACTAAAAAATTAATTTTAGAAGATGCTAAAGAAGAGGTGACTAAGTGTATCAAAGTAATTTATCAAGTACTATAAATTGAACAGTTTAATCCTGAAGAAGAAATTTTAATAATAGTGCCTTAATAAATCTTTAAGTATATGAGGGAATGTTACTTAATAATCATGATAGCTTTAGAAGAGATTTTCATAGTCTTTTCCTTGAGGTCATAATACATGTACAACCTCTAGGGAAATCTAAAAGAATAAGGGATAGAAGGCTATTTTTTACAATGATTGCTAATCTAACAATAGCCTCAGTTCTGGGATGTTAGGGCTTATGCTCCGAGCCCAGAAAAACTGAAGGTAGATTCCAGCCCCACCACTTCCTATCCCACCAGCTAGTATGAGTACAAGAGCTTAGCCTTTCTGGGCTTTGTTTTCTTGTACTATAAAATGTTGCTGATGGTGTTATCTACCTTCAGAGTCATTTGGTAGATTAGATGAGATCACATATGATAGTAACCAGAAATGACGTTGGGCACATAGAAGTGCATTCAACAAATGAGAATGGTTATAAAATTATAATTTGTGCCCTGGGAGTTTAACTATCCTCCATTTCATTTCCTGGCCCAAATCAGAAATGGTAACCTCGGGCAGGTTAATTAGGGGTGTATTCAATGAATAGAGGAAGGAACTTAGAACTCGGCTGAGGGATCACAACTCCAGTTGTGCATAATTAGTGCTAATTGCACACTACACTGAGGGGCCTCCAGAACATCATCTTGGCACATGAAGTAAAGTACTGACTCTACTTTCAAAAACTGATTAAATATATTCATCTCACTCCAGTCAGAATGTCAATTATCAATAATACAAATAATAATAAATGTTGGTGAGGATGTGTAGAAAAGGGTACACTCGTGCATTGTTGGTGGGACATAAAGATTCTCTCTGAAACTGAGAATGCTGGAGAGTATAATTCTCCGGAAATGCCTGGTCTATCACATCCAGAAGGAGTTTCCACGTTTTCCCCAACTTCAACCCTACTTGAACTTTGGCTCCATGTTTTGTGAGACTGAATACTGAATGTATATTTTCTGTGAGGAAGAAATTTCAGAAGTCCATAGGAGTAAAAGAGAGGATAAAAGAGTACAAAAGAGAGCTGAAGCTGTAGCTCAGTGGCAGAGCACTTGGTTAGCATGTGTGAGGCACTGGGTTCAATCCTCAGCACCACATATAGACAAATAAATAAAATAAAGGTCCATCAACAGATAAAATAATATTTTTTTAACAAAAAGTGTACAAAAGAGGTCCTAGAATGACACAATGGAGAATGTGGAACATATTATGTAAACATATCCTAAATTAGGGATTCAATGTTCAAGCTCATAATCAAGAAAAACAGCCAAGGGTACACCAAGACCTTCATTGATGTAAAGGAGGATGGGATGTGAATAACTGAGCATAGAAGGAGCTGGCCTAGGGGTGAATGCCTGAATAATGCAGGAGAAATAGACACAGCAAAAGGGTTTGAAAGGGAGATTATGGTTCAGAAGAATGTAGGATGATAGATAAACATAAACCAGGAACTAAACAGGACACCAGCAAATGAGAAAGGCAGTTTTATATAATCCTAAAAAAAAATCCTAATGTTGATACTATACAATACATGTCAGGTTTACTGATGTCCAGCCTCACTATATGGATGGGGGAAACTTCTGAAAGGCAACTCAGTTGTGGTTTGCCCTCCTATGAGAGAAAGAGGCCTGTGCTGTGGAGTTCTAATCAACTTCTCTTCTGTGCCACAGATCCCTGGAGAGCTTCTGATGCAAGCCAGGAAGCCTTTCTGACACAAAGGCCTGAGGGCTTGTCCTGAAACTACTGTCTGAGCACCACAGAAGATCAACATACAATTAAAAGACCATGATCCCATTGCAAAGTCAACTTGGACCCTTTGGGGAGATATGTGCCAAGAGGGAGCCTGAAGGAGGAAGCATGTGGAAGACTGCATTATTTATGCATTGCCTATCCCATAGGGAGGGTTAAACATCCCTGCCCAGCCAGGCTTAGCCATGCAACTTACTTCAGCAAGTAGAAAATAAGTAGAAGCAATCCACACCACATCAGAACAGGAGTTTCTCAAGCCATCATTTGATTAGCTGTTAACTTTCTTTTTCTCAAGCCATGAAGTTAATAATATTCTGCCTGAGGCTGCTCCATCAGTATTGTAAGGAAGACATGCAGCCAACCAACGCTGAACATAAGGTGTGAATGAGAAATTAATCTTTGCTATTACAAGTTGTAGGAGCCCTAATTAATGAGATAGCTAAGATTGTGGTTAGCTGTGAGCCATAAAGATGTTCAGCATTACCACCTTCCATGGTCTCGCGAGGCTTGGCCCGTGACATTTGCAGATCGGGTCGGCGCCATTTTGTGGTGGTTGCAGGAGTGTGGATTGCCTGTTGGGGTGTTTGTTGGAGCCGGAGAGAGAAGCTAGCAGAATTAAGAGCCTGTTTGTTTCCAGTCTGCCTCTGAACTTATTCCCGCAGCTTTGTTGCTGCAGGCGGCCATAGCTACAGTCAGCGACAGGTGGTGGCCTCCACGGGGAACTTCGGAGTGGGCAGGTAAGAACTGAAAATGGGAGCAAAAGTAACAAAAGGTCGGATAATAAAAGCCATGGATGAGTTTTTCAATATTGCGGACTCAGTGGATAGTGAGGGAAGTGATCAAGAAAGCATAGTCTCTGAGTCAGTTAATACCAGTGAGAAGAGTAATGGTGTAAATTCAAAAGTAAGAGCTGCAAAAGTCATCAGAAATTTATTGAAATTAGCTGAAGAGTATGTACTCTCCTTAGAAGCTGAAACTCAGGATACGAGCAAAAGTGATAGTAGTGAAGAGGAATCAAAAAGTGATTCTGGGAGCACAGTCTCCAGTAAAAAGAACAACAAGAAAATAGAAAGGAGAAAGGACCATCAAGTAGAGGAACCACTTGTGTCCTCTACTCCCCCATGGGGGGAATCCATTACAGAAAATATGAAGGGTATTACTAGGCATTTGCATACCCTAGAAACAGAAATAAAAAGTCTTTCTGAGCGCTTATGCGCTCTCGAGGGTAACTCACAGATACATTGGGAACTGCCAATATTTGAAAATGAAAATGGACAGAGGAGCCATGAGTCAGTAGATTTCAAAACAATAAAAAATCTCAAAGAGGCAGTAATGATGGATGGGCACCAAGCTCCTTTCAGGTTGAGTATGCTGGAGTCCCTTAACATCTTTTTTTTTTTTTTTTTTTTTTTTTTTTTGTGGTTACCGGGGATTGAACTCAGGGGCACTCGACCACTGGGTCACATCCCCAGCCCTTTTTTGTATTTTATTTAGAGACAGGGTCTCACTGAGTTGCTAAGTGCCTCGCCATTGCTGAGGCTGGCTTTGAACTCGCGATCCTCCTGCCTCAGCCTCCCAAAGTGCTGGGATTACAGGCGTGCGCCACCGCGCCCGGCCCCTTAACATCTTTAATGTAACCCCCTCAGACTGGAAAAGTCTATGTAAAGCAGCATTAAGTGGGGGGGGGGGGGCAATACTTGGTTTGGCGATCACAATTTCAAGACCTTTGTATAGAAACAGCTAAAAGAAACGCAGCTGCAGGGTTTGGAGACCATAATATAGAAATGTTCATGGGAGAGGGGCAGTTCGCAGACTTAGAGGCTCAAAAATATTATGACCCAGGTGTATGTGCTCAGATATATACAGCTGCCTTAAAGGCATGGAAAACTTTACAAGGACCTGGGTAGGTCAAGGACAAGGTAGCTTGTCAAAAGTGATTCAAGGACGTAATGAGCCATATGCTGACTTTGCTGATCGACTTTTGAGAACTGCAGGTAGATTGTTTGGAGACATCGATCAAGCTATGCCATTAGTTGTTCAATTAGCATACGAAAATGCTAATAAATACTGCCAGGAAGCCATCAGGCCATGGAGAAATAAAAAGGATCGTTCCATATATATACAACTATGTAAAGATATAAATGACGCCTTTGTCACAGGAAATGTGATTGCAGAAGCAATGAGAGGTGCTTCCCCTCAAAATTTCACAAGGGCTCAACCTAGACATTATAATCAATCAGGATATTCCAGGCAAAATTATCATAATCAATCAGGCTATTCTAGGCAAAATCCCAAAAGAGAAATAAGACCAAGCTCATACCGTGCCCCAGGCTGCTGCCCCAGTTGTAAAAAGGGAAATCATTGGGCCAACAAATGCCATTCAAAATTTGACATCTATGGAAATCATTTGTTCGGGAATTCAAAAAATGGGGCACGGGGCCCAATGCCCTGGGGCCCACAATGTGCGGGGCATTGGAGGAGGAGTATCCTCAAACATCCACTCAGATGCTTCCCCGACACAATCCCTACTACCCATCCACTCCCTCGCCAGAGGAACAGGAGGAAATGCAGGATTAGACCTCTGTTCCAAGCCCAAATAGTGTTAACACCTGAAATGGGGGTTCAACTGATTCCCACAGGGGTCAGGAGACCTCTTCCCTCAGGGACTGTAGGACTTATTCTCGGGTAAAGTCCTAAAAGCTTACTAGGTTTGCAAGTGACCCCAGGTGTAATAAACTCAGACTAAAAAGGAGAAATAAAAATAATGCTTAGCTCACCCCAAAGTATAAGTTCTGTTAATCAAGGAGATAGAATTGCTCAGCTGCTTCTCCTTCCCAATTTACAAAATTCATTTAAAATGAGTATGCCTCAAAAAAGGAACGATAGAGGATTTTGTTCCACTGACTCGAGACCCATGGCTTGCTGGGATTGAGATTGTTCAAGGAGGCCTACGTGTAAAATAAAAATCCAAGGAATAGAGATGGAGGGACTGATAGATACTGGAGCGGACTCTTCCATCATTAATCTACGGCAATGGCCCAAGCACTGGCCTCTGCAAAAAGCTTCAACCAATTTAAGAAGCTTGGGATTTAATAACCTCCCAGAGGAAAGTGCAGTAATTTTAAAATGGGAGGATGATGAAGGGCATAAAGGAAAATTTCAGCCTTATGTTTTACCTAACCTACCAATTACTTTATGGGGAAGAAATGTTTTGCAACAAATGGCTTGCAACCAAGCCTGCAGGTGTTAAATGTGAAAATCTACAGAGTAATCTTAACCCTAAAAGAAATCATTATCAAAAGGTACAGGGTAATCTTAACCCTATAAGAAATCATTATCAAAAGGTACAGGGTAATCTTAACCCTATAAGAAATCATTATCAAAAGGGACAGGGTAATCTTAACCCTAAAAGAAATCATTATCATAAATGAAAAGGATATTTTTTGTCGGGGCCACCGAGAAAATAATTTTGAAAATACCATGGCTTTCTGATAAGCCAGTGTGGGTCCCTCAGTGGCCCCTATCTAAAGAGAAATTACAAACGGCCCACCTACTAGTTCAGGAACAACTAGAAGCAGGACATATAGAACCTTCCACCTCTCCCTGGAATTCCCCCATATTTGTGATCAAGAAAAAATCAGGAAAATGGCGATTGTTACATGATCTTAGAGAAATTAATAAAACCATGCAAATCATGGGCCCTACTCAACCTGGACTTCCTAATCCTGTAGCTATTCCAAAAAATTTCCATCTTATTACTCTTGATATAAAGGATTCTTTCTTTTCCATTCCCCTACATCCTCTGGATGCCCCCAGGTTTGCTTTTTCAGTACCTTCTATCAATAATAATGGCCCTGATAAAAGATATCAATGGAAAGTTTTGCCACAGGGAATGGCTAATAGCACCACTATGTGTCAAATCTATGTAGATAAAGTTATTCAGCCTATCATAAATAAATACCCAGAGCTTATGTGCCTCCATTATATGGATGATGTTTTGCTTGCTCATCCTAATCAAGAAGTCTTATTCACCATATTTAGTGATATATCAGAAAACTTGACATGATATGGACTAAACATTGCTAAGGAAAAGGTTCAAATTAGATCTCCAATATTATATCTAGGATTCCAAATTATGGACACTTTTATTAGGCCTCAAAAATATTAATTAATATTTAGCATTGGGCCACTCTCAATGACTTTCAAAAATTTCTAGGAGATATTAATTGGCTTCGCCCTACACTAAACCTCTCTACTGGCCAACTAAAACCTTTATCTAACATCCTTCGTGGGGACCTGATCCATCTTCACCGCAAACATTGACTCCTGATGCTAGGAAAGCCTTAAAGTTAGTAGAAAAAGCCATCGAAGGAGCTCATTGTGATAGATTTGATTTAACTCAACCGCTGATATTGATTATTATTTCTTCACAATATACACCCACAGGAGTATTTTGGCAACAAGGGCCTTTATTATGGATACATTTGCCCGTCTCTCCTAAAAGTATAATTGAGTCTTATACCTCCATGGTGGCTAAACTTATTCTTCAAGGACTTAAGACTTCTACTAAAATATTTGGCATTCACCCTGCTACTATTATTACTCTCTATTCATCATCACAGATTGAACATTTGTGCTTCAATGGTAATGATTGGGCTATAGCTAGATGCTCTACTTCTGCAAATTTTGATAATCATCTTCCTAAGTCTCCTACATTATCTTTTTGTATCAATCATCCTATTATATTTCCACAGGTAATAAAAAAATCAACCTATTCCTCAGGCATTAAATGTATTCACAGATGGGTCCTCAAATGGTACTGCTGCAGTAGTCACTAAAAAAGAAAATATGACTTACATAACTGCACACAAATCAGCTCAACTAGTGGAATTGCAAGCTGTGGTAAGAGCTCTGGAAAATTTTAGAGAGTAGCCCATGAATATTTTTTCAGATAGCCACTATATTGTACATGCCGTCCCAAAATTAGAGCTAGCAGGACCAATAGCACCTCATACTCCAGACTTTAAATTGTTTTATCAAATACAAAAACTTTTGTGGGCAAGAAAAGAACTTCTATTCATAGGGCATATTAGAGCACATACCAACTTGCCTGGTCCCCTCCATGAAGGTAATCAAAAGGCTGATGCTCTTACCCAAACAATCTTTATACTTTCAGTGCTCCAGCGAGCTACTTTATTTCACTCCCAGTTTCATGTCAATAGCACCACCTTGCAGCATAGGTTTAAAATCACAAAGGAGCAAGCCAGAACAACTGTAAAAGATTGTAAATCTTGTATGACACATTTGCCCAATCCTCATTATGGTGTTAACCCTAGAGGATTAATGCCCAATCATTTTGTGGCAGATGGCTGTTACTCATGAGCCAAGTTTCGGAAAAATTGCGATTTATTCATGTGACCATAGATACATGCTCAGGCATGATTTTTGCTTCCTTACATTCTGGAGAAAAAGTTAAAGATGTTACATCTCATTGTTTGCAAGCTTTTGCTGCATTGGGCATCCCCAAAATACTTAAAACAGATAATGGCCCTGCATATACATCCTCATCTTTCAAACAGTTTTACGCAAAATGCAATATATCCCATAAAACAGGTATCCCATACAATCCTAAGGGTCAGGGCATTATTGAAAGAGTAAACCGCACACTGAAAATTATATTATTAAAACAAAAAGAAGGAAATTGGAAAAGTCCTAGGGACAGATTGGCAGTTGCCCTGTTTACCTTAAATTTTTTAACTTTAGACTCTTATGGTTATTCTGCTGGAGACAGACATTGGAACCCACACCAACAACATAAACCTTTGGTTTACTGGAAGGATGTTCTTTCAGGTACATGGAAGGGTCCAGATCCAGTATTAATTTGGGGGAGAGGATCTGTTTGTGTTTTTCCAAAGCACGAATCCTCTCCAATATGGATACCATCTAGATTAATAAAGCAGGTACCAAATCATCAGGATCAAGATGAAGTTGTTGAGGAATCAAGATTAATAAAAAAGGTACAAAATCAAGAGGACCAAGATGAAGGTACGGAATGATTCCCTTAAAAGAGTCCTTCAAAATATTGCACAACTTAAGTGTCATTCCTCCCGGCCGGGACAAGGAGATCTCTCTTTAGTATGCACACAATTTTATTTTATTTTCTCTTTTTATATATGTCTTTATGTCTGTGCATTTGTCTAAATTTCATGTAAATGTGACGTCACAAATATATGTTTGTAGGTTTGTACATATGTCCAGTGTGATGTCACAAATAACAAAGCACTTATGAAAAATATATATATATATATATATGGATCCAAATAACTTTAATTAATTTAAGTTTAAGAGTATTCAATTTGGGTAAATAATTTAATAAGTGAAGGTACCTTCAATTTTGATTTATAGCTGTTCCAGGGATTTTCTTTAGCGAAGAATATGACTAGTGCTGTATAACCTGATATTTTGGTGTTTTGACATAGGAATGTTTATTTGTAATCAACTTTATTTGTTTTATAGCTGATTAATTTGAGTTATTTCAACAGATAATTTCATGGAAGGTTACAGAGACTCGAGAGTTCCAGCTAACAAATTATTTTTTCCAAAGTGCCTTTAGCTTTTCTTTACTCTATCTTTAATGCAGTAAATACCCTCAGTCTTTCTTTGTTTTGTTCTGAATATGATATTTTGCCAGCTTATGTTTGTGGGAGCTCAAGCAGCAATGTGTGTGAGCAGAAATCAACTTTAATTTTCTAATCTAATAATTCTATTTTTTAGTTTGACAACTCACCTCTTGACTCAGTGCTGGAATAGCACTGCCTTTCCTTTAATAATTGATGCTTGAGTTTCTAGGTAGCAGGCCCTAAAGGTTTGTTGGTGGCATTGTCTAGACATAAAAAAGACGGCTGCTGCTACAGCTGCAGGGATTGCGGTCGCTGCAAGCATCCCTGCTGCTCAAGCATCAAACAACCTCACCAGCAGTGTGGCCTCTGCTCTGCATGCATGGGACCTCCTAGATCAATGTGTTATAACAAGTGGTCATTTTGACCTTTCATTGTTTGGGACTTTACGGAACAATGCTTTGCGGGTATTTTTCTAGAGAACTCAGTGTGTTACTTGATAGAACTCAGGGCAGCTGATTTGTTTAAAGAATTTGATATGGTAAGCAACTTGGCTCGTCAGCAGAAGGCTTATCTCCTTAAAGCCACAGCATCTCCTCACAATTGGACAGCTGTTAGTCATTATACACAGTCGATCCTGAAGGGCTCCATTGGATGGCTGGTAGCCAATGATGGGTAAGATCCCCAGAGGGGGACAACCTAAGACAGGCACAGTCTCATGTGGCCAACATATCAACCTAAGACAGGAGTCAAGGGCACAGCCTTGATTATCGGATGACGGGTAAGAATGTAGGTTGCACGTCAACGTCCTAGAGCATCCCCTCTTTTAAAACAAAAGGGGGGGGGGAAATGTAGGAGCCCTAATTAAGGAGATAGCTAAGATTGCGGTTAGCTGTGAGCCATAAAGATGTTCAGCATTATCACCTTCCATGGTCTCGCGAGACTTGGCCCGGGACATTGCGGATCGGGTCGGCGCCATTTTGTCGTGGTTGCAGGAGTGTGGATTGCGTGTTGGGGTGTTTGTTGGAGCCGGAGAGAGAAGCTAGCAGAATAATGAGCGTGTTCATTTCCAGTCTGCCTCTGAACTTATTCCTGTGGCTTTGTTTCTGCAGGCGGCCATAGCTGCAGTCAGCGACAAGTTTACTAAGATTTGTCCCTTTGTTGTTGTTGTTGTTGTTGTTGTTACTACAGCATAAATGGATAAATAGTTCTTCTATAGATGACTATGGAGACTCCAGTTTGTAGAAAAGTTTTCCATGATGAGCTAAGGATAGCTAATGATTGAGCTCTTAGCATGATTTTCTATCAAAACAAGACAAACAATTTGGTTTTGAGCCCAAGGATGCAATGTGCATATGATAAGTTTCATTAAAAATAACAAGGAAAATAAAACTATTCTTGTTGCCTTTGTTTAGCTACTTAGATATAGTGTCAAAACAAACACTACAATGTTATTTAATAACTAAGGAGGGTTTGTGATTGAACAAGAGATAATACATCCAGACAAAAGTTGAATTCTCACTTGACCTCCAAGAATGCCTTTCTTCTCCCCTCCCCTACTTAATAACTTAGCACAATGTCTTCATAAAGTTGGACATTTCAGAATAAGTTTTTGTCTATGATGACTTTACAAAGAAGTGGGATCTGTTGATATTAAACAAGGCAGACTTCTAAGGACTGACTCTATAATATTAAATCCCAAATGTTGTATGTTTGATGACCATTGCAAGGTACTGTTTCCATGAATTGATTCTCATATCCACCCTCCCCTCCTGCCTATTTGTTCCTCATTTGTTTCTGGAGTTTTGCCATGATGGACAGCCACATCAGAGTCCATTCATTTCAGAAACTGTTGAAATCCTTGAATGTGCTAGATGCTACACCATGGGGACAAGCACAGTAACTCAGGCTTCACTCATCCTTGCGAAACTCTTGCTGTACTGGA
This sequence comes from Tamias sibiricus, assembly GCA_025594165.1. NCBI lineage: Eukaryota > Metazoa > Chordata > Mammalia > Rodentia > Sciuridae > Tamias > Tamias sibiricus. The sequence continues at coordinate 135,624,156 of CM046667.1, forward strand.
AATGATAGCTATTTAGCCAAGTAACAGTTACATATGCTAAAATTAAAGAACTAGGGACAAGCAAAGAGCCATGAGTATGCCATAGAAGAAGAGCCACGTATCAGCTGCTGGACAGTCAAGGGTTGGGCTTAGCAGTCAGTCTGAGGTAGGATTCAATGACTCCTAAAATGCCCCAAGCCTTGGTAGGGGGTGGTCAAACACTGTCCAGTCCCTTTTCATGAATTGTACAGCATTGTAGCAGAGGTCTGGAGTAATAGCTTCAGGTCAGATTGTTCTACTTCTAGTTGTGCAGGCTAAAGCCCCAACATATCTACAGTCACCACAGTCTGTGACACTTCTGAGTTAGCCATGGAGAAGTGGCTAGACTGCAGTCACTAAGTCCAGATAGAGAACAAAACTATGAAGTCTGAAACTTTGTGGAAGTAGGAGCCAAAGGAAAGAAAGAAAGGCTTGAAATATTTTCTTTAGTTGGCCAGCACCCAGCTGCTGAGGCTTTTTTCAACACTCCCAAAGGAGCAGGTAAGGTTGTGTGATGGGAGGCCTTGTAGTACAGTCTCGCAACAGAACTGAAAAGTCCTCATCCACCAAAGGCCCAACACCCAGATGACAAGTTGAAGGAGCCCTAATTAGGAAGGGCTGTTGTAGCTAGCTGGAAGCCATAAGTTCCACCTGATATGTATGTGACGCACCTGTAGGCACCCGCAAACCTGAAGGTATATAACCGGGTGAAAGCGGTCCGAGTGAGGAGAACAGAGAATTCAGCCAGTCGGGCAGTCACTCGGTCGGTCAGAAGAATCAGAGCGGCCAGAACATAGGCAGAGCGGTTACAGAAGAGAAACCAGATAGAAGACAGAAGAGAAACCAGATAGAAGAAGTAATGACTGGTCAGAGTTAGGCCGAGGCTCCTGAAGAAGACAGAAGACAGAAGACAGAAGAAAGAAGGAAGAAAGAAGAGAGAAGAAAGAAGCTCTAATCTTTCTCTAAGCTAAGCTCTATCTTTCTTTCTCTCTAAGACTCTAAGCTAAGAAGACAAGAAGAAAAGCTCGCTTTAATCTTTCTCTCTAAAAATCTTTCTTTCCCTCTCTAAGCTCTCTCTAAGAAAGTAGAAGTAAAAGTAGTAAAAGCTTCACTCTGCCTCCGAGATTTCCTCCCGGGTTTCAGTACCAGGTAGCTTACAACAAGTCAGAAAAATGGACCAAGACTTGGGCCAGAAAAATTAGAGCATAATGCTTGCTATTGGTCACTTCTTAAAAAAAAAAAAAAAAAAAAAAAAAAGTAAGTAAATTTGAATGGAGTAATATATTCTTTTTGGGAAGTTCAGGAAAGGCTTTGGAGCTACAACAAGGGTAGGAGTTACTAGATGGAAAAGTCCCCTTGTACGTAGAACTTATGTAGGACTGGAAATAGACCAGATGTGCTTAGCTTTCTAGGAAGATCCAGTTTACAAGGATAATCAGAATGCCAAGTGGGCTTGCATACCAAATGGTTAAGGTGCATGACAAGGGGCTGGGTGTTGTGGCACACACCTGTAATCCCAGCAACTTAGGAGGTTGAGACAGGAGGGTCATAAGTTCCAGTCCAGCCTCAGCAACATAGTGAGGCCCCAAATTAAAAATTAAAAAAAAAAAAAAACAAGCTGGGGATTTGGCTCAGGGGTAAAGAACCCTTGGGTTCGATCCCCAGTAACAACAACAACAAAACCAACAAGATGCATATGATGGAAAAGCAAATGCTGTTTCCTAGTCTTTGGGTTTCAAATAGGACACATGGACATTTTACCCAAGCCCATACCAGCTGTAATCAGGTCTCCCTGGCATCCTGGTTAGTGGTTGTGGAAACCTGATTGAAGGAGATCATTGCAGGCTCTGGGACTGAGCTGAATGCTCTTCTTAACTCTACAGACTGTGGTCCTTGCAGCATTAGTACTAAGTCCAGGGGGAATGTACTTTGGTGCACAGACAAGGTTGGTAATATGGCCATCAACAATTATTTACAATTATTTTCTTTTTATTTTCACAGTTTGGAGGCTTTTATTTATTCTGAAACTGAAATGAATGATTTTAAATAAAAGTGTTGCATGCAATTAATTAATTACCACCAGGAAATTCTTCCTTAATCTTCAGAATCAGCAGGCCTCCTTCAGGGGAATGCTTCTTAATCACAGAATGAAATAGACTCTCTGACTTCCAAGCCACTGGGATCACTTTGGAATTTAGTCCAGCTAAAGCGAGACCTCCTAATTATTATAGCTTCAAACAATGCTATTTTCTTTAGGATTCCCACTCTAATCCTGTGAAAGGAGCTATATAAATCACCAAGTGAACTATATTCAGTCTTTTTCCTCCCCCATTCTCACACCCACACCATCATCAGATCAAGGGATCAAAGCTAACTTCTAGTATAACTGGTATTTGCTTCACTGGAAAATTAGTTGTCAAAATTTCACTGAAAAGCCTAGATATTCAGTAGATATTAACAGAGATTTCCCCCAAAAAATGCTAACGCTGTTTTGACAGAGTTCAAAAGATTATGTAACTGTTGGGTGATATGTAGTGCTGTAACCCAATATATCTAATATAATTTATACTTAATTAGCATAGAGGGCTTTTTAAACATTGGAAATTTGGGTATGTCTGCATGACTCTGAATCAATAATTTTTGGTGTATCAAAATAAGATTATAAACTCTCCTTGCAGTAAGGGACTAGACATATCAAAATGAATTAAGACAAGATTGTCTACATCCTTGAAGGAATTTTTTTTTTTTTTAAACCAGCGATGCTGCAATTAGCAAACCCTCAGAGAACAGAGCTCCTTTATGACATGCTCAGCTGTGGGAAAGCAACCAACAAAACACCACTTCTGAGAAAGGGGAAGCGATGTCAGGGAGTGTCATCTGCTGACGTTCATTCCCACTCTCGCTCCCCTCCCACTCACAGAACTAGGAACCTTCCTATCCTCTAACCTCTAAATTCCAAAAGCATGGCAAATGCTGGTGGGGCAGGGGCTGCTGATTCCCTGTGGATGGCACACATTTGACAGGTCTGCATGTCTGGGCACTGTATTAGACTTTCTCTAGCATGGATGTATGTGGATGAGGGACCTGCTTAAGTCAGTGAAGTAGGCAGGGTATCAGAGGATTGGTAGACATTTAGGCCACCGTGGCAGAAAGTAGAAAAGTAGAGCTAGCAGGAGAGATGAGCTGCAAGCTACAAAATAGATATCTTTGAATAAGGAAAGGGATGTTGAATGGAAAAGGATAATGTATCAAGGTAACAGCACCAGAACTTTGTGCTGCATCTAGCCAGCCAACCACCCATTCATCTGTGTGTGTATCCACCACCCATGTGGTGATTTATATATCCAACTACAGAAAAAAGAGCTTTGTAATATGTGATTTCAAGCAATGACCAGCAGGTGGGGAAATGTTTAGGCAAGTAAAGGGCCTCCAAATCACACCATTTTTCCTATTATTCAGAATCTTCTCATATCTCAAATCCAGTGTCTTGTTTTCCTATGTAGGAAGCAATGACAAATGGACAAAATTTGTTAACTGCTAATATCACAGACTTGAAGAACTGGGATTTTCTTAACAAAATATGCCTGCATTATTCATTATTAGAAGGCATATATCCAAGTTTTCACATAGTCCCAGCGTATGTGATCTCTACCCTCATTCCTGAAATCAACATATTGTTGTTCTGGTTAAATTAAATCACATTTGGGTCAACTTTATATTTCAGAGCTAAAACCTTAATGAGTGAATATAATTGTACTAAAAGAACTAATTCTTGGAAGCCTAGATTCATCATTGTCTATACTACAGAAATAATAAATATCAATTACCTCTTATGTAAGGGTTTCCACAAAATTCACCTATTTCATCTCAAATAACTCTCATGACAATCCTGAAGTTATGCATCATCTCAGTTTTACAGATGAGCAAACAGAGGCTCAAGAAGGTTAACTAACTTGTCCAGCCACATGGGGAGTAAAGTACAAAGCTGACTCCAAAGTGAGGCCTCTCCATTACTCTATCCTCCCAGAATCCTTCCCATCCCTCCCAAATTCATTACAGTAGAATTTCTCCAAATCATTTTAATAGAGCAGTTAACAAATACAGAGGGAAAGTGTCCAATGCCAAATACATAGAAACAACTGATTTAAAGAAAGCTAAACAGTTTTTTTTTTGTTGTTTTTTTTTTTTTTTTGTTTTGTTTTGTTTTGTTTTACTGTAGCATGTCCCAGTGTCCTCCACACAAAAAAGCAAATAGGCCTTATTTTTGTTGTGGTTGCTATAGAAGAGCATCTCCAAAGACAAAGCAGGAAAAATTCCCTGGGAAGAATCACAAACTGCTTTAAAATCTTCCTGGAAAATAAGCACTGTTCCAGAGAGCAGGGACAAGCCTTTTGCAAGCAGGGAGCTCAAAGGTGCTGTGCTTTTTACATGCTGGCTTCAGTCCAGCTGAGATGCAGGCTGCCCACGTCCCATTGGGGGGATGGGGCAGACAGAGTTTACAACCATGAGACAGCCCTAGCAAGTGCACTGAAAGCTGCACTACCTCTGGGACAATCCATGACCTTCTAGCCAGTAGGGCAGCTGAGCATGATGAGGAAGGGCACTGTCTCTCTGATTCCCAGGGCCTGTCATTTCCCCAGGGCTAGTGGAGCCTGGAGATTGGAGGGCAAGAAGCCCAGTCATAGTCTAAAGGAATGATACTGAATGGGCCCTGTGTGCTGGGCAGAGGTGGGGGCGGCAGCTTTCCTCACTGGTCCCTGGCAACAGGCCAAACCTGAAGTAAGTACTGTATATGGTGAATCATTGTCAGCACCAGCATTGCCAGATGCTAGGCAGTGCATATAAAAGAGCCTGCGTTTGGAGACGTTGATTTCCTCAATAAAGCTCCAGTCTCTTCTCTGTTCATGCCTCTGCCTTGTCTCCTCCAACCCACACTCCATGTAGATATCTAACTATATCCTTCCCCTGCATAACACCCTTCAGTAGTTCCAGAAATGGATGCTCTGAAAGGTTAATTAACTTACCCAAGGCCTCCTGGCTCCTAGGTCCTAGAATAGAACCTTGGCACAGACCTGGCTTATACAAAAGCTGGTCTGCTTAACTACCACTGCTTTATCCTACAATTACTAATCTGGCTCCCACCTGAATGGCTTTTTGCCTTTTTCTGGGGACCTAAGACACAGATGAATACTCCTACTGGAATTAACCCACCTCCAGATATTTCTAAGGATTCATCCCCCACCTTAAACTCATCTGTCTGTGTCTTACCCCTCTATTAGACTACAAATTTGTTAAACCAGGGAATATAAATTACTGAGCCTTGTATCCCAACCCATAGCACAGGGCCCAGCTTTAATCAGTGCACATTGATTGGACAATTAAAAATTTCCCAGGATTCCTGTCTTGAGCTCCCTGTCAAAATTCATAAATTGGATTTCAAAGGTGCTTCACTTTGGCTAATTCAAAATTTTTTATTTTAACATTTGTGGTTCTTAAGACTAGATCTAATAAAATAAAATTGACACTGAAACCAGAGTAAAAGAGGGAAGATGGTAACTAAATGACTTGAAGTGGAGGTACAATGTGGAATCCTCTGCCTGACTCTGAGATAAGAATGGTGCATTTTCCAGATAATAGCCTGTATTCCACTGTGGAAGGGGTTCCCACATAGTCTAGATGAAATCTGTTTTTCAAAAGATATTATTTTCTTCCCTCCTGTTGTTATCCTTAAAAATTGCATTTCCAGTTATTCACCATTGAATTTGAAGTCAAGAACATTTTAAACATCTATTTACCTTGTTCTTCTTTTTCTCTCTACAAGTTTTTAATCAGCTTCCCTTTTATTTTAAGTAATAAAACTATGCAATCAAACAGGTCACCATAATAATGTAACAAAAGACAAATGCAACCAGACATGTTGTTTCACTTTAAAATGCACCTTCTGATCCTCTGCTGACTCTGGTCCACATTGTCTTAGGAAGGTGTAGACTGATGCTCTTGGATTCACACAGCAAGGCCTTTATTGTCTCAGGGCAGTAATAGTGAGGCCACAGATTATCAATTAATGTGCCTTCTGTCAAATTAAATTTCTTGGTTCCAGAAACCAAAATTTCCAATATGAATCCTATTTCATACAGTGGCTAAATTGTGCATTGCTATACACATATACTAACCAATCCCAACACTAAAAAAACCACAAGCCAAAGTCCCAGTAGTCTGAGTCATAAAAATGAATGGAGTTTCTATGGATTCAGTGTTGGTTTGTACTAGGAGGCACACATCACTTTTAGCAATAGATAGGAGATATGGTTGTGATTCAACAGGGGACAAGTCACTGTTGTCCAAAATCTCAGTCCTTCTGTATTGATATTAAACCTTGCCTATTTTATTCACTGATACATCCCTAAGCACCCAGCCCAGTGCTGAGCATATAGTAGGTTCTAAATAAAAATGTGATGAGAGGACAGCCCCAATGACCTCCATGGAACCCAGGCAGGCCCAGGACAGCCCTGCCAACATCTGCAGAGCCAGGCAGGCCCAGTAAAGTACCACAGACACCCGGACGGAGCCCAGGCAGGCCCAGAACAACCCCTGAGTGGAGACTGGGGTGGGGCTCTCCCTGAGGTTCCCTATTTACCAAGGATGTCATCCACCCCCACCTGCCCGCCTCCATCTTGGAACACTGCAGCCATCTCCATAGCCCTGCTCACATAGGAGCCTCCACCTTCATACAACTGACAGGGACTAGAGGAAGCTGCCTGCTATAGCATCACACACCACAGTCCTGTGTCTCCGAACAGGTCACCCAACACCATTTGATGGCCTGCCCTTTCAGCCCCATCTCTAAAAGTGGACGCGTCCATCTTGGGACACCTCTATCTTGGGACACCTCTACCACCATCTCAGGTTACCTCCACGGCCACTATCACCATCTTCAGTTGTGGCAGCTTCCATCTTGGGACACTGGTTTGGGACTGGAAGCCAAACAACAAGAGGAGACATCAGTAACCTGCAGGGACACTCTAAGATTATAGGGTAGAAACTGTAACACCTTGAGTTCTGCCCACACCAATCTGTGCAGGACCTAGGCTCAGTGAGGGCCCAAGTCCATCCCACCACTGGCAGACACCCGCCCAGCTCAGGCTCTGCCATAGGACCGTCTATTCCAACCAGCAAACCACCTCGGGAGCTCAGATTTGGCCAGTTCTGTCCACACGAACCTATGCGGGACCCAGGCCCAGGGTAAGTCCAGAGTCCACCACCCCACACCCACCTGGGAGCACAAGCCTAACCCACTTCCGTCTTGAGACACTGCAGACACAGCCATAGCCTTCCCCATAAAGTAGCCCCTACCTTTTGACAACAGACAGGGCCTAAAAGCAGCTGCTTCTCAGAGCAGACATCCCAAAGACAGTGTAAGGCCCACCCTTTCAGCCCCATCCCTGGAAGATGTTGCATCCATCTTGGGGCACCTTCACTGTTATCTCAAGTTACCTCCACTATTGCTGACACCACCTTTAATTGCAGTAGCATACATTGAGGGACACCTACAGGGTCTGAAATCCCAGCATTAAAGTGAGGTACAGACAATCTGCACAGATACTACAAGAATATAGGGTAGAAACTGTAATATCTCAGATCCACACTGCAAGAAAGGAAGACAAATAGACAACATGAAAAAACAAGGGAGAAAAGTGCCCCAAATAAACCAGGATACTACAATAACAGAATCCATGCTCAGCAAAGTTGATGAAATATCAGAGAAGGAGTTCAGAAGGTTCATAATTAAAATGATCTGTGAATTAAAGAATGACCTAAATGAATGAATACTGGCAAAAATTGATCACTACAACAAAGAGATGAGAGCAAATACAGGTAGCAAAGGATTACTTCAAAAAAGAGATAGAAGAGTTGGGGCTATGGCTTAGTGGTACAGCGCTAGTCTCACACATGTGAGGCCCTGTGTTCAATCCTCAGCACCATGTCAATAAAATAAAGGTATTGTGTCCACCTACAACTGAAAAAAAGAGAGAGAGATTCTGGGGGAAAAAATAGTCAGAAATCCTTGAAATGAAGGAAACAATAAGTCAAATAAAAAACACAATAGAAATCATCACCAAAATACTAGATCAATTGGAAGAACATTAGACAATGATGACAAAGTATACAATTTGGAAAATAAAGTTGACCACACAGTAAAGATAGTAAGAAAATATGAACAGAACATCCAAGAATTATGGGACAGGATCAAAGACCAAACCTAAGAGTAATTGGGATAGAGCAAGACAGAGATTCAAACCAAAGGAATGTACAATCTCTTCAATGAGATAATATCAGAAAATTTACCAAGCATGAAGAATGAATTGGAAAACCAAATACAAGAGGTTCACAGGACACCAAATGTACAAAATTACAACAGATCTACACCAAGGCACATTATAATGAAAATGCCTAGCATAAAGAATAATGATAGAATCTTAAAGGCTGCAAGAGAAAGGAATCAGGTCACATATAGGGGGGAGTCCAATTCCTATCACAGCAGATTTTTCAACCCAGACCCTCAAAGCCAGGAGATCATGGAACAACATATACCAAGCTTTGAAAGAAAATGGATGCCAACCAAGAATCTTATATCCAACAAAACTAAGCTTTAGATTTGATGATGAAATAAAAACCTTTCATGATTAACCAAAGTTAAAAGAATTTACAGTGAGAAAGCCTGTATTGCAGAGCATTCTCAGCAAAATATTCCATGAGGAGGAAATGAAAAACAATGATGAAAATCTGCAAAGGGAGGAACTACACTAAAGGAAAGGCCGATCAAAGGAAAAACCATGTCTAGTTGAAAATCAAAAATTTTAAAAAATTGACCAGGAATACAAATCATATATAAATAACCCTGAATGTGAATGGCCTAAACTCATCAACTAAAAGACATAGATTGACAGATTGGATTTAAAAAACAACAACAACAATACGCTGCCTCCAAGAGATTCATCTCATAGGAAAAGACATCCACAGGCTGAAGGTGAAAGGCTGGGAGAAATCATACCACTCACATGAACTGTGGAAACAAGCAGGGGTTTCCATCCTCATATCAAATAAAGTATATTTCAAGCTAAATTTAATCAAAAGGGATAAAGAAGGACACTAAATACTGCTCAAGGGAACCATACACCTCAAGACTTAACAATTACAAATATATATGCCCCAAACAATGGAGCTTTTCATTCATCAAACAAACTCTTCTCAAGTTCAAGAGTCAAATAGACCACAACACAATAATTTTGGGTGACTTTAACACATCTCTTTAACCACTGGATAGATCTTCCAAACAAAAGCTGAACAAAGAAACAATAGAACTCAAAACTACAATCAATAACTTAGACATCACTGACATATATAGAATATTTCTTCCTTCAATGAACAGATACACTTTCTTCTCAGCAGCACATGGATCCTTCTCTAAAATAGACCATATATTATGCCACAAAACAACTCTTAGAAAATATAAAAAAGTGGAGATACTACCCTGCATGCAGTCTATCAAATAATAATAAAATGAAATTAGAAATCAATGATAAAATAAGAAATAAAAGCCCCAACACCTGGGGACTAAATAATATGCTACTGAATGAACAATGGGTTGCAGAAGACATCAAAAAAGAGATTAAAAAATTCTTAGAGGTGAATGATAACACAGACACAACATATTGATATCTCTGTGACACTATGAAGGCAGTTCTAAGAGGAAAGTTCATTGCATGGAGTTCATTCCTTAAAAGGAGAAAAACTCAACAAATAAATGACTTAACATTACATTTCAAAGCTCTAGAAACAGAAGAATAATCCAACACCAAAAGCAGTAGAAGACATGAAATAATTAAAATCAGAGCTGAAATCAATGAAATTGGAACAAAAGAAACAATTGAACAAGTTGACAAAACAAAAAGTTGGTTCTTTGAAAAAATAAATAAAATTGACAAACCCTTAGCCAGTATAATGAAGAGAAGGATAGAGAAAACTCAAATTACTAACATACATGATGAAAAAGGAAATACCACAACAGACACTACGGAAATACAGAAGATAATTATAAATTATTTTGAAAACTCGTACTCCAACAAAATACAAAATATTGAAGGAATTGACAAATTTCTAGAGTCGTATGATTTGCCCAAATTGAATCAGGATGATATACACGATTTAAACAGATCAATTCCAAATGATGAAATAGAAGATGTCATCAGAAGCCAACCAACCAAGAAAAGCCCAGGACCAGATGGATACACAGCTAAGTTCTACAAGACTTTAAAGAAGAACTAATACCAATACTCTTCAATTTAGTTCAGGAAATAGAAAAAGAGGGAGCACTTCCAAACTCATTCTATGAAGCCAATATCACCCTGATTCCAAAACCAGGCAAAGACATATCAAAGAAAAAAACTTCAGACCAATATGTCTAAAGAACATAGATGCAAAAATTCTCAATAAAATTCTGGCAAATCAAATACAAAAACCTGTCAAAAAGATAGTATACCACAATCAAATGGGATTCATTCCAGGGATGCAAAGTTGGATGAACATTCAATAAATATAATTCATCACATCAATAGACTTAAAGATAAGAACCATATTATTATCTCAATAGACTCAGAAAAAGCATTCCATAAAATAGAGCACCCCTTCATGTTCAAAACACTAGAGAAACTAGGGATAACAGGAAAATATCTCAACATTGTAAAAGCTATCTATGTTAAGCCCCAGGTCAACATCATTATAAACGGAGAAAAATTGAAAGCATTCCCTCTAAAAACTGGAACAAGACAGGGATGGCCTTTTTCACCACTTATAGTTAACATAGTTCTTGAAACACTGGACAGAGCAATAAGACAGATGAAAGAAATTAAAGTGATACAGATAGGTAAAGAAGAACTCAAATTATCACTATTTGGTGATGATATATTTCTATACTTAGAAGATCCAAAAAGTTTCACCAGAGAACTTCTATAACTAGTAAATGAATTCAGCAAAGTAACAGGACAAAAAATCAACACCCATAAATCAGAGGCATTTCTATATATCAGTGATAAATCATCTGAAAAGGAAAAGAGGAAAACTACCCCATTTACAATATCATCAAAAAATAAAATAAAAATACTTGGGAATCAACTTGATGAAAGAAGTTAAAGACCTCTAAAAGAAAAACTATGGCATGCTAATGAAAGAAATTAAAGAAGACCTTAGAAGATGGAAAGATATACCTTGTTCTTGGATTGGCAGAATTAATATTGTCAAAATGACCATACTACCAAAAGCACTATACAGATTTAATGCAATTCCAATCAAAATTCCAATGATATTCCTCATAGAAATAGAAAAAGCAGTCATGAAATTTATCTGGAAAAATAAGAGACCCAGAATAGCTAAAGCAATCCTTAGCAAGAACAGTGAAGCAGGTGGCATCACTGTACCAGACCTTAAATTATACTGCAGAGCAATAGTAACAAAAACAGCATGGTATTGGCATCAAAATCAACTTGTAGACCAATGGTACAGAATAGAGGACACAGAGACTAATGCACATAATTACAACTATCTTATATTAGACAAAGGTGCCAAAAATGTACATTGGAAAAAAAGATAGCCTGTTCAACAAATGGTACTGGAGAAACTGGAAATCTATATGCAACAAAATGAAATTAAATCATTATCTCTCACCATCCACAAAACTCAACGCAAAGTAGATCGAGGACCTAAGAATTAGGCCAGAGACAATATGCCTATTAGAAGAAAATGTAGCCCCTAATCTCCATCATGTCAGATTAGGCCCCAGCTTCCTTAATATGATTCCTATAGCACAAGAATTAATATCAAGGATCAATAAATGGGATAGATTTAAACTAAAAAGCTCCTTCTCAGCAAAAGAAACAATCAGTGAGGTGAATTGAGAGCCTACTAATTGGGAACAAATTTTTACCACATGCACATCAGATAGAGCACTAATCTCTAGAATGTATAAAGAACTCAAAAATCTTAACACCAAAAAAACAAATAACCCAATCAATAAATGGGCCAAGGAACTGAACAAACACTTTTCAGAAGAAGATATACAAACAACAAATACATGGAAAAATGTTCAACATCTCTAGCAATTAGAGAAATGCAAATCAAAACTACTATATGACTTCATTTCACTCCAGTCAGAATGGCAGCTATTAAGAACACAAACAACAATAAATGGTGGAGAGGATGTGGGGGAAAAAGGCACACTAAATATTGTTGGTAGGACTGCAAAATGGTGCAGTCAATCTGGAAAGTAGTATGGAGATTCCTTGGAAAACTTGGAATGGAACCACCATTTGACCCAGCTATCCCACTCCTCAGTCTATACCCAAAGAACTTAAAAACAGAATACTACAGGGACACAGTCACATCAACGTTTATAGCAGCACAATTCACAATAGCTAAACTGTGGAACCAACCTAGATGCCCTTCAGTAGATGAGTGGATAAAAACAATGTGGTATATATACTCAATGGAATATTACTCAGCTATAAAAGAGGATAAAATAATGGCATTCACAGTTAAATGGATGAAGCTGGAGAATATAATGCTAAGTGAAGTTAGCCAATCCCAAAAATCCAAATGCTGAATGTTTTCTCTGATATAAGGAGGCTGAGTCACAGTGGGGTTGGGACGGGGAGCATAGGATGATTAGAGGAACACTAGAAAGGCCAGGAGAGAGGGCAAGGAAGGGGGCAAAGGGTAAAAAAAAAAAAAAAAGATTATAGAATGAGATACATATCATTACCCTAAGTGCATGTATGAAGACATGAACGGTGTGAATATACTTTGTATACAACCAGATATATGTAAAAATGTGCTCTATGTATGTAATATGAATTGTAATACATTCTGCTGTCATATATAACAACTTAGAATAAAATAAAAATAAATAAATACGTAAGATAAAGGTATTGTATCCATCTAGAAAACTAAAACTAAAAATTAAATTTAAAAAAAAGTATTTTGACTGTTAAAAAAAAAAAGATGTGATGAATGAATAAATGTCACTGGATGAGAGAACCTAGGAAATGTAAAGCACCCAGACAGTAAGTGTATGTAGAATTTAAGTGCTTATGCATTGGAGTCAGATCGCTTTCCATTTCCAGCTCTGACTTTGACTAGCTGTATAGTCTTGGGCAATCCCTAACTTCTCTGTGACATCCTTTCCTTATTTGTAACATGTTGATATGAATCATACCTACCTCTAAGAGTTGTGTGGACTGACTTTAAAGCACAAAAAGCACTTAGAACACTGCCCGGCACACAGTAAGTACTCAAGAACAAAACCTGCCATTAGCATCAATCACTGCTAGACAGACAAATATTTGGGGCATTGTGAGTATCCACTGAGCACCTATGTCTGTGCAAGTATATAGAATCTCCCTCTTTATTGCTCCATGATCTATGGCTTGTTTGTGTCTCTAACTTCAGTGATTGCCTAAGAGAAGGTTCTCAAAAATGAAGACTATTCAAATGGATGGATACTTACTCAGCTCTCTAGGCTGATGGTAGCCTTACAAATACATACCCTGTCACAACTACTCTTCCAGTTCAACAGTCCATCAAGGTTCTAGATTCAATCCTCTGTTTGGACCTTCCTGCCCCTTGCCAATTCCCTTGGCCTGGTTTTGTATTTGGAGTCTCCATCTGCCTAGCCCTTTCAGTTTAGTGGCTCAATGAAACTGTCTGCTAATCTCTATCATCATTTTTCTACAGGGTAACGTTTCTTAGGAACTTCCTAGATTCATAGACTACAGACAAATGATAGTCCATCCAACATTCCTATGGTAACAGGTCCAAGCATTGGTAGATTGCCCCAGGCCTCTGCTTTCATTGAAGGGTAGAATTCAGATATCAGAGACATTGTGCGTAATAGTTAAGGGCAAGGGCTTTTAGGTCAGGGCATAATGGATCATATCTCCATTCATCTACCTTTTCATTATCTTAGGCATTTTTACATCTATAGCTCTTCTTTTTCTATCTGTAAAGTGATAATAATTAGAGTAACTACCATATTACTGTATCAGATAGTGCCTAGCATCATGACACATATAAAAAGCATTCAATATATTCAATCATCTCCTAACAATGAATAGCTATTATATGCCAGACATCATTTTAGACAATGATTGTGTGATGAAAAATACTTTGATTACCCTTAAGAAGTTTATAGTTGGATATAGATGATAAATAAGTAAACACACTGCACACTGGTGTGTGACCATGTACAAGACATAACACAATATATGAGATTCAAGGGAAAAGAAATCTTGGCCCATGTACTTATGTGAGAAACTGTCCATGGGTTTGAACAAGTTATTTTTAAGTATGGCACATACAGCTGAATATTAATTGCTTGTGATAAACAACAGCAATGTTTCCCTTATTGGAAACAAAACCAAAAAATGTATATAAGTGCTTAAAAAGTTGGTATATCTTCATAAGATTTTCTTAGTCTTCATAAGATCTACCTACTTACAACTGGGTCTATCAGTCACAGGACCAATGTGGGACTGAGAGACACCAAGAGAACAATGCTAAGCTGTTGTTAGTTGTTACATTCTCCTTCCAAGCCAAACTGTCGTCACCTGAAATTACATCTTTGCATATTTGTGAGTTTGGTCTTTGAGATATAGTCTCAGGGTCGGCCTTTTAAAGGCTATGAGAGAGGTAAACCTAAGAGAGTCGTGTAATCTGGACTTTAGGTAATACAGCAGGGAAGAACAAATCAGGAGGACTTTTTGGAAGATAAAGAAAAATGAGCCAATGAAAAGCAGCACGAAGGATGGTTCAACCAGAAGAGAACACCCTATGCCATATTTGGTTAAATGGATGCACTTTCTGATCAAGGAGCACAGATAATTTTATATCCCTGTTAATGGACAAGCCCTTAAATATAGAAGCAGGTATAATTAAAATAAAAATGCTGCTATATTTTTGTGTATAGCCTAACTTCCATCTACTTAGATAAGCACAAGGTAAAATCATAATCACATGAACTAAGAAAATATGGTTCATTACTAACCAAGCAGTCTGGTATGAAAAATTTTAACTAGTCTGGTATGAACAATTTAACAAACGTAATCATATATGCTTAATTAACTTAGTTTGCCCTGCCATATTCTACTTTTTTGTATAATATTCTTGACACATTGAATTTTATCCTATGAATCACTGTGCCCAGAGAGCCTTATCTTCAGTGAGGTATATTCACAGGACTTGTGAATAAGGTCTCTAGCAGCCTGGACATGTGATTGTTACAATCATAATTGGAAGTGATTTCCTTTTTTCATTGGTTATCTAGTCAGGAAATTGATGCTAAGCCTTTTTAATTCTCTTACTGGTTAACAGTAAAACAACAAAGGTTATGATTTTAATGGGTTTTTGGTTCTACATATTTCTGTTTTATACTTGATTGAGTTGACATCAAGAAAACAGGAGAAGGAAAATCTTTAGAAAACATTTAGCTACTTCCTTTAAGATGAAAACAAAGAAAATGGGAGTAATGCTTACAACAGATATTCTCTAGTTTGTTTTTTTTTTTTTTTCAATAAACTTTACTTCATTCTTATCATAGCAACTGAGTACATTTGGACCACTATAAAAATGTGTCACATTGCTATACATGACCAATTCTCACTCACGGGTCTCTAGAATTTTCTGACATTTGCTTTTAGGAGAAAGAAAATAAATATTCATTGTTTTGTTCTTATTAACACATTAACAATATAAATTAGCAGTATTCACTGTGATGTTTCCACACAAGTACACTGTGCTTTGATCATATTCATCCACACTTCTTCTATCCTTGCTGCTCACAAGTTTCTCAGCAACTAATAATCCATCTTTTACTTATAGATATATTGAGATTAATAGAGATGTAATTTCTAATCTGTGTACTTTTTTATCTGTAGAGGTAAATGAAAATTATGTCAACCCAGGTTACCCTCAGTGCTTGGAAGGCATGAAAAACATGAAATTACTGCTATAGTCAAGAAGAAAAGTAGCACATATAGTCCATGATCCAATGGATGATGTCAGAAAGGTACCAGAATTGACACTGTCTACCTTGTATCTCAGATGGGAGTTAGGTAAAGAGTGAGTGTGGCTGTTCAGAAGATTTCCTTGATTCGAGATATAGGCAGATATTGAAATCCATGTTGTAAAACACTCTTGGTATCATCAGATATATGAATCCAAAATTACACTGCTTATCAGAGAAAAGAAATAAAAGGCATCCAAATAGAGAAGGAAGAAGAGGAAGTTTTCTCTGGTCATGGATGACATGATGTTTGTTATGGTTTGGAAATGAGCTATCCCCCAAACTCCTAGATTAATGCAATAAATAAAACGATTAAATTATGAGAGCCATAAACTAATTGGTGGAGTAATCTACTTGATGGATTACTGGGTTTTAAGTCTAGGCAGGTAGGGCACAGCTGGAACAAGTGGGTCTCTGGGGTCATGCCTTAGGATTTATATATTTTTTTCTTTTTTAAAATACTTCTTTAGTTGTTGATGGACATTTATTTTATTTATTTGTATGCAGTGCTGAGAATCTAACCCAGTGCCTCGCACATGCTAGGCAAGCACTTTATCACTGAGCTAAAATTATAGCCCCTGGATTTGTATTTTGACTCTGGTTTTTGCTCACTCTTTCTGTTTCTTGGCTATGGTGAGTTGAGAGCACCTTTTATCTGCCACACCCTTCTGGCATGTTGCTCCACCTCACCTTGGGCCCAGAACAATGGAGTTAGCTGGCCATGAACTGGACCTTTGAAACTTGAGCCCAAAATAAGCTTTTCCTCTTGTAAGTTGTTTTAATCGGGTATTTTGGTCACAGAAATGAAAACCTGACTAATACAATGCTTATACATAGAAAATACTAAAGAATCCACCAAAAATCCATCAGAACTAATCAGCAAAGTTGAAATATTACAAATCAACACACAAAATCAGTCATATTTCTATATACTATACTAACAATGAATTATCAAAAAAGGAAATAAAGAAAAACAATCTTATTTACAATACCTACCAAAAGAATACTTAGAAATAATTTAAACAATGAAGTGAAATATCTGTGATAAAAGTATAAAGTACTGATAAAAGAAATGAAGAACACACAAATACCTGGTAATATATGTTTATGGACTGGAAGAATTAATATTGATTTGCAGATCAAGTGTACTCTCCATCAAAATACAAGTGACATTTTTCAAAGAAATAGAAAAAAATTCTAAATTACAAAAATAAACTCAAAATTAATTAAAACATAAATATAAAACTGAAACTTATAAAACTACTGGAAGAAAACAGAGGAAATGCCACATGACATTGATCTTAGCAAGGATTTTTTTAATAAAACTTCAAAAACATAAGGAATAAAAGCATAGACAACTGGGATTACATCGAACTAAAAAGCTACACATGGCAAAGGAAGCAATCAACAGAATAAAAAGAAGCTACAGAAGGGGAAAATACTTGCAAAATGTCCATTTGATAGGGGGTCAATATCCAATATATGTAAGAAACTCAAACAACTTAGCAAGAAAACAAATAGCCTGATTTGCAAACTGAGCAAAGGACCTGAATAGACATTTCTCAAAGAATATAGAAAAATTTTCAACAGATATACATAGAAAAATACTCATCATTAATTGTTAAGGACGTGCAAACTAAAACCATAATGAGATATCACCTTCCACTTGTACAAATGGGTATTATCAAAAAGATAAAAAGATAATAAGTGTTAGAGAGAATGCAGAGTAATGGGAACCCTTGTACTCTGTGGGTAGGAATTTTAATTAGTAGAATCATTATGGAAAACTGTATGGAGGTGCCTCAAAAAAAAAAAAAAAAAAAAAAAAAAAAAAGACTAGCTCATTGCACTATTGCAATAGTGCATGCCTATAATCCCAGCAGGTCAGGAAGCTAAGGCAGGAGAATTGCAAGTTCAATGCCGGCCTCAACAAATAATTGAAGCCCTAAGCAACTTAGATCCTGTCTCTTAATAAATATATAAAGGGCTAGGGATGTAGCTCAGGGGTTAAGTAGTCTGGTACCAAAAAAAACAAAAGACTAAAACTGAAAATAGCACTGTCATATGAATATAGCAACCAAATATACTCTGGTACCAAAAAAATTTTAAAACTAAAAATAACACTGTCATATGATATAGCAACCCCACTATTGAATATATAGCCAAAAGAAATGAAGAGTCATCTGCACTTCCATGTTCATTGCAGCATTGTTCACAGTCGCTAAGATATGGAATCAACTTAAGTGTATGTAACAGAATGAATACATAAATAAAATATGGTATAGATAAATGATGAAATACTACTAAGTCTCAAAAATGAAATCCTTTCATTTGTGACAGCATGAATGACCCTGAAGAATATTATGTTAAGTGAAATAAATGACATGCATTGACAAATACCACATGATTTCATCCATATGTAAAATCTAAAAAAAAAAAAAAATTCAACTCAGAATCAGAGAGTAGAGTGATGGCTATCAGAAGTTGAATAGGAGAGGAATGGGAAAATATTGGTCAAACAGTGTGTTTCAGTTAGAAAAGAACAGTCATTTTTTGATGATGGTGGCCATAGGTAATATCAGTGTATTACATTCTTAATAACTGCTAAGTGAGTATGTTTTAAATGTTCTTTTCACAATATTGATATGGATATGTGGTTATAAATGTGTCAGTTACCAGGCATGGTGGCATACACCTATAATCCCAGTGGCTCAGGAGGCTGAAGCAGGAGGATCACAAGTTCAAGCCCAGCCTAAACAACTTGGCAAGACCTTGCCTCAAAATAAAAAGTAAAAATGGCTGGGAATGTTGCTCAGTGGTTAAGTACTCCTGGGTTCAATCCCTGGCACCAAAAATATAAAATAAAATAAAGTAAAATAAATGTACCAATTAGCTTCATTTAATTATTCCACATGTATTAATACAACCTAATATCATACACACCCCATATATACATAAAAGTGCAATTTTTTCAATTTATAATAAAACAAAATACTGTGTGGTTTATCCCCTGGACAAAATGGAAAGTACCTGGAGTCAATATAAGAGGGTCTACAAATATGATAGTCAAGAAAGTGTAAACAATAAAACATGAGAGAATCAAATGGCCCAGGCTCCTGTTTGGACTGTTATTTTTCCAGAAGTGGACTTTGGATAGTGGTAGCTTTTTGTCTACTAATAGTATGACTTTGTGTGCAATGATCCAGTCAATTTAAAGGGGACTGGGTGCTATGGAAAGATTCTAGGTAGTAATTACAGATTATTTAAAAAAACTGAATCTTAAGCAGAAGCCAAATAAGGAATCAAATAAAATATGGATTCTAAGCAATAAAAGAGAGAAACATGAAAGTGGTGAGAATAGGCCAACCAATAAAACAAAATGGTGCTTTTCTCATTTCAATTTGCTTTAAACAGTTTATGTTTGTATGTCTTCAAGACACAAATGAAAAGCTGGCTGGCACAATAACACAATCAAGGATACATGGCTCAATAAGGTAGAGAAGGAAACTAACATATTCTACCAGCAGAGTGAAGCAAAAAAGACTTTTATTCCTAACCTTCAGTTAACTATAACATTAACTCTATTGATTCTTAAACATTTGAACTAATTTTGATTCCGTTTTAGTTTTGCTATTTTCTTCTGCTTACTTAATTTAAATTTTCTATACCAAGCATAAATATTGATGTTTCCTGCAATAACGTTAGGTCCCTTGATCTGTTGTTCTCTTGTGTGTTTATGTGCAAAAATGTGCATGCCTGAATTGAGCCATTAAAATGGTTCAATTCTGAAAATATTCACCACTGCATAAAAATAATTAATCCACAGCATATATCACTACCTGATTATGGAACTGAATACTAAGAATGCTAGCCAGAAAATTCAGTAAAATTATAATACCATATATAGAAATCCTCCTTGAAATACACCAGAGGAAGTTCAATTAAATGCTCGCCTTTTTACCTTTAGTTAAAAATATTTATTTTCAAGCAAACATAAGACAGATAGCTTAGAGTAGTGAGAAAAACACAGGTTTTGGAGCTTTCATACTGCATTTAGTACCCAGCTCTGCCATTTACTAACTAGCTGAGGAAAGTTATATGACCTCTTTCTGCATCAGTTTTTCAGAAGAAAAATGAGGATAATAATAAAACTCCTAGGGTTGCTGTGTATATATTATGTATATTAAGGAACTCAGTAGAGTACCAGGTATAGGCAAGGCCTTTGCAAATGTTAGTACTTATTTTCTTTCCAAAGATTATATATAGATATTTCTGACATGATTTGCAAGGCTGTATGAATGTATGAGTTCATGAATGAATCTGAGTGTGAAAACTACTAGGGAGAAGTGGGGAAATGGGCCCCTGACTATCTTTCTGGCTTAGTTATGGATCATGCTTGGTTAGCCCTAACCTCAAATGTGGTAAAGAAAATGTTATTACAGCAAGCAAGCATCCAACTTCCTCTTCTGTACCTTACTTCTATATAGTCCAATGTTCAGTGAATAAAATTTTAATATGCATCAAGTCTTTTTTCTGCAGATGAAAATTTTGAAGTTTAGCAACATAGCATGCTAAGTGATGTTCTGATAATCTTTTATATTGGATTTTTCCTAAATAAAAAATCATTTAGTATTGATGTCCTCACCAATCCTTATAATCTTTTACACTGGAAATTTACTAAATAAAAGATACTCAATATTAATATCATTGCCAATACTTATTAATAAGAAGATCTGGCTGAACAAATGGGGGTGGTGAACATACAAAGCAGGTCTTCCATCCATTCTGGTACTGAATAACCTTTACTGTGAAGAAATACATATGTCTGATAAACTTTTGTTGTCTTAGTCACCTTTCCTTGCCCCAAAGAATTCTCCATGTATTTTGTAAACACAAGTATTAAATTTTTGTCTTGGTTAACTCACACCAATATATATCTCTCTTTTTTCATTAGATTTAGCCTTTTAAAAAAATCTTTAGCCAGGTGCGGTGGCACATGCCTGTAACCCCAGCACTTGGGAGGCTGAGGCAGGAGGATTGTAAGTTCAAAGCCAGCCTCAGCAATGGCGAGGCACTTAGCAATTCAGTGAGACCCTGTCTCTAATAAAAAATACAAAAAAAAAAATCTTTAAATGTTATCAGAAGATAACCATATTGATTTTTATTATTATTTTTCACTTTTAGGCAAGAATATCAGCTAAAATATA
The DNA here is from genome assembly GCA_025594165.1 of Tamias sibiricus. Classification (NCBI taxonomy): domain Eukaryota; kingdom Metazoa; phylum Chordata; class Mammalia; order Rodentia; family Sciuridae; genus Tamias; species Tamias sibiricus. The sequence goes on from CM046667.1 coordinate 135,645,492, forward strand.
AATTAAAATAACTGCTTCTGAATTTCACATCATTTAATGTGATTTATCACTTAATGACATGGCAGAGTGATGAGTTCTATTAAGGGTAATAACTGAATTGAACACCAGCTCACAAAGCTTTGTATATCTGAGGACAGAAAATGCCTATGAGTTCATATTGTTATTATGTGTGTGTATTCCCACCATCACAGGATTTTCAATCAAACAAAACCACAATATGAGCTTAGATTTAAATCAAGTCCCAACTTCAGTCACAAATATGCAGATATTACATGTACATGAAGGAAGAAGAAACAAAGATAAACTGGGGATATCCTAACTGAATAGATTTCTATTTGTACATTTATGTCTAACAGGTTACTCTTTCTGTTGAGGGATGGGATGGGGGAATTTTGCTTGTCAGACACATCACTGTATACCTGCTCCCTTTAGAATATCTGAATATACATCCTAGGCTCTTCTTAAAGCAAAACAGAAAATAAAGATGACAGCTATGTTACACTTTGTGCCCCAAAGGGAATCAAAAGCACTGGATTTAGAGTCCTTCCATAGGAATGTGGTATTGTAATTTCCAACATGACAATTAATTAATATGAAACTGAACCCAACAGGCAGTATAGTAGCCTGAGTTCTAATCCCGCTTCTGCCTCCAACAGTTATGAAAACTTGGGCAAAAAAGCCTGATCTCTCTGGACATCCATAAGTTACTCCAATTTGCCAGATGAAGAGAACACACATTCATCTATTTTCAATTTAAACTTTTATTACTAAAGTATTTAAAAGTTAATTTTAAACTTATCCATTTCAAACATGAGAAATTCTACAGAATGTCACAGAATAAGCAAACAACACATACAAAAACAGTTAATGTAAATATTTGGTTTGGAGACTGTTCATCATTATTTAAATAGCATTACTGCTATGGATGAAAGAGTTAACACCTGCTGTTTGCCATGATTTGTGACACCATAACAGTCACATATTCATAACTTTAATTTCAAATATACTGATTCACATTAATTATGAGTATCACAGTAGAGAAAATTAAAGCCCCAATTTTGAAGTGTTAAAAGACAAAGGCACAATAACTTCTCTCTATGAGAATATATGTAGCATAAACATACACTGATTAATTCTCTTCCTCCATGTATTCAATTTTTTCTTTTAAGATTCCACATGTGAGATCATGCAGTATTTTCCTTTACATCAGGTTTATTGATATATAACATCATCATATTGCACAACACCTTGTTGTACACCTTAAATACATACAATAAAACTTCAAAAATGACAAAATAATTTTAACACAAATAGATAAATAAATAATTGCAAATTGAGTTAAAGGATATTTGGGGCATTACTGAATCCTCCAAAGTAATTCATCACTTTACCTACTCTTTAATTTTTATTTATGTTTTTGACTGTTTATTATGAGTCAAGAACTATGGTGTGAGGACAGAAGAAGTTGGAGTAGAGGAAGCTGCATCCTAACCTGCACCATGGCATGGGAGCAAAGCAGTGGGTATACAGCTTCTCAGTAAGGTGGGTGAAAGAGGGATTTCACTCAAATTTAATATTGGACATTCAAAGTGGCCTAGTAACTCAGAAATTTGGGTACAATAAACAAAGAAGAAAGAATACAGTACATAACTCAATAAAAATTGGAAGGAATGACTGTCGGACATAGACAGTGACCACCCAATCTGGTCTACTATTTTGACCACCTCAATGGATAAGCTTCTTTCATTCTTCACTAAGATTTTGGATTTTTTAAACTTGTATATTTTATTTTTAGTTTTTGGATGTATGTGTAATTGTGTGTGTGTGTGTGTGTGTGTGTGTGTGCGTGTGTTTGTGCATGCATGTGCATTCTGGCTGTGCTGATTGGTTCAGGGACATATATACATACACTTATTTGTTTCTTTTTCTCTCATAATAGCATTATAAATATAATTATTTTTCCTAGCATTGTCTTTTGAGGGTTTAGGTTGTTTTGGATTGTATATTTGGTTTTCTTTTGTATTCTTTCATTTGTTTATTTCTCTCATTACTCTTGCTCTCTTATCTGCTCCTGTTGGTGGCTAAATTCTATTGTTCTTTCTCCCTCTCCTCCAATACCTTGCTTCTTTTATTTTTCCCTTCCTTCTATATAAACATCACCTGCTACATCACTTCTGCATTCTCTCTGTTCACTTTTAATATTGTAAACTCTTTTCTAACTTACTAACATGTTTTCTTTTCCCCTAATTAACCATATTTTTATCATCTTTCAAAACTAAATGGTTTATGGAACTCCTGCCCCTACCATTAATGCTAATATAATCATTACTGCTATGGACGAAAAAGTTAACACCTGCTGTTTGCTTTAAAGCCAGATCTAGTTTGTAGTTATTATTTTTACCGTTCACAATTGCTGAACCCACAATTCCTGTTTATTGATGGTCATTAATGTTGAAGACATCATAGTAGGAATCAAGGATGACCTTGTGTATTGTTTGCAATGGTTTTTAGTATTTTCATGTTGTCCCATTCTATAGGGATTCAGAACAGACAGGGACATGGAATATTCACAGATTCAAGACTGCTTCTGAATTAAACATTCCCTGACATTACTACAAATCAAAGAAGTGAAGAGACAAAAGCCCCAAACCAATAAAAGGCAACACAAGAGCTCAACCCTTGGCATGTACTCATACATCAAAAAACAAGAGAAGTCCCAGGACAAATAGATACTATACATCCATAAATAAGATCATATACATAAAAGAACACATGCCAAAAAAAAAAAAAAAAAAGAGGTAGAGGAATCCACTACAATTGATGCACAAGATCAAGACCTCTGAAAACAAAAGAAAACAGGCAAAAAAAAAAAAAAAAAAACACACTGAAAAATCCACAATTCCCCAGCAAAGGATAGGCAGGTGGACTAAAGCCCAGTGAAAGATTACAAAAAAATGATTATTAAAATTTTCAATGAGCCAGGTGTGGTGGCACATGCCTGTAATCCCAACAGCTTTGGAAGAGGAGAAAGGATAATCTCAAATTTAAGGCCAGGCTCAGCAATTTAACAACTTAGCAAACCAAAGAAACTCAGCGAGACCCTGTCAAAAAATGAAATACAAAAAAAGGGCTTGGGATGTGGCTCAGTGGTTAACCACCCCTGGGTTCAATTCCTGCTACAAAAAGAAAAAGTTCAATGAGCTAAAAGAAGATCTAATGAAGGAGTTAAGACAGAGATTACAGGAGATGAAAGACCATTTTAATAAAGAAATAGAAATAGTGAAAAGAAACCAAACAGAACTTCTCACTTGAAGTCATTGCTAGAACTTCAGCCCTTGAAGACAGAACTTCAGACAATGAAGACAGGTTATATGATCCTGAGTACAGTGAAGGCAATAAACGGAAAAATTATAGAACATGACCAGAATACACAAGAACTTAAAAGATCATCTTCTCCCATGATTCCCATTGGGATTAAAGAAAACATGGAAATATACAAACTAAAGGCATAAAGAACCTCAATAAGTGGGCAAAGGAAATAAACAGACACTTTTCAAAAGAAAAAACATGAACAGTCAACAAGTATATGAAAAAAAATGCTCAACATCTCTAGTAATTAGAGAAATGCAAACTAAAACTAACTGAGATTTTATCTCACTCCAGTCAGTATGGAAACAATAAAAAATACAATAATAATAAATTTTGGCTAGGAAGTGGGGGAAAGGGTACACTCATACATTGCTAATGGAACTGAAAATTGGTGCAGCCACTCTGGAAAGCAGTATGGAGCTTTCTCAAAAAAAAAAAAAAAAAAAAGAAAGAAAAGAAAAGAAAAAAACTAGGATTAGAACCACCAGATGGCCCAGTTATCCCACACCTTGGTATACATCTAAAGGATTTAAAATCAATATACTACAGTGACACAGCCACATCAATGTTTATAGCAGCTCCATTCACAACAACTAAGCTATGGAACTAAACTAGGAGCCCTTCAACAGATGAATGGATAAAGAAAATGTGGTAAGTATACACAATTGAATATTACTCAGCCATAAAGAAGAATGGCTTTATGACATTTATTGGTAAATGGATGGTACTAAAGACTATTATGCTAAGTGAAATAAGCCTTCAACCTGTGGATGTGTTTGCCTATAAGATGAGTGAGTCTCTTGTAAATAACATATAGTTGGACCTAGATTTTTGATCCATTCAAAAAACCAAAGATCAAATGTTTTCTCTGATATGTGAAAGCTAACCTACAATAATTGTTGGATAAAAACTAAAATAATAGAACTCCAGTAGATTGGAAATAGGAGAATGAAGGTAAGGGAGCTTGGATGGGAAAAGGAAAGATAGTGGAACAAATTTGACATAACTTTCCTATGTACATATAATGAATACACTAAAGTGAATCTCACCATTATATACATCCACAAGAAATTAATTTAAAAAATAACTATGTGTAAATGGCAGAAAGACCAACAGAGAGAAAGGAGCATGGAGTGGGAGTGGGGAGGGGAAGGAGAGGTACTAGGTACTGAATATACTTCATGCTTTTATAATTATGTCAAAATAGATTCTACTGTAGTTTATAACTAAAAAGAACCAATTTTTTTAAAAAAAGAACATTTTCAATGATAGTCACAGAAAAAAATTTCCACATCAGAAACGAGATACATGTCCACATACAGGAGATATAACATACAGGAGATATAACATAATCAAAATACCTACATATAAAATAAAGGGAAAACATTAAAAGCTGCAATCCAATAAGACATGATTCTGATATGTCAGCTCAGATCCTAAAATCAAGGATGGCCTAGAATGAGATATTCCAAGTCCTAAAAGGAAAAAAAAAAAAAAAAAACTGCCAACTAAGGTTACTATACCCCAGAAAGCTCAGTTTCAATTGTGAGGAAGAAATAAAAACTTCCACAACAAGAATGAACTAAAAGAATTCATCAGCACCAAGCCAGCACTGCCAAAAATACTCACAGATAAACTGCAAATAAAGGAACTAAAAAACAATTCCAAAAGCTCCCTCACAGATGAACTTCAGTAGAAAAATAATGTAATAAATGAGAATCAAGAAAGCATAAAATGTAGCAAATGCATATCCATATGAATGCTTAATGCTAATGATCTCAACTCTCCAATTAAAAGACATACATTAGCAGAATGTCAAAAATCAAGGTCCAACTATATGTTATTTACAAGAGGCTCATCTTATAGGCAAACACATCCACAGGTTGAAGGTAAAAGGATAGAAAAAAATATTCCAGGCATATGGTCAAAATTTTTAAAAAGCAGGAATAGCTATTCTCATAACTAACAAAGCAGATTTCAAGGAAAATAAATCAAAGGAGACAAAGAAGGCCAGTACATTCAGCTGAAGGGAAAAATCCAACAAGAAGATATAACCATACTAAATATTCATACCCCAAATGTCAATGCACCCAATTACTTGGAAAAATACTACATGACATTAAATTCCACATAGACCCCAACACAGTAAGACTGGGGGATTTCCTTACACCCTTATCACCAACAGACAGGTCATCAAAAGGTAAAATCAATAAAGATATCTTCACCCTAATCAACACTATAAATCAAATGGACCTAATGGACATCTACAGAATATTCCATCCCAAAGCAGCTGAATTTACCTTTTTCTCAGCTGTGCATGGAACTTTTTACAAAATAGAAAATATTCTAGGCCACAAAACAAATCTTTTTTTTTTTTTTGGGGGGGGAAGGTTTCTGGGAACTGAATTCAGGGGCACTTGGCCACTGAGCCACATCCCCAGCCTTATTTTGTATTTTATTTAGAGACAGCATCTCACTGAGTTGCCTAGCACCTCACCATTGCTGAGGCTGGCCTTGAACTTGCAATTCTCCTGTCTCAGCCTCCTGAGTCGCTGGGATTATAGGTGTGTGCCACCACACCCAGCCACAAAAGAGATGTTAGCAAATAAAAAATATCAACATAATCCCATGTATTCTATCAGATAATAGTGAAATGTAACTAGAAATCAACAGCAAGAAAAATAATAGAAACCACATAAACACATGGAGATTGAACAATACTCTTTTAAAAGGAAAATGGATCAAAGAAGAAATAAGAGTAGAGATCAATAAATTCTTAGAAACAAACAAGAACAGACATACAACATATCATAATATCTGGGAAAGGATGAAACAAATAATAAGAGGAAAATTCATAGCACTGATTACCTACAATAAAAAATTAGATCCCAATTAAATAAGCTTATTAGCCACCTTGAAGGCCTTAAAAAAAAAAAAAAAAAAAAAAAAAAAAAAAAAAAAAAAACTAACCCCAATACCAGTAGAATACAGGAAATAATTAAGATCAGAGCTAAAAATCAATTAAATTGAGAATACAAAAGCAACATGCATGATCAATGTGATAAAGAATTGTTTCTTTGAAAAGATAATTAAGATTGACAAACCCTTAGCCAAACTAACCAAAAGAAAGAGAAAATGCAAACCAACAAATCGGAGAAGAAGAAATAGGAGATATTACCACAGACTCTTCTGAAATCCAGAGGACTATGAGAACCTATTTTGAAAATTTATACTCCAATAAACTGGAAAATATGGAAGACGTTGACAAATTTGTAGACACATATGACTTGCTCAAATTGAATTGGAAAGATACATAAAACCTGAACAGGTCAATACCAAGTTATGAAATTGAAACAGCAATTAAAAGCCTTTAGGACCTGATGGATTCTCAGATTAGTTCTACCAGACATTTAAAGAGAAAACCCAGGATCTGATGGATTCTCAGATGAGTTCTACCAGACATTTACAGAGAAATAATGCCACTTTTTCTCAAGTTATTCCATAAAATTAAAAGGGAGGTTTACATTCACAAAGACTTTTATGGAGCCATTATAACCCTGACACCAAAACCAGACAAAGACACATCAAGGAAAGAAAACTCAGACCAATATCCTTGATGAACATAGGTGCAATAATCCTTAATCAAATATTAGCAAATCACATTCAAAAACATATCAGAAAGATATGTTTATCATGATAAACTGAGTTTCATCCTAGGGATGCAAAGTTGGTTCAACATATGTAAATCAATAAATGTAAATCACCACTTAAATAGAATTAAGTACAAAAATCATATGATCATATCAATAGATGCAGAAAAGGCCTTTGATGAAATCCTATTCCCATTCATGTTAAAAACGCTGGAAAAGCTAGGTATTGAAAGAACTTACCTCAGTGTCATAAAGACAATTTATAAATTAAAAAAAAAAAACTATGTCATACTAAATGGAGAAGAATTTAAAACATTTCCTCTACAAGCAGGAAGAAGACAAGGCTGCTCACTTTCAGCACTCCTATTCAATATATTCCTTGAAACATTATCCAGAGCTATCAGGCAAGAAAACAAATCAAAGGGATACAAACAGGAAAAGAAGAAGTCAAACTATCTGTCTGAAAATAATATGATCCTATATCAAGAAGCCCAAAAAGCTCCACCAGAAGACTTCTAGAACTTACAAGTGAATTTAGCAAAGTAGCAGGATACAAGATCAACACCCAAAAATCAATAACATTCCTAAACTCCAACAGTGATTCAACCAAGGAAGAAATCAGGAAAACCATCCCACTCACAACAACCTCAACAAAAATTAAATACTTGTGAATTAATGTAACCAAGCAGGTAAAAGAGCTCCAGAATGAAAATTATAGAACACTGAAGAAAGAAACTGAATAAGTCCTTACATGATGGAAAGACATCCCATGTTCTTGGATAGGCAGAATCAATATTTTCAAAACTGCCATACTACCAAAAGTAATATACAGTTTCAATGCCATTTCGATCAAAATACCAATGACATTATTCAGAGAATTATAAAAAAAAATAATTCTTAAATTCATTTGGTAAAATAAGAAACCCAGAATAGCCAAAGAAATACTAAGCAAGAAAAGCAAAGCATGAGGTATCACAATACCTGATCTGAAATTATACTACAGAGCTATAGTAACAAAAACAGTATGGTATTGGCATTAAAATAGACAATAAGACCAATAGAACACAAGAGACAAGAGACAATAGAACACAAGACACAGAGAACACAATTAAGACAACAGAACACCACAAGACACAGAGATAAATTGATATTTGACAGAGGTGCCAAAACTATATCTTGGAAAAAAGAAAATATTTTTAACAAACAGTGCCGGGAAAACTGGATAGCTGTTTGTTAAAAAAAAATGAAATTCGACCCTTATCTCTCACCCTGTCCCAAACTCCAATTAAAATGGATCAATGACTTAGGAATTAGACCAGAAACTTTACAACTACTAGAAGAAAAGATAAGTTCAACACTTCATCGTGTATGTGCTGGTGCTGACTTCCTTGAAAATACCTCCAAAGTGCAAGAAATAAAATCAAGAATCATTAAGTGGGATGTCATGAAATTAAAAAGCTTCTGAATTGCAAAGGAAATGATGAAGAAGATAAAGATATAGCCTACATAATGGAAGAAAACCTTGGCCAGCTACTCCTCCAATAAAGGATTAACATCCAGAATATACAAAGAACTCAAAAATATTAAAACGAACAAAAAAATTAACACATTCAGTAAATGGCCAAATGAACTAAACAGAAACTTCTCAAAAGAAGAAATACAAATGGCCAAAAAATATATGAAAAAGTGTTCAATATCTGTAGCAATCGGAGAAATGCACTATGATTTCTTCTCACTCAAGTCAGAATAGCAATGACCGAAAATATCCACAATGATAAATTGGTGAGGTTCTGAGGAAAAAGGTACACTTGTACATTATTGGTGGGACTACTGACTAGAATAACCAGTCTGGAAAACAGTATGGAGATTGCTCAAAATAAGAGCGATGGAACCACCATATCACTCAGTTATCCCACTCCTCAGGATTTTCCCTAAAGATCTAAAATTGGAATACTACAGTGATAAAGCCACATCAATGTTTATAGCAGCACAATTCACAATAGCTAATTTATGGAATCAACAGAGGTGCCCATCAATAGATAAATGGATTAAAAATTGTCATACACACATGTGCACATGCACACACACACACACACACACAAAGGAACTCTACTCAGCCATAAAAAAGAATGAAATTATGGCATTTGCTGGTAAATGGATGGAAATGGAGAATATCATGCTAAGCACAATAAGCCAAACTCAAAGGTCAAGTATTTTCTCTCATATGTGGAACCTAGTGTAAAATAAGGGAAAGGGAGAGGGAAGGATAGGATAACATAAATAACCAATCAAATATTTAAATAATAGAGGATCAAAAGGAAGTCTAGCAGAGGAAGGAAAAAGGGAGGGGGGAGAAAAAGGGAGGATCATGAACTGAAATTGATTTCCGCTCATATATGAATTTGTTGGGATGAACCCAACTACTAAACTATAAAGCTATAATTTTAAAAACTCTAAAAACATTTAAAAAAGCAAACTTAAAAAAGAACTATGGTACATGGGTTGTATGATTTCTCACATCTACTTTTCAGGAAAGTCCTTCAAGGTAAATGTTGTCCCATTTTACAGAGGTGACCAAGCCCTTCCAAAGTTTATAGGACTAGGGAGGGACAGAGCAGGGACTCAAAGTGATGTCTTTCTGATTCCAAAGATGTGCTTTTTTTTTTTTTTTTTTTTTTTTTTTTTTTGGTGGTACCTGGGATTGAACTCAGGGGCACTCGTTCACTGGGTCACATACCCAGCCCTTTTTAGTATTTTATTTAGAGACAGGGTCTCACTGAGTTGCTAAGTGCCTCGCCACTGCTGAGGCTGGCTTTGAACTCGCGATCCTCCTGCCTCAGCCTCCCAAAGTGCTGGGATTACAGGCGTGTGCCACCGCGCCCGGCTAAAGATGTGCTTTTTGTTCTGTGTCATGCACCTTGTCTAAAGCCTTGAATTTTTAAGATCCTACGTTAGCCAAAGCCTATCACCCATACAGGCTTTCATATGCAATGTTGTGCTTAGTGCCTAGTCCTTTCCTTTGAAATTCCAAAGAGCTTTCAAAGAAAGTATCATTTTCTTTTCAAAGCAGACAAATAATATAGAGAAAGGTTAAGTGACATTATCAAACAGGCAAAACCATGTCAGGTTGGAGTCAAGGACTGAATCTAAATGATTGCCACAACAAAAAGGATTAGTTATCAGCACACCTGGATGCTCTTTAAAATCTTCTTCCAAAAAGTACCTTTGGGGCTATTGTTTCCTATATATTCTTTATAAGGAAGCAGATGTTTTATACATGGAATATCAAGCATGAAATTGCAAATTATTAAGTTTAATTAAGTGTCCTCTAAATAACAGAATCTAACATTTCCTAAACTTGTCCTCTCTGTCCCAGTTTCTTTTTTATAATATTTAATTTTTAGTTGTAGTTGGACACAATACCATTATTTTATTTATTTATTTTTATGTGGTGCTGAGGATCGAACCCAGGGCTTTCCATATGCTAGGCAAGTGCTCTACTGCTGAGCCACAACCCCAGCCCTGTCTCACTTCCTTAACTCTGAACTTTCAACCAAAGAAAGACTCAGTTTGCAATGAACATTCCTGCATCTGTGTAGGGCCACAGATAACTCCTTTTTTCCCCCAGACATATGGTCATCTCATGGCTCATGTTAGTGAGCCAAAGAAAGTAAGGTGTATTAAAACATTAGTCAGGAGAAAGAGAAAATTGTGACTGAAACAAGCCATTTTCCATACATTTTGGTAATCATTTGGGATATCTGCAAATATTCAAATTCTCTCCTCTTTTCAGGCAAATTACAGATTACACTTCCTTGCTTCCTTTTAAATTAGGCAATATGACTTGCTTTGGCCAGTAAAATGTGAATGGAAGTCAGGTGAAGTAGAAGTGATGTGGGTATATGTCACTTGCAGTGGAAGCTTTGAGAATCAGTGGCTAATTTACTATGCTCTGCCCCTCTTGCTACACTCATCTGGGAAGCATATGATGATAAGAAGCCTCCATCACTCTAGTGACCACAAGGAACAGAAGTCTCTGCTGAGTTATGTTTTGGATGTAGGATGAGAGAGAAATAATGTTTTGATGTGTTACATTACTGAGAAGAGTTTTTTATCTTACCACAGAATGACCTATTCTATCCCAATGAATTCATTTTTTTATTCATCAAATGTTTAAATATTTTTGTGGAAGTGTTTGCCTTAGAAAGAAATAGGTTTGCCTGTTCTTCTAGATAAAAGAAAAAGATAGATGAAGATCTACATATGTTTGGATGTGGGAAGAACAATAATCGATTTTTTTTAACAGAGCTGGAGAGTTGGTAGGTAAATGCCTTAAATACCTTGCTTCTACAAAGTGCATTATTTTGTGCATGTGCCTCAAGGGAGTCCAGAGTTATTAGGTTGGATGTGCATCTAGCCCTCAAGTTATTCATACTAAAGGGAGTGATAAATAACATGGACACATAAAGAGCTATGATATGAAGTTGAGTATGATCAGTCATATAAGAGGTAGGTTTGCAAAGCAAGCAGAGTTCAGAAGTGAAAGCACTTCAGAATGCTGCATGGAGGAAGAAGCATCTAAAAAGTGTTATTTGACAATTCAAAAATGAGAAGAAAGACATTTTAACATACAACAATAACATTACTAAAGTTAATGATTTGGGCTGTGTGGTATGAATGCTGAAGAGTAGGTGGATTGGTGTACATGAATCAGAGGGCATGTGAAAGGAGACAATATGAAAAATGGTCAGATCATGTAAATCTCTCAATGGTAGGGCAAGGGGTTTGGATTTTATCCTGTTCTTTGTGGTAATCCATGTCAGGCAACTGAACAAGGGGTCCTCTGATAAGAACACCAAGTTCAACATTGCATATAACATTTTGTCTAATATATTTAAATAACTAATGCTACAGTGTTAGTTTCAATAATAGAATTAACCAGACCCAATTGTCAAATACTACTCCCACAAAAACACAGGAATGTGAAATCAGTATTTGCCAAATTTACCTAGTTATAAGTATCACCAAGTATGCTAGCAAAGAAAGAGAGAGAGAGAGAGAGAGAGAGAGAGAGAGAGAGAGAGAGAGAGAGAGATTGAGATATTTCTGGACAACCCCAGGCTTCTCTATCTGAAAATCTATATTTTCAGCAATCACTATGGGTGACTGTTATCATCAGGCAAGTTTAGGAAACAGTGGCCTAACTGAATACAGAAAATACAGACATGGTTGCATAAGAACCCGACATTTGCATCCATGCATCTATTCTTTTATTTCAAAAACAAAAGTATTAAATGAGTGTCTTGCATGCCTGGCCTTATGCTAGGAACTAGAGATGCAAGAGTGAGCCAGACAAAGGCCATGCTATCTCAAAGCTTACATCCTAAGAGAAAGTGAAAACAGGAATTATACAATCCGTCCTTTACAATTATGTGGAATGCTACAGAGAATTTTAGTATGCTATGAAGTTGCATAATGTGTAGGACTGACTTCCTTAGGGTGGATGCCTGAAGGTTATTAGAAAAAAAAAAAAACAGAATGTATACTATTTGAATTATAAATAGGCATTAGTTAGATAAAGTGGAGGAAAAGATAATTCCAAGCAAACAGAAAAGTGGAGGAAAAGATAATTCCAAGCAAACAGAAGACCACTGGCATCTGCCTGGACCGAGAGAGTGCAGAAGAATCTTAAAGAATTCCATTGAGACTTGGCTACAGAAAAGGAGTTAAACAGTCAACATAAGCTATTGCCCACACTGGTGACACACTGATATATGCCCAGTCTAAGTATGTGCCAACAAGACAGGACTCAGACCTTGGCATGAGTCCCAGATTAGACTTCCGAACTCCCCCAGTCTTGTGACCTTTCCCATGAAACCGATATGCTTCAATACCAAGAGAACAATATCCTATTATCTTGCTCACATTTCTCACTTGAACCTTTTAAAGCAGTGTAGCATAGTGGGAAAGTATGTAGGTTTAATGCCAACAAATCAAATCCAGCTCTATCACTCATTAACTATGTTTATAGGCAAGTCATTTAATCTCTTAGAGCTCTAGTTCATCTAATTGTAAAATAGGATTAATAATAATATGTACCAAAAAGGATCGTGCTATGCTTTAGACATGGAATACCCTCAAAATCTCCTGTATTGAAGGTTCAATACCCAATGGAGCAATGTTCAGAGGTGAAGCTTTGGGGAAGTGATGGAATCATGAGGGCTCTGACCTCATCAATAGGTGAATCATTTGATAATTGAACAAACTATGGGGAAACGATGGAAACTATAGGCTATAGGTATAGAAGAAGGAAGCAGGTCTCTGAAAGTATGCCTCAGAAGGATATTTATTTTCCCCAGCCCCTTCTCTCTCTCACTCTCTCTGCTTCCTGGCTGCCATGACCTGAACAACTTTCCTTCACCATGCGTTTCTGCCATGATGTTTGCTTCACCTCAAGCCCAAAGCAAGGGAGCCGGCCAACCCTGGACGAAAACCTCTGAAACCATGAACCAAAATAAAATTTTTCCACCTTTTACTTGTTTATGTCAAGTATTTTGGTCACCGTGACAAAAAGCTAACAAACAAAGATAAGATGGTTTGAGGATTCTCTAAGATGATATGTGTATAGTGTAGTACACAAGAGCTCAAATCTGCACAAACCTGTGTTTGAATCCTGGTACTAGCACTTACCTCTCGGCTGATTTCAGGCAGGTTGATTTAATTTTGTGAGCTTCAATCTCCTCATCTGAAAAATGATGATAATAATATATAAAAGAAGATGTGTTATCAAGAATGAAGACAATGTGTGAAAACTGTCTCATGCAGTTCCTGACACATACAGGCACTACTAGCCATTCTTGGTATTGATATAACATTCTGCCCCTTCTCAGTTCTGAATATAATGTTGGAACATGCTAGACAACAAGCCTAAACCAAAGGTCAGGAGGCCTTAGGCAAGTCATTTCCCACTCAATTTCAGTTTCTACAACTGTGACATAAGGGAATCAGGCTTCTTAACCTATCTATAGAGAAAGAAGTTTTATCCCAATATCTCACAGACCAATACTTTTGTAAGGTACAAAATCACACTCCTGGAGGACACTTTAATGTCAAAGTGCTTTAAAAGTTCATAAATTCTTACTCTCACACTGCATACCTGGCACACTGTGGGTAGATATCAGTCCAAGGCACAACCCCAGTCCATGGACCACATATTAAACAACATTGGTCCAGATGATTTCAAGAGACACATTCGGCTTGGACATACTAATGCTGCATGGAACTAACATGACTTCCCAGGAATAGTCTGTTATACCACAAAGAATTAATCTGAAGAACTAGAGATTCAGTGTTTCTGAAAAATAGTGAAAAGCTTGGTGATATTAGGGTGGCAATGGTTGTGATGTTCACTTTCATGTACTAACCTCTTGATAGGTTCCATCAGGCAAAGATTCAGTCATATTTGCCTCTGAATACAGAACTTATCCTAGTGCACTTTCCATAAAAATTTAATGGATGAGAATCAGTGAAAAATTTTCCCAATGCTTACAGTTCTGGGCTCTGTATAGTGAAAACAATCATTGGGTTGAGGAAGAAAAAAAGAAGCGAAAGAGGAATGTGTAATGGCTTTATGTTCAAAATACACTTTTCCTGGAAATTTCTGAGTGAGCATGTCCCAGTAATTGGGAGGATATGGCCAAATATGTATGTGGATATGCAGAGGTCACCAGTAGTGTCATAGCCAGCAGTTGTGGAGTGGGTATGCAACAAGAACAGCCAGACTAGAATATTACTCACATATATTGGAGTGAGTACACTTGTACATGTATGTATACACTTGCCCTAAACTGGGAGTTCATAATGAACTTTTCCTACTTTGCCTGTTCATTGACAAGTTTGTTTCCCATCATTGGTGTATAATCTCCATGAAAACAGGAGTACATCGATAATTTTTTTAAAGAATGAATTTTTCAGAAAAGCATGGAAAGCACTTATCACAGTACCTATACATGTAACACTCCATAAATGTTAGACAATGTTGTGATTATCATAATGCTGTGTTTGTAGCAAGAGTTGAACAAATGGGAGTTAAATCAGAAATTCTAAATTGGTGTTGGCCTATATGGAATGATTTTATTTGTTATTATTGGGAGGGTTACTCTGTTAGTTTTTCTTTTAAATATACTTTATTATAATATAATTTCCATAAAATAAAATACACTCATTTTAAGTGACTGGTTAAATGTGTTTTGATAAACATATTATCATCAACATAATCAAGATACAGAGCATTTCTATTATCCCAAAAATTTCCCTCCTGCTCCTTTGGACTACTGATCTTCTTTCTGTCACTCCAGGTTAGTTTGGGTTGTCTCAAATTCCATATAAATATCATATACACACTTTTCTATCTGGCTTTTTCCCTCTGTAAAATCTTCCTCAGATATTGTTGCATATATCTGTGTTTTCTTTCTTTTTGTTCCATTGTATAACTATACCAAAACTTTGTTAAGCATTCACCTATTGATGGACATTTTGACTGCTTCCAGTTTGGGGCTATTACAATAAAGCTATAGTAAACATTCATGTACAAATCATAGTATAAGCATATGCTTGAATATCTCTAGGGAAAATATCTAGAAGTGGAATAACTGGACCATATGTTAAGTGTGCATTTAGCTTTATCAGAAACTGTAAAATATATCTCTAAATATTTGTAGAAAATAAAATCACACATAATTTCTGTTTGGGGCCATGATAGAGGAAATGATACATGGCCTGACTTCACACAATACACAACAAATAGTTTTGATAAAATAAATAAAACAACTGTTTTCAGATATTGGACATAAACAGCATTGAGTGTTCTGAGATAAACAAACCAAGTTAGCTCTCTGATCACTCTGACATGGCACACAGTAAATAGTCTTTGGATAAATATTTCATGAACACTAGCCATTATTACATGCTAATCATTGTAGTGGCACCCCTCCTCCACAGAAAATCTTAACTAAGCTTCTCAAGAAATCTTCACCATGGCTGATTTTAGGACTGTCTGCAAAAGAGTCTCTACAGAAGAGTTCAATATACATAAACATCCTATTTTCCTGTTGCTCTATTACTTGGCCACTGGCCTGGAAGAAATCAGCACTCCAGGTGCTGGATACCCCTTTACTTGTTTTCAACAAACATGTATCCAGTATAGTAGTTTGTAGAAGTGTGTTTGCAAATGCAAAGTGTGATAACAAAAGGACAAATTCTTTAACAAGGCCTCTGGCCTTGAGCTGGAGCTTCACAGAGATGTCTACATTTCTAAGATAAGTTACTAATTTACTAATTGGGCTCCATGGTAACAGCTGGCAGGGGGGGGGGGATGAAAAGGGAGAAGAAGCTCTCCCCTTCTCGGGTGTTGTCCTTGAAGGTTAACTTACCCAGAAAAGTGAAAGAAAAAGCTGCTTTTATGTAAACTTCTGTAAACTGTAAACTTCTGAGCCCCTCCCCTTACCTGCTGGGTATAAAATTCTGAAACTTCCTGAACTCGGGTTCAGGGGATTGATTAGAGTGAGAGCTGTACTCTTTGAACCTGGCTGCAGCCAAATAAAACTGTTTCCTGCTATCTTTGGTGCCTTGTCTTGTCTGTCCCTACAACATCATCATTAAAGATAGCATAATCCCTTGCACATAATAGATGTTCAAAAATTAAATAAAAATTTGAAACTAAATGAAAATTAAGTAGCTTCCTCTGTGGACTTATTTTATTCTTTTTCTTTAGTGCTTTTTTTTTAATCTGTGCATTTAGAGCAAAGCCAAATCTACTTAAAAGTGGCAAGAAAAAGTTATGAGGAATTATATAGCGTTTTTCCAGAGACCTGACTAAAGTTTCACCAATTGTCTCAATAATGTCTTTCATAGTAAAAGTTCAGTATAGAATCATAGTTTGTTCCTTGATGATATATTCAGTCACTCCTTTTAAAATCTGGAATACTTTATAGGTCTTTCCTTGACTTTCTTAAAAATTAAAAACAAGTTATTTTGTAGAATGTCCATTATGAGTTTTTCTCAGGTTTCTTGATTAAAATGGTATCTATCCTGTTTTCTAATATGTAACAATCTTGTTTTCTTTCTCATAAAGAATAAGTATTTGTGGCAGAAATATTTTGGGACTATTACATGCCTAACTCTCATTCCATTTTCACCCACTAGTTTTAGCATTGGTTGCTATTTTTATCCTGAATTAGTTATTTTCATAATGATTGTTAAATGGTGGTCTTCTAATTTGATCATTCCATTTATATTTATTAGGTAGCATTATACTATAAGGAAGAGCTTCCTCTTTTTCTGCATTCATTTATTCATTTCTTTATGTATGAAAGAATTCATGGATTACTATGTTTGGTAGACTATAATCCATTACTGCCATAATATGTATTGAAAATACATATAATGAATTCATATATATTTAAGTTATCCTGGATTTGACCAGTGTGGACCTCATAAGTTCTGTTTTGTATGTTTTTGACATATCCACATTGTTTTGGTGTTCTCCAAAGGAACGTAACCAATAGTAGTAATATACATACAGAGAGGGAAAGAGGAGGAGGAAGGGAAAGAGGAGAGAGAAAAAGAGAAACATTAAGGAATTCACTAACATGATTATGGAGGTCAAGAAGTCCTATCATCTGCCATCTGAAACAGAGGACACAGGGGAGCCAGTAGTATGGTTCCCATGTTGTAAGAGAGCCAGTGGAGAAAGTTTCAGCCCTAGTACAGGAAGAGACTGATGTCACAGTTTGAAAAGAAGCAGAAAGAACAAATTGTCTTTTATTTCTTCTTATTGTTATTAACCAGGCTTCCAAATGGATTGGATGAGCCCCACCTACATTGATAAACCAATTTACTTTACTCAGTCTAATGATTGAAATATTAATCTGACGCAGAAACATCCACACAGAAACATCTAGAATAAAGTTTAATCAATATATGGGTATCCTAAGGCCAATTTGACATATAAAATTAACTATTACATCCATTGCTCTTGACCACATTTTTATCATTTCCATATTTTAGAAAGCTAAAAATGCATTCCATATTCCACTAGTACTTTCTTTGCTCCAATCCTACCTAGATGCAATCATTTTTCATAAGAGCTCTGGCTTCTTTTATTGGGCAGTGATCTTGGTATTTATAAACAAATATCTAGGCACAAAGTATGTTTATTTCCATCAGAATATCACTGTTCTCAGGGCTGCTCAATGAACTGAGTTAGAAAATATATGAGTGTATGTATGTGTGCATGCATGTTTGGGGTATATATATTTATATACATCCAAATATTTATACACATTTACATCTCTAATTTTATATTATATATTAAATACAAAATTCACTCAAATACCTTTAATTCCCATCCAACACCTGAGTTCAGTCTAGCTTTAACCCTTTACATATTTGTTACTGCCTTATCTAACCGTTAAAGGCCTCACTTCAATTATCTTCACAATATGAACTTATTTTCTCAAAATATTTACTCAAAAATTTTTCTTAATTTTTTAGATCTTCCTATACATGGCAAAGTTCCCTATCCCTGTCGCCTCTCTGGCAGCTTCACAGCTTTGACATCCACCTTGAACAGAGCCTCAGCTACCATTGGGATGCCTTCACACTATATTCAGGTATGATCAATTACATATATCTGTCATCTACATATTTTTATTATGGTAAAAAAACATAACATCAAATTTACCATCCTAATAATTTTCCAGGGTACTGTTCAGGAGTATCAAGTATACTCACACTCTTACGCAACAGTTCTCTAGAACTTTTTCATCTTAGAAAATTGAAACCCATTAAAAAGTATTTCCTCCTCCTCCTTGTTTCCAACCCTTGACAAACACATTTCTATTTTGTTTCTATGCTTTTTACTAATTTAGATAGTTCAGAGGAGTGTAATCATGTAGTATTTATCTTTTGGGAGTAGTTTATTCCACTCAGCTTAATGCTATTATGGTTCATCCATGTCGTAGCATGCATCAGAATTTCCTTTTTCTTCATTTTTAGGATTGAATAACAATTCACTCTATGTATAGATCACATTTTCTTTATCTATTCATCTGCTGATGGACATTTGTGTTGTTTTTATCTCTTGATATTGTGAGTAATCCTGTAATGAACATGGGTGCCCAAATGTATTTTAAAAGATTCCACTTTGAAAAATATTGGAAATATGTCCAGGAGTGGGATTACTGGGTCATGTGGTAAGTCTTCATTATTTTAGAAACCTACATTTGTTTTACATAATGGCTGCTCTGTTTTACAATTCTACCAACAGTGTACAGGGTTTCAATTCTTTCACATCCTCCCCAATACTTCTTATTTCCTGTTCTTTTTGTAATGGCCATTTTAATGGGTGCAAGGTCATATCTCACTCTGGTTTTGATTTGCATTTCTCTTAAGACTGGAGATGTTGAGTATATTCTCATGTGCTTGTTGAATATCTGTATATTTTCATTGGGAAATTGTCTCTTTAAGTTTCCTGAACATTTTTAAATCAGGTTATGTATGTTTTGGTTTCAAGTTGTAGGAATTTCTTATATATTATGAATATTAACTGATAATCAGATATATGGCTTTCAAATACTTTTTCCCATTCTTTCTTTTCCTCTGCTGTACAGAAACCTTTAAATACTATAAGCCCCAACTATGTGCCAGGCAATATGCTAGATACAGAGTATACAAATATAAATAAGCAGACAAAAGTCCTTATCCTTATGGAGCTTTCATTCTAATAGAGAAGACAGATAATAAGTAAACAAATAAATTTATAGTGTGGGAGGTGGTGATAAATGCTATGAAGAGAAATAAAGTAGATGACATTATAGAATGACTGATTGGCTATTTTACATTAGTTGCTTGCATATGGTTTTCCTGAGCAGGTGTCATGTAAACTGAAATCTGAATGAGGAGACAGCATCAATCACGTCAAAGACATGGGAAAGAATGCTACAAGCAGAGGGACCAGCTGGTGGAGTCTCTAAGACAGTAACAGGCCTGATGTGTTCTAGGAAATTGGAGAAGACCAGTAAGGCAAAGGAGAGTGTTATGAAATAGTGGAGGTGAGGTCAGAAGATATGAACACAAGGACACTGGGCAACTGAAAAAGGAATGGAAAAAAGGATACATTTAAATGGGATCTATTGGACAAAATGCCAACTGTGCCCAAAGCCATTATTTTTACCAAGAGCCTGAGGTATCTGTTCTAGTACAGGTCCTTAAACTCTACCATACTTAAGAATGCCCTGGAGGGCTTGTTAAAACCAGATGCTGAGTTTCAACCCCGGTTTTCTGATTCAGTAGGTCTGCGCTGAGATCTGAGAATTTGCATTCTTAACAAGTTCCCAAATGATACTCATAACTGCTGGTTCAGGGACCTGACTGAGGATTATTGTGCCAAGGTTTTACCCTTCAAACTGAAATATATGGACATCTGGTGGGTATTCAAACCCAACATAAAAACCTGATAATAATGAATTGCATGTCTCCTGATATAAAGGATATTCAGCACTACTTTAGAAAATAAAGTTAGGCATGCAGGGAAATACTCCATAATCAAATTAAAGTGATATATATGAGACAAGGACCAAATACTTAAAATATTTGTTAAGAAGGTAGATATAGAGCTGGGCGTGGTGGTGCATGCCTGTAATCCCAGCACTTGGGAGGCTGAGACAGGAGGATCGCGAGTTCAAAGCCAGCCTCAGCAATGGCGAGGCACTTAGCAACTCAGTGAGACCCTGTCTCTAATAAAATACAAAAAAGGGCTGGGGATGTTGCCCAGTGGTCGAGTGCCCCTGAGTTCAACTCCAGTACCAAAAAAAAAAAAAAAAAAAAAAAAAAAAAAAAGGTAGATATAATATTATGTGTTTAATACCACAGTAAAAAAAAAAAAAAAATACCAAACAGACTCCTCTTTCAGGCAAGTCTCACTTGCTTTACATTTTGCCTCTAACTTTCCTCCAGGTACCTTTATGGCTTTGTTTCACTTTCTTTTCCATGACACCCTATTCATTGACACTCCTTTGACACCCTATTCAAAACTGTAACCCTAAAACTTCACTGTCTTCTTCAGTCCCTCATCTCCTTTATTTTCTCAATGACATCTAACAATGTCTAATGTACAGTCTACTGTACTCATTCTGTCTTACCAACTTACATATAAGCACTAGAAGGGCATATTTTTATTATTTTGTCCACTAATAAATTCACAGCATCTGGGACAGTTTCTAGCAGTTAACCAGTATTTAAAGTATAAGGAGCTTCATAAATTCAGAGTACTGAAGTCATTCTTAGCAATATTGATAAAAGTAAAATATATTTGTTTCCTCAGATTATAGATAAATAATGGGTTTTTCATATAGCTCTCAACTTCTCATCGTGACTGTTTATAAAATTGACTCTTCCAGAAGAGATTCCAAAGATTGTTTAAATTATTATCTGTCTTGATACAAATAATGCAAATTAGAAATGATTGACAGATACTTATTAGTACTCAATCAACTATTACTCACTGTGTCAAACAGGATGCACTACATTATGCTGGAGTAATAGATAACTTCCAAAACACAATGGCTTAAATTAATAAAAGTACACTTTTCCTTGAAGCTATTTGTCCAATACATTTTGGCAGAGGTAGGAGGAAGTTTTGCTCCATGTAGTCACTCTCTCAGTGATCCAAGCTAACAGAGGTTCCATTTTCTTATAATTCTTTCAGAAAAACATAAGATTTTTAGTTTTTTCAGAGCAAAGAAACAGAACATGGAGAATCATGCTGTGACTCTAAAATACATCCATATAGAAGTGAAACAGAACACTTCAGCTCATCTTTCATTAGCAAATATATATATATATATATATATATATATATATATATATATATATATATATATACGGCCACACTTAAATTCAGAGAGGCATGGAAGAGTCTAGAACCAGAAATCCTGGCGGCAAGCCTACAAATACCAAGAACTGTGCTAGGAATTAGGAACAAAAATGAGAAGGACTCCATTCCTAATCTTAAGGAGCTCATAGTTTAGAGTAGAAGACAGAAAAGTATAAAGCAGTACTGATGTAACAACTATTGTCCCTGAACTTCTGAACAGCACACACAAATAGTTGCAATAGTTGCACTGAGAAGCCATAAACCATGCAGTGTAAGAGTATACATTGACATCAGACTGTGTGTATGTAAATCCTGGCTCTTCTATGTGTGTGATCCTGGGCAAGTCACTTAATCTTCATGTACTTCAAAATCTCCATCTGTAAAATGGGGACAAAAATGAACAATATTCTTATTAGTATATTGGATTCATCCTCATTGGGGATTTGTATAGATTAAATAAGATAATAATATATTAAGGAGGAAACCTGGAACACACTGAGTACTGAAGGAATCCTAGTTTTTTATGTAGTATCTCCACTTACATTACCAATAAGTGCCTCAAACTCAATAGCAGTACTAATAATACACAATTATATATGATGTTATATCTTATATATGATATATAGTATTTTATACAATGTTATTGCTGAATATAATATATAACATCATTATGTTTAATATGCAGTTATATATATTAATAAGTCTCCAAACTATTTCTTCTCTAGTTCCTCTTCTTCAATCAATAGTGTTATACACTAGAGTTCGATTGCAAAGCTTTGTCATATCAATCCAATCACTTTTCACTGGGAACTTCTCTCATTATCCAGTACCCTGTGGATCAGAAATTGTGTGTCTGATGCATTATTCTGATCCCATCATTAAAAATGTGGGATTAGGGGGAGACAGTAAACCAAGATGGGCCAATCAGATTATCTTTTCCAGAAAGCACACTCTGTAACATGTACTTAAAAGTGGCCATGCTTTACTATGAAAATTTTGAATATTGGTAACTGGTTGAAAGAGAAAAGGCGGGAGACAGACATAAGCAAAGATGTATAAAGTAAGAGACATAGGACAACTTTTCAAGAAAAGAGATGAGAAACAGAAAGCAAGGATCCCAGTTTCATTTCAATTTCTGGTTTCATTTCCTTGTATTTGGCTGATTTTAGGACTTTTTAATTATTACATTCTGTAGATAGTTCCATGGTAGCAGGATGTCACTACAATAATGGTGCCTTATGGCATGTTTCTCTATTCCTTTCTGGACTGTTAGATTCTTGAGTGGAAAGGTCATGTATTTTCATATTTGTTTCATACAGTGCCTGGCATATACAGGCCAGAGAGCATACTAGAAATGTTTATGACTATTATTAGAGAGTTTAGCAAATCTTGCACAGTGCAGGCCATTTGAACTTGGTTCTAACATGTGAGGAGGAGTTTTTCAAATAATAAAGGGAAGGGTTCTTATCCAATCTGTCAGCAAAAGAGTCTCTACAGCAGAGTTCAATGTAGATAAACTTCCTATTTTCCTGCTGCTCTATTATTTGGCCACTGGCCTGGAAGAAATCAGCACTCCAGGTACTGGACACCTCTTTACTTGTTTTTCACAAACATGTATCCAGTACAGTAGTTTGTAGAAGTGTGTTTGCAAATGTGAAGTGTGCTAACAAAATGACAAATTATTTAAACAAGGCCTCTGTACTTAGCTGTTACAACCCTGAATTATCATCTAGGTTTAAACAATCATACTAAACATAATTTTACATTTCAGATTATACCACTTGAATTTCTCAGTGTGCTTTATGAACACAAGAAAAAAGATGCAGATATTACCTCGAATATAAAAGGTCATAGTTTAATAGAAAGTATTTCAGATACGTTGCATTGATACATACTTTTATACAATTATACTCATAAAAATTTCATGTTTGTGAGACTTGAAAAATCACCTGGTTTAGAAAATCTCAAGCCAACCAGGTTGCTACCAGGAGAGAAAAAATATTATCTATTGAAGGCTTTATGCATTCGACATTTTGTATTTTTCAACCTAATTAAATAAAGTCCTAGGTATTATGTTGATAATGTCACAGGTCATCTTTCATAATGTTTTTGGTTCAGCTGAGTCTTATTCCATGTACTTATTCTTGTAAAATATCAAATATCTTGTTGCTTTTGTTGAAGTTAGCCTTTAGAATTTTATATTACTAAAATGGGAAATCAGACAAAACAGACCTCTCTTAGTAGCAGACAGGGAATGAATATGTATTTTACATTTACCTTAACTATTTGGCTATGCTGGCCAAATATCCTGTCCATTTGTTTCAGGCTACATGTACATGGGAAGCAGCAAAAACAGGTTTAGGGTCATTTTGAACACAATTATGGCTCATAGTTGTCCATTTCCCCCAGAGAACAATCGATGTGTTCCTTTCTCTGCCAATTACATTGTGATTTATTGGAGACAGACTCAAGCAGTTAAACCAGAATGCAGCATCAGAAGGGCTTCACTGAGAAAAAGCATCTCTCTTTAACACAGGTCGAATATTAGACATTGTGTAGGTCCAGGCTGCCTTCATTTATTCTTAAAAAAAAAAAAAAAAAAAAAAAAAAACATTCACTAAGTACTCATCATTAAGCTACAGGCATATTCCCTGTTCTCCAGGCAGCCTTGCAGGAAAGGAAGACACATAAACAAGTAATTATAATACAGTTGCTCCCCTTATCTGATACCTTCCAGGAACCCCAGTGGATGCCTAAACATGCAGATAGTAACCAAACCCTATACTTGCCATATTTTCCTATTCGTACATACTTATAATAAAGTTTGATTTATAATATAAATATGAGGTAGTACATTTGAAATATGAATTATTTCCAGTCCTATGTTCAAATTTCTAATGGGAGAATTAATGGTAAAGGTGAACTATCTTAATGTGTGAAACATAGTAAGTGCTTAGTGCATGACATCAGAATCTGAATAATTTGCAAAAGTGTGAATGAGACCAGCTTGGATGTTATCACAGTACTTCAACTGAGAAATGTTTAGACATGAACTAGAGCAGAAGGAATAAAAAGGAATTTAAAAAGCAAGTAGCCCCAATCTTGAAAATGTACAGGGGAAGAAGTAGAGGAAGGAAGAAGGGATCTAAGATGCCTGAAATCTTTCCTATGTATAGGTGAGACTGATGCAAAAAAATAAAACAGGGTACAGTATTTGAGGAGGCATTATGTGTAATTGCACTTAAAGAAAACATCACAAATGGCTGCTCCTGATACAGTACTGTAAGAAGTTACTTATACTCCTCTGTAAAGCTCTATAGTTACAATATGACATTATTTATACTTGGTAAATTTTTGCTAGGGAGTCCTCTTTGGCAATGTATAATCAGAGGGCTACATGGGACAGACACTCTTTATTTTTCTTGATATATTTTCCTCTTATGTTTGTCTTTATATGCTATTTCTTGTCATCAGAAGGTTCAACTGTCTTAACAGTATTTATTTGAGTGTAGAACAAGGCATTCACTTGTCCAGATTTTGGTGGAGGATGAAGCCTACTACCTTTAATGTAGACAAAAAGGGGTCTCTAAAATTCATACACAGTTTGTCATCAGTCATCATTTATAAGGCTTGTTGGCTATATATGTACATATATATGTATATAATATTTATTGAGTGTTCTTTGTGTGTTAGGCCACAAAGAAATAAATATAAATATATACATATGTGTATATACATATATGCACAATTTAATCATTTAATTCATTTAATAATCCTGCAAAATAAGTACTAGCATAACACAAGTAAGATCAATTATGGGTATACAGAATTCCATGAATGGAGAAGAATTTAAAAAAAAAAAAAACATACAAAAAGGATTTGAAGGGCTAAGAGCAAGTTACAATGTGAGATAGATGCCCTGGGAATATGGAGTTGACAGTTGAAGAGTGGAAATGAGGGAGCAAGTCATGCACCCTCTCAGGGAAGAACTTTCTCTGGAGGGGAAACATCAAGTGTCAAATTCTAAAGCAGGATCTGCCTGGAATGCTAGATGAACAGCAAGAAGACCATGTCTGAGGTGACATGTAAGGGAAGGAGAAGGAGTAGAGGGTGAGCTCAGAGAATAAAGAGGAGACACAGACACCACCATGATCCAGTATATTTAAAGACTTCAACTTTTTCTCTGGAAAAAAAAAAATGGGATCCACTAGGTTTTACAATAAAGAGTGACAGACCTAATTTCCATTTTAACAGGTTCATTCTAGCTGTTATATTCAAAACATAATGGGATGAAGAGGGTGAGAAGAGAAGCTGAGGGACAAAGATTCAGGGACATTGTAAAGATTAATACCTAGTGTCCCCACTATCAATTTATTGCCTCTTAGTTCCAGAAGCAGTGTGGTTCCTGCTTCCTGATTAGACCCAAACTGATATATCTAGGTTAATCTACAATCATTTGTTGAGGATATACTAGCCTCTGTCCCTCCTCCCTCTCTAACTCTAAATATCTTATATTTGGGGGAATCTATGAGAGTAATTGGTGTTTATACCCATAAGCAGCCACCCTGAGTCCCATTATTACTCAATCACTTTCCATCTGGAGATCTAAGAGATATAACCATTGCTTAAAGTGTTCTCCACTGAAAACTAAATTAATTCATGTTAATACATATTTTAATGATATGATAGAAAAATATAGTGATGATGATAATAAAAACTAGCTATAGAATAATCAACTAAAAGATTCATAAATGCTAATTCCAGCTAACGCTACACAGATTTCTCTATTGCTTCTGTTTCAATTTTTTTTCAGACCTAAGATTGTTCATAGATATGAACGTGAATACTCATGATAATAACCAAGAGTGATTATGTACTTTACACATAGTTGAGAAAATAATGAAAAAAGCAATACAGAAAAATCATCAGTTTTGCTTTTGGAGGAAAATTCAACTGATGCTTCACCCAGAAATACTTACGTAATCAACACTTAATGAGCTGCAAAATGCAGTACTCCTCTTAATTTCCAGCAGGTATTATAAGCTCATAAAATCATGTTATTTTAAGCAAGGAAGAAACTCGTAACTATTACAGAGAGGCAACCTCTGTGCTATTTTACCATAATAAGATTTTTCCTCTTCCTGACATTCTAAATGCCTATAATTTTAGTCACTGAGACCCTATATAAAGTTTTACTAGCAGAAAGCTGAAGTGCCTTATTATCTTTGCTATTTATAGGGCACAGATTCACCTGATATCTGGGTCTCTAGCATCCTTGTTTCTAAAGCTGATATCATAAATGCAGAGATAATTAACTTTACTTCATTTAATCAGAGATGATAACTGACCTTTGGGTGAAAAGCACAGTTGAATAACTTACATCAAAATTGCAATTTTACAATGAAGAAAAAATTGACACACAATAGAGGACAAATCAAACTTACAATGAAATTTAGAAATACATGGTTAGAATTGGTGAGTAGAAATGTCCACAGATTGAAGTGTTTTTAAATTTCATTAATGGATTATGACCATTTTCAGATGTCTCTGAGGTCCTTTCCAAGAGCTTAATGAAGAAAGGCAATGTGTCTATTAATCTGTGTACCCCCAGTATCTAGCTAAATTCCTAGCATATAGGAGAGGCTCAAAAGATTTTAAATATGTTGTATCATTTGATAATTGTTATATGATTAGTGTGTCAACCAAAAAATTAATGAGAGTTTAAAATGTCTTTCTCTTCATTCGTTTCAAGGTTAAGGCAACAGGAAACACAGTGTTTTTAAAATTTCAATCATTCCTAGGACATCTATGCGTTACTTAACATCTTCCTTATAGTGCCCATATTATTGTTTACTGGACAATGTTCTTTATAATGACCCACATTTTATACTTAAATAAATTTGCTTCCTCTTAAACCATAATATATGTGAAGTTGAAAGTGTTCTGTGCTAATTATATTTTACCACACATGAAAATAAATGCATAAATTTCAAATAAATGCATAAATTTCATCAGCACAATATATCTTTCCATTTATTTGTGCTTTCTTCAGTTTCCTTCTTCAGTGTTTATAGTTTTTAATCTGCAGACTTTTTTCTTCCTTGGTTAAGTTTATACCTGAATATTTTCTGTTGTTGTTATTATATTATACCCAGAATTGTTTTCTTAATTTTCTATGTGGAAAATCATTCATTATTAGTATATAGAAGGCTACTGATTTTGTACATCAATTTTTGTGTCCTGTAAATTTACTGAAATAATTTGTCATTTCCAGCAGTTTCTTTAGTGGAATCTTTAGAATTTTCTCTATATAGAATCATGTCATCAGTAAACACAATTTCACTTCTTCCTTTCCTATTAAGATGTGTTTTGTTTCTTTCTTTTACCCCACTGCACTAGCTAGAACTCCCATTATAAAGTTGAAAAGAAGTGGTGAGAGTCTTGTTCCAGATCTTAGAGGAAAAGCTTTCAACTTTTCATCATGTTTGTGTATTAGAAGAATTAGTATTGTAAAAATGTCCATGCTGCCCAAAACAATATACAAACTCAATGAAATTCCTATCCAAATTCTAGTTGATAGGAATTTTTCACAAAAATAGATTAAGATAGTACTTAAATTTGTGTGGAAACACACAAAAACCTGAGTAGCCAAAACTTTCTTGAGCAAAAACTGAGACATAATATTCCCAGACTTCAAAATATATTACAAATTGACTAGAATCAAAACAATATGGTGCTACTATAAAAACAGAAATATTAACCAATGGAATGAGTTAAAAATTTCCCCAAAACCTACACATTTAGAATCAATTATTTTTTATAAAGGTGCCAAGAATAATGTGGAAAAGACAGTCTTATCAACAAGTGGTATTAGGAAAACTAGTTATTTGTATTCAGAAGAATGAAATTGGATTGTTATAGTCAGACCAGTACAAAAATTAATGTAAATTGAATTAAAGATATAAACACAAGAGTTTTTATACTATAAAGCTACAGAATAAAATATACATAAAAAGCTCTACAAAAAAAATGTCTACCTAGCAAAGGAAGCAATTCACAATGTGAAGAGACAACCTATGGAATGAGAGGAATAGATGTAAATCATATATCAGATAAGGAGTTAATCTCAAAAATAAATAAGGAACTGAAACAACACAAGAGCAAGAAAACAATTCAGGTAACAAATGGGCAAGTGGGCTGGGGTTGTAGCTCTATGGTAGAGTGCTCATCTAGCATGTGTGAGGCACTAAGTTCAATCCTCAGCACCACATAAAAATTTTTTAAAAAGCTATGTGTCCACCTACAACTAAAAAAAAAAAAATTTTAAATTTAAAAAGTGGACAAGTGACTTAAACAAACATTTTCTCCAAAGAAGACACACAAATCACCAACAGATACATGGAATATATTCAGCATCACTTATCATTAGGGAAATGCAAATCAAAGCCATAATGAGTTATCACCTTACTCCATTAAGAATAGCTAATGTGAATCAAAGGAAACTCTTACACATTGTTGGTGGGAATGCAAATCAATATAACCATTATGAAAACAGCATGGAAGTTCTCCAAAAAAACTAAAAATAGAACTACCATGTGATCCAGCAATTCCATTTTGGGATCTATATAAAAACTAATAGAAATCAACATGCTGAAGGAATATCTGCACTTTTGTGGTCACTACATCAATGGATGAATAAGGAAAATGTGGCATATATACACAATAAAGTATTGCTTTGCTTTGAAGAAAGAATCTATAATTTTCAAGATGGATGAATGTGAAGGGCATTGTGCTTAATGAAATAAGCTAGGCACAGAAAAACAAATACTGCATGATTTCACTAATAAATGGAGTCTAAACTAGTTCAATTCATAGAAGTAGAGAATAGAATCATGGTTACTAGAGGCTGAAGAGAAGGAAGGGATAGGGAAATAATTACTCAAAGGGAACAAAGTTTCAGAGAGACAGGAGGAATAAACTTTTGAGATCTGCACACCAAAATGACTATTGTCAATAAAAACATACTCTTTATTTTGCATAGTTAAAACAATGATTTTTTGGGGGGTTGGTACCAGGGATTGAACTCAGGGGTACTCAACTACGGAGCCACATCCTCAGCCCTATTTTGTATTTTATTTAGAGACAGGGTCTCACTGAGTTGCTTAGTGCCTTGCTTTTGCAAAGGCTGGTTTTGAACTCGCGATTCTCTTGTCTCAGCCTCATGAGCTGCTGGGATTACAGGTATACACCACTGCACCCAGCAAAATGAAAAGTTTTGATGGGCTGGAATTGTAGCTCAGTGGTAGAACACTTGCCTAGCACGTGTGAGGCACTGGGTTTGAGTACCACACACACACAAAAAAAAAAGCAAGAATAGAAGGTGATAAATATGTCATTAGGCATTGAAGCACCACATTGTAACTCATAAACACATACAACTATGATTTATCAATTAAACATAATATTTTTAACTAATTTAATTTAAATTAAAGTTTTCTTTACGTATATTAGCCAATAATGTCTTATGCTTCACCCTTCTTCTCTCTGGGAAATACTGGTGTTATTGTTTGGATATGAGGCCTTTTCCAAAAGTTCCTGTGTTAATGCAGGAATATTCAGAAGTTAAATCATTGGATAACCTACTCATCCCATCCTAGTTTGAATGGACTGATTGTATGGTAACTACAGGCAGTTTGGATGTGGCTGGAGGAGGTGGGTCACTAAGGATATGCCCTGGAAAGTGTGTATCTTTGCTGCAGTTCCTTCCCCTTTCTCTCTACTTCCCAGTTGCCACAAGCTGAGCAGCTTTCCTCTACCACACTCTTCTACCATGATGTTGTGCCTCACCTTAGGCCCAGAGAAATGAAGGTGGCCAACCATGGATAGAACCTCTGAAACCATGAGCTAAAATAAACTTTCCTTCATCTAAGTTGTTCTTGTCAGGTATTTTGGTCACGGTGATGCAAAGCTGACTGATACAACTCATATACTTCAAAGCCGCCAACTCTGGAATGACACAGCACTCATTTCTAATTATACTTTTGCCACTTACTAGGTGTGTGACCTCCAGCAAGTTACTCAACCTCCCTGAGTTTCACCACATAGCAAGGTGTTTTATATAGAGGAAATATTTCCTTTCCTTTGGAGCTAAATGGGAGAAGCTGAGTATACAAATATGACAGGAATTTCTGTCTTCAACATGTTTACATTCTATCTTCAACATGTTGAAATCTATGTAGATTTCAACAAATAAAAGCATGTACATATAAAATTCTGTGACATATGCACGTAATTGTGAATTTGTTGTAGTTTAGGTCTTAAGAGACAGGAGTTTTAATGTTCAGGCATAACTGCTTTCTGTACATATGGTAGTATGAGCTACAACATATTCTTCTAAATTAGTTTATAATTATGGTTCATGTTTTCATGTTTTCAGGAATCATTATTTGGAATATTTTACAAAACATTTGATACAAACTAAATGTTTTTTTTTAAATGCAAATCTGGACAATCAAGGGAACGGGAACTGTTCAAATCCAACACCGAGAAAAAATTATCCAGGCAGCCAAATCAAGCCAGTGAGAACAGTTTGGTAATCAATTGGACCTGAATATTTCTGGCAATAAACATCAAAAGAGGGGAATGTAGTGGGTATTTTCTCTAAAAGGTACTGAGGAGTGCAGTAGGCAATATTTTCCACTATGGTTCTACAACACATGTGAAAGCACTGTTCACATGTAGGCCATTTTTACCAAGATCCTTTAAAGAGCCAGTGGACATAAAATTCCATCATAGCTGAAGGAAGTCATCTCTCCAAAACAGAAAATATAGTCTGATTATTAAGGCACCAAAAAAGATTTAGGTGACATACTACAATGATAGAAATAAAAGAATCTAGAGATGACTAATTTGTACACCTGGTATACCACTTCGCTCAAATTATAGCTGTCTTGTCTCAGCCTCAGATATTCTATAGTTACCTCACATTAAAGCCATATATTTTTGTAACCAGGTGTTAGATATTATTGTTATAATATTTGCTACTCTTGACCTTAATGCAGAACTTTAATACCAAGTTATACCTGCAAGAGGATTATATTTCTCATCTCATTGACATCAGACTAAGGCTTGTAATTTGATTTGACCAGAGAAAGAAACATGAATACCATGCACAATTGAATAGACACTTTCAGAGCCATCATGAGACATAAGATTCTTCTCTTTGGTTTCCCCACTGCTCTTAGACTGGCAAGACTAAAAATGGGCCTGCTGCTTTAGCTTTTTTTTTTTTTTTTTTTCAGAATGAAGAAGATATAAAGTAGAACCATACTTACCCTCTAAATATTGTAAAAGACAAGTGAGAAATAAACTTTTCTTTTCAGAGGCTATTGAGATTTGGGGGCATTTATTACTCACAGGATAATTCAACAATATCTGACTGAATTGCAAAACAAACTAGAAAGAAACTTCTGTTGCTTCTGTGAATTGACTCTTAGTTCAGCTTATGTTCTGCAAGCATGTTCTGTGTCATTTTATGTGGAAAATATAGCTTTCATCTTACAATGTATAATTCAGTGATAGCCAACTGAATCCTTCAGTTTATACAGAAAGTAATTTTAATAACTAGACCCCAGTAAGCATGCAAAATATAAATATTGAGCTAGTTATAAAACTAGAAGGGTGGGTGAAAGAAAACAAAAGTTTTCTACTAACCTGTACTGATTATCTTCTATGTGCTAGATACTTTGCATGTACTATTTCCTTTAATACTCATGAGAATCCTAGTTTTGCTCCCATTTACAATGCAATTCGGAAGGGGTGGATAAACTTCCCACAATCAAAGAGATGGTAAATGATATAGCTGGAATTTAAGCTTAAATCAGATTGACTCCATAATCTATCTGCTTTCCATTATCCACTTTTTACTATAGGCTTTCCATCACAGAAGATAGGATAAATTGATGGAATAAACACAATGTATTATTCCAGAGACATTAGAGAAGTCTTTGGAAGCCCACTGTTATGGTTTGGATTTTAAATGTCCCAAAAAGCCATGTGTTGAAGACTTGGTTGTCAACCTGCGGAACTAGGGAAGTTTTGGAACCTCTAGAAGGTGGGCCCTAAGTTATGTCTCCCTCTCTTTTTCTTTCTCCCTCTTTTTCTCTCCCTTTGCTTCCAAGCTACCAGGAAATAAGAGGCCTCCTCCAACACACATTCCCTGCTATGATGTTATGTCTAACTACAGGCTCAAAACAACAGAGCCAGCTGAACATGGAGTGAAATCTATGAAATCATTAGCCAAAATAATTTTTTCTATTTAAAAGTTGATTATCTCAGGAATTTTGCCACAGCAACAGAAAGCTAACACATTCAGTCTTGCACTAATGTGAATGAAAAATGAGTCAGGTTGCAACAGATTATGCAATATAATTATAGGTCTATAATTTGGGTATATTAATTCCATATTAACTATAAGTTGTATTTTAATTTTAAAGGCAATAGAAAAATTGGAATATATAAATCAAAAGTGAATGTTTACCAACTCTCTTGAGAGTCTATAATTCAATCTTATAGGTAATAAAGGAAATATCAAAGAAAAACACATATTTGACAATACAAAATGTTAACTAAATGTTGTATCTCAAGTATAGCCTTTAAATTTTGGCACATACATTCCTTTTGATATATTCAGTAGTGTTCTATTTGTAGGCAATCTGATATTTTATTCATTCTAGTGATAATACCACTCATCTAGGTTATGTTTTAATAGTTTTTTATACTTAACTCTATCATATTTGAAATGTATTTTTGTGTTGCTAATAAGGTAAGGATCTAAATCATCTTTTCTAAAGTATCCAGTTTTTTTCAACATAATTTGTTAAATAATGCAACTCTTTCCTATTCCATTTAATGCATAACTGTACATATGGATGGCTAATTTTATTATGTTAATTGGGGGCAGTGTAACTTGAGCATAGTGATCTATGGGAGTGTTGGAAATTGACATTGGAAAGGCAGAATGCTCAGTTCATGTTGTAGGGGTTTGTTTGTTAATCAGTTTAAAGAATTTGGATTTTATTCCAAGCAAAATGGCAAGCTACAGAAGCATTTTAGGCACGAGAATGACATAAGAATTACATTTTTTTTTTTTAGTGTACCAGGGCTTGACCATCCCCAGACTTTCTATTTTGTATTTAGAGACAGGGTCTCACTAACTCACCTAGGTTGTTGAGGCTGACTTTGAACTTGTGATCCTCTTGCCTCAGCCTCCTGAGCCACTGGAATTACAGGTATATACCACCATCCTGGAAATAATTATATTTTTATGATTTCACTATGCTTATTATTGGAAATAATTATATTTTTATGATTTCACTATGGTTATTATTGGTAAATATGACTATGGGGAATGGGAGCAGAGGGAGAAGTTAGGAAGGCATAACAAAAGTCTAGGAAAAAAACATGATAGTGACTTAGACCAGGGATGTGATGGAAGAAACAGGAGGATATGAACATATTCAGAAGCTATTTTGAAAAAGCTGAATTTGCTTTTGAATTGAATGCAGGGAGTTGAGGGGAAAGGGAAAATTAAGGATTATTCTAAGACTTTTGGCTTGAGCAATTATACAAGTACTGGTACAATTCATGGAAATATCTAAGGACCCGAAAAGGTAGAGGTTTAGAGTGGAATCAAGAGGTCTCTTTCATCCCAACTACTCAGGAGGCTGAGATAGGAGGATCACAACTTTAAGGTCACCTTCAGCAACTTAAGTGAGGCCCTGTCTCAAAATAAAAACAAATAAATAAAAAGGACTGGAGATAGGCCCAGCGGTAGAGTATACCTGGATTCAATTTGCAGTACTGCCAAACAGAAGGTGGGAAGGAAAAGACCAGCAAGGAAAAATGTAATAGGCACTTGAACTTGAGCACAAAATAGGGATAGAGGTGAGCTGCTGGCCTATTTGTTATATCTCCTCTCATCTCAAACTCCCTCAGAAATTTTAAAAGTTATCACTGAAATTCATCACAATTTTGATGTCAAGAGAGCACTGACGCCTGGGGTTGTAGCTCAGTGGTAGAGCACTTGCTTAGCACATGTGAGGCACTGGTTTCAATCCTCAGAATACATAAAAAATAATAATAAATAAATAAAATAAAGTCATAAAGAGGTTTTTATTTATTTTTTTTTTAAAAAAAGCACTGAAAGGGAACTCTTAGAGGGAACCTGAGAACAAGTTTTGACTGGTAGCATTGGGACATTAGGACTCTAGAATTTGTGTGGCTCTGATAGGACTTGGAACTCTACTGTTCATCTGCAGAGCCAGGTGAAGACTTAAACAGGAACAAGTCAAGGAATAAGAGAGATAAAGACATTATTTGGCACATGATGTCTTTACTATATCCTCAATATGGCTTGGGATGTAAGAAGGAAGAAGCTTCCTAAAGTCAAAGAAGAGATGTAAAACCCTCATGGATAGAGTGTCAGGGAGAATTGTCTTGAGAAAGGGCATTTAATATGGCCTTCAAAATATACCCTGATGAAAAACTTGGAAACAGAAAATGACAAAGTCCATTTAAAGAATAGTGGAGGGGGATATATATATATTATATAATACATATATATATATATTTACATAATACATATATATATTACATAGGACATGAAAGGTAAAGGGTTTGTTTGTATGTGTGAGGATGTTCACATCCAGGTGTCTGTGAAGGTATATAGAGGACGTGGGAATTGTTTGCATAGGGGGCACATGTAGGGGATTTTTGTGCTTGTCAGGGTATGTGTGGGTTTGGGGATTGCATATTTTGTTGTAGAATTTGTTGAGTTTGAGTAAGGTGTGTACATGGGGTGTATTTGGGAAAGTGTGACAGTATGTAAGTGGGTGTTTGGTATGTGGAATGTATGTTCAGTGAGTGGATATAGCAAATATGTGTAGGTATGTGTGGAAATATTGACAAAGGACTAAAGTCTACATTAAGATCAGACTATGGAAGGTTTTTTGGTTTTAATTTTTTAAAAAAATATTTATTTATTTGTTTTAGTTGTACACAATGCGGTTTTTGTTTTGTTTTGTTTTGTTTTGTTTTTACATGGTGCTGAGGATCGAACCCGGGCCATGCACGCGCTAGGCGAGCGCTCCTCCACTGAGCCACAACCCCAGCCCCTGGTTTTAATTTTTATTTGATCTTATTAGTTGCACATGACAGTAGAGTGCATTTTGACATATCATACATACATGGAGTATAACTTCACATTCTTGTGGTTGTACGTGATGTGGAGTTTTACTGGTCATGTATTCATATATGAACATAGCAAAGTTATGTCCAATTCATGCTACTGTCTTTCCTATTTCCATCCCCCACCCTTCCCCCATTCCCCTTTATCTAATCCAAAGTCCTTCTATTCTTCCCACCCCTTATTGTGAATTAACATCTGCATATCATAGAGAACATTGGGCCTTTGGTTTTTGGTGACTGGCTTATTTCACTTAGCATGATGTTCTCCAGTTCCATCCATTTATTAGCAAATGCCATAATTTCATTCTTCTTTATGGCTGAATAATATTCTATGGAGGGTTCTTAAAGCCCAGACTTAGAAATACGGGTTTGATACTTGGTTAGGAAATGCTGAAGGTTTCTGAGTAGGGTATGTCCTTAACAAAGCTCTGCTTGCAGAATACTAATCTAGTACTGAGTACAATTCTGGGGTCACATAACAGATGCCCTTATACAGTTGAATTTTGGACAAAGTCAATAGCCCTGAAATATGTTGTCTGTTGGTTTGTACGTAGGCAATCACATATGGCCTGCCACTATTTATCAAATATATTATTGTGTAAGGACAGATTGAGTTTTGAATGAAATTATGAGAGGATGAAACACACTGAAAGCTATATGGAAAATGGAATGGTTGTTTGATTAATCTTCCAGATTTGTACAATTTAAATAACATCAAAGTAAAAGGGGCAGAGCAAAAAACAATGATTTTTCTTATTTCTTTCTATTAGGCCAGAGCATCTCAAAATCTTTTTGTAGATTGGGAAAGTCTCCTTTCAGAAGCAACATATGTAGCATCTGATGACTTTTACAGCTTTTCTTAGCATTTACTTGCTCCTATCTCTAAATGTGATCTCAGTTGCTCTTACTTTCTTTTTCTTTTTTCTTTTCTGAATCTTTTTCTTCCCTCTATATCCTCTTATAAAATCTTACTTGGTAAGTCCCCAGAAATTCTTCTTTCCACTCACTTCCTTTTCCTTGTCTGTTTCTCATAACCATGATTTAACAGAGATAATCTGCTTTTCTTATGAGTCTAAAAATATGTTTTTAATTATTGAAATGTCTCTGATCATTGCTTAGGGGATGGAAGCAACTGCCAAAAGAGAAGCCCCTATGATGCTATCTTAATTTATTTTTAAATTTATTTATTTTTATTCATGTTTTCATGGTAAACTTGAGACTTATCACCTTAACAAATATTTGAGTAGATAATACAGCACTGCTAACTATGACATAATATTGTGCAACTTTATACCCATTGAATAAAATTATGCATTTTAACTTACTTTAAATCCATTTATTTAATATCTGCTCAAACCCTTGTTCTTACCTTGTCCTTCCCTTCCCAAACTTCAATGAAAACCATAGTAAGGAATAACTAGGAAATAATTCACATGATTTATTTACAAAAAGAAGTTGGAGAGCAAAGACATCAGTGGATCATAAATAACAACAAATTTCTGGAAGAACATAAGCCAAAGGTGAGGAAGACATAGAATGAAATTTGTGTGAAAATTCCAAAGAACTCAAAACTCGGAAACAATAGACCACATAGAGGGCAGGGGTGAGAAAAACTGAAGGCAGTGTCACAGAAGAGGTGTCTCAGGCAAAGGTTCTGAGTAATTCCCAGTGAGAAGAGGAAACTAGACTCAGGACCAGCAGTGTCCTTAGCTTACCTGAATGTAAAGAATTTCAGTGTATGACAGAGGTCTAGAAAAAGGATTATTTACAAACCTGGATAGACATTCAAGGAAAATGCAGATATTCTCAAGAGAAAGACGTGTTTGGGAGTAAATGCAGACCATCTCCAAAAGTGAGAGACACATTTGGTTGATTCCCAGATCCTCTTTTAAAGGAAATTTGGTGAAAGGTGAGTATGGGAAGGTATGTAGGTATGATAAGAGTCTGGCAACTACAAAACATTTTCTGGTGGTCTGGTCATTTTCAGGATCATTATAGGCTGATGTGGTGTCCATTACCTGAACAACAGATAATGCTGGAAGTCCCCTAAATTAGAGCTTTCTTGAAATGGCATATTTCTCTTTGCTTAATCCATTTATTGGGTCATTAATTAACAGTACTTAAGGTAATTATTGTGAGTGAATTTACAGTTAACTTTAAGATTTACAGATTTCCCAGGAATTGGGGAGTGACAGGCCTGAGAGCTAGACTGGCTTAGGGTGTGACAGGCCTGGAAAAAATAGACAGAACTCCTGAATTTAAATTATAGTTCCTTGTCCTTCCTTTATGTCAACAGCATGGTTATCTTAAGATCTGAAAATGAAACAGTTCACCCTACCCACCTTCTTCTATAGATATGCAGAACAGGAAAAGGGAATAGGTTTCTTTTCCAATAAAACTGAATGAATCACCTAGGGAAAACTAGCGTGAGACTTGGTGTTTGAAAACAACCCCCCCCCCATTTGTCACATATGGGTCCCAAAGCATAATAGTTATTTCCTATCAGTTAAACCTAAATGAAAGCTAAATAGTCAGAAATATATATGGGATAATCACAAATTTTGTTGCATAAGTAGATAATTGAGGGAAAACTTTGATATAAAAGAGATAAATCATGAAAATATAAAAGGTAGTAGAATGAATCAGACATTACTAACCTATGTGCATATATGATTATATGACCCATGTAATTTCATATCATGTACAACTAGAATAGGAAGTCATATCTCATATATGTATAATATGTCAAAATACTTTCTACTATCAAATAAGAAATAACAAATAAATTTTTAAAAATTTTAAAAAAAGATCTGCAAATAGAAAAAATGATATAAAAGAAAATAGAAATAATTCACAGAAGAGAGGAGGAGGTAAATTGGAGAAGGATGAATGAAACGATAAGGAGCAGCATCACCAACAGCAGCCATAGCTTAGTGTAGTCAGTTGAGAGGGAATTGGAGAGCCAAAGGGAAGTGTTTTACATCCAAATAAAATACAAGATAAGGTTTTATAAAATAGGTATGACCCCAAAACAGTAAAGAGTTATCAAGAATTAAAACTATAATTGCTGAAAAAATTCACTTTAAAAATGTGATTGCTAAAATTGAAAAATAGTTAAAACATGATCATGGAAATCTCCAAAACACAATAAAACTAAAAGAAGGAAAATGGGATAAAAATTTAAAAGAAAGACAATACTGGATGTCTAATGACCTACAAAACACGTGTTCTGAAAAAAAAAATTGAGAAAAAGAACAAGAGGAGATGAAACAAAAGAGAATTTCCTAGAGATGAAGGACTTGATTTTCCAAATATATATTGTACTAAGAACATATATATATATATAGACACACACATGCGTGCATGTGTGTGTGTATAAAATACTTGGTCTCGCAAGCATTATATATATATATATATATATATATATATATATATATATATATACACACACACATACAAACATATACATGCATATGAATGATCATAAAAAGGAGCTGGAATCTGGTGTTGTCAGGAGATCACACCAGCAATGGATGCTCCTGTTTCAGAAGAATGAAGCTTGCCTCTGTGTTTGTGTCCTCCTTCTGTCTGCATTCCATCTGGACCCCCAACCTATTGGACTATGACACCAAGATTCAGGGTCTGTTTTCTCACTCAGTTTGCTATCCCACATGCCTGTGATCTCTGGTAACATCCTCATTGACACTCCCAGAAATCTATTAATATTTGACATTTCTTAATCCAATAAAGCTGACAATTCAGGAAAGCCACCATAACACATTGTTTTGACAAATGCACCTATAGATGCTAAAAACATGGTGTCAAACAACCCAAGGGTGACAAAAAGACAAAATGCATTTTCAGACATAGCCAAATTCATGCTCCTATTATAAAGTTTACTGAAGATATATAAGAGAATAAGCAGACAAAGGAAAACAAAGCTGGGTGCAGTGACACATGCCTGTAATCTCAGGGACCTAGGGACCTAGGAGGCTAAGGCAGAAAGATGACAAATTTCAAGGCAGCCTCAAAAATACAGTGAGACTCTGTCTCAAATTAAAAGATAAAAGGGAGCTACTGGGGATGTAGTTCAGTGTAAAGTGCCTCTGGGTTCAATCCCCAGTACGAAAAATAAATAAATAAATAAATAAATAAGAAAGTACAGGAAACAATATAATTAACCCAAGAAAGCAATCAAGAAATATCCCCAGGATCACAGCTGTTCAACAGGCCCACTAAGCATCCTCTCACAAGATCAGTAGAGCACAAACACTGTCTCAAGTGGTGGAAATCAGCAATAAAATTGTTACTATATTATTTAATTTACAAAGGAACCAAGAAAAGAGCTAAAAAGAGTGAAAATCTATCTGAGAAATATTGGGGAGCACAAAGTAAAGATGTGTAACATATACCACCAATAAATCAAGAAACAATTCCATATATAAATTATTTAAGAAATTCATCAGTAACCCTCAGAAGGAACAGTTAAAAGAGCTAAAATCTATGTTTCTCTGGGAAAAGGACTAATGATTGAGATATGTAGAGTAAGAGAATATTGCTTTTCAATTTTAAGCCATGTTGTACATTTCTTAAACAACTATGTGTATATAATACTTTGATAATATATATACATATTATACATACATATGTGAATATATAGGCTATAATATCTGTTTTTAACTGGCTAAAATATAAGGAAAAGAAGAAAATGGTCTTTAAGTAATAAAAAAAAATCTCTTTGGTACCTAGCATTTCACAGACATTTAGCATGAAATTATAGTGTACAGAAGGAAGTGTATTTTACCCTGTGCTTTTAGCAGTGTTGGAGGTACAGGAGATAAAAATTAATTTAAAAACATTCTCTGCCCTCAAGGATCTTTCAAATACAAAGGGAAAAAAAAGTGACAAACAATATGTTAATGACCTATGGATGTGTGTAGAAATAAATGACTAAATCCTTTTGCAATTATTAGAGAGTTTCATGGAAAAGAAAATTCAAAGTGGACCCTGAGCCAGAACACTCTTGGTTATTAGGCTTGGTTGACGACTAAACTTCAGGAGAAAGAAACTCAAATTTGCAAAGTACAGTGAAAGCTTGCATTAAACAGAAGTTCTGCCTGGGAAAAATGAATCAATGCCAAGGGCAAGATAAAGAAGTAATGGGGGGCTGGGTTTGTGGGCTCAGTGGTAGACACTTGCCTAGCATGTGTGAGGCACTGGGTTCAATCCTCAGCACCACATTAAAAACAATTCAATAAAATAAAGGTATTGTGTCCATCTACAACTAAAAAATGTCTTTTAAAAAAAGAAGTAATAGGAAAAGAATCTGGTGAGGCATGGGGCCTTCTTTTTCAGGCAATGGAGAGCACTGTGGGTCTTTCTAATTAGAAAGTAAGGTGATAAGATCTGAGTTGTGAGTTGTAGGGTGAGTCCTCTGATAATGGGGTGATGAGTAGATCAGATCAGAGCAAGGAGACCAGTAAGGGGCAATTGTAATTGTTGAGCCAAGAATTAGGGAGGCCCTGAAGTTGAGCAATTGCATGGAAGAGAACAAGCTGTGAGAATTGTGGTGAGTAGCAGCCCATGGGACAGACAGAGGAGTGAGGACAGGCATGAATGAATTGAGGATATCTCCAATAGTTCCAGCTGGGGCAATTTCAAGTACAAAAGGGAGTGGCGCCAGCAAGATGACAGAATAGGAATTTTCATCTCTCATCCTTCAAACAAAATCACTGATTTATACAACCACCAACAGATCAGAGTACTTTTAGTGAGAGTGCAGAAATCCATTGGACAGGCCCCAGAGTACTGCTGGAGTAAAAAGTCTGAGAACATAGATTGAAGAGAGAACAATTTCACCTGAACACATCACTCCTTCCCCAAGGTGACACATTTCAGTTACATGAGAGCTCCCCTTGCCCACAATTTCTTTCATAGTGTTATGGTTTGGATATTTGGTGTCTCCAAACAGCTCATGTATCAGACAATGTAAGAAAGTTTAGAAGCAAAATGATTGTGTTACAAGAACCCTAACTTAACCCCTTGATAGGGACTAATTGGGTGGTAACTTCAGACAAGTAGGGTGTGGCAGGAGGAGGTGTGTCATTGTATAGGGTGTGTCTTTTGGGGTTTATATTTTGTGCCTGGCTTGCCCATCCATGAAGGATGCTGTCCCAAGTGGTTCGCTTATTTCTTTTCTTACCCAGAACACAGAGAAGGTAAGTATAGCTGAATAGTCTTCAGACACTGAGGAAAAGGGAAACAGGCAGGAACTCAAAGCATCTGTTATGTAGCATTCAACAAAGGGCTATGAGGTCTAATTGATGGTCTGACAGAATCTCAAGAGGCCTAGACATGAACCTGGTTTGATATATCATCTGTGGAAATCCCAGCTAGCTCACAGGTGTTCCTAACACTCTTAGGTTCCCCCTTCCACATACTGAACTTCCCACATGTGCTCCCACAGACAGCATGCATGAGCCTCTGCAGATCATATACAAGCTCACACAGATAGCTCAATATCCTAGATTGGAAGAGGCACTTAAACTTCACCATTTTAGAACATCGTACTAAACAATATAAATGGGAGACTCTCAATCCAGCTTCTTGTCTTTGCATAATATAGAGAAGGTATGTGATCCTAAAACTACCCACCCCCCAAAAAAATAACTAAAGAATTGGAGTGAGTGCATCATAGAAAATATCTGACTCTTAGAATCACTTGCTGGGCTGATTGGTGAAGGCCTTTCTCTCCTGAAAGAAGTGAGTAGCAATGGGCAGAGATGACTATACCATAGAATGCAAAGACAGCAACTCAAAACTTCAAGGAACACACAAAAACATCAA
The DNA here is from genome assembly GCA_025594165.1 of Tamias sibiricus. Classification (NCBI taxonomy): domain Eukaryota; kingdom Metazoa; phylum Chordata; class Mammalia; order Rodentia; family Sciuridae; genus Tamias; species Tamias sibiricus. The sequence goes on from CM046667.1 coordinate 135,688,539, forward strand.
GGAAACATGACACCATCTTAGGAACAAAATTATTTTTCAGCAACAGAACAGAAAGAAATGGAGATCTACAAATTTCCTGATGGAAAATACAAAACAACTGTTTCCAGGAAGCTCAGTTAGCTACGAAACAACACAGACAACAAAACCAGGAAAATAATACATGAACAAAAATGAGAAGTTCACAAGAACCAAAAAAAAATATGGAGATGAAAAATAAAACAAACGAAGTTCAAAATGCTATAGATCAGATTCAATCAAGCAGAAGAAAAAATCTGTAAACTCAAAAGACAGGTCATTTTAAAATTAACCTGTCAGAGGAGAAAAAAGAAAATAAAAGACTTTGGAAGAATGAAGAAAGACTACAGAATTTATGGGACAAAATTAAGAAAAGTAGTATACAAATTAATATAAGCTCAGAAGAAAAGAGATAAAGAGGAAACAGACTTATTTAAAGAATGAAAGACTGAAAACTTCCACAATCTTATGAGGCATATAGGGATACATGATTGTGAAACTCTAAGGTCTACAACAGTATGAACCCAAAGATGATTCACTGAGAGAAATTATAGTCAAATGATCAAAAGGTAAAAACAAAAGAAGTTTTGAAAGCAAGAAGAGAAAAGCAACCAATCACTTATGAGGAAATTTCCATAAGGCAGTTACTGGATTTATCAGTGGAAAGGTTGCAGCCCTGGAGAACATGCAATAATATATTCAAAATGCTGAAAGAAAAATCTAGATATCAAGAATGTCACACCTGGCAAAGCTGTCCTTCAGAAATAAAGAAGAGATAAAGATTTTCCTAGACAAAAGCTAAGGGCATTATTCATCACCAAGAGATATAATTACAAGAACTGTTAAAGGTAACATCTAATTTTAAATGAAAGGAAACTAATTAGTAACATAAAATGCATGAAATTATAAAGCCCAGTGGTAAAGGTAAATAAATAGTCGAATTTAAAAAAATTCTAACACCATTAAATGATATAGAAACTATTTTTAATTAAAGTATAAAAATTTAAAGATAAAAGTATTAAAAATAACTACAGGTAAATAATATGTTCATGGATATACAAATAGAAAGTAAATTATGACATCAGTAACAAAATGGGGGGATTAAAGTATTGTTCTGTACGTGATTGAAGTTGTTAATAGTTCAACAACTAATGTATTATAAAAACTTATGATGATGTTTTATGGAAGCCTCATGGTAACCACAAACTAATAACTTATAGTACATATGCAAAAGTAAAAGGAAGAGGAAACAAAGTACACTGCTACAAAAATCACCAAATTACAAAGGAAGATGCTAAAAGACAAAAGAAAATTGAACTACAATTCGGAAAACAGTAAAATATAAGATGTAAGTGCTTTACCATCAATAATTAGTTTAGAATTAAACTCTCCAAGAAAAACATATAAAGTGACTGAATGGATTAAGAAAACAATACATTACATACAAGAGACTTACTTTAACATTGAGGAAACAAATGATGAAAGTGAAGGTATGCAAATGGAAAACACAGAGAGCATGGCTGGCTATACTTCTATCAGACAGAACATACTTTCAGGCAAAATCTGTCAAAAGATACAAAAAGGTCATAATAATAAACAATTTAAAATAATAAAGGGATAAATTCATAAACAAATATAACAGTTGCAAAGATATGTGGACACAATATTTGAAAATTTAAATATATAAAGAAAATATTAACATAATTGAAGGAAGAAATAGCAATAAAATAATAATACAGGACTGTGGATATAGCTCAGTTGGTAGAGTCCTTGCCTCACATGCACAAGGCCCTGGGTTCAATCCCCAGCACCACACACACACACACACACACAAAAAAAAATAATAATAATAATAATAGAGAACATGGATTACTCAGTTTGAACACAGGTTGGACTATTCCATAGAAAATCAATAAGAAAACAATGGACTTGAACAACCATATAGACTAAGTAGACATAACATATACACTGAGAACAATCTATTCTTAGCAATAGAACATACATATTTCTCAGTGCATATGGAACATTCATCAGGACAGATAATATTTTGGGCAAAAACAAGTCTTAATATATTTAAGAGGACTGAAATTATATAAAATATCTTCTCTAGCCACAGAGTTTTAAAACTATAAATCAATAACCAAGGGAATTTTCAAAATTGCAACTGTGTGGTAATTAAACAACATACTCTTGAAGAACTGATGAGTTAATGAGGAAAAATCAAAAGGGAAATAAAAACTATACTGTTGAGCATGATGGCACATGTCTGTCATCCCACTGACTCACGAGGCTGAGGCTAGAGGATCACAAGTCCAAAGCCAGCCTTAGCAATTTATCCAGGCGCTAAGGAACTCAGCGAGACCCTGTTTATAAATAAAATATAAAAAGGGCTGGGTATGTGGCTCAGTGATCAAACACCCCTGGATTCAAGCCCTGGTACAAAAAAAAAAAAAAAAAACAACTATACTGAGACAAACAAAAAATGGAAACACAACATAACAAAATCAGAAGCACTAAATGTACTTTCAGACAGAAATTTTACAGTGATAAATACCTAAGAAAAATGAAAGGTATCAAAAGTCTTAAATAAGCATATAACAGAAAGCACTTGAAAAAAGAAGGAAAATCTAAGCACAAAGTCAGTAGAAGGAAGAAGATAACAAAGATTACAGCAGAAATAAACAGCAGAAAACATGAAACTAAGAAAGATTAAAATAAAATTCCTTTTTTTTTAAAGAAACTAAACTGATAAGCCTTTAGCAGGACTAGCCAAGACAGGGGGAGAGTGAGAGAGACAGAGAGAGAGAGAGCGCTCAAATAAATAAAATTATAAATAAAAGAAGAGCCATTATAACCAATGCCAAGAAACACAAAGGATCATAGGAAACTACTGTGAAAAAATACATTCCAACATATTGGATAACCAAGAAGAAATGGATCAGTTTCTAGATGCATAAAATCTATCATAACTAAATCATGAAAAATAGAATTATGAATAAACCAATAATGAATAAAGAGATTGAATAAGTTATCAAATACCTCCCAAAAAGGAATTTCCCAGGATCTGATGGCTTCACTGGGGAAATTCATTAAATATTTTAAAAATTAATGCCAATCAATCTGAAAAGCTTCAAAACAGTTGAAAAGGGTAGAACACTTCCAAAATCATTTTACAAGGTCAGGATATTGGTGCCCTGATATCAAAACGAGACATAGATACTGCAAGAAAAGAAAATTATAGGCCAATATCACTGATGAACATGGATGCCAAATCTTTAACAAGTATTAACAAACTACCTTTCACAGCACATGAAAAAGATCATAAAAAATGATCAGTTGGCATTCATCCCTGGGATGCAAGAAGGTATGAAAATACAAATCAATAAACATGATACACCACATTAAAAGAAGGAAGGATAAAAAAATCATATGGTTATTTTAATAAATGCAGATAAAGCATCTTATAGAATTCAACATCCTCTTATGATAAAAACTCTCAACAAATTTGGCAAGAAGAAATATAGCTCAACATAATAGAAGTCACATATGATAAGCTCACAGTTAATATCATACTCAATGTTTCAAAGTTGTAGGCTTTTCTCCTAAGATCAGGAAGAGGACAAGATTGTATATTCTCACCATTTTTTTTCCCACATATTAAGGAAAAAAAAAAAAAAAACACAAGTAAAAGGTAGCCAAATCAAAGTAGAAATAAATTTCTGTTAGCAGACATGATACTATATCTAGAAAATCCTTTCACCAAAAATCTGTTGGACCTCATAAACAAATTCAGTGAAGTTGCAGCATGCAAAATCAACATAAAAATCAATTGTTCCAAAACCTAACAACAATCTGAAAAAGAAATTAGGAATGCAGATTTGTTTATAATGTCGTTAAAAAGAATAAAATTCTGGGCTGGGGTTGTAGCTCAGTGGTAGAGCACTTGCCTAGCATCCATTAGGCACTGGGTTTGATTCCCAGCACCACATAAACAAAACTAAACAAAATAAAGCTTAAAAATGATAAAATTCTTAGGAATGAGTTTGACCAAGGAGGCAAAAGATCTGTACACTAAAAACTATGAAACATTGATAAAAAAAAAAAAAAAAACTAAAGACACATAAATTGAAATGTAACTCATATTAACAAAATGGAAGGATTAATATTGCTAAAATATCCATACTGCCCAATCTGATCTATAGATTTAATGCAATAACTATCAAAGTCCAAATGGCATTTTTTCACAGAAAATGAAACAAAATTCTAAAATTCATATGAAACTACAAAAGACACTGAATAACAAAACCTAACTTGAGTAATAAAGACAAATTTAGAAACATCATCTCTGAATTCAAAATATATTACAAAGCTATAGTAGTAATCCAAACAGAAAATTGCTGGCATAAACACAAATAGATGGGGGAAAGGAACAGACAGGCCAGAAACATATTCATATATTTACAATGAACACATCTTTGATAAGGATACCACAAACACTAAATGGGCAAATTCTAGTCTTTTTACTCTATGGCTCACAAGTTGGCTCTGCTATTGCCATGCCATTGTCATGATGTGCTACCTTCACAGGCTCAAAGCAATGAGGCCCATTAATCAAGAACATCATGGATGGGAATCTCCAATACTGTGAGTCAAAGTAAGCCCTTTCTTTTTATAAGATAATTATCTCAGGTTATTTTTATATGACAAATGCTTTTTAATGCAATAATTTTCAGGAAAATATAAATTAAAACCAAGGTTCGGCCTGCCAGCCCTGTGACCTGCCGGCACAGCTCCCAGTTCAGACTACCAGCGTGAGTTCCTGGTTCAACCTGCCGGTGGGAGCTCCCAGTTCAGCCTGCCAGCCTGCGTTCCCAGTTAGGTCTTCTGGCATGGGTTCCCAGTGGGCCTGCCGGCTTGCCTTCCCAATTCATCCAGCTGTCTGGAGCTCCCAGTTAGGCCTGCAGGCAGGAGCTCCCAGTTAGGCCTATGGGCAGAGCTCCCAGTTCAGCCTGCTGGCCAGAGTTCCCAGCTGGACCTCCTGAAGTGAGTTCCAGCTAGGCCTGCTTGCAGGCTTTCCAGCTCTGCCCACCCACCTCGGAGAGGCCATTCCTACTGAGGACAGCGGGGAACAAGCCCCTCCTGCCTGCATCCAAAAAATAGGGATAACAGGAACATACTCAACATCTTAAAGGCCATCTATGCTAAGCCCCAGGTCAGCATCATCCTAAATGGAGAAAAATTGAAAGCATTCCCTCTAAAAACTGGAACAAGACAGGGATGCCCTCTTTCACCACTTCTATTTAACATAGTTCTTGAAGCCCTAGCCAGAGCAATTAGACACACGAAAGAAATTAAAGGGCTATGGATGGGAAAAGAAGAACTCAAATTATCACTACTTGCAGACGATATGACTCTATATGTAGAAGATACAAAAAATTCCACCAGAAATCTTCTAAATCTAATAAATGAATTCAGCAAAGTAGCTAGATATAAAATCCATACCCATAAATCAAAGGCATTTCTGTACATCAGTGACAAATCCTCAGAAAGAGAAACTAGAAAATTCACCCCATTTACTATAGCATCAAAAAAAATATTTGGGAATCACCTTAACAAAAGAACTGAAAGACCTCTACAATGAAAACTACAGCACACTAAAGAAAGAAATTAATGAAGATCTTAGAAGATGGAAAGATGTACCTTGTTCATGGATAGGTAGAACTAATATTGTCAAAATGACCATTCTCCCAAAAGCACTATACAGATTCAATGCAATACCAATCAAAATCCCAATATCATTCCACATAGAAATAGAAAAAGCAATTATGAAATTCATCTGGATAAGTAAGAGACCCAGAATACCCAAAGCGATTCTTAGCAAGAAGAATGAAGCTGGTGGCATTACTATTCCAGACCTTGAATTGTATTACAAAGCAATAGTAACTAAAACAGCATGGTATTGGCACCAAAATAGACCAGTTGACCAATGGTACAGAATAGAAGACACAGAGACAAACCCACACACCTACAGTTATCTTATGTTAGACAAAGGTGCCAAAAACTTTCACAGGAGAAAAGACAACCTCTTCAACAAATGGTGTTGGGAAAACTGGAAATCCTCATGTAATAAAATGAAATTAAATCTCTTTCTCTCACCATGCACAAAACTTAACTCAAAATGGATCAAGGAATTAAACTGGAGACCTTGCACCTAATAGAAGAAAAAGTAGGCCCAAATCTCCATCATGTTGGTTTAGGCCCCAACTTCCTCAATAAGACCCCTATAGCACAAGAACTAAAACCAAGAATCAATAAATGGAATGGATTCAAACTAAAAAGCTTCTTCTCAGCAAAAGAAACAATCAGTGAGGTGAATAGAGAACCTACAGAATGGGAGCAAATCTTTACCACAAGCACATCAGATAGAACACTAACCTCAAGGATTTATAAAGCTCTCAAAAGCTGAAGGAGCCTATAATCAAGGAGATAGCTAAAGATTGCGGTTAGCTGAGAGCCATAAAAGATGTTCTAGTTTCCACCTGATGTTGATACATTATTCAAAGAATCTTTGTATGCCCGTGAACACTGCGTGACGCACCTGTAAGCTCGAGCTGTAAGCACGTGTCCTTGTTAAAGCTATATGTATATAACTGGGTGAGGTTCGTTAGTGTGTGTGGGGAAGAAGAAGGTGGTGGTTGGAGTTACAGCATTTGGAGTGATTGCTGGAGCTGGAGAGAGGAGAAGAATAAAAGACCTTTTTTTCATTTTCATCCTGCCTCCGAATTTTCCTGTGGCGTTCGCTGCTCCAAGCGACTTCCGCTTCAGGCAGCGACAGGTGGCGGCCCGTACGGGGAATTCGGCGGCAAGGTAAGAAAAAAGAAAATTTAAAAAGATGGGAGCAAATATAACAAAAAGTCGGTTTATAAAAGCCATGAATGAAATTTTTGATATTGAAAACTCAGAGGATAGTGAGAAAAGTGAACAAGAAAGCATATCCTCTGACTCAGTGGAGACCAGCAAGGAGAGTAGGAATGTAAATTCAAAAGTAAGATCTGCAAAAGCCATCAGAAGCTTAATAAAATTAGCTGAGGAGTATGTACTCTCCTTAGAAACTGAAACTCAGGATACTAGTGAAAGTAATAATAGTAACAAGGAGCCAAACCATGAAAGTACAGTCTCCTCTACTGAGCCGGTTAGGAATTATGAAGCTAGTAGTGAAGAGGAATCAAAAAGCGATTCGGAGAGCACAGTCTCCAATAAAAAGAACAAAAAGAAATTAAAAAAGAGAAAAGACCGTCAAATAGAGGAACCACTAGCGCCCTCTGCTCCTTCATGGATAGAATCCCTAACAGAAACAATAAAGAGTATGGATCAGAGTATACGTGCCCTTGAGGTAGAAATTGGCGGCCTTTCAGAGCGCTTATACGCTCTCGAACAACATAGACCGCAGGAGCACCTAGAACTGCCAGTATTTCAAAATGAACAGGGACAAAGATATCATGAGTTCCTAGACTTTAAAACAATAAAGAATTTTAAAGAGGTGGTAATGACCTATGGGCCTCAAGCTCCATTCACATTAAGTATGATAGAGTCACTTAACACCCTAACCTTAGCCCCCTCAGATTGGAAAAGTCTATGCAGAGCGGTACTAAGTGGGGGACAATACCTAATCTGGAAAACTCAATTCCAGGAACTTTGTTCAGAAATAGCAAAGAGAAATGCTGCAGCAGGTTTCCCTCAACGCAATATAGATATGCTCACAGGGGAGGGTGAGTTCGCCGAACTACAAAATCAGCTACAATACGATCCAGGTGTGTATGCCCAGATACACACTGCAGCTGTGAAAGCCTGGAAGACAATCTCAGGCACAGGGGATCTGCAAGGCAGCCTATCAAAAGTTATACAAGGGCCTAACGAACCTTACGCTGATTTTGTAGATAGGCTCTTAAAAACAACATCTAGAGTTTTTGGAGAAGTCGAGCAAGCTATGCCCCTAGTTATCCAATTAGCATACGAGAACGCTAATAAATATTGCCAGGATGCAATAAGGCCATGGAGAAGTAAAAAAGACTTATCAATTTATATCAGACTGTGCAAAGACATTAACGAGGCTGTTATCACAGGCAACGTAATTGCTGCAGTGATGAAAAATTCCTCCCCTCAAAATTCCCAAAGGTTTCAACCTAGAACAGGATATTCCAGACAAAATTATTATAATCAACCAAGATATGCTAAGCAATATCCCCCAAGGGTAATAAAATCAAATTCATACCGTGCTCCAGGCCGATGCCCCAGATGCAAAAAAGGTATACATTGGGCCAATCAATGCCATTCTAGATATGATATATATGGAAATGATTTATCAAGGATTTCAAAAAATGGGGCACGGGGCCCAATGCCCCGGGGCCCACAAATGTACGAGGCACTAGAGGAGGAAGGCCCTCAGATTCAAATGATTCCTCGTCACAGTCCCTCCTACCCATTAACTCCCTTATCAGAGGGACAAGAGGAAGTGCAGGATTAGATCTCTGTTCTACTGCCCGGATGGTCCTGACACCTGAAATGGGGGTTCAGCTGATTCCTACGGGAATCAGGGGACCTCTCCCTTCAGGAACTGTGGGACTAATCCTTGGGCGTAGTTCCAAAAGTTTATTAGGCTTTAATGTTATACCAGGGGTTATTGATTCAGATTATAATGGAGAGATTAAAATAATGCTAAGTACACACAGGGGCATCATCTCCGTAAATCAAGGAGACAGAATCGCACAGCTGCTCCTCATTCCCAGTCTCCATAATTCTTTTAAAAGCATGCCACAAAATAGAAATAGCAGAGCATTCGGTTCCACTGGTTCAGGACCTATGGCTTTCTGGGTCCAGGACTGTTCACGGGGCCTATGTGCAAATTAAAAATTCAAGGTATAGAGATGGAGGGGCTGATTGATACAGGAGCTGACTCTTCCATCATAAATCTACAACAATGGCCTAAGCACTGGCCTCTACAGAAAGCCTCAACCAGTTTAAGAGGCTTGGGATACAGTAATACCCCAGCTCAAAGTGCTGTAATCTTAAATTGGCAAGACAATGAAGGCCATACAGGAACATTCAAACCCTATGTTTTAAACAGCTTGCCAGTTACCCTATGGGGAAGAGATATCTTACATCAAATGGGGTTACACCTAGCGACCAAGCCTGCAGGTGTTAAGAATAAAAATCCTACTCATAATAAAAAAGGCAAAGGACATTTTTTCTAGGGGCCACTGAGAAAACAATTTTAAAAATACCATGGCTCTCTAATAAGCCAGTTTGGGTCCCTCAGTGGCACCTATCCAAAGAAAAATTGCAAGCGGCCCACCAATTAATTAAAGAACAATTAGAAGCAGGACACATAGAGCCTTCCACCTCTCCCTGGAATTCTCCCATATTTGTAATTAAGAAAAAATCAGGAAAATGGAGACTATTACAAGATCTAAGACAAATTAACAAAACAATGCAAATTATGGGCCCTACTCAACCTGGACTTCCTAATCCTGTAGCTATTCCAAAAAACTATTACCTTATAACCCTTGATATAAAGGACTGTTTCTTTTCCATTCCCCTACATCCTCTGGATGCCCCCAGGTTTGCTTTTTCAATTCCTTCTATTAATAATAATGGCCCTGATAAAAGATATCAATGGAAAGTATTGCCGCAGGGAATGGCAAATAGCCCTACACTGTGCCAACTATATGTGGACAGAGCTATACAGCCCATTAAAAACAAATATCAAGACCTTATGTGTCTACACTACATGGACGATGTTTTATTAGCTCACCCTAATCAACAAATCTTATTTAATATATTTAGTGAAATAACAAAAAATCTAAAAAAATATGGATTATATATAGCAGAAGAAAAAGTTCAAAGCAGATCACCTATACTATATTTAGGCTTTAAAATCATGGATACTTTTGTTAAACCCCAAAAAATTCTAATAAGTAAAGAACATTTGACCACCCTCAATGATTTCCAAAAATTACTGGGTGACATTAATTGGCTTCGCCCTACACTAAGCCTCACTACTGGACAATTAAAACCCTTATTTGACATCCTTCGTGGGAACCCTGACCCATCCTCACCTCGAACATTAACTCCTGAGGCCAGGAGAGCTCTAAAATTAGTAGAACAGGCCATTGAAAGATCCCATTGCGATAGATTTGATTTTGCACAACCACTAATATTGATTATTATTCCTTCACAATATACTCCAACAGGAGTATTTTGGCAACAGGGACCTATATTATGGATACATTTGCCTGTCTCTCCTAAAAGTACAATTGAGTCTTATACCTCCATGGTAGCTAAACTTATTCTTCAAGGACTTAAAACCTCTACTAAAATATTTGGAATTCATCCCGCTACTATTATTACTCCTTATTCATCGTCACAGGTTGAATATTTGTGCTTCAATGATAATGATTGGGCTATAGCTAGATGCTCTACTTCTGCAAATTTTGACAATCATATTCCTAAATCTCCTATACTGTCCTTTTGTATCAATCATCCTATCATATTCCCACAGGTAATAAAAAATCAACCCATTCCTAAAGCATTTAATGTATTTACAGATGGATCCTCTAACGGTACTGCTGCAGTAGTCACTCAAAATGAAAAAATGATTCATATCACTAATCAAAAATCAGCTCAATTAGTGGAACTCGAAGCTATAATAATAGCTCTGGAAAATTTTAAAGAACAGCCTATGAATATTTTTTCAGACAGCCATTATATTGTACATGCTGTCCCAAAATTGGAGCTAGCAGGTCCAATAGCACCACATACTCCAGCTTTTAAATTGTTTTCTCAAATCCAAAATCTCCTATGGCAACGAAAAGAACCTTTATTTATAGGTCACATAAGAGCTCACACTAATCTGCCTGGTCCTCTCCATGAAGGTAATCAAAAAGCTGACGCCCTCACTAAAACAATATTTATATTTACTACAGTACAACAAGCTACTTTATTTCATTCCCAGTTCCACGTTAACAGCACTACCTTAAGACAAAAATTTAAAATCACAAAAGAACAAGCTCGTAGAATTGTAAAAGAATGTCCATCTTGTGTAACACTCTTGCCCAATCCACATTATGGGGTTAACCCACGAGGTTTGTTGCCCAATCATTTGTGGCAGATGGATGTCACACATGAGCCAAGTTTTGGAAAATTACGATTTATTCATGTCACCATAGATACATGCTCAGGCATGATTTTTGCTTCTTTACATTCCGGAGAAAAAGTTAAAGATACTATATCTCATTGTCTGCAAGCTTTTGCTGCATTGGGCATCCCCAAAATGCTTAAAACAGATAATGGCCCTGCATATACATCCACATCCTTCAAACAATTTTGTACAAAGTTCAATATTATCCACAAAACAGGTATCGCTTATAATCCTCAGGGACAAGGAATAATTGAAAGAGCAAATCGGACACTTAAAAATATGTTACTAAAGCAAAAAGATGGAAACTGGAAAAATCCTAAGGACAGATTGGCAGTTGCCCTGTTTACCCTAAATTTCTTAACTTTAGATTCTAATGGACATTCGGCTGGAGATAGACACTGGAACCCACACCAACAACATAAACCTTTGGTTTACTGGAAGGATGTTCTCTCAGGTACATGGAAGGGTCCAGACCCAGTATTAATTTGGGGGAGAGGATCTGTTTGTGTTTTTCCAAAGCACGAATCCTCTCCAATATAGATACCATCTAGATTGATAAAGCAGGTACAAAGTCAAAGGGATCAAGACGAAGTTATTGAGGAGTCTAGATTGAATAAACAAGTGCAAGGTCAAGAGGACCAAAATGAAGGTATGGAGTGATTCCCTTAAAAGAGTTCTCCATTAAATTTACAACTTAAATTTCATTCTTCCCGGCCGGGACAAGAAGATCTCTCTTCAGTGTATACACAATTGTAATTTTTTTTTCTCTTTTATATATGTCTTTATGTCTGTGCATTTGTCTAAATTTCATGTTAATGTGATGTCACAAATATGTTTATATGTGCGTCTGTCTAGTGTGACGTCACAAATAATTAAGCGCTTAAAAAAAAAAAAAAGGTAGATAGATATAGATCCAAATAACAAATAACGTTAATTCATTTAAGCTTAGAATATTCTAATTTGATAATCAATAGATAGATAGATAAATAGATATTTATATAAGTTCAGAATATTTTTAGATAATCAATTATAATGATAATCAATTTTGATTTATAGTTGTCTCCGGGACTTCTCTTCAGCTGTGAATATGTTTAATGTTATATAACCTGATATTTTGGTGTTCCGACAGAGGATCATTTATTTGTTATTGACTTCATTTGTTTAGTAGCTGATTAATTTGAATTATTTCAACAGGTATAGGATTGCTGTGTATATAGAGACTCGAGGATTCCAGCTAACAAATTATTTTTCCAAAATGCCTTTAGCTTTTCTTTATCTTTAATGCAGTAAACACCCTCAGTTTCTCTTTGATTATTTCTGAATGTGATATTTTGCCAGCTTATGTTTGTGGGAGCTTGAGCAGCAATGTGTGTGAGCAGAGATCAACTTTTATTTTCTACTCTAATCGTTCTTTTTTTTTAGTTTGACAGCTCACCTTTTGATCTCAGTGCTGGAATAGCACTGCCTTTCCCTTAATAATGGATGCTTGAGTTTTTAGGTAGCGGGCCCTGAAGATTTGCCGGTGAAAATGTCTGGACATAAAAAAGACGGCTGCTGCTACAACTGCAGGGACCGCGGTCGCTGCAAGCATCCCTGCTGCTCAAGCATCAACAACCTCACCAGCAGTGTGGCCTCTGCTCTGCATGCATGGGGCCTCCTGAATCTATGTGTTATAACTTATGGACATTTTGATTTTCCATTATTTTGGGACATTGCGGGACAATGCCTTGCGGGTATTTGTCTAAGAGAACTCAGTGCGTTACTTGATGAAACTAAGGGCAGCTGATTGGCTTAAAGAACTTGATACGCTATGGAAACTTGGCTCGTCAGCAGTAGGCTTGCCGCCTTAAAGCCGCAGCATCTCCTAAAAATTGGACGGCTGTTAGTCAACACACAGTCGATCCTGAAGGGCTCTATTGGATGGCTGGTTAGCCTATGACGGGTAAGATCCCCAGAGGGGGACAACCTAAGACACGGCACAGTCGCACGGGACAGTCTAATGTGGCCGGCATGTCAACCTAAGCCAGGAGTCAGGACAGCCTAGACTCCCATGACGGGTAAGAATGTCGGTTGCACATGGACGTCCTAGAACATCCCCTCTTTTAAAAATAAAAGGGGGAAATGAAGGAGCCTATAATCAAGGAGATAGCTAAAGATTGCGGTTAGCTGAGAGCCATAAAAGATGTTCTAGTTTCCACCTGATGTTGATACATTATTCAAAGAATCTTTGTATGCCCGTGAACACTGCGTGACGCACCTGTAAGCTCGAGCTGTAAGCACGTGTCCTTGTTAAAGCTATATGTATATAACTGGGTGAGGTTCGTTAGTGTGTGTGGGGAAGAAGAAGGTGGTGGTTGGAGTTAGAGCATTTGGAGTGATTACTGGAGCTGGAGAGAGGAGAAGAATAAAAGACCTTTTTTCATTTTCATCCTGCCTCCGAATTTTCCTGTGGCGTTCGCTGCTCCAAGCGACTTCCGCTTCAGGCAGCGACAAAAAGCCTTAACACCAAAAATAAATAATAATAATAATAATAATAATAATAATAATAATAATAATAATCCAATCAATAAATGGACCAAGGAACTAAACAGACACTTCTCAGAAGATGATATGCAAACAATCAACAAATATATGAAAAAAATGTTCAACATCTCTATCAATTAGAGAAATGCAAATCAAAACTACTCTAAGATTTCATCTTACTCAAGTCAGAATGGCAGCTATCAAAAAAAAAAAAAACAAACAACAATAAATGCTGGTGAGGATGTGGGGAAAAAGGCACTCTCTTACATTGCTGGTGGAACTGCAAATTGGTGAAGCCAATCTGCAAAGCAGTATGGAGATTCCTAGGAAAACTTGGAATGGAACCACCATTTGACCCAGCTATCCCACTCCTCAGTCTATACCCAAAGGACTTAAAAACAGCTTACTACAGGGACACAGCCACATCAATGTTTATAGCAGCACAATTCACAATAGCTAGATTGTGGAAACAACCCCGATGCCCATCAGCAGATGAATGGATAGGGAAACTTTGGTATATATACACAACGGAACACTACTCAGCACTAAAAGAGAATAAAATCATGGCATTTGCAGGTAAATAGATGGAGTTGGAGAAAATAATGCTAAGTGAAGTTAGCCAATCCCCAAAAAAACTAAAGGTTGAATGATCTCTTTGATAGGAAAATACTAACTTATAAAGGCAAGAGAGGGGATGAGAGGAATGAAAGAACTTTAAATAGAACAAAGAGGGGGAGGGAGGGGGCAAGGGGATAGGAATAATGGCAGACTGAGTTATCCATGATTACCCTAAATACATGAACGAAGACACAATTGTTGTAAAAATACCTTATATAAAACCAGCAACTTGAGTAATTGTGCTCTTTATATGTAATATGAAATGAAATGTACTCTGCAAACATGTATAACAAATTAGAAAAAAAAATAAAATAAATTAAAACCAAGATGAGCTGGTAGTGTCACACACCTGTAATCTCAGCAGCTCAGGAAACTGAGGCAGGAGGATCATGAGTTCAAAGCCAGCCTCATCAAAAGCAAGGTGATAAGCAACTTGGTGAGGATGTGGCTTAGTGGTCAAGTGCCCTGGGTTCAATCCCAGATACCCCCCCAAAAAAAAAAACCAAGGTGACAGCAATGTTAAAAATGGCTATTATCAAAAAGATGAAAGATAAGTGTTGGTAAGAATGTAGAGAAAAGAAAATTCATGTAACTCTAGGTGAAGAAAAGAATCTTGTATAAACTGTATGTGGGAATATAAATTAGTACAGCCATTATGTTAAATAGTATAGGGATTCCTCAAAAATTAATAATAGCAGTATCATTGCTGGGTATATATCCAAAGAATATCTACAGTCCCATGATCATTACCACACTATTCAAAATAGCCAGAAAAAGGGAAACATCCTAAGTATTCCTCAAATGATGAAAATATAAATAAAATGTGGCAAAATACATAATGGAATACTATTCAGTCATCAAAAAATGAAATGCTGTCATTGGTAGCAACATGGATGGAGCTGAAGATGATTACGTTAAGTATAATAAGGAACAGAAACACAAGTACTGCATAGTCTACTCACATGTGGAATCTAAAAAAAAGTTGAGTTTGATCAAATGATACAAAGTTTCAATTATGCAAGATGAATAACTTCTGGATATTTAATACAGACCATGGTGAATATAGTTAAAATAATGCACTATAAACTTGAAATTTACTAAAAGTAGATCATAAGTTCTCACCATCATAAAAATAAGTATCTATTTAAGGTGATGGATGTGTTAATTAGCTTGTTATAATTATTTCACAATGTATACATGCATCAAAACATCTCATCATACACATTAAATTTATACAACTTTTGTCACTTATACATTAATAAAGTCAGTGTTATAGTTTAGACATTAGGTGTCCCCAAAAAGCTCATCTGTGAGACAATGCAAGAGGTAAAATGCCTGGGTTATGAGAGCCTTAACCTGATCAGTGAATTGAGTGGAAACTGAAGGTGGGTAGGGTGTGGCTGGAGGAAGCAGGTCACTGGGGGCATGCCTTTGTATCTGGCAACTGGAGATCTCTCTCTCTGCTTCCTGATCATCATGTGAGCTGCTTCGCTCTGCTACACTCTTCCACCATGATGGCCTGCCTTACCTTGAGCCCCTGAGCAATGGAGCCAGCTCTTATGGACTGAGATCTCTGAAACCATGAGCTCACAAATAAACTTTTCCTACTTTACAATTGTTCAGGTCAGGTCTTTTAGTCACAGCAGCAAAAAAGCTAATACAGTTGGGGAAAATGTAAGAAGTATTTCTGTGCAGTAAGCAGTTTTTCTGTTTATCTGTAGCCTTTTATACCAACTGGAGAATATCTCAGTGATCCATTTCAATTAATTATTGATATATTCCAATTTACTGTTTACATTCAATAGGCTCACACTGTATAACTCTAGCATTCCATGGATGCCATCAGCTTAAATCACTGCAAGTAGAATGGGGAAGTAGAAAGAAAGTAAATGACTGTAGAATGTTGTAGAAAGAGCCTTCACTGATGATAGGTAGAGTGAAGATAAAGTCAGCTTAGTTGTTATCTCAGTATTGAAAAAGAATCACTATTTACAAGGGAAAAGAACACTTCTTAAATGAAAGATTTCAGCTCAACTTGCCTTTAAAATCTCTCTGTTGATGCTATTAACCAGGGATATTCTTCATTGTGTTCAATGGACCAATATAATGAAGCAATGGTAGAAATATCAATAATGTTATGAACATTCCTCATATTAAATACTGCAGCTTATTTCTCTAGTAATGATGTTTACAAAGGACATCAGAAAAATAGATGGGACATAAATCACCACAAAAGCCACAGAATCAGTATTTGGCATGAGTGAGGACAAAGTCCCACAGAGCACCCACTGAGCTCCAAAAGAGTCTAACTAAAAGGCCCCTTAGCTCAGATGATAATTATGTAATCAGTTAGGTTAACTGGTCACTGGTGCAAAGTGCTTAAGAAGCTCCTTAAACTGGAAGAGTTAACAAAGTTGACTTCTTTCTAACAGATAAAGGTATGAAGTATATTACCAACAACAGATGATTTTAAAAAGAGATAATGAGAAATCTGGGTTTCAATTTTTATTTTTATTTTTTTAATATTTTTTACTTGTTGATAGAACTTTATTTTTATTTATTTATATATGGGGCTGAGAATACCTGGGTGAGAATACATGTGTGAGGATTCCCAGTACTTCACACATGCTAGGCAAGCACTCAACCAATGAACTACAACCCTAGCCCCAGGGTTTCAATTTCTAAAAGCTGACTTGAGCATATAGATCTACTTCTCTTCCCTTTTACTTTCATGAAATTATTGGGAAAAAAATTAGTTTGTGGGGAAGCCACTACACTGCCAGATAAATCCAAAAGGCAACTAGAGCCTAGATTTCAAAGAAATCCCTGATGAGTCAGCCAGGTGCTATGGTACATGCCTGTAATCCCAGAGGCTCAGGAGACTGAGGCAGGAGGATTGTTAAGTTCAAAGCCAGTCTCAGCAACTTAGTGAAACCCTAAGTAACTTAGCAAGACCCTGTCTCTAATTGAAATACAAAATAGGGCTATGGATGTGTCTCAGTGGTTGAGTGCCCCTGAGTTCAATCCCCAGTACCAAAAGAGAGAAGAAAAGAAAAGAAACCCCAGATGATAGAAATTAGATGAGACAGGAGAGATTGAGAAAACAAGATTAAAAACCCTTAGATCCTTTTCTATTCCTTAAAGAAGCGTCAAGCAAATAGAGAGAAGTACTGCACTATGGAGCAATAATGGTGATGATTATGGAAGAGTGCAGCTTAAAAAGCTGAGCATCTGCAACTTTCTTCACTTCCTTTCAGCATTCTTCCCAAGGTGCTGGTATCCAGGGCTCAGGTGCTCAAAGTCGTGAGAACTCCTCTCCAAATGAGTCAGGCAGTTTGCCTACAGAGGATATTTGGTGTACATGTTAGGGCCTGAGAGAGAAGATTTTGAGGTAAATCTGAATCTTCCTATGAAGCACTGAGAGACAAAAAGAAATAAGAAGACAAGACAAAATAAACAACAAAACAATAAATGCTCCTTCCACTAGTACAAAACACAAAGACCCACCTCTCCCTTCTCTCTGCAGAGAAAATCTTCCTTCTTTGCTCACTTTGGGGTAAACTGTTTATCACTGGAGTCTTTTAAAAGCTCTGTTAGAACTGAGGTGCTCCAGAAAGTTTGCTCTTCAGAGAGACTAAGGGCTACTTAACTAGCTGAGTCTGAGAAATAGTCACAGTGGCGTTCATCCTGGAGAGTCTACCATACATTACAGCACAGTACATATGCACACCAGAACAGATGGATCAGAACCAAGTGGTACACAATCTGAGTATTCATTATCTTTAGATTACAAGGCACACTTCTCCTCCTCCAGCTTTGCCACCAAAAAGCTCAAGAGTGTGTTTTAAATATGTGGTAATGTAAAGAAGAAAATGTTATTCTTGCTCAGAATTTAGTTTGAATAGCACTGTGCTTAAGAATTCCTCTTACAATCTTCTTTTCTTGATAATGAATGTGGTACAATGACCTTTCTTTTTCTCGCTGAAGAACATTTTATTTCTGGAAATGCAGATAAAGCACAACACAGGGAATCTCAGTCCTAATTTTTTTTTTTCTTTAAGATAAGAAGTTCAGTAATCTGGAGTTACCTGTCATGGAACATGCAAACATTGGCAGCCCTGGGTTAAGGACTCAAAGGAGTGAACTTGAAGGCTTTCTTTTCTTTCTCCTGGCACTCCTCTAGAAAGTACACACTTCTCCAGGGAATGCAGGAGAGCTGGGGTGTTGAGATTTGGTAGATAAGAAGAGCTTGTGGTTATTTATAAAATCCCACTTGTATAAAATAGCTTCTGGCATACACGGGTGTGTGTATTTCCTGTGAGTTCTGCCTCTGCGGCTGCAGCTTAGGATAAAGGTGGAGAGCTGAATAGCACACAAGCTACATGTTTAGGTCAGCTGGCAATGACTGGCTCTGCTTTTTCATAAATTGTTGCATACAGATAATTAAGTGCCTTCTGAGTAATCCACTGGACAAGAGAGGAGAGCTCACTTCCAGCAATGATTAAGGAAATCTTTACCGGATGAGACTGGATTTGAAATGGACTTTTCAAAATGAACAAATTGCAGTCGCTATCACTTTCTTAAACATAACAGTCAATTGACAAAGCCTACAACATTCTTTATTCAAAAATATGTTCAATATTCATTGGCTGATTTTCATGTTGAAGGTAAATTCTCAAAAAAAGTCAAGGACTATTAGGAACTTAGCCTAATTTACAAATAGATCCACCTATATATTATCCTATGTATCAAAAGCAAGGTCTGACTAAAAAATAATGAAATTAATTTTATCTATTTTTGGAGAAAAAGTTGGGAAGGTGATTCTGAAATAGAATGATTGAACACTATTATAATAAGTATATAATATCCACAAGGTACTGAATAAAAGGGTTTGCAATATTTGGGACAAAGTGAATCTTTACAATTGTCATTTCCAGATAAAGAAATGGATTATTAGAGGGCTGGGGATATAGCTCAGTTAGTAAAGTGCTTGCCTCACATGCAGAAGGCCCTGGGTTCAATCCCTAGCACCACAAAAAAAAAAAAAAAAAAAAAAGAAAGAAAGAAAGAAAGAAAGAAAGAAAGAAAGAAAGAAAGAAAGTATTATTAGGCTTTACTGATTGCTGATGAACAAGAAAGATGGACTTAAGTAGAAAGAGAAATCTGGTAATATTGATAGGCAATAATGAAAATACAGGAGTGGCTCTAGGGTTAAGCTCACAAATCAGAGATAAAGTCCAAAAGGACTTATGGTAACTTTCATAATTAGAAGGTGAGACTAATGCTAGGAAAAAAGTCAGTGAAAATTACAGATTGTGATTCCAAATACAATATTATATATGGAAAGGTCTATCCATCTGTCTGTCTTTCTGAGGGAAAGAGATACCTACAAGATTGCCAAATTTCACAAGTACACCCTGAGTTATGTAAAGTGGGAATCAGATATCTGGGAAGAGTGAGGTGAAAGTATTGTAATGTTGACTGGGTAGGATTATAACCAAGAAGAAAGGAAGAAGACTGTATCCCTAACCTGGACAGTACAAAGAATATATACTTATTATTGTCCAAATAATGCCTGTGGGTATCAAGCGTTTTGATTCTCTCATATAAGAGAGTTGAAAGGTTTTTCAAATGCTTTCAGTGGCTATTCATATATTTCTCTCCACCCTGTAGGATCTTGGTGATATTCATAGATCAATCTATGAACATCTGGGATGGACTAAGCCAGAGCTCAGAATGACACTTCTAGTTTCTCAAATTAATAAAGTTTTATTACTGAGTTGTCATATTCAGAGAAGAAATGCCGAATGCTCAAGTTAACTTGCCTGGAGTTATACTGCAAACCATTAAGAAGAAATTTATTAGACATGCACAGAAAATTTGTAGCTTTTTTAGTTAATGTTCATTAATATTGCTGGTGCAAATACTAATTGAGTTTTATTTTCATTTTGATGTTCAATGTTTGAAGAATGTCTCCTAATTTGTTCCAATTTGGTTTCATCTTGGATACTATGGTAAATACTGGTGTTTTCCTTCCCAATGACCATGCCTCTTATTTCTTCCTTGCTGGTATAGCCAAAATTTTGTTTATCCTCCTCCAAATGCAATATATCCTTCCCCTGACTTAAGTGGAAAGTTTTGAATGATCTCTAAGCCAAAAACAGTTGGTCACATTCTTAGTCAATGACTGGTTTAACATGGGCAAATGATGTATTTTTGGTCAATGAAATTTTAAAGGGAACCTGTTGTAAGCTTCTGTGAAGAAAAGGAACAAAAAAGAAAAACATACTCACATACACACACACACACACACACACACACACACACACACTTGTTTTGAGATTAAATGAATTTATGCATGCAAACCACTTATGACAATGCCTAGCATATAGTCAATAATTTGCTGGTACAAAACAACTCAATAATTACTAGGTATTGTTAATTTTCTTGCTGCCATTATTGTTATTAGGTAGTATGCCAGAATGGCCATACACCCTAGATATGGCATAACATATACATTATATTTCTATCAATGTAGCTAAGACAAACACTAGCCTGTTACAGATCACTAACGAAGGAGTCACATGGCCACAGGAAGAGTTTTGAGAAGACCTGGGGAAATCAAGCACTCCAAGAATTTTTCAACTTAACATGTTGAGACTGGCTCAGAGATAATGGAATGTAGGTATGGAAAAATAGTATTCATCCCACAATAGCCATGCTGAGAAGTTTGGTGCCCCCTCAATAGAAAGAGGGAATAATCTTGCAGGATTTCTTTTTGCAAATGTAATTTTCCATTTGCTACCTTTTTCTAGCTCCATAAACCAAATCTTTCTACATGTATAGTGTGTGTATATTATGAACTAGCCAGGTGGTAATAGCATTCTTATAAGAGCTGACACTATAAAATAACATAATCTAGAAAATGAAAATCTCAAAAATTAATGTAGAAACATTCAATTTTAAAAAAATTATTTTCATTCACTTATCATTAATGTGAATACTAATGAAAGATTTAGAAATATTGGTTATGCAGAACACAACTGATATTTCCCCCTGAAATCTTAGACAAGATGAAAGTATAGCCAAGTATGAATACTATGTATTTTAGCTTATATTTCATGTATATTTTCCTAAAATGCAACTTAATGTTAGTAAAACTCATTAATAAGCAATGAACTTTAAGCACCATAAAATAATATAATGCACTAGTCCATGACTTGAAAATTAATATCTATTAAAATATCAGGAAATTACATATATATTTCTCTCAGCAATTATAAATCTGTACCTTTCTTTATTCTTTAACTGAAAAAATCAATTTTCAGGCTGGGGATATAGCTCAGTTGATAGAGTGCTTGCCTCACATGCACAAGGCCCTGGGTTCAATCCCCAGCACCATATACAAAAAAATCAATTGTCATTACAAGGATGTGTTGTAGTTTGGATCTGGAATGTCCCCTGAAGGCTTATGTGTTTAAGGCTTGGTTCCCACCTGGTGACACTACTGAGACATGGTAGATACTACAGGAGGTAGGCCTGGTTGGAAGAGGTAGGTCACTGGGGGGGTATGACCTGGAAGGCCCTATCTTGTCCCTAGCTTCCTTATAATTCTCTCTCTTTTTCCCTGTCTCTTTTTCTCTCTGCTTCTTAGCTGCTCTGAGGTGAGTAGCTTTGTTCCACCACACTCTCACCATAGGCCAAGGAATCAATGGTGCCAAGTGACCATGTACTGAAGCCTCTGAAACCATAAACCAAAATGAACCTTTCTTCCTCTAAGTTGGTTTTCTCAGGTATTCTGTCACAGAAATTGAAAACTGACTAACACAAAATGCTGGGTGCTTTTAAGGAGGTTCCATTTTTCACTAGAGAATAGACTGGACTAAATGATTTTTTAAAGAGTCTGAACTTGCTATGTATATCTTGAGCATTAGGATACTGGCCTGATACTCTATAAAATAAGATAGAGACAAGAAGGTCTCTTCCAAATCTGAAATATGAAAACCCTCTTCACAAAATGTGCCAGAGACTAATACTGTAGATTTGCCACATACTTTCATCTTTCTCCAGATCACAAAGAAAAACTGCATTTTCCAGTCTGTCCTTATGCTGAGTTGGAACTATATGACCCAATTTTGGTCAATGGACTGTAGTGGAAATGCGATGTATCATATCCAGGCCTGGGTCATGAACTGCCTGAAGCATTCTTTCATGTTCTCTCTTTCTTCACTCGTCTGCATGGGTACACATGGAACAATATAAGATACTGGAAGAAGCCCAACCACAAAGTTCAGGGATGTGAGTAGCGTTTTCCAAGACAGCATCCTAACAAGGAGGACCTACATTAGATTTGGTGTGAATGAGAAATCAAGCCACATTAAGTCAAGGTAGTATAAATTTCAGGTGGTATACTACTGCTAAAAATGAGCATTAGATTTACTAATACAAACATACATGTGTTCAAAATCTCAAGTCAGATCTAGGATCATAAACACTGACAATGAAAAGTTGAACCATAATTAGAATACTTCCCTTGGCTAGAATTGTACAATTTTTAAAGTTTCATTTTACTATAAATAACAAATAATAATTGTATATATTATTTGGTACAATGTAATGTTTCCATGCACATACATTGTAAAATGATCAAATCAGGCTCAGTCATGTATACATCACCTCAAAAACATTTCTTTATCGTGAGAACATTTAAAATGCAATTTTTTCCCTATTTATTTATTTATTTATTTTTATTTTTTTTATTTTTATAATTTTTGATATGTACAACTCATAGTGCATATATTTAGTATCTTTTTACATACAACTGTTTGTATACAAAGTATATTCGTACAATTCAGGTCTTCAATCATGCATTAAGGAAAATGCAATTTTAAATATTCACAAATAAACATTTTTTGTCTTGTGCTAGGAATTGAACCCAGGGCCTTACACATGAGAGACAAGCACTTTGCTACTGAGTTACAGCCCCAGCCCAATTAATTATTAACTATAATTCCCATGCTGTAAAATAGATCACCAAAACCTATTCTTGCTAATTGAAACGTTGAACCCTTTGAGAAATATCTTCTCTTTCCCCATCTCTGGTAATCACCAGTTTACTTCCTACATCTAGGAATTTGATATTTTTTAATATTCCAACAAGGCTCTAGGAATAGATAAAGGTAAGGTGATAGCACCAATGAGAAACAGCATTTGGGTACTTTATTACTGAGATACCAGGGAATTAAAAAATGCCCTCGTCATTTTAAATCTTATGAATACTTACAAAAATGCATAAAGTTAGAGCAATTGCTACTTTAAAACCATGTCCTTGGGTTCAATAACATAGTCTGTCTTAAATATATAAACTATAATCCAAGGATGGTGTGTATGTGTGTTTTGTGTGTGAGTTTCTAATAGATTATTGGCTTAAAAATACAAGCTCTGAAAAAATACCTACAAACTAGTTTTCAGAGGAATTCTTTTGTACATACATAGAGATGTCAGAATATTAGGTTCTTTTATGTCCTTTTTATTTTTCTTGATATTTGTAAGTATTTTGTATCACTTGTAACCATTGTTAATATTTTAAAAAGTTAACAAAACTTTTTTTTTAGGTACTGGGGATTGAACCCAGGGGAACTTAACCAGTGAGCCACATCCACAGCCCTTTTAACATTTTTTATTTTGAGACAGGGTCTCAGTAAGTTGCTAAGGGCTTTTGCTAAGTTGCTAAGACTGCCTTTGATCTTGCCATCCTCCTGCTTCAGCCTCCTGAGTTGCTGGTATTTTAGCTGTGCACCACTGTGCTAGGCTATGAAACAACTGTTAAACAACACTTTATAATCACAATGTTTATATAACAAGAAATGGAAATATGTAACAAATAAAATTGACTATTATTCACTATATGAAATAATATCCAAACTGCTCACCCTCACAGAATAATCCTTGAAAATCAATTAAGTAAGAAGTTGGGAACGGGCTGAGGTTGTAGCTCAGTGATTGAGTGCTTGCCTCGCATGCCTGAGGCACTGGGTTCAATCTTTAGCACCACGTAAATAAATAAATAAATAAATAAAGCAAAAATATTGTGTCCATCTACAACATAATTTTTTTTAAGTTGGGACAAGAATAAATGAGATTTTATTGTACTATATCTCTTTGCATCTCTGAATATTTTTCAAAGAAATTTAAATGTTATGGGGCATAATGTAGCTTCCTCCCAAAGATGTCCACATCTTAATCCTATTAACTATGAATATATTTGTTTACATGGTAAAGGGAATTAAAGTTGTATATAGATTTAGGAATGCCCATAGCCTATTTTTAAGATGAGGAGATTTTTCTGGATTATCTCAATGGTTTCAATGTCTTCACAAAGTTCCTTATACACACAATAGGAAGAAAGGAAAATGAGAACCAGAGAAGGAGTTGTGACACCTGAAACAAGGTTATAAGATTTCAACATGAGAATGAGTACATCAGCCATTGTTGGGTCTGAAGGGAGGGGCCACAGGCCAAGGAATCCAGGTAGTCTCTAGAAACTAGAAGAGGTGAATAAATGGATTCCATCCTAATGCCTCCAAATGGAATTAAACCCTGCCAATACCTTCATTTTAACCCAATGAGAACCACTTCAGATTTGACTTCCTGTTAGATAATCAACTTATTTTATTTTAAGCCTCCCAATTTGTAGCAATTAGGTACAGCAGCATTTCAAAACTAATACAAAAGGAAAAAGAATTCTTGTAGAGAATTTCTTTGTGCTTAGGACTATGACAGTCACTTGGAGAGATGCCAAAGTGATATGGTTCCTGCACTTCAGCTACTCAACATCCGCTTGAAGAGACAAGGCTTATCCAAGCTTTAGTTTACAGCTAAAGTAAGGGATCCAGAGGATAAGCGCTCCTGGAATTCTGACCATAAAAACAGCCATAAATCACTGGGCCTGGCATGCTCCTAACAAAGAGTTCTATAGGTACAGAAAAATGGTATTGGAGTACTGCTAACAGAGTTGGGTTATCTGTCATTGCACTGTGCTGCAGGTCTGATGTGTCACAAATGAAATCCCTGGGCATCTGAAGCCTGAGGTAATGGGTATGTCTCATCTCCTCAATAATGGGCTGGCATACAGGAGAGAGTCACTGCACACTGCAAAAATAATAATAATAATAATAATAATAATAATAATAATAATCCATTCACCCAGACCCTCCTGAAGACCTTAAGAACCCTTTTCTCTCTTAAAAAAAATAAAAATTCCCAGCTAAAGGTATTGCCACAAGGCCTATGGAATTCAAACACATCACCACTCATTTTCTCATTCTAGTCCTCCATGTTTTCAAGCTAACTGACAAAACCACTCACCCTGTATAAGCCCCTGTAATTTGTCTCTGCACATGGAAATTTAGCCATGGTAACTTGTGTGACTAAACCTTTATATGCCTTGTATTCCTCATCCTTAAAATGTGAATGTTGATAGTACCTGACCAATAGGATTGCGGGCTATGAAGATTAAGTGAGATGCTGCAAGTAAAGTGCTTAGTACAGTGAGTGCCTGGTATGCCCTGAATCAAAGCATAGTATAATCATTATCATTCATTGACACTAATTGATCAAAACTGATGAATCATGTGCCCCGTTTACATGGAATGCCCAGCTTTATACTTCCTGCCTCAGCTTACTTATCAATAGCATTCATTTTCACTCACTAAAAATATCTGCAAATACTACCTTAATAACAACAACGAAAAAAAGAGACAAGAAGCCAATAGTTAGAATTCAGTTATTCTAATACCATCTGAAAAACTGATTTACAATAAAATGTATGGCTCAAGCTTCTTAAATCTTGCCTGCCTATGGAACAAGGTTATTGCTAGAACAGTAACAAGACTCTGCAATAAGCCAAGGGTATCAAAAAGGCCATTGCAGAAGAGTTCAGAGAGATGTTATATTTCTCCACTCCTTGAAAATTTCTTCTTCATCCTCCTTAATCCAGGGAGAAAGCTGGGATTAGAAAGAGCCAACTCTGCTGCCATTTGATTATTTCAAGCAGGCATTTTTGTCTGTCTCCCTAGAAAGAACAAAGTCAAATTCTTTTGATATCGAAATGCCGCTATGCTTTAAAGCACCAGAGCTGTGATTATGGTCTGAAAATAGCTCTTGACATAAAACAAAGATTAAAGACTCAGGTGAGTTTAGAGATGGGAACACCCTAGTTCTAAGGAAGCTAAAACCAGGTTTAGACCAAGCAACAATTTATTACAGGGATAAGATAAGGAGTTGTATCTGAGCATTTATTCTTTGTAATAGTTTTTTTTTTCTTTATAACGCTCTTTTATAATCTTTACATTCTTTACATTCATGACTTTATATGTCTCTTTCTTAATAATATATGTGTGTATATACACACACATATATATATGTATAATCTTCATGTTACACTGCAAAAAAGTGCTAAAAATAAAATATTTGGAATATATATGTCTAGATATATTTAATTAAAAATCTGAAATAATATACCTCTGGAGTGTGGAAAAGGGGAGGTTGGTTGAGAGTGGGTAAATTTCATACTTTACTATACAGTCAATGTGCTCCTATACCATTTCACTTATTTTTACAATAAGTATATGACACTTCTGTTATTTTAAAAAACACCAAAAAGTTATTTTGATTATAAAGTGTAATTATGTTGAAAAAGCATATGAATATCCCTTCTAAACATATATATTAATAGATGAAGTGGTTGGATCAAAAGACTAAGGTCTTAAATTGACATGTTAATTGAAGCTCAAGTAACTCAGAGGAAATAAACTTCCTCTGAGTAAGTTTATTTCTGTAAGTATGTTACTACTACTTGTAACTTCCCTAGTCAAAAAAAAAAATCATCTCTTAAAATCCATGGAATTGTAGAAAATGGCATTCTCATTGTATAAAGCTTGCATAATCCTTTCTTCTTGAGTATGGGCAGAACTTGTGAATATAATGGGACTTCACTCCTATGAGTATGTAAGCAGTTACAAGGCAAATGTGTGTGGGGGGGGGGGGGGGGGTTACAATGTAATCAATTAACGTACCTAATCAGTTGACTTTAATAAAAAGGGAGATTTTCCTGACCAAATAAAGTGAAACTTTAAACCTAGGACTACCTTGAAGAAGCAAACTGTCATGTTGTGAAGATGACCACATGAAAGGGAATGGCCGGGAAAACTAAATGCTGAGGGCCTCTGTTCTACAGTGTCAGGACACTGAATTCTGCCAAGAACCCACAATTTTAGAAGCGAAACCCCGGTCTCAGTTGAGACCTCAGTGCAACTGAAACCCTGATTGCAGCCTGGTCAGACAGTGAACAGAGAACCCAGCTAAGGGTGCCTGGACTCCTGACCCATGGACATTCTGAGATAATAAATAGGAATCATTTTGAATCACAGATTTTGTGGTAATTCACACAGCAATGGAAAATTAATACAGGGATTAAGTTCAGTTTATTGCCTGGTATTTGTTACCAGCCTTCAGTTCTTGTTTTTGCAAAATTGTTTTCTGCTATCTATTCTAGCAAAGACTTATAAATATGCAAATCACCCTCCACATGTCTGGGCATGCCATTACCCCAGGGAGAGGGGGCATGAAGGAACAGTTAAATGCATGGAAGTAGAATAGTGCTGTCCACCAGAAATTTCTGTGGTAAAAATGTTCTATATCTGTGCTGCCTCTATGGTAGCAAATAGACACATGTTGTTGATAAGCACTTAAAATATGGTTAGTGTAACTGAGGAACTCAATTTTTAATTCTAGTTTGCTTTAGTACATATTAATTTGAATAGCCATCAGTGGCTACCAGAGTGGATAGTGCAACTCTAGAATCAGAGCATCTGGGTCAAACTTCCGGCTCCATTACTTAGGTGTATGACTTTGCACAAGTTCCTTCACTTCTGTGCCTTACTTTTCTAATATTTAGGTCTGCCTCACAGGGTGGTTGTGAGCATTAAATGAGCTATTGCTTCTGAAGTACTCAAAAGACAATCTTGGGGTTAGGGGTTATATAGCTCAGTGGTAGTGCACATGTCTACCATACTCAAGGCCTTGTGTTCTGTCCGTAATACCACCATACACAAAATAGTGCCTCGTACATAGTCAACAATATATGTTTGTCAATAAATTACTAGATTCTACTATCCCATTTTTCCATCTAGAACATGTATGTTTACTTCTTAAACCCGGAGTTTCTTCCCTCTCTACAAGAAAGCTTTGGGATCACTCCAAACCACATAACATTTAAGGGTCTGTCACATTATTTTGTCACCTACCTACATACTGCCTTGAATTGTTATTTAAATATCTTATGAGTATATTTTCTGACTCTAAGATTGAATGGTCCTCAATGAAAATACTATATCTCATGTGACATTTTCTATCTCCCAGTGACAAATACATATCAGTTTATCTAAAGACACTCCATGAACATTTGTTGACATTTGTATAAGGCCTTGAATTACATGGAGGAGAAATCAGAGACAATAACCAAAGACATTGCCAATACATTTCTTATGTAACTAAGATAGTACTAGGCACAAGTAATAGTTTTGTTGTTGTTTCCTTTTGCCATGCTGAGGAAGGAACCTAGGCCCTCATGAACCCGGGACTCATGCATGCTAATCATGCACTCTACCACTGAAGTATACCTGCAGCCCAACATAGTACCTTAAACATTCTGTGAGGGTTCTAGCTTTTAAGACCTGAGGGAAGGAGATACTTGGACCCTAGATTGAGAAGTGTGTAAAGAAGGGGATGGCAATGATCCTGATAAGAAATTAGTACACAAGTAGCTCATGAACACTCCCCCCCATGCATTTTCATCATCCCATAACACACCTAGAAAATGTGTTTCCATCCTATAAAATGGGCACTGAAGATTTCCATTTTATTTGTTTGTTTGTTTACTGGTACAGGGGATTGAACCCAGGGGTGCTTAAACACTGAGCCACATCCATAGCCCTTTTTATATTTTATTTTGAGACAGGTCTTGCTAAATTGCTTAGGGCCTCGGTAAGTTGGTAAGAGTGGCTTTGAACTCTTTATCCTCCTGCCTCAGCCTCAGAAGCAGCTGGGATTATAGGCATGTGCCACAGTGTCCAGCAGCACTGAAGATTTTCATTAAGCAGAGATCTAGTTTTCCTTGTTAGAGACTAAAGACAGTCAGTCCAAAGAGACTTTGACTCTTTACATCCTGAAGTAGCAGACTTTGCTATAAGCTACTTGGGAAGGCACAAAATCTATTAGAAATTAGTTTTGTTGGACCTGGACCTCAATCCCAAATCTGTATGCTGGTATATTCTATTTGTGTCTTAGGCTCAGAGAGATAGCCTCCAGCCCATTGTTTCTGCCCAGACTCTTCCTTGGGAGCCTGGCTCAATATGCCAAATCACTTGAAACTGCTTTGCCTCTAAGAACAAAATTTTGGTCATAATTCTGTCAGCACCTGTGCCTTAACAACTCTTCACCAGAATATCAGCTTCTAGTTTTCCTGGTGTGTGTGTGTGTGTGTGTGTGTGTGTGTGTGTGTGTGTTGCTGGGGATTTAACTCAGAGCCTCAAGCATGCAAAGCAAATACTCTACCATTGAACTAAACTACCAGAACCCGACTCTCCATTTGACTACTTCTCTAGAGAAAGCCCTATGACTTGTCTCTAGGAAGCCTGACCAACCTCTATCCTGCTCGAATTCATGTCAGCTTTGCAGATTAAGGTTTTGCCTTACACCAAGCACACAACTCCAGGAGCTTCCTGAAACGTGATTTAATGGCAGAGGTACCAGGTTCTAGGGGCAGGAGAGTGATAAAGATGCTATAGCCACACCTTTCTGAAATCATACCAAGTCACTAGCTCACTTCTTGACACTATACAAGTGGCACAGTGACAAAAAGTTCCTTCAAGGAGCTTACTTAAGCTCACAATGAACTTTCTTGGTCATCAACCAACTCTTGTTTTGTTGTTGTTGTTGTTGTTGTTGTTTTTTAATGGCTATAAATATTTCTCCTAATTTTTGGAAAAGCCAATGGACTTTTACTGTCAGGCATTTTCCCTTACACTTGACTGCATATTTGCATATAATTCAACTATCTAGTTGGTTAAGGAAGAAAAAGAGAAAGAAGTATTAAAGCCCCCATAGTAAGACAGTAGTAAAGCAGTAAAAAATAAATAAATTTAAGAAAAGCAGCAGACTCCGCAACTGTAATACTTTTTAAATATCATTAAGAGTTTCTCTGACTTTATTATCCATTACTAATGTGGCCTTTTATTTCGGGGCATTTTTTTCATTAGTAAGTCTGCATGCGTATAACTATATTAACAATAAACATTTTATTCCATCTAGAACATGGCAATAAAATATGAATCATGAAGTTTATTAATAAATTCCAGGGACTTTTGGTGATTTAATACTAGAAAATTAAACAATATTCTCATTGTTATTTTGCATAACAATTCAAAACAAGAAATACAATTACCAAAAAAAGTTTAGTTTAATTGTAAATTGTAACAACCTTTGCTTTATGTGTTTTAAGTATAATTATTTTTATATATTCTGGAATTGCAGAAATATTCCCATGTTTTTCCTTGAAAAGAATATAATTGATCAGTAATTCTTGAAGTTGTATCATAATTAGAATACCAAGATGTTACACCTTCATGTTAATTTCAAGGAAGACCATTAGGAACTATTTTTAAAAAGTTATAGAAACATTTTCATTATAAGAACATAGAATAAGACATGCATTCAATTAACAAAGCTTTTCTAAGCATATAAGAATATTTTTTAAAAAAGAAAAGAAATGGCAGTTGTATTGTTATGGAAACCTAGTGACCCTAGCCTTCTAGGAATAATCTTCCTTGACTCTCTAAATAAAATAATTTGAGATCATCTTTGGAATCTTGACCATAAATAACACAGAGCTATCCTGTGTATTTCAAATAATTTACTGGGTGTGTGAATCCATCTGGCCTGCTTGTTCTTTGTACCTGTGGCCCCAAACTGTCTCTTCCAATTTCTTTGAACCACTGCTGACTTTGATCCATCTAGTAGCCATTAAGCAAAGCCTCTTCAGCTCTGAACAAAATATGTCTGAATGCAAAAGTAGAGTGCCTCTATCCTGTCCCCAATATAGTACAAACATAACCCTAAAACAAGTTGTGATTAACACAATGTGCTGGAATATTGAGAATTTTATAAGAATATTACAATTCAGAAAAGGAAAATTTATCTGAATATCAGACATTGCTGCCCCCCTAACCATAAAAACATACCTCAATATGGAAGGTATCTTGCAAACCATCTGTCAAGGATTTCTTCTCCTACCATCTTTCTCACCCAAGTTCTGAGGCCCTTAAGATTTTTTGTTGTCCCACAGCAGGCCAGAGAATGGAAAATACTTAGATTTCTTCGCCCTCATCCTCCATCCAAAGTAAACTTCTGCATTGTTGGAATAAGTAAGCATCCCACTCTGAATTATTTACACTTAGATTACTTCCAACAGCAGAGGACAAAGAATAAGTACTTAATATACTTCTGCATGTCAATAAGGCTCACAAGTAATCCATTCTAGAATAAGAAAGACTACCTACCCCAAGGCCAGGTCCCATTTACAGTGTTCCAGCTCAAGGAAGCAAATTTCCTGCAATTTTTTTTTCCTTTTTTATTTATAATAGTAGTATGTATTACAATTCATAATGCACATATATAACATCTTTTTAGATACAACTGTTTGTATACAAAGTATTTGAAAAGGAGTTTTATCTCTGCTGCCAGTCGTCAAAGAATCAGAAATATTGAAACTATATCTTGGACCACCTCACTACAATGTGAGTAATATTAATAAGGTCTTGCCAAACTATTTTAGTAAATGGATTTTTAAAAATCATTTAAAATTAGTACATTAACTGTTTATATACAAATAGGAGCTGCCAACTTTCAATTAGAAAGCAGTTGGTTTTTAAAGTAGGCCAACAACTACCCTGCAGATTTGTTGAGGGATTTTGTTGTAGATAGTACAAAGATAAATTTCATCCTCGTCTACATTCAAACAATCAATAAAATCCAATTAATGAGCTTTTGCCAAACTGTGAAGACAGGCTTCATTTTTTCCTAATGCTAACCCAACAAACCAGAGTTATTGTATTTACATCTAGCCAAAACATTCTTCAGCAGATGAAGACCTTAAATTTATTCTATTAGTTTATAGAAGAAAAAATAGATCTTAAGAGTTAGTTGCTAAGGTTTATGCAGCTATTAAGTGGCTCATGGGTTAGGTTGTATATTTATTCTTAAAATACAAGATTCCTAGGATAGAATTGTTTTAATTAAATTTTATGTGCTTGGATTAGTATCACCTGAATATAAAAGTTTAGTTTCTCATGTTAAAAAAAGAATTCCCAAATGTAGGCAATTGAGGGCTTGTATGATGATTCCGTATGGTCCTTAGGAACCTAGGCACATTCTAGGAATCTGTTCCCCCATGCTAGAGGGTAGGACTAGTCTCTATGGTTCAAGGTATTATGGGAACAGGATCTACAAGGGAAGAATAAAAGCATCCATCTCCCCTTTTTAAGAAGACTTTTTAAAATTCCTTAATGACACTTCCACCCTCAATGGCAAGAACTTAGTCACATGATCATGCTTAGCAGCAAAAAGTTGGTAAAGATAGTTGTGTTGGTCAGCTTTTCTTCACTGTGACAAAAATACTTGACAAGAACAACTTAAATGAGGAAAAGTTTATTTTGGATCATGGTTTCAGAGGTTCAGTCCATGGACTCCATTGCTCTGCAAAGCAGGTGAAGGAGAACATCATGGCAGAAGAGCGTGGTAGAGAAAAGTTGCTCAGTCTATGGTGGAATCAGAGAGAGAGTAGGAATGTGGGAGGGCAGGGTGGGACAAAATATGATTTTCAAGGTCAGGACCCCAGTGATCCACCTCCTCCAGCCAGGCCTCACCTGCCTATAGTTACCACCCAATACAGTAGTCTTTTTATTTTTATTTTATTTTATTTGTTTAATTTAATTTAATTTACTTATTTTATTTTATTTTATTTTATTTTATTTTGGTACCAGGGATTGAACTCATGGGCACTTGACCACTGGGCCACATCCCCAGCCCTTTTTTGTATTTTATTAGAGATAGGGTCTCACTGAGTTGCTAAGGGCCTCGCCATTCCTGAGGCTGGCTTTGAGCTCTCAATCCTCCTGCCTCAGCCTCCCAAGTGCTGGGATTACAGGCTTGTGCCACCACACTGAGCTAGTCCTTTTAAATTAGTAATCCATCAAATAGATGAATGCACTAATTAGGTTACAGCTCTCTCAATCTAATCATTTCACCTCTGAATATCCCTGCATTAGCACAGAAGCTTTTGAGGGATACCTCATATCCAGACCACAATAATCTTTATTCTAGGAGGAAATGTGCTAGAATAAAAATTGATTTTTTTGCCTAAGCAAGCAATAAAGAACAAACACTGAAAGGCTACTAGCAATACCTGCCACAGTAGCTTCTGCTCATTTTTAAGGTCTGTCTTCTTCTGAGGACTTCATATGCACAAAGAATGACAGACACTTCTATTACCAGAGATTGTGGAATACAGAGAAATGGCATGCCCATATGAAATCTGGTTTCTTGGTAAATTATACCTCACATAACAGAAATCTAAGTTTAAGTCTAAGCCATTACAGGTCTGGTATTTTTAGCTAACAAGTGGGGCAGGCTTGCCAGAATTCTACTTGTGAGACTAAGGAGATTCCTGGCAAAGAATTCATCTTAAGGAAAGATTCATTTGTTGTTCTCATTTCTTTCATTTATTCAAGAAATATTTACTGAGTTTTTGCTACCTGACAGTCACTGAAAAAATACATATTGGTGAACAATGGCAACAACAAGTATAGTTCCTGCATACAAACCAATCTAGGAATGGAGGTGGTCATTAAAAAATGTAATCATTAAGTAAAATAAAATGATTGGTAGTTATAAATTGTATGAAATGCCCTAGGGGGGAAAACTGGAGATTTCAATACAGGAAAAAAAAGGTATTTATCCAGAACACTGAAGACAAAGTGACAAGAAAAGGTGTTTATTATAAGACTGTGGATATTTGTGTGTGAGTGTATATATATATATACCTTTATTTTATTTATTTATATGTGGTGCTGAAAATCAAACCCAGTGCCTCACACATGCCAGGCAAGGGTGCTACCACTGAGCCACAGCCACAGCCCCCACGAACGTGGATTCTTTAAACAATTTTTTTTTTTAGTTTTAGGTGGATATCTTTATTTCATTTATCTATCTATTTATTTCTTTATTTATATGTGCTGCCACTGAGCTACAGCCCTAGTCCAAGAATGAGGATGTTTTTGTATTGGTTTAAAAATTAGGAATGAATTAGATGTCTTTGAACAGGAGAATTATTAAATATAACTTATATATGTATGTAATTACTATGTAGTAGTTAAACTGAGTGAGTTGGCTGTCTATGGATTAACATAGATAGATCTAAGAGAAATATTAAGTTAAAATGGGTGAAACACATACATTATTTTTCTCACAAAACAAACCTGCATATTGCCCATGGATACATATACAAAAAGATGCACAAGGTAATGAAACTATCCACACAACAGTGTCTGCCCTTAGAGAGAGGGAATGGAAGTGGGAATAGGCTACAAAACTGTTTGCCTTTATCTTTATGTGTTTATTTTCACATTAATAATATTAATATTTGTTTTAAGTCCTTTTAACAATAGATTGGACTATGGGAACAAGGGATTTGCTTTATTCATCTCTGTATTTCTCCTATTTTTCATTCTTTCATACTTCTCAAAAAAAAAAAAAAAAAAGGAAAGATAATTTGTTGGCCTCCAAGGAATAAGGATTCTACTGACAATTTTTTTCCCTTAGACAAGTACATTTGTGTTCTACCACTGACTACATCCATGTGACAAAGTAAAAATGACATTCTGTCTCATACACACATGCCCATTCGTACAAACCAGGAAAATCAAGAAGAGGAGCACTGTTCTGCTATGGAAAAGAATATTACTTATAATATCTCCAAACACAATTACTTATGATACTTAAGACATTTTCTTAGTTTAAAAATAGTGCAGAACTGACCTTGAAGAATCACCAACCCTAGCATTTTCTTTTTCTTTGGTGATGCTGGGGATTGAACCCAAGGCTTCACACGTGCTAGGTAAGTGCTCTAGCAACTGACTTAAATACACAACTGCCTAATATTTTCTTCTAATTTGATGTTGTAAAAAGAATTTCATTTTTGCAAAAATTATGTGGCAGGTCATGCTACTCACATAGATAAAAGTTACTAGTGACCAATTTTTTTCTCCCAATTAATAGAGCATACAGCAATATCCCCTAAGAAGTTCAATAGGTTATAGACTTTTTATGCATTGGGTATATCAAATTACTACAAAATGCTTGAGGGTGAAGTCAAAAGCTCCTATGATGACAATGGTTATAATTTATTGATAGCTTTCTCTTTGTGATTTGGGGATAGGGGTGCTTGCTCACTAAATTCACTTTGGTTTCATAACTAATTGAGAAGTAAATGCAGTTATCAGAGATCAAAATACCAGGTTCAATACTTTTTTTTTTTTTTTTTTTTTTTTTTTTTTTTTTTTTTGTGGTACCAGGGATTGAACTCAGGGGCACTCGACCACTGGGCCACATCTCCAGCCCTTTTTGTATTTTATTAGAGACAGGGTCTCACTGAGTTGCTAAGTGCCTCGCCATTGCTGAGGCTGGCTTTGAACTCGCGATCCTCCTGCCTCAGCCTCCCAAAGTGCTGGGATTACAGGCGTGCGCCACCGCGCCCAGCTAGGTTCAATACTTTTAACACTGAATTTGCTATTGGTTTGGTCTATGGCCATAATTGGACTTACCAATGAAGACTTCTGAATTGAATTTAGCCACCAAGTCTCAAGCAGTACTAGCCATACTCTGAGGGTAAAAGGCCCTGAAAGAAAGAACACACAATATACTGAGCTAAGTTTGTTTATATTTTTCTCGCAACTCAAAAAGTTAAGATCTCTCTTTGGGAGAAGAGGAAGGAAAAAAGGAGGGGTAATTGGTTTGCTTCCTATATCTTCTAAAAGGATGGTATCCCTTACTCTATGGATCAAACTAAGGACACTGGGAGAAGAATGTTTCTCTTTTCACTTACTAGGCACAGTATGAAACATTTTATATCTGTTTTCTGTATTTATCATAATAATCCTCACTAGGTCTTATAAATATTCATTCCTTATGAAGGAGGAAATCCAGACTCAGAAAATTCAAATACCTTGTCCATACTTGTACTCATATTCTTGATTAGATGGTTGAGCTGGGATTCAACCCCAGGTGTGTGCTTACTCCAAAGCCCATGCACTTTCTATTTTCCATAGTGCACACCAATGAAATTACCTGAATCCCCTTGAAAATAATTACAGTAATGTAGATGGGGCATGAAAATGTAATTTATCCTTTTAACTATCTTGAATAATTGGTGCTTGTCAATCACATATTTTGGGTTCAGTACTAAATTATGCCAAATGAAATGTCTTTCCACAAAAATATATTGTTTAATTTTAAGTTAATTCACCTTTGTAAGTCTGAGAGGTTAAGTCCCATTCTGCCTTGGGTGTGTACACACAGTACCTATTAGCAATTAAAATGAGTTACAAATGTGTCAAGAAGAGTTCCTGCTGCTGAAATTCAGGTCAGCTTACTTGAAATGGATATATATCTTCCTCTTCTAAATGTTAATTAGATGTTCTATTTTATCTTCAAAAGTTTCTTGCAGAAATTTTCTTGAAGTTGACACTTATAGGTCAAGAGAGTTTCATGATACTGTCCTCAACCCCCACACTTTTAAGCCTATTCTGAAGGGTTTATATAGCTTTACTCAAAAAATTGAGATGAAGAAGAAAGCAAAATGAAATGAAAAAAAAAAAAACTATTATGGTCTTTGGTGTTCCTGCAATATCTTCAAAATTACTCAGTAAACCTCATGATAACATGAAAAGTAAGTTACTTCAAATTCCATTAAGTTTGACATTTTAGTGTCTGTACACCAATAATAACATAAATCTTTTTAAACTCAACACTGAGATGTTTGCTCACATTTTTCAACTCAACAAGTATTTATTAAGCATTTTATTCCACTTTATATAGTTTATCCCAAAGCACAGTTAGCAATAAACCTTTAGTCAAAAGAATTTGAAAATAAAATGTTATCACTTTATGTGGCTGACCAACAAAGCACTCTTTACAAGCCTATCTTAACACGGTTCATAAGCAGAATGTATTGTGCTGTGATAAATTTTAATGGTGTTCATCAACAACAAAAAAAAATATGATTCTAAAAGTAAAGTATCAAAACATCAAACAACCAAGGAAAATAATTTACATGAAAGTTAGAAGTCCTAAGTTTTGGCTCTGTCTCTGTGACTGAATAAGTCACTTTACCTCTCTGACCCTCAGTTTTCCCATCTATATAATAAAGATGGACTAGAATTGATCTTACAGTTTACATCAAATTCCTGTGAGAATCTTATAAAAATACCACTCTCAGACTTCATTCCAGAAAATTCAATTCTGTGAGTCTGGAATGGGGCCCAGAAGTCTGCCTGTTTTATAAGGGCCCAAGGGATGTGGACACTGGACATGCACACAGAGTAAGGTACACTAAATCTGGAGCCACTTCCAGATCTATGACTCTAATAGTCTAGAAAATGTAGCAATCGTGATGACAGACAAGAAAGAGAGAGAGGGAAGAAGGGACTGTCGACAGGGACATGCAAAAAACAGTAAGTCTATCAAGTTCTTTTAGTGAACATTCATACCCAATATAATCACTGACATTTTGCAAGTAGAAAATTCTTAAAGGTGACTTTTTACTTCAGTATTTCAATGATAACAAATATGTGTGAAAGTGACTTTATAAATCTGCAGCTTAAATGCAGATAACCAGCCCTAGTCTCCAGTATTTTGAGATCTTTCCACATAAAAAATTAGGTATATTATGGTAGTTTTATTAAAAAGTTACTTAAGGTACTATTGCATATAAATATTGAAAAAGGATCAAAAAGTTGAAAAATTTAACTCAATACAGGTAATTATGGTCCATTGGTCTTCTAGGGCCCTATTTTAGCCAAACCACTAACTTAAACATCAGTAGAGAAGCATAATTTTATGAAGACTATGATCAGTATCACCCCTACAGTAACAGAATGAATTTCAATAATGGCCACAACAGAGGTAAACGATTACTAGTTTCACTGGTGTCTAGTACAAACCAAGGCTGTCGATGTAAACATAGTAGATCTGTTCAATCTTGAGGAGATCATAAGTGAATTCCAAGCAACTGAAACTTCATAGCAGTGACCCAGAATTTTACAACATTGTTATGCATTGTTGATTTGTATTCAAGGTATAGGCATTATCTTAGGTTGGGTGATTATATTTTTTTAAATTGTAAGTAGTATATTACTTTGTAAATTTAACAACTGCTCTTCCATGCTGCAAACAATAACAAGTATTCATCATTTAATAGTCATGCACATGTCTCCCTAAATTCTAGTATTTCTATTGAAAAAACACATTAAAATAAAATAATTCAATATATTTGAATTATGGCAAATAAGTTGTTCAATTCAAATGGACAAGATTTATATATAACAAGCTAAAGGATCAGTATACTGAATTCATTATTCTGAAGCAATGATGTGTAGCAAAAAATTAGTTTACTTCTGCCTACTTTCAAAACATTAATAAAGTGACACTGAGTCCACTACAGTACTTGAGTTTCTGTATCAGTGCCCAGGACAGATGAAAAATCTGTTGTTGACTATGCTCCAATATTGTCAGTTTCTTGGGGTTGCCCCAATGTAATGCTTTTACAGACTCCATAAGGTCCCTCTGTTCTGGGAACACTTCAGTTCATTTTTCTCAGAGAAATTCAGGAATATTTACATTATCAAAAGTCAAGAAATTTAAATTTAAAGCCTTTTTTCTTTACATAGGAACTATAGTAATCCCATAGGCAGAGGCAAAAGTCATTTGACATATGTTCTGGGGTTATTATATTTGATATAGCAGTGTCCTCATCTGCCATAGTCAGGTGAATAGTGTTGGGTGCCAGGTGTCATTGTAATGTCACTTATGAACTACCTGGGAGATGAAAAATGGAAGAAAAGAGAATTGATATCAAGACTGAATAATAAGTCCTCAGGATTCAAGGGGAAAAAATCCATTGATTAGTAGTGATGGTTGAATGCTACATCCTGCTCTTACTTGGGAATTATTTTATTTACATTCTAGATCTTATTTGCCTTGCTTCTGAATCCACAATTTCTAAGCCCTGTTTCCTTTTGTGCAAATTATAACTTCAGAGTAGATCTGGAGTGTGTCATCTTTGCCATTTTTAATATTAATAAATTAGTCCCCTTCATGAATTATGACATTTTAAAAAATCAGAAATACTTAATGCAAATCTTTAGTAGCTGCTTTTCTGGCTGTAACTATTTAGAACTGGGCAGCCTGCATGCAGACATTTTTAAATGTTCTGGCAGAGTCAGCATTAAACTCTCTACCACAGCACATACTTTACCATATATTTATACTAGCTTAACATAAATACATAAATAAAATCAACAGAACTCAGTGCAGAGGCTCAACTGCATTATACCATTCCAATAAAGTGCAATGTCAAACCAAATAAATTTGGTTTCCTCCTGAACATATTAGGTTGTAACTCCAGACCAAAAATAAAACTTCCAGTTGCAGTGAGATTAATAGGATAGAATGTGTCAGAATAAATGAAATATCTACTAATACTGTCCCAAGCCTTATCTGTACAATCTGTGACTTTTGCCATGTATATTTATTCCCAAATCCAGTAAGATTAAATATGGCTCTAACTGGTGAATCACTGGACTTAGCCATCAAAAGAAGAGATTCAGAACCCTTAGGGAATAGGGGCCATTGCTTTGTGTCACCTGACATAATTGGTTGAGCACCATACATTTTTCTGCAACTTTGCCCCACATGTACTTTTTTCCTTATTCCTATTCTTTCCCTCTGTATATATTGCCCCCCTTTCTCTTTTCTGTCTCATTTTCCTTCATTTCCTGGTGAACCCAGTGTGTTAGTATTTTCAATCTATGAGATACAATCTATTAGTCACTCCTGAAATCAATTTAGTAGGCCACAGCCAGCAATTTTTTAAAATCAACTACAATACAATATTTCCTATTGCAAGGCTATGATGAGGGTAATATTGTTTCTGAAAATTTGTTTCAATCTATGACTGTGCCCAGAGTCATGATATAAAATGTATTTCTTCCTGAGAAGCAACACCAGTATGCATCATCTACTT
Organism: Tamias sibiricus; assembly: GCA_025594165.1. NCBI lineage: Eukaryota > Metazoa > Chordata > Mammalia > Rodentia > Sciuridae > Tamias > Tamias sibiricus. Next base: position 135,729,308 of record CM046667.1, read on the forward strand.
CCACCAATGGCACTTGGGGCATAAGAGGTGTCAGGCTGTAGAGTATAGTAGACAACAAAGCAGAGCATAAGGCAGCCTGGGATCTTGCACGGGCTATGTCATTGTCATAATGTACATTATGCTCCTTCAAATTGTTCAAGTGTTCAAATAAAAGTTATGTGTTTATATAGAAATACAGATATGTATATACTGCCAGAGCTGTGGATAACTCTCCTCAGCACACAGGATGGCCACCCTCAACAAATAGTAATCATCTTGTCCAATAAGTCAATAATACTGAGACGGAAACATTCTCATATATACATATATTCAATTATTTGGAAAAATCTGTAGAAAATGATGAAATGTTTTGAAGTTTTCTTTTGAATGTTTGCTATTATATAGCCCCAAACAGATTGATATTATTTTCCAATCCTGATATTATCATTCAACTAAAATTAAAATATTGTGTTCTCACTACAATTATTACATTTTTGTATAAGTAATATATTCTAGGGAGTGTAGGAATACTTCGGTTAAAGAAACATGAGTTTCAAGAGTTTTATACACACCCTGTCCCTACTGATTCCATGTGGCAGCTGCAAGTAGCCAGTTTTACACATGGGGAAACTGAAAGAGGTACAAGGACTACTCTGGACTCATGATGAGAAAATAGCAGGGTGGGATCTGAACCCAGGTCATTGGGCTCCAAGAGCTCCAGATATGTTTGATTAAAAGACAAACCACGGGCTGGGCTGTGGTTGTGGCTCAGCAGCAGAGTGCTCGCCTCGCACGTGCGTGGCCCGGGTTCAATCCTCAGTACCACGTAAATATAAACGCATTGCATTGTGTACAATTAAAGTAAATAAATAAATATATATATAAAAAAAAGACAAACCACTCTGGTTCTTCCTGGACTACTATTTCAACCAAGTCACACTGCCTGCCAAAATAATCAATACAATTGCACTGAATTTAAAAATATCTGTTTTCAATAGCATCAGGAATCAAAGTCTACAATATCCTTTAAACTATAATTACTAGTATTAAGGGCATGTCCTCTTTGTGCTGCATTTCTTTATTTAGGAATTTGTCCTATGAAACTCTTCTTTGAAATGTTTGGTTCAAAAGGAACAGTATTCTCTGAAAAGTCAGAACATCTGTCTTACTGACTCCACATGAGTTTCCTACTTTTTCTCTTTTCTTTCTTTCTCTTCTTTATTTGAAGCTTTCTGGATACATGTGAAAAGGTGGAGAAGCAATATTCTCAGGTAAACTACGTGCCAAACAGTAATTAGACAGCATTTGCATCATCTTACAAGCATGCACTTTTTTGGTTATTCATCCTAGATGAAATTTCTGCTTTTCTTCTAGTCTTAAAATAAAACTATAAAAATCCAGGCAAAATTTCACCTTATTTATCCATTCTCTCACTGGCATTGCAATCAGGGATCTCTAAGTCCTTTTAACAACATGAACCTTACAATCATAGAGATACATTTACAATGCTACCAAACCAAAGGATTAATAATCTGATTTTTATCAATTAACAAAATGCATTCAGATGTGCATCTTTGGTATTCAATTATATTTGGACATTTTCCCCAACACAGAAACTTTTAGAAAAGTCAGTATAAAGCAGCCTTCAAATAAATTGGTACATTTACATTTTTCACATACTTCAAGCTCTCTTCTACTATAATTATCTATGTAACAGCCCTCACAGAAAGTTCTGTATTGCTCATCATTTTTTTTGTGTGTGTATGCATTCAGGGCACCGTTTGAAAAAGCTACCCACCTACTTGAAAATGTTATGCTGAAAAAAAGAAAAGTCTGCTCTTTTTAATTTTATCTTACTATCAGTGTGGTCCCATGTGGAAAGGCAGGTTGCTAAATGCTTTCTGAAGGCTGGTAAACATGTGAAACTTGCTTACAAGGTTAATTAAAATGGATGCATGACATACATAGCATGGTTCCAGTGAATTAAATGAAATATCAGTTTTTAACATTGATATTATGTTCTTCTTCTAATCTGCATACAAGTTATTGCTTTTTTTGTGTTCCCTTTGGCTAGAGAAACAACGCCCTTCTCAGTAAACTGTCTCCTCTTTCCAGCATGACTATCTCATTATTTCTGCATTTGAATGGCCTCAAAGCTCTTAGTATTGTAGTTGTTTTAGCACTCATTAAATAAATACATGAAAAGATGACATGGTCAGAAAAAAAAACAGAGAAGTACAGCATTAACTGCCCTCAGTTAGTAATACCATCATGTGCCCAGACCACTACTATAGTTTGTACCAAACAGTGCATTGGATGTTTTACATAAATAAGGATATTTTTAAAAGAAGAGCAATATTTCTAAATATGTAACTGGAAATAGCCATGTGAGAACTATGTTCTTCTGAAATTGCTTATCTGAATGGCAGGGAAATTTCAAAAAGGCTTTCTCAAGACGTAAAAGGAGCAGTAATGATCCTTAAAACCCAGAGATAAAATTATAAGATAATTCTTTGTACTATTACTAAAGTAAACTCCATATGTTCATAATACAAGATTATCAGCAGTTTTCTCTTTAAAAGGCCCAGCATAGCACAGTCTTCTTTAAAAAAACCATTATGAAAATAAAGCCAAGAAGAGAAGGGAGGAAGAAGCACAAAAGATTCCCAAGGGAAAGGACAGGACCGAGGTGGAAATCAGTGCTGTGAGAACCTGGTTGAAATATATGGGAAATAACCTTGAAAACAGAAAAATCCTAATGCAGATTCATTAGCTATGGAGCTGTTTTTGTTTGTTTGTTTGTTTGTTTTCTGATTTGCACTCCACCACTATGCTTCTAGATATCCTGAATAATTCAGGGTTTGCCAGACTCTCAGAGGGGTATGAAAAGGGCAGGGTGCTATGATTACTTCCATTAAAGCCAGTCTCCTCCAAGAGTGAGGGGGAAATGTATTAGGGCCACCAAATGAAACTCCCTATTCCTGGCTGAAATTAATGAAACTACTTTATGCTCTAAGCGGGGAAGAGAGGCCCCAGGGAAAACAGGTCTTCAGGAGAACCGCAGTGCTCCTGGTATAAACCTCACCACCTTCTTGAAATACTTTTCTCTTTAACGGAGTGCCTTCCTTTAATAGAATCACAACCTGGACTACTAATAAGAGGAAAAAGAAATGAGAACTAAAGGAAGGTAAGATAGCAAGAATTCTCTAGTAGATCCAGGCAAAATCGTGAATAATAAAAAGAATCAAGAGTTAAAATTGGAACTAGTACGTTGCTGACGGCTTGTTTTTGTTAACGTATTGGCACAAATCTACCCCAGCTTTATATTATTTGAAAATTCCTTGTTTACCATCCTTGTAGGAGGTCCTTAAATATCTGCATGCGGACACTAGTGATTGGGCGCTTACTATTTAAGGGAGGCAGCCGTCCGGAGGGTGTCCAGCTTGGACGGCTGGCTGCTTTTTCTGCTCTTTCACTTGTCCATAACTTCCACCCAGTGGTCTTAGTTTCCCCTTGGAAGTGGAACTGACTGAGTGCCATCCTTATTTCACTTGGCCGAGTCCAAGCTGCAGCCCATGGTAGAAGCTGCAAGAGCTGGGCAGAGTTCCAGGGAGAGGGGCCGAGAGAGGCGCGAGCAGCGCTCCACAGCGCTTGTCAGAGAAATGGAGCAGCGGCTTCTTTGTGGGCTGATACATCCTACTCCCGGGTGCACAGCGGGGACATTTGATCTGCGGGGTGATTGATAAGTGCGGGAGAGGGCCCGCCGTCCCGTCCCTCGTTCCCGCCTTCCCCTCTCTTCCCTCCAGATCTTCTTTTCTCCTCCCTCTCGACTCCCTCCCTCCTTCCTGCCAGAAGCGCTGCCCATTGGCGAGCTGCTCCAGTGGGGATCTGCCTGCCTTGGGGGCACCGCCTGCACACACGCCTGTGCCCTTGTTCCCGGGCCATACTGGTCCCAGGCTGTGCCGGCTCCTGCGCCTCCCCGAGTCGCAGATGCTGCGGGTGCCTCCGGGGGAAGATCCTGGCGGCACGATCGCTCGGTAAGTTCTGAACACTCGGGGATGCCCCAGTCACTGAGCCATGAGCTAGCTTCTCTTAGCCTCTCGGGATGAACCAGAGTGGGGAGGCTGGGCTCACTCCACCAAGGGCACCTCATAGGCTACTGCTCTCTACCCTCAGTCCCTGCTCGGGCTTCCTCTATCCTGGACCGCTGCGCGGGCGTGGTCGGGATCCGCGTGTGTCGTGCAGCCCCGTGGTCACCGCTGCTAGGGGTGACCCACGCACTGGGTGGGAGCTGGGGTTCCCGAGAAGGCTCCAATCTTCCACTGTGCCCAAGCCCCATGGCAAGGGCAGCGCGAGTGGCCGCCGTCGCGGCCGTTGGGCCCCTAGCTGGGCATCTTGCTTCTGGCAGCTTCAGCGTGGGAAGGTAGGGTGGCGCTAGTGGCCGGTGCCCCATTCCCGGCACCGATACCCCTGATCCCCGGAAGAGTCCTTCAGCAATGGGATTCGCTTGGAGTTGCCAGGAAGACGGGAGGCCAATGAAGAAGACTACAGGCAGGCGATCCCACTCTCAGGCCCGCTGGCCCCCAACCCCGTCTTGGCCTGATGGGTGGTTGTTCACCCGCCGCAGGCACCCTCTGAGTTCCAGGGAAGCTTGGGCGACCTGAGTCAAGCTCTCTCCTCGGTTAGAGGCAAGCGAGGTTGAGACGGAGGAGTTCATGTTTAAGCCTCCCTCGCCTTTGCGTGGAGAAGCAGCGTTTGCCTATTTTTGCGTTCGTCCTTGCCTCTATTGGGCTCCCAGTTCACCTTGAACCCCTTCCACTTCCTTTCAAAGCCTGCTTTTCTTAGCAGGGTGCTGCGGCGCTTCTATCCCAGCAGCAGAGCCCGATGAAACTTACTTAAAAGTGTTAATCGGGTTTGAGGCTTTTTTTGTTCCCAGTAACTATGTTTCAGAAAGTGGATGTGGACGCTCATACACAAGCAGGAGATGAAATAGTAGTGGAAGGGTCAACCGACCAGTGTAGGAAGCTGCCCAAATAATGAAGACCTGTCACAACACCGCGGGATACCCGGTGTCACTCTGCCCAGTTAGCTTACCACCACATTTCCTTTATTCTCTAAGTGTCAAGGATTTCAAGAGGCGCCAACCCCCATCTCTTTCTCTCTTTCCTTCCATCCCTCCTTTCCACTGAGATTTCTAGCAAAATAGTATCTCTTTTCAAGGAGTACTGATAGCATCATCAATGTCCTGAAGAGAATTACTGTAATTGAGAACTAAAACTAATATGTGAAACTAAATTTAAATATAAAAATTCAAAGAACACATCTATGTAAAATATAAAACACCACCACCAAAGCCTAGATACAGAGTTATTCTCTAATTCATATTAAGCAGTGATAGGCTCTTTGGAAAGCTGCTGGACTGGGACTCAGAACCCAGGTTCTCTAATTTTAGTTTCTTGAACTTAACCAAGTCAGCACTTTCCCTGGTTGATGAATGTCCTCATATGGAAAATAAAACTGATTTCTAAGGTCTCATTGAGCTGTCACGTTGGCTTCTGCCTCAATGAGATATTAACCTAATTAGTGTTTGTTGAATGAATGACTGAATAAATAAACCATCTCTCTCTAGGAACAATGTACTTTTAATATTTGGAAATACATAGAAAAGAATGTCCTTTGCTATGAAAAGAAGCTTAATTGTGCTCAGAATGTATCACTCAGCTTGCATCTAAAGATGCAACTGCAGTAGAGACTAGGAAGCCATCCACCGCTGCCTGTGTCCCTTGGGACTGCTCATCTCAATGTTGCCCAATGGCACAGAGAAGGAGAATTTGGGGCTCTAGAGGGAAAGCATCCTACTAAAGGCCACAAAAAATTACTGGGGTTAAGGGGGCTCCTGATGCCTGTCCCAAACCTTTTCTTAGAAGGAGGAGGAGAAGGAAGGGGAGATGTCAGAGAAAAATGCACAGGAGATTGCTAGAGCCACAGGTTGCCTTGATGCCTAAGTTTATAAATAACCCTAGCTTTTCTTGGGGCAGGGGAAGACCTAGTACAAACTGCACAATCCTATGACCTGGGCTTAACAGGAAAGAATAAGGGAAAACAGGGTCTTTCCATTCTCAAAGGCTCGTTTTGCCTGTGTGATGTTCTGTCCTGTGTTTGCCCACGCAATAAGAACCTGTATCTACTCAATCTGCAGCAGGTTGGGGACTGAAGAGGAAGGGAATCGAGCTGAAATGTTTTACAGGACAGGGACATCATTCGATCAATTCCTTTCCTCATTCTCTTTCATTCCCTCCTTTTCCTGACATATCTACCCCTTCCCACCAGAGGCAGCCCACAGTCCTTCCGGGCAACAGCAGCTATTATTTACACCTTGCAAATAGTCTCTACACTAGGAGACTGCTGGATCCTGGGGGATGTAAGACAATTAAGGAAAAAGGAGATAATGAAGGCAAACATCCAACATTTTCTCAGCCATTACTAATGCACTGGAAATGTTATTTGAACCCGAATTGATGTCAAAGCTGGGAGGGAACAGAGTCTACCCTCATTACCAATTGCAGAAAGGAAGGTCCAGAAAAGGCTTGTGGCATACCTGGCAACAGAACTAGATCAGAACCCAGGTGCACCAGGTCTTAGACCATGATTCTTTTTACCTCTCCTTTCTTTCTAGAGGAGCCAGGCTTACTGTACTTCCTTCCTCTGTTCTCCTGGCTCCCCTGCCCCTACGGCCTGGAGAACTTAACAGGCCTTCCTTGGGCTCCCACGCAGCTGAGTCTCATCCTGGCAGTGCCTCTCTGACACCCACTCCTCTTCTTCTAACTCCAAGCAAAAAGCACACGTTTAAACCTTATTATCTAAGTATAAACCTGGGGGGGTTATGTTTGTTTATCTCAGTTTACAAGTTCATAGTTGCTGGCTTCCAGAGTCCAAGCAAATATGTGCATGGCCAGCCATCACCAAGAAATTAATTCTCTCACATTGAAGCAAAGTTCTGTATGTAAATAAAGCATAATCCCCTAGGGGGACTCCTGGCCCTCCTACACAGTTACCCCACTCTCTGCACTGAGGGCATCTAAGCCAGAAGGCTGGCTGGTGGACACCAGTCCTGTAGCAAACAGGCAAAAATCACACACCCTTCTTCAGAGGCTCTGGACCCTTGCTTGGGTCTGGGATGAGACCTGGAATGTCCAGGTCACTGTCTTTATTATGTATGAGAGGGAGAGGTGTGGAACAGACCACTCAGGGTTTGAGGAGTTCTGGTGATGCCAGTGCCTTAGCCAGGCAGGTTCCTGAGAAACCCCTCTGCAGAAGCTTCTCCCGCTGCCAGCAGGGTTGGAGGTGGAGTAGTTCAGAATCAACTGATGCAGCCAGGAATAGAGCTTTGCAAAGCCACTCGCAGAGAAGGGAAGCATCTGCCCCACCCTCCCCCACTGCGCGCCCTCGATCCCCTGCCTACACCCTCCCCCCGTGACGTCACCCTAGCCCTGTCCCGGGGAGCCTGCTAAGCCTCTCAAATTCAAACTGCTAGACGCACTGCTGCCGCCAACACCGAATGATTGGAAGCGCGCGCCCAGGCTCTGCTGTGGCCGCCGCCCGCCGCCCCAGCCGGCAGCTCCTGGACCTCCCTATGCAATTGCACCCAGGGCACTGGCGGCACAGCTTCTCTGGGGCTCAAACCTTCGCCTTCCTCTTCTGCCGCCCGCCGGATTTTTAACTGATGCACACCCTTCCCCCAACAAAATTAAAGCAGCCAACAAAAAGCTGGGCATCCCCTCTGGAAGTGGCTTCTTTTACCTTGCTCTCCCTCTCTTCCTGAAGATGCTAAACTCCTGGTGGACTGCAGAGGAGGGGGGTCCTGTCTTCTCCTAATGTGTGAGTACCCCTCTCCGTGAGCTGTCTTTGCTTTCCCATCTCCACCCCCGCCGCCATCCCTGATTCCCGATTTTCCCACCCCCCCTTTTTGCGCAGTTAAAAAAAAAAAAAAAAAGTAAAGCAATTTCTCCAGCCCCAAATGGGCGAGCGCCCGAGATCTCTTAGAGATACCCCAGGGGAGGAGGAGGTGGGCTGGATTTAGTAGGACAACTCGATTACTAATGACTCCGCGGCTGGCTGCGACCCTCCGGGAAATCAGGTGCAAGCATGTGTGTTAGGGAACAAGTGTGTGGGTGGGCTGGGGGGAGTGGGCAGGGAAAGGAGAGAAGAAACTGCTTTGAGAAACGCAGTGATTTCATTCTGCTGTGTTGCCCACCCCCTCATTCAACCTCCCTCCCACTCCTCCTTCTTGCTTTGCCATTTTAATCAGCCTTCCTTGTTTCTTTCTTCCCTGCATCCCGCTTCCTCCCCCTGCCCCCTACTTAAGGTTTGCCTGTAGGTACCTGAGCTGACACCGAAGGTGCCTAAAGATGCTGAGCAGCATTTGGTTCCTCAGTGTGTTAACAGTGGCCGGGATCTTACAGACGGAGAGTCGCAAAACTGCCAAAGACATTTGCAAGATCCGCTGCCTGTGCGAAGAGAAGGAAAATGTACTGAATATTAACTGTGAAAACAAAGGATTTACAACTGTCAGCCTGCTCCAGCCCCCCCAGTATAGAATCTATCAGCTTTTTCTCAATGGAAACCTCCTGACGAGGTTGTATCCCAACGAATTTGTCAATTACTCCAACGCGGTGACTCTTCACCTAGGTAACAACGGACTGCAGGAGATCCGAACCGGAGCATTCAGTGGCCTGAAAACCCTCAAGAGACTGCACCTCAATAACAACAAGCTCGAAGTATTGCGGGAGGACACATTCCTGGGCCTGGAGAGCCTGGAGTACCTCCAGGCCGACTACAATTACATCAGTGCCATTGAGGCTGGGGCATTCAGCAAACTTAATAAACTCAAAGTGCTCATCCTGAATGACAACCTTCTGCTGTCGCTGCCCAGCAATGTGTTTCGCTTTGTCCTGCTGACCCACTTAGACTTGAGGGGAAACCGGCTGAAAGTAATGCCTTTTGCTGGTGTCCTTGAACATATCGGAGGCATCATGGAGATTCAGCTGGAGGAAAACCCATGGAATTGCACTTGTGATTTACTTCCTCTCAAGGCTTGGCTGGACACCATAACTGTTTTTGTGGGGGAGATCGTCTGTGAAACTCCTTTCAGGTTGCATGGGAAAGATGTGACCCAACTGACCAGGCAAGACCTCTGTCCCAGAAAAAGTGTTGGTGACTCCAGTCAGAGAGGCAGCCACCCTGACACACATGTGCAAAGGCTGTCACCTACAATGAATCCTGCTCTCAACCCAACCAGGGCCCCGAAAGCCAGCAGGCCACCCAAAATGAGAAATCGTCCTACTCCCAGAGTAACTGTGTCAAAGGACAGGCAGAGTTTTGGGCCAATCATGGTGTACCAAACAAAGTCCCCTGTGCCCCTTACTTGCCCCAGTAGCTGTGTCTGCACCTCTCAGAGCTCAGACAATGGTCTAAATGTTAACTGCCAAGAAAGGAAGTTCACTAATATCTCTGACCTACAGCCCAAACCTACCAGTCCAAAAAAACTCTACCTAACAGGAAACTATCTTCAAACTGTCTATAAGAATGACCTCTTAGAATACAGTTCTTTGGATTTGTTGCATTTAGGAAACAATAGGATTGCAGTCATTCAGGAAGGTGCATTCACAAATCTGACCAGTTTACGCAGACTTTATCTGAATGGTAATTACCTTGAAGTGCTGTATCCTTCTATGTTTGATGGACTGCAGAGCTTGCAATATCTGTATTTAGAGTACAATGTCATTAAGGAAATTAAGCCGCTGACCTTTGATGCTTTGATTAACTTACAGCTCCTGTTCCTGAATAACAACCTGCTCCGGTCCTTACCGGATAACATATTTGGGGGCACAGCCCTCACCAGGCTGAATCTGAGAAACAACCATTTTTCACACCTGCCTGTGAAAGGGGTTCTGGATCAGCTTCCAGCTTTTTATACAGATAGATCTGCAAGAGAACCCATGGGACTGCACCTGTGACATCATGGGGCTAAAGGACTGGACAGAACATGCCAATTCCCCTGTCATCATCAATGAGGTGACTTGTGAGTCTCCTGCCAAGCATGCAGGGGAGATACTGAAATTTCTGGGAAGAGAGGCTATTTGTCCAGATAGCCCAAACTTGTCAGATGGGACCATTTTGTCAATGAATCACAACACAGATATTCCTCGGTCACTTAGTGTATCTCCTAGTTCCTATCCTGAACTACACACAGAAGTACCACTGTCTGTCTTAATTTTAGGATTGCTTGTTGTTTTCATCCTATCTGTCTGTTTTGGGGCTGGTTTGTTTGTCTTTGTCCTGAAACGCAGGAAGGGAGTGCCAAGTGTTCCCAGGAGTGCCAACAACTTAGATGTAAGTTCCTTCCAATTACAGTATGGGTCCTACAACACAGAGACTCATGATAAAACAGATGGCCATGTCTACAACTATATTCCCCCACCTGTGGGGCAGATGTGCCAAAATCCCATCTACATGCAGAAAGAGGGAGACCCTGTAGCCTATTACCGAAATCTGCAAGAGTTCAACTATGGCAACCTGGAGGAGAAAAAAGAAGAGCCAGCCACACTTGCTTACACAATAAGTGCCACTGAGTTGCTGGAAAAGCAGGCCACACCAAGAGAGCCTGAGCTGCTCTATCAAAATATTGCTGAGCGAGTCAAGGAACTCCCTAGTGCAGGCCTAGTCCACTATAACTTTTGTACCTTACCTAAAAGGCAGTTTGCCCCTTCATATGAATCTCGACGCCAAAACCAAGACAGAATCAATAAAACCGTTTTATATGGAACTCCCAGAAAATGCTTTGTGGGACAGTCAAAGCCCGACCACCCTTTACTGCAAGCTAAGCTGCAATCAGAACCAGACTACCTCGAAGTTCTGGAAAAACAAACTGCAATCAGTCAGCTGTAAAGGGAAATCATTGACAACCCTATGGCATCAAAGGATGCTGCTCCAAACTGTCAGAAGCACTGCATTTGCTTTTGTGTTTGTTTGTGTTCTCCCTTTCCCAGTGTTAGTGAATAGGGGACTTTGAAAATGTTTAGGAGATGGGGTGAAGCAATGATATTGCTTTTGCAAGTTTTCCTTTAAATTATTTCTTTCTCGCTCTTCCCCCACTTTTCCCCCTTCTCTTCTTAGGAACCATCAGTGGACATGAATGTTTCTACAATGCATTTTTCATACATTTTGTTTATGGTTTTGTTTCTGTTTTCTTTTTTTTTCCAGTGTGGGAGTGGAAAGAGGAGATTATAGTGAATAAGGAAGAATAGGCAGATTTTCAAATGAAAATGGATAATTAGTGTATTTTTAGAAGATCTCCAAAGATCTTTTGGAACTATAACTCCTTTTGTAAATAATGATATTTGGTGTTTCCATCTTCAGTTACCAAGTATAGCCACTGGGCATCACTTCTTTGTGTTAAAGTGCCTTTGCACTTTAAGTACATTACTTAAATGTTGCTTTTAGCTTTGATAAATTGAACATATTTTAATGTGTTGTATTTTTAAAATGAAAACACTGTAAAATAGATCTATATGTCAGCTATATTAAGTCAACATACAGTTTGCTTGAGTTATAGAAACCAGCCTGTCATCAAATGATTCTAGTTTAGGACTTTATAGACTTAACTGTAAAATATTTACTTTCCTCTGGGTTTGTTTTAAGTGATTTTATTTAAGTCAACTAAGGGGATTTAACAGTGAACTAGAGGTAATAAGCCACCTCAGTTGGGATTAGTGATTCATTAATAAAATATATTTAACCCAATATCAGAGTGAATTGAACAATTAATGTCCTTCCATAAGTCATTATTTTACACTAACATGGTCAGTGTTTTAGATTATTTTCCTAATTAAGACTACATTACACAACTTGTGATATATTTTTTTCTGCATTAAATTAGATATTTTTATATATTTAAATGAAAGAGTCTGTATTTCTAACTTTTTAATTGAAATTAATATTTTTTCTGCCTATTGAAACATTTTCTATAAACACACACCAGTAGAGGCCGCCACACACCTCATTTAACAAAGACATATGAGCCATTAAATACCTTGAAGAAGACTTCAAAGGTGAGATTAAAACTTCCCAAATAAGTTCTCTGCAAATTGAAGGCAGCAGAGATAAAAATGTACACATTACTTTCTATTTCTTTTAGGATTAAACTTAGACTAAGAATTCTCAATTTTCACGTTTTATGACAAAGCAGAACTTTCCTCCTGAGTTTAATTGAAGCATTAATGGGGTGCTACCAAATCATGTACTATTTGCATCTCCAAATCAATTAGTAGTTACCTAAACCATGACAGTAAGCTTCTTTTTCTCTATTTTGCCTTCTTTAGGCATATTTTACTTGAAAATTTCCTTTTCAGCTTGAACAAGCCTTTCATTTTGGTCTTAGCATTAAAATGATTTTAACTAACCAAGTCTATAAAACATTTATGAAGCCTTATTAGCCTGTAAATAATTTTAGATGCAAACATTATTGTGTGATTTAAACAAACAGCCCTTCTTTACAACAAAAAATAGTTTTGTTTTGTCTATTGTAAATCCTTATGCAACTGGGATGGTGATCTGCATATAAAGTAGTCCAGCTTTTCAATTCCTTATTAAAGCAAGTGATGGCGTCTGAAAGAAGCACACTGTTTCCTTTTCATAAATAGGTTACTGCACATAATAATCCTTTATTATCATGTGGAGATTGAAGTGGATCCTGATAACTTACTTTTAAAGCTTTAAAATGACTAATAGTATATTGTTGGTCACTATTAACAATTCCTGCAATAGGCTTTCAATTAGAAGTTATGTTAATCCAAATTGTTTGGATTAATAATCACTGGTGCAAAATACTTTTTATAAACAATAGAAGATAATTGTATACATACATAAATGTAAAGGGAATTCAGGAAAAAATGTCCTTAACAATTTAAAATCTCTGAATATGAATATCTATAGTGAGAAGCTAACATATTCATTCTTTGATTAGAGATCAAAATTTCTGTTTAAATCCATTAGCTCAAAGTTGAAAATGGTGAGCTGAAATGGTCTACAAGAAAGTTTAATGTACAGAAATTTACATTTCACAGAAGAAGAGCTAGAGTATTACACTAGTTGAACCTGGAGAAAGCTCTTGAATACCAGTGCTTCATTGAATTACTTACATATAAATTTCAAAAATTCCTCTTGTGGTATAATTATAAATATAGAATACAGAGGTAGGTATATTGGAAAGTTATTATGAAGACAAATTAACAGATATTCTCTTAAATTATTTTTTAGGCTTAAACCATATGACTAGAGCTATTGTCATAATGATTTCACTTCCTTGTTTGTTCTTATCCTCCTTTAAAGTAAAGCCACTCCTATAAAATGCTAGTGTCCTTAGAAAAATTCACTCATTAAAGAAAGATACTTTAATATTCATTTAGTTCCATAATGAGGCCTCCTGGAAGAACTCAAATTCCTAAATTCTGTTGCTTAAAAATTGTGGTTTTATTCTGTATTCTTATGTTTCTTAGATTCATTCTTTATTTACATTAGGTTTTTAAGACAAAATCATTTGAATATAGTCAAGACTATTTCATCTAAAAGCATAATACACCATATACTTTGAAGCTTTATTTTCTACTGTAATCACAAAGACTTTGAGTTTTATTAATTTATTTGAATCTCCACTGACCATATTTTTTGCTTTATCCATTCAAATGCTTTCAAACATATTTTATTTTAGGATTTGCATTTTTATCTCCTCCAGCTGGATTTTACTATTTCCTTTTCACGTCACATGCAGCTTCTAAAGGGTGTGAGCTACAGCACAAATGGTTCCAGCCAACAGAATGCAGTTCCCATGGCCCTGCCTGGAACAGATCTAGATGTCTGAACCTACAAATGACAAATGGTAATTCCCTTTGATTCTAGCTCTTAATTAGTTGCTTTTACTGTTTCTGAGTATACCTCTGGCTAAATTTGTATTGAAATACTAAAAAGTACCACTTCTCAGAATGGACACCATTGCCAAGAATCTCATTTGGTGTGGATGGCCAACCTGTGTGCCTTGTTAGTTCCCTCCAGCATTTGATGAATAAGGAAATGACCCTGGAATTTCCTCTTCTTCTCATCTCATGTCTAAGGTGACTTAATTTTTCTAAATGATTCCATGTTATCAAGGGCTCCGTATTTTATGGATTTTACATTTTTTTTTTTACAACCAACAAGAGAGGTTCTATAATTTTTGGATCCTAAAAATTCATTTGATTGTACACATTCCAGAAACCCACTGGATTGGATTGCTAGAGTAAAGAAAGCTTCCAGACAATTCAAAACCATTTGTTTCTTCGTCCACTCATTCATTCAATAAATGTTTCTTGAATGCTTGCTTCCTAGGTGCCAGTCTCTATGCTATATGTTGAGGGTGCACAGAGATACAAGCAGGCAAGAATTATGTTGCCCCCACTCCACACTCCTCACCCCACACTCCCACTGCTACCAATCCCCCTTACCCTCACAGAATCTCTCTCCCACCTGGCAAGGAGCTTAATTTAAATAAAGGATAACTTTACCCAAATGACAATCACTTGGAGTAAACAGTGGAAACAATAATGCAATGCAGGCGGTTGAGCTTTTAAAGATGTATCTGTGCAGTACGATATAAAATTGATATGTCATAAATAGGTTGGCTATAATGTAGCCACTATTAACATCTCTCTGGAGTTACAGCTAAAAAGGAAAAAAAGAAACCACCAAAATAAAACAAACTACTGCAAAATTGGGCCCAATACTATGGCCTGATGATAGCTATATATTTGTGCTATCTAAGATCTAATTTGTAAAGTTGACGACCAAGACTGTAAATACAAAATCAGAAATCTACTTAAATTTTTTTGAATATTCATGTTTTAGAAGCAATATTTAGTTTATATTTCCATGGCTTAAAAGGTAATGTTTTGATTTAAGTGTCTTTTACCAATACAATATTAAGACACTTACTTGTGAGAGAGAAAATTAAGTACTGTATATAGGTATACTTTGCTTCTCACAATGGTTGTGCAAAGAGTCATGTGTAAATTGAAGTTTTGTAAATCCACTGGTATTTTAATGCATTAAGGGAGCTATAATTTAGAGGAAACTTGTGAATCCTTTTATAAAGTAGAAAAACGTTTTATAATACAAATAACCACACTGATTTATCTGTTTTGTATGTTTGGATTTTCAATATCAACTTTACTTAAAACACAGCCCATGTGCATAATAAGAGTGTGTCTTGCCAGTGCTGCTTGTGCTACCATTTTCTTGGTTGCTAAGGGCTTATACTTGAAAGTCTGCTGCAGTTTCGTGTGAATTGAGCTATCTCAATTCACACGAATCATGAATGAGCGATTCTCTGATGGCACAGTAGCCTTCCTGAACAGTCCAAGTAGCTTACCCATCTCAATTCAATTGAACACAGGACTCTTCTGCTCAGCAGCATCTCCTCTCCCAGATATGATGATATCTCATTAGAGGGTAGAGTGACTCCTGTATTCACATTCTACAAAGTGCTTAGAGTCATAGGTTTTATAATAAGTATATATTATTATGTAAACATATTGAATTGCATGTGTATGGAATTTTTTAGCAGTATTTTAGCTTGAAAGTACTTGTACAAATACTGTTAGATTTAGTTGCAAATGATTGTTCTCAAGTTATTGGAATAAATGGCAAATGAAACAAGCTCTGGTGTATATAGACTTCTGTGCCAAATAGAGACATTGTTTAAGAAAATAAATGTCATATTTTGGGCTGTTAATAGGCAAAATGAAATATTGGAAATGTGATCAAATGATATTGTATTTTATTGGATAAACTGTTTACAAAGTTATTTCATGCTGTAGTTAGATTTCAGTTAATAAATAAATATTCAGTAAAAATGCACATTTGAATTAGTTAGAAAAATTCTTTAGAAATTCAAGAAAAATATTGCGCCAACCATCCTGTTTGCCTTGATGTATACTGTTTAAATGCCTACCTATTAGGGTTTTAATTCTTTATGTTTAGGATAAAATGAGCTTTTTAAAAACATATATTAATACTTCTCCATGAATATCTGCTAGAATCATATTTTTAAAAAATTGGAGGTAAACAATAACAATGAAAGTAGTTCAGATAAATATGCTTCTAAAAATTGAAGCATTGTCCACTGAATAACTAGTCGCCCCTCCACACACCCACATCTACACTGAAGCCAGCTGTTTGATTATAAAATTTGGTGTAATACAACAAGTGATCTGATAAATTCATATTTTTTGAGGCTGACATACAAATCCAAGAAACAGAAATGGTGAATTCATTAACAGAAATGAGTTAAGACAAATAATGATAGAGAATGAAAGAGAAAGGGAGAAGTAGTCTTTTGTTCTTGTGATTATGGTGATATCATGGCAAATTGAATTCTCTGGCTATTTGCACTTAGTGAAAACATCGGAACATATCTGCCAGGTATACTCCATTTACATATGTATAATGTAACAAAAGATTTGAGATTCCTGTGATGGACATGAACGAGGGCTTAAAACAGACTAACCACTGTTGAAATTGTTAATAATATGCACAATATATTCTGTTTATTCATGTAGCATTCACAGGACAGCCAAAAAAAAATTAGAATAACCACATTGGAAACTATTTTGTTAAAGGATGAGAATCAGTGCTAGTATACCAGATTATTCTATCCTTTGAAAAGATCAGTTGGAACAAAAGGGAATAAAATTAATACAGCTCTTAATTATGAACACATGCAATATACAAGTGATCATCAACAATTCCACAATGGCACTGTTGACACTGAAAAAAATACCATGAAAATACATTTTGTTATTCCTGGATGGGGCTGGAAATGTACCTGATTTGTGTTCCCCTAGTCACCTGCTTTGTAAATAGTTACACATTATTTTTATTCTTTAAAAATATTATTTCATGTTTTTTACCAACAATTCCATAAAAAGAAATGTCTGACCTAGGTATCTGTAAGATTATCATCTGGCATTTGGAACATTTTGATCTCTACAGAATGTTGGCTACAACATGTAATCCAAGTTACCTTTCAGGTCACAAAGTGACTGCCTGGCAGACAGAATTAGTGAGTGGATTCTACTGTGGGTGATCCTTGGCTAAATCCCTCCCTTGTCAAGCCTCTCTCATTTTCAGATTTTTTAAAAATTTATTTATTTATATATTTTTTTTTACATTTTTTAAAAATTTATAGTAGTAGTATGTATTACAATTCATAATGCACATATATAGCATCTTTTTACATACAACTATTTGTATACAAAGTATATAGATACCATTCAGATCTTTAATCATGCATTTAGGATAATGATATCAATCTCATTCAACCACCAATTTTTTTTCCCTCATTTTCAGATTGTTTAAACCTGATGGTGTTATGAAGTATGACAACTCTCTAATAAATAGTTCTTTTTTTGTGTGTGTGTGTGTGGTACCAGGGATTGAACTCAGGGACACTCGACCACTGGGCCACATCCCCAGCCCTTTTTTGTATTTTATTAGAAACAGGGTCTCACTGAGTTGCTACGTGCCTCACCATTGCTGAGGCTGGCTTTGAACTCTTGATCCTCCTGCCTCAGCCTCCCAAGTGCTGGGATTACAGGCATGCGCCACCGCCCGGCCTAATAAATAGTTCTTTAATGAATGAATGGATTGATGGATGAGACTTGCCTCTCATATGAACACTAAAGTAAAAGGTTGGAAAGTAGAGGATCTGTGTTCATAGCATAATTACAATGGATCACTAGATCTTTCAGGAAATTTTTAAAAATGTTTACTCTTAGTATATTTTTAGAGCTTATTAGAAACACACACATGAAAAGATATGCCATATGAAAATGGTATAATAGTTATGCTAACACAAAGTTAAGATCCAACCTTTGTTATATGTAGATAGGCCCGATTTTCAGGGATACTTTGGTATGTCCACTGAACCCAATGTTCTCATTCTAGAGTTAAATGTACCTTTACTAGGCAGGTGTGGTGGTGCACACCTGTAATCCCAGCAGCTCAGCAGGCTGAGACAGGAGGATTACGAGTTCAAAGCCAGCCTCAGCAATAGCGAGGTGCTAAGCAACTCAGTCAGACCCTGTCTAAATAAAATATAAAATAGGGCTGGGGATGTGGCGTCAGTGGCTGAGTGACCCTGAGTTCAATCCCTCGTACCTTCCACCCGCAAAAAAAATGTAGATTTACTGCTGAGCTGTAAGATTGCCTTTTGGAATTAGGAGATTCTGAGTTGAGAGAAAATGTACTCCCTGACAAACCTGAAAGATGAATTTTTCCAGAGCTTCCAGTTCTTCCAATGGCTCTATGTAATTCATTGGTTTATTTCTTTAGTCTTCTAGGTAGCAGAGAATGTTTTTGACTCAAGACCATCTTACATCATATTTCTGTCAGACAGGATTGTTTCATGAAGACCTATTTATACAATATAAGAACCTGCAGGTTCCCATCTGGGAACAGCATTGGATTGGTTGAACTCAATTGATACATCCCATCTTGGTAGTCTCTGATTCCAGGCTACTCTGGGAATGGCTGCTACACACAAAACAAAGTAGGATCTTGAGACAACTATTATTGGAACCTTATACCACATCTTCTTTCAGTTGTCAAGACTGGACAGAGCTCTAAACTGATTTTATCTCTGCTGGATTCAAATGTACCATTCATCTTGGGTTAATCTCTCTTTCTAAATTTGACTATAAAAGGTTTAAATGAGTTTTCTTACTTGTTAATAAATTACAGTAATCTGCATATTTGGGGGAAGGATTATGATGAGTTTTCCATTTATCTGTTTTTCAAATGAGTAGTCTTTTCTGTTGATGAATGAATTTAGTAATTCTGTTTGCTGATTAGGCAAATTAAATTATGAATCTATCTAGAAAGACCATATTGTCACAATTCAGGGAAATTAGTATTTTTCCCATTTATTGTTCATCATCTCACCCTTTTAGTCAATGCTGCCAAGTTTCCTATCATCAAGGAAACTGATGTACACTTAGACAAATCAGCAGAGCTTCAGAAATTCAATGATTCATTTCAGTGAACAAAGCTCCTAGCTGACAAGTGGTATTTGGCCTCTTCCTGATCATAAATTTCAGCAATAGTTTTATGGCTGGGCCAATGTGTCTCTATCTGGTCAAATAGATTTTAACTGGAAACAAAGAAATAAAGCCCTCAGTCTTGTAATATGCACTTGACATGATCTTTTGCAAGAGTGGAAAGAGGAAAAAGTGTGCATCCAAAGTTTCTCTGCTTCCCAGAGGTTTCTGAGGAGCATATTAAAGGCATCAGTGAATGAAAAAAATATCCAGCAACACTTTGCTGTGTGTTTTCTTTTGTTGTGTTACAGCAAGTTATGAAAAAGGAAATACAGGTTATCCTTGTCCAAACCAACATCTTAAAAAGTAAATTTAAAAGGATACCATTGGGATACTAAGGTCTTATAGTATGATTACATTTCAAATGCTGAACTTGAAAGTTAGGAACCAAATGTGTTTTATTGATTAAATTGATCTCTGAAAAGCAAGAATGTTGTAAGTAGTAATCTGGGTGATTTGGAGGACAGATCTATTAGAGGAATTTCATTAATTTTAAGCTGCATTTATTCAGATTTTTTCTGTGTGAGCTCATTTGGAAATTGTTGGGTTGTACTATGCAAAATGCTCAAATGTGAATTTTAAGAATAAGCTAATTATTTAGTTCTTATAGAATAAAACCAGAGAATGCTCTGCCTGTGTTGACTTTTTCAATCAGATTTTCTCAGTTCCTTTCTAGAACAAAATCAATGGTCCAAAGATAGATATTTATACAAGGGCATGGTAAAGTCTTAGGAAGAATTGGGTAAATATATGTTTTCTCAAATGTTTTTCAGATAAATGAAAAGTGGGCCAAGAAAGAGGGAGTTTCACAAGCTCTTCTTGCCCTGCCTGTCCAAGAGAAATCTTTCCCAAATTTTATCCCTGACCATGCGACAAGTATTTTTACTATGTAAGACTTTGAATTTTGACAGTTGTTGCCTTGATTTATTCTTAAATCATATATATTCCTTCTTATTTGTTGACTGAGGAGGATATGAGGACAGTGAGAGTGTAGCTTATTGGACAAAGGAACAGAAGTCCTAGGACTTAGCCTCCCTGCTGCTGCTAACTCTCTGGGTGACATTGAGCCATGTCTTCCTTCTCTGAGAGTCATTTGCCTCATCTTAAGTTGGAATTAGACTTCATGCACAAGCAATCAATTGAATAAAAATAAGCTCATTACTAAGGAACACTGGAATCCACATTAACTCATTAAAAAACAGTAAATCCTTCTCAAACTTAAAACATTATCTTTAATAACAAATTATTCTCGACAAACCTCACACCTGTTCTGTGATATACCACTGAAAACATTTGAGCTAGAAGTTCTAATGATCCTTTGGGCTTCAAAAAAAAAAAAAAAAAAGCCTCATGATTTTCTTTCTGTCACCCTTAACTCTTAAACATTATAATTGTATCAATCCATTTACACAAAGAGGATGAGTAATTTCTGGTAGTCCTTATGTGGTAACAGATTGTCTCTAAAAATACAATTTATGGAGTGCTCACTGTGTGCTGAACACTCGGTGCAGATGCTGTGCACATCTAACACAAATCCACAAGTGTTCCTAAAGGCCAAGTGTGTGCCTAGCAGTGAGGCAAGATGCTGGAGAAAAGTGGAAAACTCGTTAGCCATCAAATACAGAGAGACAAGATATAATCTCCAAATAAAGCATGGTGCCTGTCCTCAGGGAATTTATAAATGCATTGAGAAAATCAGCTATTTGTCCTTGAAAGGGATATGGGAAGTCAGGATGAGAAAATAAAAAGTTCAGCAGAGATTAGACTTGCATTATTTGAGAAGGCTGCATGGAACAGGCAGGACATGTACAGAGCCTTGAATTGAAGAAAGGATTGTTTAATCAGCAAGGTCAAAAATGTAAACACAAGAATAAGCATAGAGAGGATAGGGTAGTGGCTCAGTGGTGGAGTGCTTGCCTAGCACATGTGAGGTACTACATAAAAATAAAAAAATAAAGGTATTGTGTCCATCCACAAATATGTGTATATATATAAAATATATATTTATACATAAATATATATGAATTATATATAATCATAAGTACATAAAATAATTTATTATATATATATATGTATCTCAATAATTTACATATAAAAATAGAGAAGCCAGAATAAGAAGTTTGGATTTGATTCCATAAATCATGGAATGCTTTTCAAGCAAAACAAAAATTATAGAACTATTAATATCGAATAGCACCTCATAAAGTATTTCACATGAATTTTAATGTTAATCCTTGTAATCACTGCTTGAGATTGTTATATTTGTGTTTCAATGAGGAAACTGAGGTTTAGGGAGTTTGGGTGCTAACCCCAACGACCCAGTAACTATGGGGAGAAGCCAGCTTGTTCAGCAAGAGTCTGTACGTAGTTGAAGAGCAGGTCCTCTGAAGCCAGCATGTCAAGATTTGAAACCCAGCTCTGCCACACATCAGTTGTATGACGTTAAACAATTCATTGAACTTCTGGGCTTCAGTTTCCTTATCTGAAACAAGACGGCAATCTTACCCAGCAGTTATGTAGGTGAATGAGTTAATATTTGAAAAATAAAACATATTTGTCATACAAGACAAAAAGTGAGAAATGTATCACTTGAAACCAGTTGTGACTGAGTTTTGACTCATGCCCTGTCCATTCCTGGTCTCACTGGATAAACTGAGAATCTGTAGGTCATCTGGAAGAATGAGTGGTCTGAACACTTGGGAAGAGAGGAGACAGGGATCCAGGAAGCTGCTGTGGTGATTCAGGATAAAGGAAGCGAGCCCCTGTGTTTACAGAATTGGAAAGATGAAGACAGGAGAACCTCCTCCTACGTTCAACCACAGGAGGTCCACAGGCTGAGAAAACAGATTGATCATTTAGAGAACCAATATTTAATAAACACATCCACCTTTTGTCATGAGCAGATCCTTAGCATAATGATATTCATATTTTCTACTGAAAGGCATAAGGCAAAGTGAGTAAAAAATGCAAGACTTTTCTTCATGGAGCTAAGGATAAAGAACCTTGGAGGGCTTTAATAATGAGAGGAGAGGAGTAACCTGAGGCCACCTGGAGAGGAATTTTAGGCATAAGGCACCCAGGTCTTAGATATGTGCAAAGCCAACACCACAGCTGCAGAGGGACTCAAGCTTAAGAGTGTCTGGCATTTGATTTTGATGCTTGACTGCTCTAATGGTTTTTGAAATTGTGAATAACTTTTGAACAAGGGAATCTGCATTTTCATTCTGCACCGGGCCTCTGAAATTATATATAACCTTTCTGAGGTCTATGGCACCAGTGATTCTAATAACTTGCCACAAATTCCTCTTGTCTAAGGCAGATGTATTTCTAGTAGGACCACTGTTTTATGAACATCCTACAATCTCTTGTTTTTCTCACTACCTGTATCTTATTACATTGTCCTATCATATGAAGTCCTGAACTAAATGAAAGTGTGGATGCTTCTCCTTTTAAGCCCTCCTTATTTATATTTTACATATATTTTTAGTGCATTCAGAATGTGTGAGTGTGTGTGTGTGTGTGTGTGTGTGTGTGTTGTGTGTGTTTAAGAAAAATAAAAGTATACAGTGCTTATGCTGCAGTAGTTGGGGGAATGCCATGTCTCTCTGTGTCTCTGTTTTGTGCACACCCTGTTGTTATCTCCACAGTGTATTGCTGGTAAGAGAAGTCAAATGATTCTGCAGCGTGAGAAGAGCAATTTGGTTTTTGTAGGACCATTTAAAAATGGCTGGGTATGATTTAAATACACTGCATAGGAAAGAAATTTTGTACGTTTAGAAACTCTTCACTCACCTCTGTCAACTAAGCTGTGGCCACAAGAACAAATTCCAGTGGGGCCAGATTTCACTCATCAGAACTGCCCTAAAAAGAAAGGAAAAAAGAATTTCCTCCATTTAAAACCATCAAGAAATAAAAGCATTTTGAAGAGAAAGGAACCTGTAAAAAGTTGACACATAAGTTAGAGCAGGGGTGGAAATGATGAAATCCTGATTCACAGGATCAGGATATTTCCATTACATTCTATTGCAAAATTATAAATGAAATTGTTTCAAAAAGGCTTTGAGGATTTCTATTCAATGGCACCTGGATAAGTTTCCACAGTTATTCCTAGCAAAACTCCTTTAATAGTATATTAGAAAGGTCATAGGATGACCGTATTGTATAAGCAAAAACTTCCCCAACCCACCATGCTCAGATTTCTATCAAGTTTTGTCAGGACATAGGAGGAGCTCCTAGGCAAACCTCACAGCTGACTTTGAAGCATGGAGCATTCAGAAACCAAAGACTATGGACCACATATCAGTCTTCTGTGTATATCTGACCCACAAACCATGGGTCTTACTTGAAATGCAAATGAGTGAGTTGTAGGGACAACAATGACTTTAAATGGTGTATTTGGTCTTTCTGACCCCAAAACACATCAGTTATTGAAGTGTTGAATCTGTTGTGTGCCATAGAAAGTTCAGGCTGTATGTAAGGCTTCAACACTTAGGGATTATATCCATTTTTTAAATAGAAAACACACCACTCGTTGCCTATTGGTTTGTTAGCCTGACAAAATCCCAACGGTGCCAAGCAATGTAGAAACCCTGAGCCTGTAGAAGTGAGCTCTACAACTTCTGGCTGTATTGTTCTTTCATGTCTGGAAGGGTAGATAGATTCAGGTACCAAAAACCTTTCTAATCCTGCTCTGAGACTGGTCAGATGGCTGCAGATTCAGAAAGCTTTGCTTTGCAACTGCAAAATTGCTGAATCACAGTAGAGAGCTAGCTTATGACTTATAAAACTTCTAGCATTATCTGTTTCACTTTATTTCTTTTTCTTAATAATGCTAGTGTTATTGAAATCCATGCATGATTGCTACAGACAATTAAACCAAGTAATGATTATGCAAGTAAACTTTAAAAGCTGATTTGGTAAATAAGTACCCAGTTTTCTGGTTTAATTCTAAAATAGACAAGTCAAGAATTCTCTAAAATTACTTTTTGTTATACCTAGAGATGGTAGATTAAAAACTGCTGTGTAACTTTTTAAAAACACATGTTTGATATTACCAAAGGCTGTTAATTTTTTTTTTTTTTTCCTATAGGGAGTAATGACATCAAAGTCTCCCTAAATCTGTCATCTACCTAGGACAAAAATGGTTCTCAGACTAGATGTGATAAAAAAAGATGCATGATTCTGTGTCTTAATTTAAAAATTTTGCTATGAAGCCTGGGGACATAGCTCAGTGTTAGAACACTCACCTAGTATGCATGAAGCTCTGGGTTTAATTTCCCAGCAGAGCAAAAACAAATAAATAAAAACCCAATAGCAACAAGAAATAAACAACCTCCAAACTCAAATTTTACCATGAAACTGGATGTGGTAGCACATGCTTATAATCACAGCTACCAAGGGGGCTGACATAGGCCTTAAATTTGAGGCCTGATTAGGCAACTTAAAGAGACAAGTCACAAAACATTTTTTTTTTTTTTAATGAGGGCTTGGGATCTAGTTCATTAGTAGAGCACTTTTCTAGCATGCTCAAGGTCCTGGGTTCAAAAGATTGCTCTGATTCAAATTATGCAAAACAAACATGTCTAAGAGATTTTAGATGACAAAATTTCCACAATTTTGTAAATTGGAGAAATAATTCCTACATTCTTCCAGCAATTTAGATTTGCTTTTTCATGCCACATGAGTAATGTGCTGATATTGTAACAAGATTTGAGGAAGGCACATCTCACAGGCTGCTGTAAAATCCTAATCATCGTGCTTAGGAATCAGAAAAGGATTTAGCAATTTAGTTTTGAAACACTACATAAAAGGTACTTATAAATATCACCTGATCTTCACAAGATTATGAAAATCAATAACAATTAGCATGAAAATATATTTCTTTTCAGAGAAGACCAGAAGTGTGGATGAAAGTATCAAACTTTTTTTTCATATAGTAAACACTATCAAGAACAGGCGGGTGGAAGGGTATTGAAATGTGGGTTATCACCTTATTGTCCCCAGGGATAAAGAAAAGAACTTTTCACTCCCAGCTATAATGCAACAAAACATTTATTTCAATATTCTCTTTCATAATATTTTCTAGAGTGGAACGTCTGTCTTCAAATGGTTTAAGCTAATGCCTACACATGCCCACTTAAAAATACTTTCCATTTATTACATTTCCTTTTCCCAGACCTCTGGTAAACTTAAGAGGCTTCATTATACTATATGGAAATAACAAGATTCCCAGATGGAAAAGAACTGTTTTGAATGCTGACTAACGTCCATAGCAGAAGGAAATAATTAACTCATTAACTCATTAATGCATTCATGTAACAAACATTTATTAAACACTATACAAAACTCCAGCTATAATCCTCAAGGAGTTCACAATCAAGTGGTGCAGAAAGTCATGCATCCAACAAATTCTAATGCAGTGTTGTAAATGCCACGAAAGAAGGATATACAGGGTGCACTGGGAATGGAGAGAAGGCAGCCATTAGCTCACTGTGGGTAGGAAGACCTAGTGAAAGCTGTCCTAGAGCTAGACATAGGGGGTAGATAGAATCATTTGGCTGGAAAAGTTGGATAAGTGAACAGCAGATTTAAAGGAATAAGATATACTCCATGTTTGTATGTCAAAATGTACTCTACTGTCATGTATATCTACAAAGAACAAATAAAATTTTAAGAAATAGAATGATTGACAACAGGAAAAAAAAGACCTGTGCAAGGGTGGAGCATGTTTTGTTTTGGGGAATGTTAACTTCAACCTAGAGGATGTAAGGAGAGGGCAGCAAGGATGAGCCTGACTTGATAGGCTGCGGGCAAACCATGAAGGCAAACTGAGGAGGTCATAGACAATGTGGCTTTGAACAGTATAGCAGCATGATCAAGTCTATATTTAGAAAAATCATTCTGGTGTTCTGGATAATGGACTAGAGTAAGGAGAAGCTAGAAATGGAAAGAATAACTTACAAGTTAAAACAGGAGCTGGAGAAGCTGAAACCAGGGTATGGGAACCCTAATGAGAAAGGAAGATAAGGAGTTAGAGAACCTATTACTATCTTTGGATCATAAGCAAAAGGGAGGGCTCAAATCCTTCTAGAATCTTGTATGTTGTTATCACATAGAATACTTGCATATAGTTAACATTTCACATGAAAAGCATTTATTCAGCCTATATTCCATTTTTTCGGAATTCCAAAGTATCTATGAGAAGTGTAGATATCCTCACTTCTTATGCAATAAAGGTTTCTGTAGATAAAGATCTTGCTTCAAAAAATGATGACCATAATTAACAACACAAACATCTAGACCTGCCTTAATTAGTAAATATGCTAACAGTTCCTCCATATAATTACCATTGTTTAGTATGGACATGTACTTGGTGACTACATGAGAACATAAATCCTATATGGAATATAGAAATTCTGTAACATGTGTTTATTATAAAACAGATTATTTTTAAGGAGATGGTCAATATAATTTGGGTGTCAGTCATGTCTTTTTAAAAAATATTTATTTATTTGCTTTAGTTGTACACAATGCATTTTTATTTTTACATGGTGCTGAGAATCGATCCTAGGCCACGCACGTGCTAGGTGAGCACTCTATTGCTGAGCCACAACCCTAGCCCATCAGTCATGTCTTATGCACAGCAATAATCAGAAAACATTTGAGATTTATAATTTAGTTACAAATTACATTTGATTCTTAATTTTGTTATTTAAAAGAGCTTATTTTATAGTGAAAGGGGCTTTCCTGTCTAGGTCTATCACCATTGCTTCATTAAATGAATCCATAATATATTAATTATGCCATTAAATAAATACCCAAGTACCTACACTGGAATCCTGAGTGAACGGGGAAGACAGGGTGGTGACCCTTGTAAAGGTCAGGGAGATATGCACAAACACTGCCTAGCAATATGTTCTTCTCAGTTTGATTTGGAATCAAGGTAACACAGCTCTCCAAGGAACTAATACAAAACTCATTTGTTCACTCATTCACCTGATATTTATTAGGTACCTCCTTTCTGCTAGATATTATACCTGTTGCTGTGTGCACTGCTAAATAAAATAGATGTGGTTTGTACTCTCATGGAGCTTACTATCACCTAGTGAGCACTTAAAGTTCAAAGTGCTGAGTGCTAAGGTGGGCCGAACTATAGACGGAAAGTTCCCAGTATGTGGCGGGCTTTTCAGGTGTGTGTGTGTGTGTGTGTGTGTGTGTGTGTGTGTGTGTGAGAGAGAGAGAGAGAGAGAGAGAGAGAGAGAGAGAGAGAGGAAAGAGAGAGAGAGGGAGAGAGAGACAGAGAGAGAGACAAACTGGGAGAGAAAAGTAAAAATATACTCATCTCTGTTCCACCTAAATATAATCACATTCTCTCAGTCATCTATGAAATAAAACAATAAAAGAATGAAACAATAAGAGAATGAAACAGGGCTGTGGCTGTGGCTCAGTGGCAGAGCACGCGCCTAGCATGTGTGAGGTCCTAGGTTCAATACTCTGTGCCACATAAAGATAACTAAATAAAAACTGAAAAAATGATAATAAATTGTTAAACAAAAAGAGGGAATGAAACAAGAGAGAGGAAAAAGAAACATGCATGTTATATATCCTTCCTGAAGCCTTCCCTAATTCCTCCAAATAGATGTGAATTCTCAGTAATTATTGTTCCCAATTCTCAAGGATTTCTTCCAATTTATGATCATATTCTCCTTTGACTATCCCATACAATAAAAAAGAAATTTCCTATTCCTTTTGGATGAATTGGGGAAGAATCTTTTAAGGCTTGTTCTTCCATCTAGCAGAATGTTGTATAAAAACTGAAAACAAGATGAAGACCATAACCTGTTGAAGCTTCATTTTCTATGATTATTTATACTCCCTTTTCCTCACCTTTGCCTTACATGTAATCAGCCTCATCCTGGAGCACTCTAGAAAGATGCTGATTACATACAAGTCACAGGGTAATTTACCCTTTTGACCTTCCTTGAGCTCTTATAAATCTCTCTACTGCTGAGAGGCCAGGGTTTTGTTCTTCCCTCAGCAACAAAGGTTTGTTGCTTTATAAAGCTGTCTCACACAGCAGCAGCAAAGAAACAGTGAAAACTGTGTGTGAGGCTGCTGGGGGAGGGGTGTCTGTGACCTTGGCCTTTGTGAGAATGTGGGGAGGAGGAACATTTCCCATTTTCCCAGTGTTCACAGCCCTAATCATGCCAGAAGCAACGTTGGTGACAAATTGGAATGCAGTTATCAGTTGTGAGTGTAAAATGAGGAGGTTGGACCAGTTGATCTCAAAAGCTCCTTCCGGCTCTCACATTCCAGGATTCTAAATATGTCTCAAGCGCGATAACTTGAAGAGAAAATTGAATAGGGTGGTGAATTAGGCCTATGTGTGAGAAGCACCCTGGTGGATACAGCCATTCACAAATCACAAGTATGAACAGCCTCTCCTGAACCCACATGTCAAACAGGGAAGGTTCAGTCTGAGTTGTGTTTACATGGAGAGCCTGACCACCATACTAACTAAAATGCAGGTTCTCTGACCTCCAATAGAAGGTATGCAGAGAGGAAAATAATTTCAGCATTTGGTTTCTATAAGTCTCCTTTTTAGCTTTGTAATCACATAGCTGGTTACAAAATGCCTTACATTCAAGATCTGGGGGGACAGGGATTCTGTAAAGATTTTTGAAAATCTCCCTGGTGATTTCATTCAGCTAACGATACCTGCTTTCCTCCTGCATTATGCTTAGGACACTGTTAGAATTTCTTCTCTTTGTTTTCTATGGGTAGTCAGCATCATCCTAATTGCTCCCATTCTTTCTTTCATTCCTCTTCCTGTGTTAATTGTAATATGTGAAGCTGAGTCCTCTTACAGTTTGACCTATTTTGTTAAGATCTGTCTGAGCAGCATATATCTTGAGCAAATGGGTATATGTAATTCTTTTGATTAATCCAATATGGACAAACACCCATCTTAAAGCAAGTAACAATAACAATTAGGTAGCATTTAGTTTGTACTTCACAATATTCTAAGTGCTTTAGATATATTAATTCATGCCATGTTCACAGCCATCCAATGAGTGAGCTCAAGTGCACAGTGAATGCATGGTCATACATCACTGTATTTTTCCTCTGTGCTGGTTTGTATTTGTGGTGGCTATAGTTTCTTGTGTTTTTATTTTTAGTTTAGAGATCTGAGAAAAACACAGAAATTTCCCTCACTGGTTTATTTTTCTCCTCTCCTACAATGGCAGTCAGCCCTGACCTGGCAGCTTTTTTATGTCTCCAAATATTCTGGCAGTGCCAAGAGCCCAAGCAGCCATGCTACTGGAAGCAAAAGCCACATCAGGCACCATGTGCCCTGAAGAGTACCAGTTTGAAGTTTGAGTGATGGGTAAGATCCTGTGGGCTTCAACTGGCACAGAGCTTTTGTTGTTCTCATTTGCAAATCACTTAGGGAGACAGACCACTGAGCAAGATATCCTTTGTCAAAGAGATATGGAGAATATTTGTCCCCCAAGTTGCCTGAGAGCAGGTTTCCCCTGAAAGCCACACAATACTCTAGCTATTTCTTCTGGGGTATGTGAAAATAGCCCTGGAGTGATATAGTGTTGCAGGGAAGTTACCCAGTTCAAGATAAGATCCTGGAACAAAGGAAAACAATGTTTTTTTTTTGTTGTTTTTTTGGTTTTTTTTTTTTTAAGTTTCTGGGAAGGATTTTTGGCAATCTGCATCCTTCTGATGGTCTTACCAAGCACTTTATTAAAAGCACTCTATCAATGCAACATTAAAAGCCCATATGCCTGATGGGGTTTGATATCCAGTACTGTACAGTCACTAGGAAAGTGAGAGGAAAACCTACCATCATTTTGAGACATTAATGATCTCTTACCTGTGCTCAGACTTCAGTGGGAGCTTTGAAAGATGAATTTGACTATCTAATTTCCTCCAGCAAGCAGAGCATTAGGCTTTGTCCTGCCAGGGAGTAGCATGAAGTGACAGTGATTATATGTTCCAATGAGGTTTTCCTTATGATTATGATTACCTCCTAACCACCCTACCCACTGCCTGAGCACAAATGACTTCAGGACATATGGCCATCTTCACATATGCCACTGTTCCCCAAACAGTACTGTAGGAACTGTAGGTATAGCAAGATTTGGTCTCTCCATTCGGGTATGAATGTGTGTAGAGCCACTGCGTATGTAAGCATGTTTTTATTCCAAAAAGTATCTCATTCAGTGGCTACTGAACTTTGTTAATAAGCCACATTGGAAAGGGAAACTGGCATGCAAGTGCAGGCAGCATTGTGACATTTACTTTTCCTTCACAGTACCCATAAAAATTCTAAGATTAAATTTGGTTTGCCTTTTATTTCTTCTGTCACCCTTTGCTGGCTTTTCATTGCAGAGACTTTTTATGAGCACGTTGGACGTGGGAATGGACTGCCAACAAATGAAATAAAAATACTTCCATCACTCTTCCTACCACCTCCAAGAAGTAGATGAAAATACTTGCAGGCCAGGGCTCAAATCTACATACTATGTCAGCTAGTGTGCCTTGTTTAAACACGGCCAAAATAGACAGGCACAGTGTAGTCTGAAATTTTTGGTTACTTCAGAAGAAAGTAAATACATATTTTAGTTTTCAACAACAAAAGAGCAGAAATGTATTCAATACTGTCTTGCTAATTTCAAACCATTGTAGAGAGGTGTTTGTTTGTGCTCGCTAATGCTCAGTATAGACAGAAACACAGCATGCTTGGAACTGGTTCCACAGGAATCATTAAAAGGCATGCTGAGAATATGTGCTAAGAATAAGACACAATTCTTTGTTCCTGTGTTCCGGCAAAACTCATTACGGGAAGTGATTTCAAAGTCAAAGATATGACATGTTCATTCCTCTGGGAAGAGAGAGGACTGATTGATTGGCAAGTGTTTTTCCTTTTTTTTTTTTTATCTCTGATGATAACACCTTTGGCTGGTATAGCAGGAAGACATATTGGAATTCCACAGGTAGGCATGATGAGAGAGACCAGAATCAGGGCAGGAAAAGGTCAGGCTAACACATTATTGATCATCAATATGACTGTACAATTTAAATCACACATGGCTTCACAGCATATATTTTTATAGGGCTTTTCCATTGCAACCTGATGTAGTAGAGGAAGGTCTCAGAGTCAGAAGACATGTTGAAATCTTGGTTCTGCCATTTCATCTATGATCTTGAGTAAGGTTATCTCCTCAAGTCTGTTTCCTGAGTTGGAAAATGGGCATGATAATAGCACTTACTGCACAGTGATATAAGGGTTAAATTCACTCACATATTTCAAAGTGCCTTGTTCAGTGATTTGTAACCAACAGATGATTCATATATTTTTCCAATCTCTCAACATGAGGAATAGAAAGTACCCAATATCGTGCAGTGTGGCTTGACTCATTTATGAGTGTGCTAAACTATGAGCTCCATTTTAATATATTTTGGTTGTTCTTAGAGTCACTGCTTCTCCATTCAGGTTTTCTTTAACTTATAAAAGTAGTTTCCTACTATGCTTTAGCATTTCACATGAGAATTATCCTTTCTATACACTTCTTGCCCACTGTTATGTAGAGAAGTGCCTACCAATTTCTGGGGCACATTAAAATCATGTTGGGGGAACCACAAATACCCAGGTCCTATGCAGATATTCTTATTCAACTTGTGTAGGATGGATCACTTGGTATTTTTGGCATTGGCATTTTAAAAACATCCTGAGGTAATTCTAGTGTACACCAAAGTTAAGAATTTCTAATTGACAAGATTACATTTTCTCTCTTCTGTCTTGTACCCTCCTCCAGTACTAATGATAATGGGTTGCCTAAGCCAACCATACCTTCCTACTTATTTTTCCTCAGTCCAGGACTTTGCATAAGACCAGGCACATAGGAAATGCTTAATACACATCTCTTGAATAAATGAATGAATGAGCGAATTGCCAGCATTTCATGCTTGCAAGGGTGATGACTGGTGCTAGTGACTGATAAAGTGAAAACAACACTGACTTAGGAGTCAGAGAACCTGGGTTTTTGTTCTGACTTAATCACAAGCTAGATGAGTTTTCATGGTTAAATCATTTCTCCATCCCAAGCCTCAGTTTCTCCAGGTGTAAAATGAGAATAGACTAAATGATGCTAAGGACCTTTATAGTTCAGACGTTGTTATTCTATGAGTCTATGAAAACCCGTGGCACTAATAGCTATATTTCTGCCACTGTCATAAAATGACACATACACGGGGAAAGGGAGTTTAATGAATCTTGTAAAAAGCACTTTCTGGAACTAGAGAAGCCATTTTCATAATGGAGAGGATTTAATGGACTTAGCTTGTAAAGAAGCAATTTAGTAGCTTCTGTCCATTTAGAACTGTTGTTTGTGCTAAGCAGAAAAAAGGGAGAGGGCAACAGGTGATCCTCTAGCACCTGCCTTCTCTCAGAGACAGTGTGGCTTCTGGAATCAGGCTAACTGGATCCAGACTGACTGCTTACTAGCTGGATGACTTGGGTATATTTTTGGGGGGTCTGATAAAGATGAAATGAGATAACATATATAAAGCACTTACAATAGTACTTGGCAAGGAGAAAGGACATAGTAAATATTAGAGAAGGAAAAAAAAAAAAAAACAGGAGAAAATCTGAATAAGATCCCCTGAATCTAGTACTATTTATTTCCATATTCCAATTCTAGACATTGAAGCTTAGGGAGGTCAGTCAAATTTGCCCTTAGTGACGTAGCTGGTTAATGAGATATGTGGGATTTTAAGTAAGAACATGTGACTGCAAAACCAGTGACCTTGCCCTTTTTCCTCATGGCTTTATTGGGATTCCTACCATGGCTAGATCTGCCTGCAAACTCTCTACCACTCTTCATGCTTTGCTCACTCCAGTAGTCAGTGCTAGAGCTTTGCTCACTTCAGCAGCCTGGCTTGGGTCCTGATGGGTTTGGTCTGGTGGTTGCTTCTCAGCTTTTCCCTATGGCCCTTTTTAAGTGTCCTTTCCCGTGGAAGAGTAACAGTGCTTCTGCTTACAGACATAGCTGGATTCAGACAGGCACCTCCAGCTTTTAGCACAGTGAAAACGTCTACATAGAATTATTTTGTAAAGTTTAATTCTATATTCTCCAAAGCAAATAGCCCATCCTGGGAACTCAGTAAGTCTACGGCAGGGCCTAAGCACACACACTTTGAACGTTTCCCAGATTCTGCTAGTTAAAATCTGTCAGATTCAAGTTCAAAACTATTATTTCACAGTTGGAGGAATTGATAATGAGGAAAAGAAACTTAAGCAAGACAGGTCTCCTAATTTCAATTGTACAACTCTTTCCCTTGCCTATCCAGCCAAAGTTCAGTTGATTCAGAACTTGAGGAGTACCCTTTGTTTTATTTGGATAATCCAAGGTTAGGACCATAGCAGAGTTGCTATCTGCTGACCATCTGGTCCTTTTTGATATCATTCTAGGGAAATAAGAAAGCTATGCTGTAAGGACACAATTCATTATAGTAATTAATAATGTGGAATCTGGAGCCATAGTAGCTGGATTAAATTCTGGCCTTATCACTTTCAAGTTGTAGGATACTGGGAAAGTTGCTTAACTTTTCAGATCTTTGGTCTCTCTATGAGGAAAATAGATATAATAATGGTTGATGTGATGATTAAATGCAATTGTGCATGCAAAGTACTTTGAACAATGCCTGGCAATAGTAACAATTCAATTAACCTTTACTTTTAATGTGTTATCTTTCATTTTTTGTTATAGACTCCAACTGAGATTTCATCTCATTGTTCCTCAAACTTTAAGAAAATTATGTTTACCATTTCCCAACTCTACTATCTATAAAATATCTAGGTTTGGTTAGGGATATATTCAACCACTACACAAAGTAGTAAAGCTGTGACTATACCAGAGAGAAAAATCCCAAGCTTTCTGCCACTCAATTTTGGTCAAAAGCTAAGTTGAAAAGAACAGCTCCTAAGTAAGTGAATTTCTAGGAGTAGACATGGTTCACACACTCTTCCAATACATTCCTAGAATCAGACCTATCAGCAGAGAGTTCAGCACAGAAATAGAGTGGAATAGACCATCCAGAAGAATGACTTTTTAAAAATTGTGCTTTAGTATGATATTACACCATTAACCGGCATTAGAAAAGAAAAGCAACAGCACAATGAAACTCATTATTGCATATAGAGCAAGTGCTAGAAACTTGTCATTGAACTACCAATACTACTATTCATATTGGCATCTGGAAAAACATCCTGGTCTGTCTTTCTACCAAGAATAATTACATATTCATCATATAAATTATATATTTCTCCTTCACAGACATTGGTGTTTTCACAGCAAACAGATTTTGTCTTTTCCTAGTGACTATTAGACTGTTTAGAGACAATTTGGTGGCCATATCTTTAATAGATGTCTTCAAAATCAGGGTCTGCAATTTTAGTTCAGGCTCATGTCACTGTCTCTACATTTTTTTCTTTTTCATCTTTCATCTTTCCTTTGGTTTAAGCTACAAATCTTAGTTTATGTATTCCTGTTTATTTATAATATTTAATATCCGACTATATGAGAGGAAGGAGAAAAGGAAGAAAGGTAAATAAATATAAAAAGGGTTTCTCAATCCTTCAAAACTCAGCCCAGTGATGTTATATACAGCAGGAGTTTCCCACAAGCCCAAATCCCACAACACAAAGATGTATTTCAAAATGTCCATGCATGCTTTCTCTTTTTAAAGCCAAGAACAATATTATGACTTATAAAAGAGGCCAATCAAGCAACCATTTTGTTAACTTAGACTCATGAGGTAACAACTGAATTCCCAGTGAGTTTTCCTTCCTGGGTAGTTATTTCCTTTGAAGACAACAAAGTGAGAGACCCTCCCACAATTATAGTGATTCTCCTCTCATTTCTGGAGCTGTGATTTCCAGTTATTTCAATAAATGAAGGTCTTAGGAGAACAAAACTTAGCAAAACACCCATTTTATTGAATTTTATCTGTTTACTGCTGCTTGTGCTCAGAGATACTATGAAGATAAAATCAGTAGCATCACATGTTTTCCTAAATCAATACTTTAATATCTTGTTCACAAATGCACCTACCATTAATCTAGTTCTCTTTATAAAGCTATGGGTCATGCTTGATATAGCACTTAAATAAGCATGGTTCTTCATTGGTTTAGTCTCAGAAAGACGACCTAGTTTCAGATGTGCTTTCTTTGATGAAGGTGAGTGTAATCATCAATCATTAAAAAATTTTGCTCAGAAGCATAATATCTTTGTCACTCTTTAAACATCACTGAAACACTTGTAGATTGCTTCATGATGTGTTCAGTATATATGGACATGTGACAAATTTAAATTTAAATACATTGACTATTGCTCTATATCTTAATTCAATTGTAATTCACCTTAAAAATTTCCATCTGTACAACAGAAATCAAACCCTTTAATCAAATTCTTTAGGCTATGCTTCAGAACTTATCAACGTGGAGTGGATTTTATAAATGGCCATAAACATTAACCATTAATTCCCTTATCACCATGATAATCTTCAATTTAACAAGTAGGAAAGCAAATTGCTTCTTTAAAGTTAGGTGCAGGAAATCATATTCATTATGAAAATGGCTTGTCTAATTTCCAGGAAGTGATTTCTACATTCATCAAATTCTCTTTCCCAGAGGATAGGTCATTTTAAAGGGGAAGTAACAATGTTGATATTAATGTCATGCTTATTCATGGACTCCCAAAGCAAAGAATGCTAGAGCCAGGAAGGGCAAGAGAAGGAAATGCATTTGTCTAAGATGGCCCAACCTAAATGGAAAGTAGCAATGAGGCTGTGTGTGTGTGTGTGTGTGTGTGTGTGTGTGTAGAGGACAGAAAGAGACAAGGAGGGAAGAAGCAGGGGGAGAAGGAGGGAGAGAGAGTGCATGAAAGCAATGTCGTTCCTTTCTTTCATCTCAACAGATAGTGGTCTGGTGACTTAGGGTTCAATGAATATAATGATATCTACTTGGTGATAACCAGTCAGAAGTTACAGGAAGTGTAGGAGAATTCTGTCATGCTACATATATTCATTTTCATATCAATATTAACATAGATTTGGAATGACAAAAATTTTAGTGTAGACCACAATGGAATTCATGGAGAAAACCAAAGCTCTATGGGGCTCAAAGAGAAAGAAAACCCTCACTGAAAACATTTGCCCTTTCAAACATTTATCTATAATAGAGCACAATTTATATCACTATTAAATGTTTGCATTATATATAGTATGGTAAATGCTGTAAAGATCCAAACCAGCAATTAATCTTCTTAAAAACAAAATGATTATTTAAAATTTGTTGTGTATATGTATCTTCTTTATCATTAATATTTCATTGTAAACTAATGTGTTTTAGGGCAGTTCTGACATATCCATTTGCATGGGTGAGGGAGACTTCAGGATCTTGTAGGTGGTTCTCATATCCCACTCACATCTGCTCATTTTCTCATAAACCTTGGAGGGGCTGAGAACTGCTTATAAAGACACCAGGTGGTTCACACAACCTGAGGTATGTATGTGCAAGACTAAGGAAGGAGTAAATAAGGAAGAAGGTAAAAAGGGGGAGGGATTTACTTTGAATGGTTTCAGAACTATAGATGAAAGAGAAAATAACAAGGGAATTAAGGGTGGTCATCAGATGCTAGGCCTTGACACACAGAAAGCTGAAAATACTTGCATTGGTCTGTTTAATTTTTTAATTTTTTTTTTTTGCATCTGAAAAGTTTTTAAAGATGTTTGAATGAATTTTTTAAAGTATGAAATATGCATTTTACTGTTATAAAGAACCACTTTTCATCCATAATATAACAAAGGCCTATAGGATTTTATACATCTTTACGAGGTGAAGTGTCAACATGGCACTATGAAATTTAGATAATCAGAAGTATAAAATTAACAAGTGTGTCAGGTATTTTAAGGGAGAACCTGGGCTGTTAGAATCATATTTACTTAAAATAGCAACTGTTGCTATAATTTAAAAAGACATTATTGGTGTTGGGGATAGAGCCCAGTGGTAGAGTGCTTGCTTAGCATGCATAAACCCTGGGTTCAATGCCCACTAGATAGTAAGCAAACAAATTGAATGGCTGCTGTGTCCCCATTTCCCAACAAATAGCAATTATTTTCAGGTAGCATTGTTATTTTTGTGATTTTCTCAAAAGATTGAACTGTCAGGAATAGGACATTTTTGGTGTCCTAGGAAAGGTTCTATAGCTTATAGTTGTGCCAACCTAGTTGTCCACGAATCTCTTGGTTTAAATTCAGAAGCAAGCTCTTATATCTGAGGCATCCATGCCCTG
Organism: Tamias sibiricus; assembly: GCA_025594165.1. Lineage (NCBI taxonomy): Eukaryota > Metazoa > Chordata > Mammalia > Rodentia > Sciuridae > Tamias > Tamias sibiricus. Next base: position 135,766,842 of record CM046667.1, read on the forward strand.
ATGAAAAGATAAATGAAATGTGATTATTCACGCACACATAAACTAGTTAATCTTAAAAAGAAGGAAATTCTAGTCAGGCGCAGTGGTGCATGCCTGTAATCCCAGCAGCTTGGGAGGATGAGGCAGGAGGATAGCAAGTTCAAAGCCAGCCTCAGCAACAGTGAGGCACTAAGCAACTCAGTGAGACCCTATATTGGACAGTGAGTATTACTAAAAATCATATTTTTTTTTTACTTTGGTAAAAGATTTTATGTTATTATATAGTTGCACTTGTCATTTTTTTCTGCATGAGCAATGTGTGATTTTCAAATAAATATAACTGAAATTTAAAAAAAAATGAAATAAGCCAATCAAGAAAAAACAAATGCTGTGTGATTTCACTTATATGAGGTACATAGAACAGTCAAATTCATAGGAACACAAAGATTTTCAAGGACTATGGAGGAAGGTAATGGGGAATTTTGTTTAATGGGTATGGAATTTCAGTTTTGCAAGAGGAAAAACAGTTCTGTGGATAGATGATGGTGATGCTAACACAATAATGTGAATGGGTTTAATGCCACCAACCTGTATAATTTAATATAGTTAAATGGTAAATTTTATATTATGTATAGATTGCCACAATTTTTAAAAATACAAAAAAAAAAGTCACTGAAATGCCACCAGGACTCATGACCTCACACTCTAGTTTCTTGAGTCCTTCTTGTTCCTTTAAGATATTGTGAATATTAAAGATCATCCTCTAAACTCTTCAGTCATAAGTATGCTCTCATTGCCACTTCCAGAGCTCTCTTGTATAATGTGTTCTCCCTGGAGAATAATCATTAAAATTGAACCTGTTAGAGCCCTCCTCAAGTTAGACCTCTCTCAATTAGCATCCTCCTTATAATTACATATTCTCTCAGGGTAGAGACCTTCCTTGCTGAGGGGCTGAGGCATTAATTTCCAAACAGAAGGAGAGTGTGACTCTGAGTCATCTGATATTTGATTACTTTTTAAAAATATATATTGTTTTAGTTGTAGGTGGACACAATACCTTTATTTTATTTTTATGTGGTGCTGAGGATCGAACCCAGTGCCTCACACATGCCAGGTGAGCACTCTACCACAGAGCCCCAGTCCCAGCCCTGGTATTTGATTCCTTAATGGAGTTCAATGGATGGTATATAACCTTTCGGAACAGTTGTTGATCTCCTTTGTTTCTGTCTGTAGGAAGCATTAGTCATTGTCCCTGGTTTGATAGGTCAACCCCTTGAAATTTTGCCTTTAAAGGAATAGTCAGTTTGCCTGAATTTTGCCCCAACTCTCAGGTCATACACTGATAATTGCCTTAATACTGGATTCATCTACTGCTGTGTTGTTGTGGCACAGAGCCAGTGCCACTCCTGAACTAGATGGGGTTATAGCTGCTGGTACCTAAGGAAGTCCCATTTATCAGCCCTATCATTCAATTATTTCCAATTTATTCAGCCCTATATGAAATCTTTGAATTTTTTATGAAAAATCCCATTAGCACAGAGGGATAAGTGTTATTAAGCTAATAAAACAGATCTCCATTGAAAGCAACTGGGGAAGCTACAGAAATTAACATAAGAAATATAAAACTAATTAATTCCTGACTTGACACAGTTAAGGATTGTTTAGATTCGACACAGCAAAAAGGGAGGTATGTGGGTTTTTAATAAAATAAAATAAGCCTACATACCAATATGCATTTTAAATAAACATGACAGAATGAGGGCATTATGATTTAGATACTTTGAGCATACTTGGGACGATAAATTTAGGAGAGTAAAAAAAATGTCCCGAAGATCTCACAGTAAGTGTCATATGGTAGAGGCAATAGGGGATACCTGGCTAAAGGAACTAAGAATAAAGTGACAGCAACAAACTGAACTCAGTAAAGATCTATAATCTTTTCTCTTAAGAGTTTGCTCCTCCTCCACTTTCCTGCATAGTGGGAATCTTTTGAATTTCAGTTGTCTAGAAAGGTGGGTAACTATTATAAAACTGTTACCTTCACTGTTTTCTGTAATTTCAAATAAGGAGAATACAACATTACTGAAACTAGCTTTCTATATATAGCCTTATTTCCATTACAGATTAAGAGTTCTGTATGTTTGTATTGAAACTAAGCAGGGTATTTTGTGTTATATTCATAAAAAATATAGCCCTTTATAAATATTAGTTTTAATTTGGACATAACAGGGGCCAGATATTTACTATCTAATCCAGTTACTTAGAGAAGTACTCTTTCATGTTGCTGGGCCATTGTTTCAAGGATTAAAGTGATGTGATTATTTTAAATCTATCTGAAGGATGGAGTGTGACTGCAGAGTGCCTGGCATTTATTTGAGGCAGCTTTGGGTTGCAACTTGGTCATTACCAGAGAGTAATCCTGAACCAAGGGCTTTGTACATCTAAGTTCCAGCATTCTCTCTTACAGAATAGATATAGCCCAGCACAGCTGGTTGGAAATCAGGTCTATTACTTACACATTCTATAAAATCAGATCACTTTTTGCCATAGGAAAAAAAAAATCACAAACTATGAAGAAAATGGTTGGCAAAGGAGGGGTAGGATGATGTCAGCTGTGTACCCTATGTGTTGCAGGGGTGTCCAAGCAGTTATGGTCTTCAACAGTTCTTCTGAATGAAATAAGCCATTAATTTCTACTCCCCAAACTAGAGCTTTGCCTCTCTATGCACTACTACATAGTCTTCATCTTTCATTCTGTATGCTTTAGTTAACGTTTTATGGAGTCAAAAATTGTTGGACCTGGGAATTATACATCACAACATAATATAAGTCCTTCATTTTGCAGATCACAAAATAAGTACTACATGAAATTATTTGTCTAAGGTTATGTAACTTGTTAGAATCAGAATCTCTTTTTCACTGTACTATGATTAATCAAGTTGTGCTAATGCACTACGTTGTAACACAACCCCATTTTTTATCCCAATTACCTATGAAGGTTATTTTTTCCTAATGGAAAATAAATTTACAAGGCCCCAGAGAAGCTCTTTGCTGTATAATTTATGTGGGTTTTTCCAATTATTAAAATAATAGCAATACATAAACCTGATTGTAAAAATTTAAGACCATACTGAATGACATAAAGTAAATCCTTGTTCTTCCACCAAAACTTAACTAAGTATTTCAGTCTGCCATTTCTACAGGCTAATATGTATATACCCAAATTTGTGTTTGAAAATGTACTTATTTTGTTAAAATTACTTTTAAAATATATAGTATGGCCTTTTTGAAAAATATGGTTTTAAAATATGTAGCACAGATTCTTTTGAAGAAGTTTCTTCAATTTACAAATAAGATGCATGTCAAAAAACTATTAGAACTTGAAAAGGCAAGGGGATAGGAATAATGGCAGAATGAGTTAGACATCAATACACTATGTACATGTATAAAAAACACAAACGGTGTGAAAATACTTTATGTAAAACCAGTGACTTGAAAAACTGTGCTCTTTATATGTAATATGAAATTAATTGCACTCTGCAAGCATGTATAACAAATTAGAATAAATTTAAAAAAAACTATTAGAACTTGAAAAGATAAGTTGAGGTTTATTATATTTTTATTGTCAATTAGATAAGTTGGGAAGTTTGATGGTTTTTATAAAGTTGTTTTGTTTGTTTTAAATATTATTTAAAAACATACATTTTGGAGAAAATAGAAAATGCAGATTATAAATAATGAAATTGGGAATAAAGTAATCCTTAATTCCACTTCCTTGAGATAAGACCAGCCTTTTTGGATGTCTCTATTAATATATCTTCAGACCAACAAATGCATGCAGTGTGTTAGTAAAGTTAATTATTTTAACAGCTAATAAGAGATATAGTTCTTTTTAGGAATCTTACTATCTTTAATTAGGTAAATTCCTTACAAGCACATGGGAATGAGAATGATGAGGTCCCAAGGTACATGTGAATAGAAAAATAAATTAAATAACAATAAATAATTAAACTTCTCAGGGGAAAAAAGAAATGACAGGGATTTAATGGGGAGGGAAGGAGGGAAGGAGGGGAAGAGAGAGAGAAAAGAAAGGAGGAATTTCAAAGTTCCCTCCTTTGTTGTGCAGTCTAGTAGGATGGTGACACCTTTGAGGAAAGGTGGCTGAAAGGACTTTCCTATGAAAGAGTACTCCTAAAAATTTGAACAACAAGGATGTAAAAAGTATTACTCCTGCATTCACCCAAAGATTAGTAACACACGCCTATAATTGCTTGGTTGAAAATATAAGTTCCATGACAGTGGGAACATCCTTCTTAACAACAATAAACTATATTTTTAACAGTATGTTGACTGAATAAAGAAATATTTTGGGGGGGGAATAAAGGAATAGGGGCCAAGTTTGGGTTAAGGGAGGTGAGCATAAGAGTTTAAGAGAAACAGAATCTCAGAATCTGAAGTGAGAATAACAACATAAAATGTTAGGAATTTGCAGAAATTTTGCAGAGTTTAGGGTTAGAGACCAAAAAAGTTTCTTCAAACCTTAAATGCTATCCAATAAATAGTATAACAGCATTTTCCACATAGAAATAGATGTGGATTTATATTAACTTGCACTGTTTGGCATTTAATGGATATGAATAATTTAATCTTTTTTTTCATTTTTAATGGTTCAGTATGAAAAAAGCAATGCTGTGCTAAACATCCTTGTTAATTAAAATGACCACATAAATATAAAAATAAGAAAAAATTAAAACCATTGGTGGAAAACAGGAGTCTATCAATAGCAAGAACCTGGGGCTATTCTGAACAAGGTGGTTTGAATAGGAGGTAAATGGCAATATTATTCTGTTATTCTTCTACACATGAATGAAAAGTACAGCTGAAGGGTTGAAAGGTGAATAATACCTCCTTAACTCCCAGTGTCTGTGGCGGAAGGAAATGTAGACACTGGACCTGGACAACAACTGAGAGCTACTCTAAGGCCAGGGCACTCAATGGCAAACAGGGTATTCAGTCCCCTGTTTTATTCTAGTACCAGGAGTGATGTGCTAGAGAGAGGAAGGTACAGTAACAGGCTCAGAAAGAGCAGTAAGGACATATTAGGAAGAAGGAAGTCCTTAATATAGATTTAGGCCGCCACCTCAACTATAGAGAAAGACTGCTGGGCCAGCACTGTTCACAGGAATCCCCTCTACATTTGCTTACAACCAACTTGATCATCAATGCAGCAAAATAAACATATCAAGTGTAAATCTCCACTTTTCTTGTCAGAAAAAAATATGCTTACTGAAACCCATCCCAACTAGTAGAGACCACTCTGTTAAGATATAGAAACAGAACAACTTACCAAACATTTGAAAACATTCAATAGAAAGGGACTAGTCCAACATATAAGGGTATAATTTGACACCATGAAATGACTTACTCCATGGAACTGGATAAATATATTAGAAAAACTATATTTCATATTCTCCAAGAGTTTGGGGAGAGCATTTCTTTTTTTAATAATAAATTTTTGGTAGAGCAAAATGAAATCAGGCAAGATTGTTATTAAATAAAAAAACACAATTAAAGAATGAAAATAATACTATTATGCAGTGAAGAGTAGAGAGATTACTGCAGAAAACCAAATCTAAAAAGTAGAAGAATTCAGAAAATTCTCCCAGAATTTAGAGGAAAGTGTCAGAGAGAAACATGATGTGCAAAGATATAAAGGTCATGGAATTCTTAAACACATAGAATTTAAATTCTTTGAAGATAAAAAGGAACAAATGAAGAAGAAATAATAGAAAAGTAGTAGGAAAAATCTATGAGCTTAGGCTAATTAGGTTTTAGCTAGTTAAATCTTCTCCTTGATTAGGAAAAAAATACAGGATGTTCATTCATGCTGCTGACAGAAATAAATAGTGTAGCCAGTCTTTTTCTTTTGACATTTGCCAAATAGCAAAGAAGAAATCAGCATTTTTCCCTTAGGCAGAGAAAGGAAGCTGAAAATATCAGCTGACACTTGGAAAGACAATTATAGTGATTCCTTGGATGAGGTATAACAAGAAAGATAAAGAAAGATCTGGAAGAAGGATGAAAGCCTGAATGGAAGCTTGCTGATTTCCTGCCAAAGGTAAATATGTCAGTGGATCACCACTCACCTCTAGGAGAGTACATGAATTGTAGAATCATCCAGAATAAACAGTCCCACAAATGCTTTCTTGGCTAAAACAAACCAACAAACTCACAACAGATATCACATAATTTCTCAGTGTATCTGTATCTACCTGTTTACATGATATACAAGATGATCACGAGCAATGAACCACAGTGTGTCATCTCAATGTCTCATTTATGTCACTTTCCTTTGTGGGATATATAAAGTTTGTCATGTAATAACTTCTAAATATCATTTGAATGTAATTCAACAAATAGTAACTGTATACTTCCTATTTGCCAAACCTGTATGAATTCTGTGCTTCATATTATTTTTCATATGTAAATCAATGCCAGGTTGATCTTAGGAGAGTGCAAAGTGACTTCAAAGGTCAGTGTGAAATTGAGATCATTTTGTGATTATCACAAGGGTAGCATATTAGTTCTTATTCTTATGAAAAAGACTTAAATATTTCTCTGAATGCTCCCCCTCCCCCATGGAAATGAATTTTCAATATTATATTTGAAAACATAATTTTGCATAGAAAATATAAGCCTCAATATCAACTAAGGTGCTCTTTCACTTTAAGAACTTGGATAAGTTTGACTTGAACCTTCATTCTACATCCTATTAAAGTCTAAGATTTTCCCAAGGAATTTATAATTTTTAAATTTATGGGTTTGGGTGGGGAATAGTGGAAGTGTCTCAAATTCCCATATTGACCAAAGGTTTACAGCCCCTCCTGGATTTGTCCAGATTATGGATTATTTCAATCTCCTAGGGACATATTCCCTGTATACATACAATAAAACCAGACATGGAGAATTTAGCTTCTTGCCTCAAAAAAGAAATGAAAGAAAGACAGCCACACAAAGCCTACTGTGATCTCTTCTAAGAGAAAGACAGGAAAGGGACTGCGTTTTCCACATCCAAGGTCTTCCTGCTTTTGAACTCAAAACTGGAATACTGGCTTTTTCTGGGTCTTGAGCCTGCTGGTGTTCAAACTTAAATTTAACCACTGCTTACTCTCCTGCTTCTCAAGTTTGCTAACTTAAGATCTTGGAATTTGTTACCCCTTGTAATTGCATGAACTAATTTTTATAACAATCTCTTCTTTTTTCATATACACACACACAATTGAAGGGGAAAGAGGAGAAGGAGAAGGAGGAGGAAGGAGGAAGAGGACCTGGAGGAGGAGGATGAGAACAATGTAATTCCTTAGGTCTGATCCAAATAACAATGTAATTCCTTAAGTCAGTTGGAATCAGCAAATCTAAGTCAGCAAATCTAAGTGGTAGGACTGAAAATTATCTCTAGCTTCTTCCCTAGTTTTTTCCAGGTATTATATTGCAAAATTGGTACAACTGTATCTATTTCTGATGGTTAGATATGCCATTAGTTGATTAGCAGCGTTACTTCTCAATAATTCAAGATTTTACCTATACCTATAAACTGAAGAAGGCCTTAAGAGCTCTGAACATTTAAGAGTAAATGGTGATGAGTATCAATATAACTATTCACTTTTGTTTTGCTCAACACTGAAGGGACACCTGATTGAATCTGTTAACTGTACATCATATGAACATGTAGGGTGTTTGATAAAGCTCAATAATTAGCCAGATTAATTATCCAAAGTTAAGGCCATGATCATGGAAATTTGACCACTAAATCAGAAATGGTTTCAAGGATTGTCTTTGGGTTACAATGGCCAGCAGTATGATGCCGTGATAAAAAATAGACTCTTCAGATTATTAGTTGGATTGGAACCTTGATTCTGCCCATTTACCTATATAAACTTGGAAAACTTAGTCAACTTCTGGGACTCAGTTTCTTAATCTGTAATATGTGGACAATAATACTACTTACATTTAGACTTTTGTGAGGATTAAGTTAGTTAATGTATATATTAAAGCTTATAAGGGTGTCTGGCAAATAATGGTAGCTGCTATTATTTCCTAGCAAGAAGCTAACAATCAGCATGAACCATTGGGAACTGATGAATTGGAGTGATGTCACTTCTGAAGTACTTTGCTATTGCCCCTCTCACCATACATTCCAGTATACTGGAGCAAGTGGCTCCACCACTTACTCAATGTGTGACTTTGGATAAAGTACATCTTCACTAATTTCACGTTTTGTAAAACTGTGATAATAACAGTACTTATATCACAAGATGGTTATGATTTAATGAAATAATGAACATGAATGTTTCACAATTCTTAAGATATGGTTTATACTACCTGCCATTTTTGATAATTCACAAAATTGAGGGAATATGTTAGGATAGGAAAAATATAGAGCTCAATTTGTAACTTGAAGAACTAAAGTTTAAATAATGAAAAATCTTGCAATAATGAGGTCCATTAGATGCTGAAACAGAATCTCAAATTGGTAGAATTGATTTTGCTAGGACTGACATATAATCACTAAAGGCATTTTACAGGACAACGAGTTTGGCAGTTTTAGGATTAGATAAAAACATTCTCAGCAATGTGTTTAATTTTTTGAGCTAAAATTTTTATTTAAGTCCAGTTAAAGAAGTTTTTTATATAAAAAACTTTTGTACCTTAGTTCTATCACTAGGACTTTGAAAATTCATTTGGGAGGTATTTTTTTATAGCTCTGATACTTTGGATATGTTCTTTCTAAAATAATACAGAACAGAGATTTGTAATTTTTAATATTATGGGACTTTGGGGATTTTCAGAAAACATTTTCTAAGGGCTCTATTCTAGAGCACCTGGAACAATTATTCAGAAGAAAATCCTGGGAGATCTTACCCAATAACTGCTGAATATTTTAAGTCTCTTCTATAGGTACGCATTTTTTGCAAGAATTCTTTGGTTATAATGCAAAAGTAAAGAACCCCAGTATAGACACTTTTCCATTATTCACTGTAATAAAAGCAGTCAAGGATGAATAATCACTGTTGGAACTTATCCACACCACCACATGTCAAAGGGAAAGGAAAAGCTCATCCAAGGTTAAAGGCATACTATTACTTACATTCTTTTGGTTGGTATACCCTAATATTCACTTTTTTGGGGGGGTACTGGGGATTGAACTCAGGGACACTCAACCACTGAACCACCTCCTCAGCCCTAGTTTGTATTTTATTTAGAGTCAGAGTCTCACTGAGTTGCTTAGCACCTTGCTTTTGCTGAGGCTGGCTTTGAACTTGTGATCCTCCTGCCTCAGCCTCCTGGGCCAAATATTCACCCATTTTGACTTACTGTTCTTTCCCTGGAAACTCTTAGGACTCCAAGCCTTTTGTGTATATGGCATCCTTTCAAATACATCATAAGTTTTCCTCAATTTGCCAACCTAAATTATGCAACTTCTTCACTTTATAGAACTTATTCAGGTACCTGCAGTCTGAATTTGGCTAATTCCTTAGCTTAAAGCTCCAGAGCTCCAGGAGGAGATCCTATTAACACTATTCTAACTCTGCCAGAGGAAGACTATTTTATAAGGTTTTCAAGTAAAACATAAATAATTTTCACATTATGATAGACAACTTATATACCTTAAGTATTTCTTTCTAAAGTTATTTCATTTTCTGTTGACAATTAGTTGTATCTAATTATTTGTACCATTACTTGAATTTGTTGAACATTGCTGAGAAATATATACATGGTCATGTACACATAGTAAAGATGTCTATCAGTGGCCATCAAATTAAATAATATAGCTATGAGATGCAAGTTTATATAATGGTACTGGGGATTGAACTCAGGGACACTCAACCACTGAACCACCTCCTCAGCCCTAGTTTGTATTTTATTTAGAGTCAGAGTCTCACTGAGTTGCTTAGCACCTTGCTTTTGCTGAGGCTGGCTTTGAACTTGTGATCCTCCTGCCTCAGCCTCCTGGGCCAAATATTCACCCATTTTGACTTACTGTTCTTTCCCTGGAAACTCTTAGGACTCCAAGCCTTTTGTTGTATATGGCATCCTTTCAAATACATCATAAGTTTTCCTCAATTTGCCAACCTAAATTATGCAACTTCTTCACTTTATAGAACTTATTCAGGTACCTGCAGTCTGAATTTGGCTAATTCCTTAGCTTAAAGCTCCAGAGCTCCAGGAGGAGATCCTATTAACACTATTCTAACTCTGCCAGAGGAAGACTATTTTATAAGGTTTTCAAGTAAAACATAAATAATTTTCACATTATGATAGACAACTTATATACCTTAAGTATTTCTTTCTAAAGTTATTTCATTTTCTGTTGACAATTAGTTGTATCTAATTATTTGTACCATTACTTGAATTTGTTGAACATTGCTGAGAAATATATACATGGTCATGTACACATAGTAAAGATGTCTATCAGTGGCCATCAAATTAAATAATATAGCTATGAGATGCAAGTTTATATAATTAAGTTACTTAGTGTGCATTATTAAAACATAACTGTATAATCAGTTATATCTTTAGATAACCATATCCATCTTTACACACACACACACACATACACACACACACAATTTACCAACAATAGGATAAAATTTATTCTTTACAAACATGGTTCTTTTGTGCAAATTCTAAGTCATTATTTTTCATTAGTAGTTCACTGGAAGATATTGTCATTAGAAGACCTGATGGCTTATCTGTTCAAAATATTAGTCATCTAATATGCAGTACATCAAATATATGTGTGTATGTGTTTGTATCTACACACAGTCTTAATTTAAGTTTAATTTCTTTTTTGAAATAAACTTCTAGGGTAGACCATAAACTTTCCTTTTTGTCATCTACAATTAAAAACATGCCTAAGCTGCACTGATATCAGATAATGTCTATTTTTATAAAGCTATGAAAGAAATGGTCAAGTCAAATGCTCCTTTTGCTTAAAGAACTGTTTCTATGAGTAGGGTAAGTAGGGTCTCCTTACTGACTAAGTCATTTTTTTAATTTTATTTTTTTGGTACTGGGGATTGAATTCAGGGGCATTCGACCACTGAGCCACACCCGAGCCCTATTTTGTATTTTATTTAGAGACAGGGTCTCACTGAGTTGATTAGCACCTTGCTGTTTCTGAGGCTGGCTTTGAACTCACGATCCTCCTGTCTCAGCCTCCCGAGCTGCTCAGATTACAGGCGTGTGCCACTGCATCCAGCCTGTCATTTCTTCATGGATAAGAAAATATATGAGGGATTTCAAGTATCCATCAAAACTACCTACTCTGCTGCCAATCACTTCTTTGAAAAATTGGTTAGTAAAATTTTGAAAGAAAGCACAGTTCTTTAATGTGCTCCCTATCATATAGGCACATATAATCAGTGATTTCTTAGTGAACACTGATTATATCTAAAAATTTCATCTGCTTAGACCTTGCTATGTTTGTTATAAGGAAGTTCATTCAGTTGACCTCAGCATAATGAATAGAGATGGTGTAAATTGAGCTGAATTCAGGTAAATTAGACCATCAACTGCAATACAGTAACACCTAGCAGTGCATTTCTGTCACTGTTTGTCTCTAGTTTTTATCCTAACTTGTTTCTCAGACAAAAATGTGACCATTTATTATCCAGCGTCAATTATTCCTACAACTAGAGTAACATTCAAATGGCCCTTTTAGCTATTAAAAACATCCAGCCATAGAATCACAGCAGTATTGACTTTAGTATAAAAGGTTTATAGATAACAGTGGATGAACAAGCAAGACTGCAATGTTTTGTTTTGGATCCTGAACTGGTTGCCCAGTGAGGAGGTGCTTCCTATTTAAAAAACTCTCCTATAAGAAATAATTAATTTTTACACAAGGTCAGCCATTTTCTTCATGTTAAAGAATGCCAGCTAAAAACACTTCAGTTAATATGTGTAAGTGAATAAGACATAAGCTAGTTTTCTTTGTCCAACTAGACTTAGGCTTTTATTGTGAAATAAAGTATGCTTAATTGCCACTGGCACTGAAAGTTTATTTAAATGAGATAAATGATTAAAGGGCAGCTCCAAATTTTGCAAATGAAAACAGCACCGCAGATGAAAACAGGAAAAGTTGCTTCATGCTTCCAGGAAAAGTTTACTTGGGAATATATTTCTCTCTTTCCTTTTCTTTTTAATTACAAAATACATTTAATTGTCAACACATTTTAATTATAAACAAACATTGAATCCACTTAAGAAAATAGTTTCTACACTGTGTTCAGTAGAAGCTTTCATTGGCCACTTCATCAGAGAAGGGCCCAAGAGAGGGGGACACTCTATTCCTTAGCCCCTGAAAGCAGCTTTCTATCTTTTTTAAATGGTTATCTTATGTACAATATTTCAATAAACTCCACTACTGAGGAAACTGAAACCATTTCACTGAATAACTTCCCTTGATAAAACCTATGATTGTAATTTACTCAAAGTTCTGTTAGTTGTGAATCATTTGTCCTCATTATAGGCTGTGTAGAAATTAGTGGACATAATTAGAAAGCCTGCTCTACAAAGAAGCTATTGCTTTTTCCAAAGATGAGATTTGAATTCAGACTGAAGATTTCACTTTTGGCATTCTGCTTCATCTGTCTGAAAAGCCTCTTCTTTCTTCTTTAATTTTTGGGAAGGCATTTCTAAACTGCTGGAATGCCTCAAAAAGAATTTTGGATATAAAATATCACCAGGGTTCCCTCTACTCATAAAGCCTAGCAGAATAAAGATGTATGTCTTGAATAATCTGCTATTTAATTTCAAGCCTGGAAAGTCTGGCCATGTGCTAGGTTTGTTGATAATTTACATGAGCTATTTCAACTGCTATGAACTTGGTTTGCTAAAAACCAGTCCTTTGCTCTTAATTTCAAAGTTTTCATAAGCACACCTAGTATAGCATTATTAGAACTGAAAATTTTATTATTTTCTGGAGCCATATGTTCTGTTTGTTCATGCAAGGGTGAAGGTCAGTTAAAATAGACACTGTCTGATTTCTGTCCACTGGGTTGGGGCAAGTCACATAGGAATATTATAGTGTTTACTCTAAGGTAGGTAGATTCTTAAACAGAGTCAAGATTGAAGGGGCTTTTACTCAAGTCCACCAGAAATTGTGTAGTTTGGGTAGAAAACCAGAATCACTGTCAAGAGAAGTCAAGGTGGAAAATAAGAAAATGGTGTCAATCCTTAAGTTTGAAAGGGCAAGTGAAGAAAAATATCAGAGAACAACTCCATACGTAAGGTGGATGAAGAGTCTAGAAGCAGGATCGAATGTGAGTAATGAGTACAGTACAGATGATATGGTCAGACAGTCTCTTTCAAAATCATGTCTCAGTCACTTACTAACAGTGTGGCTTTGGGAATATATCATTAATCCCTCTACACTTTAGCGTTTACATTTTTAAAACAATGGATATTGAATACTTACGTCAAATATGTGTTGTGAGGAATTGATGTGTCAAAATAACTACTGTGATATTAGAACATAGTAGATATTCAACAGTCATCATTATGACTATGGTAAGATTCTTATTAAGAAAGCAAAAACACAAATTTTTCCATCAGGAACAACTTTGTACTAATGGAGTCATGGATGTAATGAAGCACCAGCCAAGCAACATGAAAGCCAAGTACAATCCTTAGAGAGTGGAATAGGTTTGCTAATAATAAATGCTAACATTTATTTAGTGCTTCCTCTGAACCAAGGTTTGTGTTAACAATGCATTGCACACATGATCTCATATCATCATCAAAACCACAAGTAAGATTAATGGTTTCTGATTTCATTTTAAAACAAGGAAACCCAGGCTCACAGAAGCTGAGGGTCCAGAGTAAGCTGCAGGTAGTTGGGATTCAAGCCCAAGTTTACATGCTAAAATCTATGCTCATTTTATATTAAAATATTGTCTTTCCATAGCACACAGTGCCTATAAGCCCAAGTTGTTTTCTGTCTTAGAGGTTTTAAATATATATCACTTTCTCTATGTTAAAGTCAGATGTTTACTTCGTCTCAGGCACTCAAGTGAATCCAACATGGAAATTTTATAAAATAAGTTCATTAAAAAATAAGAGAGGATATTGATTACTATTTCAAATATCTTAGGCAGAGGCTTACTATTATGAAAATCATTACATTTGACTAAGCCAAAACTTAAATATTCCAATTAGAAATGTTGCATTGAGAGGTTAATATTTTGGGGGTGAAAAAAAGATCAAGAAAACATGTGAAAAACATATTAATGGGTGTGATTAATTATTTGCCCTGAAGATGACAGAGCTTCCTTTGAATTAAAAGGATTTAAAGCACTGTGAACATAAATAACAAATAACAGGGAAGAAAAATAGTTTTAAAACAAGTTAGATACAGGTATAAACATATAGACCTATTAATGATTGAATGCTAAATTACTAACATGCTCAAGGGTGGGTTCCCCAAGGAAAAAAAATGATCAGTTAGGAATTTTCATGCAGTAAGTTTATGGAGGAGTGCTCTTGAAATTAATTCCTGTAGCATGTGAAGAAAGCAGGAACAGACATGGAACAAAGATTGACTGTTTCCCTTCCTCCCAAGAGAGCCTTAGAGCTGAAATAGACCTTCAGAAATATCCCTCTTTAGGGCAGGGTGGCAGGACTTTGCCCTCGCATTGACCAGGTCATTGAATGGAATCTGACCAGAGGAAGAAGGCATGACCTTGTGGAGGGATTCAACTATCTAACACTTAAACTCTTGGCAGCTGGGGGCAAAAGTTCCTGGATCCTAAAAGGGGGTTGTGAGTAGCATGCCATGGCATCTACTGCATATCCTAATGTTAAGGGTGAAGGATAGGAACAAATGAATCCCTCAAGTTAAATTCATATGACCAACAAAAATGAAAACAAACAAACAAACAAACAAAAAAAAAAAACCTGTGGCAAATACTACCATTACTTAAAGGCATACAGTCAAGGAAAGATTTATGTTACAAATTGAATATGTTCCCTGCAAAATAAGGTGTTGCAAATGTGATAGTATTAAAAGGTGAGGCCTTTAGCAGGCCATGAGAGGCTGGGGCTATAGCTCAGTGGTAGAGGTCTTGCCTAGCACTGTGTGAGGCACTGGGTTCAATCCTCAGCACCATAAACAAATAAACAAACAAATAAATAAATAAAATAAAGGTATTATATCCATCTACAATTAAAAATATCTAAAAAAGATGTCCATGAAAACTACTCTTTCCTAAGTGAGATTATGGCCCTTATAAAAGTGGTTGAAGGGTTGAAGAGAACACCTTAGTCTGTCCTACCCTTCATGTCACATGAGTGTACAGCAAGAGTGCACCATCTATGATGAATGAGCCCTCACCAAATTTCAGTTCTTTATAAATTACCCAGTATCAGTAATCCTATTATAGTAATAGAAAATGGATTAAGAGACATTCTTATTTAACTGTTTAATTAGCAACAATTTTGAAATAATTATACTCAAGTTTATCAGAAATACACTGACATGGCCCACTCCATACACTCCATAGAGTATAAGGTATATTTTGGAAATTGATTTAGATATATATGTTAAGAAATATGTATTATCTCATGTATCTTAACCCAGTTTAGTAGCAAACCTAAGGAAAAATGTAGATGATGTCACACCACCTGTCCTGCTTAAAATCCTCACTGGTAGACCAGTGTGCCTAGAATAAAACCCAAACTCAAAACCATAATTCCTGAAACCTTCTGTGACCTGCCCACCTACCTTACTCCACTCACTCCTTGCTTTAGCTTCTCCTCCATGCTCTGGTTCAACAGTCTTCCTTCTGTTCTTCAGATGTGCCAACTTCCATCCCACATCAGAGTCTTTACACTGACAGGAATCTCAGTCCTTGAAAAATTAATACATAACAAAGGAATGATTCTGCATCATATCCCTAATGGTTTATGGGTTCAATATGCTGTATCTTCTCCTCCAGGTGCACTCTTCACTTCTCCATCCTTCTTTGTGCACCAAGAAGCTGACCTTTATGAACTGTATCTACCCCCTCATGCTCTACATCCCGATTGAGTCTGGCCAGTAAGGAGGCACAGGCAAGAGTTCTGGAAGTAGTTAGAGTAAAGACGGGACATTTATTTCCCTGGCTTCCTCCCAGTCAGGTGCCAGGGCCCGTCTGTGGCCCTTTACAGAAGTTTACAAGTTCTTCTGGCTATCCTCTCTCAAGACTGAAGTAGCCTCTGCCTTCTCTTCAACGTTCAGACCTAGAAGTGGTTCTGGATCCTTGCCATACTGAGCCTGGAGGTGCTTTTTACCAGGCATTATCAGTATTTCTCATCTTATCCTCACCTGTCTCTTTATTGAATTTTTCTAATTATCTAGGAGAATGTGTCATTTGTTTTCTGTCAGGACCCTGATTTATTTTTGAAATTGGATAAAATAATTTTAATTTTTTTTGTTTGTTTCACCATGGTTCTTTTACTTTTTCTTTTTTATTGGTTCTATTTAGTTATAAACAACGTTTCTCAGAGGAAGAAATATTAAGGATTTTAATATCATGTAAAAGAATGATTGTTCAAGAATAGCTATGAACTTTATGGAAAGAATGGTGAAGGAAGATTTGCCTAACCCAATATGAAAACTTACATTAAAATTATAATACTATGGTACTAACACAGAAATGACAAATCACTAAATAAAAATTGAAAGTTCAAAACTAATGACTCAAGAATATATAGGAATACATTTTTATTTCAGTGAGGAAAGTATGATTGATTGATTGATTAATGTAATAGGAAATGAACCCAGAGTGGTTTTACCACTGAGCTCCATTTGCAACCCTTTCTATTTTTGAGACAGGGTCTCCCAAAGTTATTTAGGGCCTTGCTAAATTGCTGAGGCTGACCTTGATCTTGAGATCTTCTTGCCTTAGCTTTCCAAGTCTCTGGGATTACAGGTGTGAGTCACCATGCCTGGTGGATGATTTATTTTTTAATTATGCAGAAGTAATTCTATTCAGGTAGAAAATTTACTTTCCACCAAATAAAAAAAAAATGAATTCCAGCCAGGCCCAGTAGCTTTGAAGGCTGAGGCAGAAGGATCCCATGTTCAAAGTCAGCCTCAGCTACTTAGGAAGACCCTGTCTCAAAAAAATAAATAAATAAAATGGGCTGAGGATGTGGCTTGGTGGTTGAGCACCCCTGGGTTCAATCCCTGATATAAATAAATAAGAAAAGAAAGTATTTCAGTTAATTAAAGATTGAAATATAAAAGGTAAAAATAACAAATATTACTAAAATTTAAATTTGAACATATCTAGATTGCACAATACTTTTCTTAATATTTATTTATTTGTTTTAGTTGTACACAATGCCTTTATTCTTATGTGGTGCTGAGGATTGAACCTGGGCTGTGCACATGCTAGGTGAACACTCTACCACTGAGCCACAACCCCAGCCCTGCACAATACTTTTCTAAATGAGGGAAAAGAGAAAAAACACACATTTAGAAATTAAAATGTGTTAAATGGGCAGAAATACCCCAAAAAGACAAATAAAAGGTGAGGAAAATTTCTACAACACATATTACAGACAAAATGTAATCATCACAATACAAAGACTGTTTCTTCAAATCATTTTAAATAGAAAATGGAAAAAATCTGCAAAGAGATATTAATAAGGCTTTATATAAAACAAATAAGTAGCTAATATATATCTGAAATGCTGTGCAAATTTAATGATAATCAGAGCAATGCACATTACAGTAACAATGAACACCATTTTTTGTCCATATGATTTATTAAAATTACAGAAAACTGATGACATCCACTTCCTAGAGAGAATGCTAGAACAATGACACTCTTATTTATTAATGGCATGAATTACCAAGAAATTGAAAAATTTTTATAGAAATAGCTATTAAATTCTCAAAAATTGATCCAGCAATCTCACTTTCAAAAATTTATCCAAGATAAAAAACAGCATGATCACATGAAGGTCTAAGAATAATGTTTATTGTAGCATTATTTGTGATGACAAAAACTGGACACTGCTATTTTGATTGACTTCCAATAGAAATAAATTCCAGTTTGCCACTATTATGGAATATTGTACAATTATTTAAATAAAGAGTTATCTGTGTTTCTACTGACCTAGGGCATGGCTTTTTAACCTTGACACTATTGACATTTTGGGCAGGATAATTGTGTTGCCCCCAAAGGATGGCTGTCCTGTACATTGTAGAATGTTAAATATCATGCATAGCCTCTATCCACTAAAGGCCAGTAACAATCCCCCTCCAGTTAAGGTAGCTAAAAACGTCTCCAGATATTATTCAATCTTCTGGTAGGAGGTTGGTTGCCATGAGACACGCCTATGATCCCATTGGCTCAGGAGGCTGAGTCAGGAGGATCCCAAGTTCAAAGCTAACCTCAGCAACTCAGTGAGGCCCTAAGCAACTCAGTGAGACCCTGTCTCTAATAAAATATAAAAAAGGGCTAGGGATGTGGCTCAGTGGTTAAGTGTCCCTGGGCTCAATCACCAGGACCAAAAAACAAAAAACAAACAAACAAACAAAATTGTAGGGAGCAAAATCACTCACAGTCGACAACCACTAACTTAGAGGGATATTTTGGCAAGAGACATGCAAATTGCAGAGCAATGTACTAATGGTGAACAAAACTTTGTAAAACAAATGATAATGAAAATCTTATATATCTATTTATGAGCTAAAGAAGTTAAAAAAAAAAAAAACTAATGTAATGATATGTATGAAAGTGTTGTTTATTCTACAACCTCATGGGGATAGAAATAGAAAGGGTAAGGAGAAGAAGAAGGGTTAACAACTTATTTATATTTTCCTTATTCCACTACAAATGTGCAAGTTTTACATTTATGAATAAACATAATTTAAGAAAGAAAAAGAATTTTGTGACTCAATGACAAAAAAGAACCTGGGGCATTCAAATGTTATGCCAACTCAAAGAAACCACTTAAGGTTTCAAAACTTCAAATTACTATATCCATAAGAATGAGATAATAAAATAACTCATAATGATTGTTATTAGATTTTATAAGAATTATATCATTTAATCCTCATGAGAAGGCTGTTATACCATCAAACTCACAAATTTCTCATGAGGCTTAATTGAAAAAAACAAGCAAAAAATAAATTTGGTAAAAATCAACATTGATGCAAATGTAAACCTATAGTTAATCAAATACTTAACAAGAGTATTTATTGCTAGAAAGTTGGTTTCCTGTTTAGAATACATTCACTTAACTACTAAGAGGTAGTAATATATGTAATCTGGATACCAGACAACTTCAATCCTTACTCTTAGACTATGTTCTTAAAACTTACATTATGGGGTTAGGGTTGTAGCTCAGTGGTAAAGCTCTTGCCTAGCACACATGAGACCTTGGGTTTGATCCTCAGCACCACGTAAAAATAAATAAATAAAATAAAGATATGGTGCCTATCTCCAACTAAAAAATATTTTAATTCTCTTTTAATGGTAGAGGGGGGCGTAGAGGTTGCCTTAAATGTTTATGAAGTAAGATGTGAGAAAATAGAGGTATTAGATTATTTGACTAGTGAGAGTATAATCATTAGACTTTGGCTGTTAGTAGAAGAAGCCAGAGATAGACGACCCCGTGTAAGATTCCCTGTTAGTTCACAACAGCATAACTGGTTGCACCTTCTGGTGCATCCTGGTCCCCAGGGACCTTAGTGATGTCTTACCTGGACCTTTTTGTTGTTCCTTGGTAGTGGCATAGCTAACTCAGATTTGTGGCAGTGGCAGCCTCAGGCCTATAATTATATTGGTGTTGGGTTGAGTAGCTACAGGATCCCAGTGTGGTGTGTCTCTCTGGGAAGATGTGGGTTGCCTCTCCGATTTGCAGGCATGGAGTAGGCCTCTCTCTCCAGATCTCCTCCTGGCCACAGTGTGGTAAAGAGAATAAAATCATGGCATTTCCAGGTAAATGGATGAAGTTGGAGAAAATAATGCTAAGTGAAGTTAGCCAATCCCAAAAAACCAAAGGTCAAATGATCTCTTTGATAGGAAGATACTAACTTATAAAGGCAAGAGAGAGGGGATGAGAGGAATGAAAGAGCTTTAAATAGAACAAAGAGGGGGAAGGGCGAGAAGGGGGCAAGGGGATAGGAATAATAGCAAACTGAGTTATCCATGATTACCCTAAATACATGTATGAAGACACAATTGGTGTAAAAATACTTTATATTAAACCAGCAACTCGAAAAATTGTGCTCTTTATATGTAATATGAAATGAAATGTACTCTGCAAACATGTATAACAAATTAGAATAATAAAAAATTAAAAAAAAAATAAAAAAATTAAAAATTACCATTATGATTTACTTAGTCTTTTGTATGTGGCAGGCACTAATCTAAGTGATGTACATCTATTAACTCAATCAGTCACCCCTATTACTATTCCCATTTTATATATGAGCAAACTGAGACACTGAGAGTTAATCAATCTGCCAAGGTCATATAGCTAGGAATTGGCTACACTAAAATGGGATTCATATCCAAACAGTTTAAAGCCTTCAATTGCTTGGGTGAGGCCTATATACATTATGGAGGATAATCTATATTTTTCTTATAATCAAGTAATACAAGGATATAACCCATGTCAAAAATGCTATAGTGGACAGTTAGAAAGGAGAGGGCATGAGCAATATACCATTTACTGACAATGCAGACTGGCTTGGTTTTTATGTTGCAATGGATCCATGATACAGATTATATAATCATCCTCCAAGAATCAAATGAAAAATGATGCAAATTAGTAAAATAGTTCAGTTAGGTATTAGATAGAAATAAAACATCAGAAATCAATCTTACATAAAAACAAAAAGTCAAACACTACAATGAAAAACATTTTAATTCATAACACAAAGTTTACACAATATCTAGAAATAAAATTATCAACAATATTTAGGGGATGTGCAAAATAAATGAATTTCCTCAACACTTTTTAAACTGTAAGATCAGTTCAGCTGCCTGACAATTTCTGTGCCAGTGCTACATTCTATTATTATCATTTTATAATAGTTTATTCCATTATGCTTTACTCCTTATTCCTCTTTTTGTAATTTAAACATCACCATCCATTAAGTCTCAGTGATGAATAGTAATACCACTTTGAGACATGATAGAATGTTAAAGTTGCCACAACAATGTTACTGTGTTTGGGAAAAGATCCCATCGCTATAACATTTGAGTTCTGCTACTTAGGGATACATGACTATACTTTTTGGATATTAGTGTGGTGGAACAAAATGGGGTGTGAGGGAAGACTACTAACTACTTCAGCTTATGTCTATGTAATCTTTCACAAGTTAGATTGAAAAAAAACTTTGTTATTAAATAACTAGAGCCTCATGATATTTGAAATAAAAACTTCTCCAGTCTCAAATTCTCTATTCTGTACAAATAAAATCGATTCTTAGCATTAATAATAATGTTGGTAGTTATTAACATTTGTTTTAATCAAATTTCCATCACTATAAAAATACCCGAGATAAAAAAAAATACCTGAGATAATCAACACATAGAGATAAAAGGTTTTGGTAAACACTTTTAGAGGTTCCAGTCGAAGATCTGTTAGCTCAGTTGTTTTTAGGCCTGGCAAGCAGCCCATCGTTGAAGGAGTGTGTGCTGGTGCAAAATCCACTCAGCCAAGAAGTGAAAAAGTAAGAGACCAGAAATCTACAAGCCCTTCTTAGCAGCACAGCTTCAATGACCTAAAGAACTTCTACTGGGCCCCAACTCAAAAAGTTCCCATCACCTCTCAATAGTGCCACCCTGAGGACCAAGTCTTCAACACATGGGCTTTTGGGGACATTTTGTATCTAAACTAGATGACATTTATCAATCATTTCTTCATTTCTCAGGCAGTAGGTTCACTGAATTTATATGAATTATGCCTTTATAACAAAAATTTTATACCATAGACTCTACTATTTTCACCTCTCTCTTGTGCTTTCAGGATTTAATGATGCAATAAATGTGAGAATACTTTAAAAATGTATTCTAAACTGACAGATAAACTGTACGTACTTTGTGTGTAAAATATAATATTTTCAGATATATATGCGATAGCTAAATCAAGCTATTTAATATATACATTATCTCAAATATCAGTTTTTGTTCTGAGAACTTAAAATGTACTGTTCTAGCACTTTTCAGGAATAGAATATATTGCTAATAACAAATGTCACTATATAGGTACAGTAGAATTTATTAGTCCTATGTACATCATTTGAACAACACTTATCCAATCACTATTCTACTCTCTAATCCTACGGGATTAACAGTTTTAGATTTCCCCTAAGTGTAGGACTATGTGGTCAAAGTTTTCCCTTGCATGGTTTCTTTCTCTTAACATAATATCCTCCAGAGTCATCCATGTTGCCACAAATAACAGGACTTCTCTAACTTTTTATATATATTCAAGTGAAAGTAAATATGGAAAAATATTCAAATGTTGAAATTTGAATCCATACTTAACAAAATACATTTACAGATGTTTTTCTACACAATTTTTATTGTATTGTTATCTGCCACTACACACCTACAATGAATAGTCAATTTAAAGCCCTACTGTTAATTTTTTTTTGTATGTCTCTGTGTCCTATGGGGGAATTTAACCAAGGGATGCTCTACCACTGAACTAAATTACCAGCACTTGTCTTGCTATGTTGCCCAGACTGCCCTCAAACTTGCAATCCTCCTGCTTCAGACTCCTGAATCACTGAGATTAGAGGTGTGCACCACCACATCCTGCAAATTCTCATATGAAAAGGTTTCTCATGACTTTGGGGGTACTGCAAAACTTTGAACAAATGGCAGTAAGTCCATCCCAAAATTTAAGTAAGGCCATGGATCTACTGCAGAATTCCAAGAGATAGTGTAGATCAAGGCAACATATTATAGCCCTCATTAATTATGAGAATATATAACACTTCCAAGCAAGTCTTAAAGATATTATGATTTATGTAGATAATTCAAAAGAATCCACTAAAGATGAATGAAAACTCATCTAAAGTGAGCAGAGAGCAAGATAATAACAGCTTTTTTATGTACCAACACTTACTTTTAAAATGCATTGGAGAAAAATACATTCACACAAAACATTTTTTAAAAAGGAAACAATTAGAAATCAACTGGCAAGAATTAGTAAGGATACTTTTATTAAAAAATCTTCCCAAATTTTCTAAATATAGAAATAAGTGAGAGCAAATAAATATATTATTTATGATACTGGGAGACCCAATTTTGTAAAGAGGTTAACTATCTTAAGTATTCCCAAGAGACTTATTTTTTAATTTTGAAAAAGAAATGGCTTTCAGTTTCACCTGAGCAAACAAAAAGAAGGATATTTTTAATCTCCAAACGTGTGAAAATATTATCTGTCTTCAAAATTTATTCTAAAGTTAAAATAATCAAAACACTCAAGGCTTCAGTTGATGAACTGAATACATTTACAGATGTTACAGAACACTGCAACAATTGAAATGCTGGGGGCAAATTTATAGCTGCAGGGAACATGTTATAACCTCATTCACAGCATGTATGTTAACACTTTCTACAGGTGCTGAAGAGTTTAATTTAAAAAAAAAATAGAACTCTAACAATCTAGTGGCCTATAAAATTGTCCACAATCTGTGCTAAGAAGAGTAAGATGCAGAATATTTTGGATAAAATATCAAATTAAATTTCAATGCTAAATTTTAAATGTAATATATATGTAAGGGTATATCTAGGCCATTGATACCTGTCATTCTAGGGTTGAAAGAGGATAGAAGGTAGCAGGTGATAAATGTGGTTTATGACTTTGTTTTAATATGACAAGGTAGCAAATGCATAGAACCCTGAAACTCAAGAAAATAAACTAAAAAGCAATGAGTAATATGAGAAATTTCAGACTAGTAGACAGAAGAGAAATTATTTTACAATTTGTAACTTCTCAATATAACACTTACTTAGTTTGAACATAACATGGGAGAAAATAACTGAGAAAAAAAAAAAAGAACTTTACATGTTTTGAGGGAATGAACTTACTTGGTCTTGATAAAACAAGTTGTGGGCTGTCTGGAAACTGGTCCTCTACAGAACCGACCTGTCAAGGTGAGTAACTTCCAACTAAATATTTACAGACCATGGTACCCATCACTGGGGCCTCCAATGCTTCGCACTGGACCACTTCAATAAGGAGAGATACAGTGTTGGGAAGGGTTAAGAGCCTAATGTCTGGACATGAATCCAAGGTCTCCATGTGATAACCATGTGCCTATCATGCTATTCAAGAAAATATTCTGGGAAGGAATGGTTCCTGGACTATGTTCTGAAGAGGAACAGTAGTGTCAGCCACATGTTAAACATGATAATGAACCCTTGAGGACATTCAATATGACAAAAGCACACTTGGCAAATGGAAAAACACAAGCATTTTGATGTTACTGGAAGTAAAGAGGTGGCAGGGAATGACATCTGATGTGATTAGGCAGAAATATAGGAACTCAGATTAAGTATTCTCCACTTTTTTGTTAATATAATGAGGACCTGTAATAAATCAAGTTTACGTTTAAAAAAAAGAAAAAGAACTGCATTAAGTATTTGCATCTGTATATAGTAAAAGAACCAAATTTTCTGTAGAAATATCAAAAGAAAGCATAACTAAATAGATAAACTTTCATGATCCTGGATAAAAATATGTGCTACTTAAAAGCTGTCACTTTTCCTCAAACTTTAGTTATTTTTCATGTTAATTAAATACCAATGTGGCATTTTTTATACCAGCACCACAAGTTGACAATAGGAGGGATACTGGATAATGGGGTACT
The DNA here is from genome assembly GCA_025594165.1 of Tamias sibiricus. NCBI lineage: Eukaryota > Metazoa > Chordata > Mammalia > Rodentia > Sciuridae > Tamias > Tamias sibiricus. Next base: position 135,791,716 of record CM046667.1, read on the forward strand.
AAAATACAGTTAGATTAGAGGAATGAGTTTTCAAACATATTCCAGAGCATGGTGGGGGGATTATAGCTCACTATAACTTATTACATATTTTATGAACAGTTAGAATAGAGGAGATTAAAAGGCTTCAAACATGAAGAAGATACACAGAAATGGAAATGTTAGTTATCTTGATGAGTACATGTTGTATACATGTGTTAAAATATTACACTGGATACATAAATATGTACATTAATAAAATATAAATGATAAAAGTTCATTAGGAAACATAAATGAACTTCAATATTTAGTTTAAAAACTTAATTGACTATTTAGTCAATTAAGATATAATAATAAAGATATAATAAAAATATATAAATATATGATAAAAATGTAAATATATAATAATACATTATTATAACTATATTATATATTATAATAATAAAAGATATAATAATAAAACAGCTTAGTATTGATTCAAAATTATAGACTTAAGCTAATAGATGAAATGATATTGGACAAATCTGGCATTTGTGGTATTTAAAAAATTAAAATTTCACTTTACAATATCATTCTGCATTGTGGAAGAGCTAAATTTTAGAACATAAATCCCTGAAGACAGACTAACAGATCTATTATGTATGATTAGGTGAGGAAAGCAGGTTATGGGGAAATCCACATAGCATGATCTCAATTTCCTTGAAACAAGCAATATCCAAACACTCCCTTCTCTGATTGTCAAAAGGTTGATTATGCATTTGATTGAGCACAGGAAACTGCAATTATGCTGTTGGTACATTTAACATTAAGGCAGAACAGTGGAAACAGGAAGCTGTAGGGGAATGGCATTTTACAGCTTTATGAGAAAAAGGTCAAGAAAATATTGTTTTTTTAAGCAAACTTGAGTTATTTGACGATTTTGTGATTCTAAGTCTTCATGTAAATTTTCCAAAGTCAACAGTATCCCGATATACCTAAAGGAGATAAAAATATGTGCTTTTAGAATAAAGAAGATTAATAAGGAAAAATAATAATGTTTGCAAAGTGCTTTCATCCATGTACTAAAGATCTAAGTATGGATTCATTTACTTAATCTTAAGAATGAACCCAAGGCATGGCTTATGGATTATAACTTCCACAAATCTAATGAGCCAACATATGTGAAAATATTTGTAGAAATGAAAATTCTGCAGGAAAAAAGCCTACATAATGTTCTAAAAATCAGTTTTATACTTGGAATTAATTTGAATATTTTATAATATGAGCAACTACTCTTGAAAATGTACTTACAGATTAGATATGATTTAGATACTGAGTAATTACTAATTGCTAAGGCTAACTTCTATTAAGTTGTAGTTTTCTACAGTGAAATATTAGTCAGTATGGTATTTACATTGTTAGGGGAGAATAATTTTCTTTATCTTCCCCTTTTCACTGCTTAGTAAAAATACTATTTTTGTAGTTAAAACACTGAAACATTTTATTTAAAGCAAATGTAAGCAATGGACTGTTTCTGACTTTGCCTCATCACGTAAATAATGGATGACAGTCTCAAAATTCCCTTTTTGTGACAATAGAAAAATATGCTTAGTATTAATAATTAAATGAAATAACCATTCACTTTCACTGTGTTTATTTACATATTCCCAGTCTGTTAGTTGCTTCCATGTAAATTATGCCATTTAATCCTAAAAACAAAAACAAAAAATCAAAACAAAACAGCCCCCAAAACAAAAAACTCATGATACAGATTACTTCTTCATCACAGAGATGTGCCAAGATTCAAATACACTAACAAAAAAAGAAATACTTTGGTGATCTGAAAATGGTCAGAAAATATAACCCATTTTGTTTTACAAAAATTCTGTTTTGTGTATAACAAATCACAGTTCCTTAGAATAAGTATTTTGAATTCCCATTTAACACCTCCTTATATACCTAGCCAAGATTTAAGTGCCTTGGGTGTTCCTCTGTTGTTAAGGGTCATGATTAATTTTTATCTGTCATCTTCTATAGACTATAGTTCCTACCTATTTGATTAAACACCAATCTAGATGTTACTGTGAAGGTAAATTTTAGATGTGCAGAGTTTCAGTAATGCATATGACCTTCCACAGTGTGAGTGATCTTCATCCAATTAGTTGAAGGGCCTTAGAAGCAATGACTGATTTTCTGAAGAGCCAATTCTGTGTCAAAACTACAACAGGAAACCCACCCAGAGTCTCCAGACTCCTTGGTTTGCCATGCAGATTTTGAACTCAAGATTACAGTAACTATTCCCAGGGTTTCTAACAGTCTGGCAGATTGCTGTGCATGTTGGAGACTTGGGCTTGTTAACTCTCAGAATCCATGCACTGATTCCTTAAAAATAAATTTCTCTCTCCCATAAAAAATGGATAGATGACAGAGAGATAGATAGACAGATAGTTGGGTTGAATTTTAGAAAGCTGCCCAGGAAATCCTGGAAAAGCAGAGAGCAAAATCCATATGAGCATGTAGCTGAGGATATAGGTTTCATGGATGTTAAAACAAAGTTAAACATGCCTCATTTAAAGGCTAAGGGACACACTTTTTAAAGTTTCAGTTTATATCCATGACACATACACACATTGCCATAAGCCTGGAATGAAATTAACAATGATAAAAAGATAAATTAACTAAAACAGAAATACTAAAGCATCACTATATTTACCAGTATTCATTTTAGAAAGGATATTAGGTAATCCATTCATAACAGAAATAAAATGTATAATTTCTCAAAGAAACACTTAGCAAGAATTTTGACTCCTGTGGAGAAAAATATAAATATTTCATAAAAGATATAAAATGTAACTTAAATAAATGAACATATTCTTATCCTGCTGGGAAGATTCACTATCATAAATTACATTAAAAACTCTTGGGGGATAAGTAGAAATCAAATAGATTATGTTAAAGTTCCTCTGTATGAATAAACTGCTGAGGGTGTTTCAGGAAAGCTTCATGACAGGAATAGAGAGAAAGATACTTATCATAGCACATAGCATTGTTAGCCAAACTGAGAATTTAAGCCCTGGATGTTTAAATGAAAAAAATTGAATGAGTCTTCAATGGGAAAGAATTATCAACTTGAATAAGATCACTCAACATGTATATTTGTGGAAAATAGGCACATTATGCAGTTATTTCTCATGCTGTACTACTACATAAATGTTTAAATACATATAAAAATAAGCCATAAAGTTTTCAGTGCAGATGATATGTTTATATGTATTTGGGAAAAAATATGTAAATATAATAGTCCATTTTTAAATATATGAATGATCAACTCTGTCATATATATGTGTGTGCATTTTTAAATGTTTTGCTGTTCACTTAAGTTGGTGTATCAGGCATTTGTTACTAATTGGGAAGGAAGTAGGAATAAAGAGCAGCAAAGGTAAATTAGAGACTTTCAAAATTCATTTTTGCATTATTTTTCTATGAAACATGTTGAAGTATTACTTTGATATTTAAAAATACCAATGAAGACAATGAACTAAAAATAACTGTAATTTGGGCTGCTCACATTATCTTGAACAAATAACTAGACATTCTCAAATATGAAATTTCTCCAAATTTCACAAGGTTATGCTAAGGCTTAATATTAGTAATAATAACAACAAAATAACAAACGTATACAGTTTAATAATTCATCAGGTACTTTGTTAAAATTATTCCCTGTGATTTATTCCATTGGACTTCAGTTTGATCCTACCAGATATAAACTATAAATTCCTTCTCTCTCAAAAGATTTCTTTTGAAGGTCAAATGAAGTAATTCAAGTAAAAATACTTCTATAAAGTGTAGTTTGAGAACATAAAAAGATTATATTATCATGATATTTGATTCTATTGATGTTCAACACATTCATTGATATGAAACTGGCATCTGTGTTAGATTTCCATCGCTGTAACAAATACTTGAGATAATCAACTTATAAAGAGAGAAGATTTATTTGGCTCACAATTTTGGAATTCCCAGCCCATGGTGGGTTGGCCCTCTTGCTTTGGGGTGTGTAATGAAGCAGTACATCATAGTGGGAGCATACTGTGAAGTAAAACTGCTCACTTCATGACCAGGGAATAAAAAGGACAAACATTTCACAGTCCTTTTCAAAGGCATATACCCAACGACCTGAAGATCATCTACTTGGGCCCCATGTCTAAAAGGTTTCCACTACCTTCCAATAGTGCAAAACTGGGGACCAAGCCTTTAAGACATTAACCATTAGGGGGACACTTCAGATCCCAACTCACCTGCATCCTTTTTATAGATAAATAAGCTTAAACACCAGGGTTTTGACTCTAAAAGTCAATCTACTCGCTAACAAGGTTTACCTTCCTTCCTCATTCTCTAACAAGTCACTGTTTTCATATCTAAAGGCCAATACTGAATGAGTTTCATGAGGCTGTTACTGCATCTCTGGTAGAGACTCTCTACATTTTCTACTCAAAGGCCCAGAGTTTTTCGTACAGGTGAATGTCAGAGGTAGAAAAGATGGAGTGGCCAGGTAGGGGGCAGAGACACAGCAAAAACAAAACTCTTCTATCAGATTTATTAGGCAGTGAATGTCATCAATTAGAATGGTGAAACATTTTCAGCCTTGGCTTTAATTTTGCTTCACATGCAGATAAAAGGTTTACATATACAAGATAAATTTATAGGCACTAAGAATAAGGAAAATAAGTTATCAGATTAAAAGTCCATAAAAATCAAGTTTCCTACTATATAAATAATTAATAGGTTAAAATTCCATTGACAATAGGTGAGGACAAAATGGGTCAATTTGGGCTGGGGTTGTGGCTCAATCGCCTTGCAATCGGCCCGGGTTGATCAATACCACGTAAACAAAATACATTGCATTGTGGACAAAAAGCAAATAATTATTTAAAAAAAAAAAAATAATAAAGTGGTCAATTTATTCTAGTCACATATGAAATGCTCTAAAACATTCCTAGGGTGTATAAAATGCTGGATATTATGAAGAGGTCAGTTTTCTTCAACTCATTTATATTTTTGTTCATTCAAAACTCCAAAGTGAGCCGGGCGCGGTGGCGCACGCCTGTAATCCCAGCACTTTGGGAGGCTGAGGCAGGAGGATCGCGAGTTCAAAGCCAGCCTCAGCAATGGCGAGGCGCTTAGTAACGTAGTGAGACCCTGTCTCTAATAAAATACAAAAAAGGACTGGGGATGTGGCCCAGTGGTCAAGTGCCCCTGAGTTCAATCCCCGGTACCACAAAAAAAAAAAAAAAAAAAAAAAAAAAAAAAAACTCCAAAGTGATTGTTTCTTTAAAAAATATAGAACACAGAAGCCAAATTTACATGCTTTAATTTTTAATATGGACAATTTCAAACAGATGTCAAAGTTATCAGTTTACCCACCACTCAGTTATAATAATTATCAACACATACCTAAACATTTATTATATGCTCTCAATTGTCCCTCCCTGGTTTATTTGGAAGCAGAGAAAGTCATATCACATGAAATATCTTTGTTTAGTAATTTGAGAAATGTGCTTACATTTACCATAATAATGAAAGGGTTTGATTTTTAAAGAAATAGAAGACGATATAAAAAATAAGGACATGTTTGCTATATCATATTCCAAGTGACACTGTAAAAATATATTATTTTAAAAACCTGGTATTAGCACCAAAATTGACATAAATTTCACTGAAAAGCATTATGAACCTTGTACAATTAGAGAACTATACATTTAAAAGTGGAACCCTCACTTCACAACATAAAACCAAATGTCATACATGGAAATTAATCAGGGATATTAGTTAAAAAGATAAAAACAGGAAACCTATTCACCAGTAAGATACCCATGATGTACCATTATGTGACAACAGAAAGTTGCAGAGCAATCTCTACAGTACATAGTTTTTAAAACAAAGCCACTGATGTTAAACATGTGGGCTGATGAGTGCTGGCTAGAGCCAAAAAAATGAGAAGGTGGGTGGGGTGGGGAGAGAGACAGAGAGAAAGAGACAGAGATGGAGAGAGAGAGAAGGAGAAAGAACATAGATATTTATGTAAATGCTGTTAGCATTTTTGGAAATCCTGCCAAGGAAGCAGGAACAAAGCATTAAGAGGAGAGATTATTCGATTATATTTTCTCTGTTTTTGCCTGGTTTTACTAATAAAGATGAGGAAACATTACTTTTATAATAAAATATATAGAGGAAAACAATTTAAAAGAAGCAATCCCAGGCCACTCTTGGTCTATGATTAAGGTCATATATGTCACATTATAAATATCACTTAACCTCTATCAAGGGGCCAGTTTCATGATCTGAATTAAAATACATGCATATATCATAAGCAATAACTATCAAAACAAAATAAATACTTCCTGAGTGATTACTTACATTTTCAGGTAAGGATAAACTGCTTTTATAAGCATCATCTCATTAAACCCTCACAAAATACCCTTGGCAGAGACAGAATTACTACATCATTCTCCAAGTTTTGTTCTGTGGATTAACTGAGTTAAAATGCATTAGAATATTCTGGTGAGAGGCAATATCAGAGCACTGTAGGTCATTTTTTTTATATGTGTTTAGAATTTTATTGTACTATTTAAAAACAAAAAAACAAAATCCTTTTCAGATATGATAATTTTAATAACAAAATTTAAACGATTATTCTTCACCTCAATGTGAAAAAAATTTTAGTTTTTATGAATGCACTTGTGAAATTTTATTGTGTATTTGTGCTGAAGTATTTCCCGTTATACAGCAACACACAGACACACAGACACAAATTTCAGATACATTTAAAAATGAGAAATGTTTTCAATTAGCTCCAAACCTAAACTTTTACATATAACATTGCTTTATTAATTTAATGCACACATTTAATGGCAACTGGAAGTTCTGAAGACTGGCTGATTCAGAGAGTCAGGGGTTGGGGGAAGAAAGACAGGGTAATGATATCTCATCCTCAGAGTCCACTGGGCAGGTTTGACCAAAGGAAATGTAAGTTTTTACATACAGTCCTTAGGTTTTGGAAAATATTTATCACTAAAAAAATTCAAAGGCGATGTTAAATTAAACATGCAGATAATAAAATATTCTGAGTAATTAACATTTTACAAACATATTCAGCACAGTTTTATTCTAAATTTCTGTATATATTGATATCACCACACCTTGTTTAATCATACTGATAAGCACCCTTGGAAACCCAATGTTTAACACAGAACTTTGGACTTTGTGGAAATTAACAACCTTCTACATCTACTTATTGCTAATGTTGTTGGTGATTGTGATTAGAAACCATTTTTCCAAATTTGTTTTTCACCTAAGGCCTGCCTACAACTGGTATTGTTAAGATGCTATAACTTCCTAAATGATAGATTATATGACGCTTTGAAAAACACATGTGTTCCTAATTAGTTTTACTAATTTCTTTAAAAATAAAAATGTCCTGGGGCTAGGGTTGTGACTCAGTGATAGAGCACTTGCCTTGCATGTAGGTTATTTTTATGACAGAAATTCGATCTCACGTCCAACTGTGCATAAACTCATGATAATTTTCTATTCAAAAATGGAAAACAACTGACTGATATACCAGGAAATAAGAGCTTTGAGGAAATCTTTTAGTAAAGAATAATCATTCTTAGACCAGAATTTTTTTCTCCTTTTTTAATCTTTTTATTCTAATTTGTTATATATGACAGCAGAATGCATTACAATTCATATTACACATATAAGGCACAATTTTTCATATCTCTGGTTGTATACAAAGTATATTCACTCCATTCATTAGACCAGAATTTTTTGATGAATTTTATTTTCATGTTATTATTAATGTTTTAGCTTTTCAGGGGTAGTATTGTGTTTCTTAAATTATTAACAATAACTAAATAAAATCAGGTAGGCATGGACGTAGAGAGCTTGTCAAGTACAAATAACTATGACTAATCTAATTTCTCTACATCTGAAGAACAAATAAGTATTATTGCTTTTTATTAAAAATAAAATAATGAAATTATTATCATACAGTGAATGCTTATTTATTTAACAATCAGGGTGTTAAGTAATTTTGTGGAGATTAGTTTATTTAGTCCTCACAAAAATTATCTGATACACATAATATTAATTCTGTGCAGCAGATTTATCATGAGAATTGAAAGTGTAACCAATCTAAAGTAGATGGGTGAGTTGAAAACACTTTAGCAGTAAAAGAAAGCCCTGTTGAAACATAGCAGTTGAGGAAGCTTAGAAACAACCAGATTTGCAAGTCCTCAAATGTCAAAAATCCCTAGAATTGGATTTTTCAAATCCTTAGCAGGTACTTATGACAATGAGGCTGAAGGCAGAGTTAAAACCTGGAATATTAGATAAATGCCCATACATAGTAAAAACCTCATAAATTACTCAACCTCTTCATGAGCAATAAGACTTAAATCAACTACTTAAAAGGTTAGAGTACCATAATATACTCCAGCAGGGTTGTCTCTAAGAAAATTCTGAGAGATTACTTGAGGTGTTTGAAAGTATTGTGAGAACATACATTTATCTGCTGAGAATATGGTGATACATTAGTGAAGATACCTAGAAAACTATAACAAGACTATTATTATTTTGGTACTGTGGATTGAACCCAGGGACACTTTACCACTAAGCTCCATCCCTAGCCCTTTTGTAAAAAAAAAAAAAATTGAGTCAGGGTTGTACTAATTTGCAGAGGCTGGCTATAAACTTGCAATCCTCCTGCCTCAGCATCCCAAGCCACTGGGAACAAGATGTACAACCCCATGCCTGGCCGTAACAAGACAATTACTATTCCTGGGTGCAAAAAAGCACAAGTCTAATACAAACAATAATAAATGCTAGAGAGGATGTGAAGAAAAAACAACATTTTTACACTGTTGGTGGAACTGTGAATTGGTCAACCACTGTGGATATCAGTGTGGAGGCTCCTCAAAAGACTAGGTATGGAACCACCATGACCCAGCTGTATCACTTCCGGATATTTACCCTGAAGAATTAGTCATCTTACTACAGTAGTACATGCATAGCCACATTTATAGCAGCACATTCATGATAGATAAACTATGGAACCAGCATAGGTATCCATCAATGGATAAATGAATAAAGAAAATGTGGTATACATATTCAACAGGGTTTTGTTTAGCCATAAAGAAAAATAAAATTATGGCATTTGCAGGAAAATGAATGGAACTACAGACCATCATGTTAGCAAAATAAGTCAAACTTAGTAAGATACGTGTCTTATGTTTTTGATCATATGCAGAAGCCAGAGAGGAAAAGGGGTGGATCTCCTAAAAATCAAAGAGAAATTATTAGAAGAAAGGGACCAAGGGCTGGGAGATGGGAAGGCAGGGGGAAGTGCTGTGGAGTGATGCAGGCCAAATTATATTGTTTTGTTGTGTGCATGTACCGATATTTTAAAATTATCATATATATATATATATGTATATTATTATAGTTGTACATATATATGTATATATGTATATATGTACAACTATAATAATATGTACATATATATGTACATATATATATGTATATATGTACAACTATAATAATGCACCAGTAAAAATGTGGGAAAAGTACAAGTCTATAAAAAAGGAAATATAATCAGAATATATGATCTGGTTTGGCTTTGAAAAATGTAAATTAACTGTTTAATATTGCTTTAACCAAAAAGCATACTTGTGTTGGTTATGTTGGGTACATGGGATGAGTAAAAAGATATACAGTGGTGGTAGTTTCAGTAGGGTATGTGTGTGTATGAGAAAGAGAGAGAGAGAGAGAGAGAGAGAGAGAGAGAGAGACAGAGAGAGACAGATGGAGACAGACAGGGGAAAATAAGCCGAAGTGAACAGAGACCATTTAGAATGTTTTTAAAAAAATCAACAAGTAATAATTTAAGCATATTTTCCTAAAATATGGATGCAAACTCCAAAAGAAACAACTGAATAAGAAAGGGAAGTAGTAGTTCAAAAGGATGCTATATTTTTTAGAAGACTTGTGGAACTGGCTTTTTAAAAACATATTTTTTTTCAAATACTAATCAAGCCAGGCTTGGTAGTGTGCAACTGTAATCCCACTGGCTCAGGATGTTGAGGGAGGAGGGTCATGAGTTCAAAGCCAGCCTCAGCAACTGCAAGGTGCTAAGCAATTCAGTGAGACCATGTCTCTAAATAAAATACAAAATAGGGCTCGGGATGTGGCTCAGTGGTCGAGTGCCCCTGAGTTCAATCCCTGGTACCACCCCAAAAAACACTGATCAAACCAACAACCTCTTCATAACAGAAAATTTAAATGTCCAAGAACAGACATGTTGATAAGGTTACAGAATATATATGAAATAAATGACAAAATTTTTCATGTGGCAATTTTTACATTATGTGACTTAAATATGTGGGTAGATATCACTGAGCCTAAGATTGAAGACCCAGTGATACAAACAAGTTAATTATATTAAACACTGTAATAGAACTTCATTGAAGAATCTAAGAAAGTTATGTTAAAATATATCTCTAGGACTGGGGTTGTAGCTCAGTAGTAGAGCACTTGCCTTGCATGTGTAAGCTACTGGGATCGATCCTCAGCACCACATAAAAATAAGTTAATAAACAAAGATACTGTGTCCATCTGCAACTAAGAAATTTTAAAAATACATCTTTACAAGTTATTTAGAGAGAGAATAGTTTCTTTTTTTAAGTAATAATGAAGATAATTATAATAATGTAGTAACAGCTGAGTATTCATTTCTCTGTAACTTGCTGTTAACTATTTATTTCCTCAAAAAAGCTTATGATTATCTTGCAAAATTGGCCTTATTATTGTTACCCTCATCAAGATTTTTCATGATACTCAACCTATGTAGAAATACGATGTAAAATAGTACGTGAATAGATGAGTTTCATCATACATAGATGAAATGGTGGATAACTACTCAGAATATGCCAATGTAATAACTCTGCTAACTAGCTAGATCTAATATCCCAGTATTAAATCATATTATTTATCCTCAAAGGTCATTACTGAATTTAGAATTCCCTGGAAACAGAATTTTGGTTGAATTAACAGCACAGTACCTTTAAACTGATTACATAAGGATCTCTTCTACAGAAGGGATTGAAAGAGGAAGACTTCAAACAAAGAGGGAGGTAATGAGGGAATAGAAGTGTAGAGTCAAACTCAAGAATGGCTGTGTTTGACCTTCCTCATCATCTGTTTGTATTACTGCTTAATCTTATCAACATAGCCTTTGCATTACTTTTAAACTGTTAGGCAATTTATATTGGTGGTTTAAACTAATGGGTAGATACACCTGAGCCTGGTATGATAGATATGATTATCAAAAAACTCAAGACTTCCAATCTGTGGGAATCAGGAACATAGATCATTAAGCTGAATAAAAATATAAAATATAATATAATATAAAAGTCATTAATTTCACAAGTGATCACTGGCTACAAAATCTAATGGTAAAATAATATATTCAAGGCATAAAAATACAAACAATTCCTAGAAATAGTATTATGAAGCTTTTTCTTGACACTAGCTTTCTTGGGCAAGAACCATTTGTATCATTAAGAATCAAAAAACAATTAAGTTTATACAATATATTTTGAGGTACACTGTTTTAGTCAGCTTTTTCACTGCTGTTACTAAAAGATCTGACCAGAACAACAGTAGAGGAGAAAATGTTTATTAGAGGGCTCACGTGTTCAGAGGTCTCAGTTCATAGAATGTCAGCTTCATTCCTCAGGGCCTCAAGGTGAGGCTGAAATCATGGCAGGAGAGTGTTACAGAGGGAAGCAGCTGGCCTGGTGATCAGAAAGCAGAAAGAAAGAGACTCCACTCTCCAGATATAAAATATATACCCCATAGCCAGGCCCTCAATGCCCACCTCCTCCAGCAACAGCCAGCCTGTCTCCAGTTACCACTCAGTTAATCCCATCAGAGATGAATACTGATTAAGTTAAGGCTATAACCCAATCATTTCTCCTCCAAACTTTTTTTGTATTGTCTCACGCATGAGTTTTTGAAGGACACCAAATCTAAACTATAATATACACATAGCAGAATGATTAAATATAGTTTATGAGGAAATATATTACCTCACATAGATTATTTTTGGTGAGAGCACATAACATCCATTCTCTTCACATTTTTTAAAAATTCTAATTTGTTATACATGCTTACAGAGTATGATTCATTTCATATTACATATAAAGAGCACAATTTTTCAAGTCACTGGTTTTACATAAAGTATTTTCACACCACTTGTGTTTTCATACATGTACTTAGGGTATTGATATTTAACTCATTCCTATCCCTTTGACCTCTCCCTACCCCTCCCTCCCCTTTGTTCTATTTAACCTTCCTTCATTCCTCTCATACCCCCTCCCTTGCCATTATAAGACAGTATCATCATAGCAAAGGAATCATTCAACCTTTGTTTTTATGGTATTGGCTAACTTCACTTAGCATTATTTACCTGTGAATGCCATGATTTTATTCTCTTTTAGTGCTGAGTAGTGTTCCATTGCATACATATACTGAAGTTTTCCTATCCATTCACCTGCTGATGGGCATCAGGGTTGTTTCCACAATCTAGCTATTGTGAATTGTGCTGCTATAAACATTGATGTGGCTGTGTCCCTGTAGTAAGCTGTTTTTAAGTCCTTTGGGTATAGACCAAGGAGTGCGATAGCTGGGTCAAATGGTGGTTCCATTGCAAGTTTTCCTAAGAATCTCCATACTGCTTTCCAGATTGGCTGCACAAATTTGCAGTCCCACCAGCAATGTATGAGTGTGCCCTTTTCCCCACATCCTCGCCAGCATTTATTGTTTTTTGTGTTTTTGATAGCTGTCAATCTGACTGGCGTGAGATGAAATCTTAGTTTTGATTTGCATTTCTCTAATTGCTAGGGATGTTGAACATTTTTAATATATGTGTTGAATGATTGTATATCATCTTCTGAGAAGCATCTGTTCAGTTCCTTAGCCCACTTATTGATTGGGTTGTTTGTTTTATTGGTGCTAAGGTTTTTGAGAGCTTTATATATCCTTGAAGTTAGTGTTCTATCCGATGTGTTTGTGGTAAAGATTTGCTCCCATTCTGTAGGTTCTCTGTTCACCTCACTGATTGTTTCTTTTGCTGAGAAGAAGCTTTGTAAATTGAATCTATCCCATTTATTGATTCTTGGTTTTAATTCTTGCACTATAGGGATCTTATTGAGGAAGTTGGGGCCTAATCCAACATGATGGAGATTTGGGCCTACTTTTTCTTCTATTAGGTGCAAGGTCTCTGGTGTAATTCCTAGGTCCTTGATCCACTTTGAGTTGAATTTTGTGCATGGAGAGAGATAGAGGTTTAATTTCATTTTATTACATGAAGATTTCCAGTTTTCCCAACACCATTTGTTGAAGAGGCTGTCTTTTCTCCAATGTATGTTTTTGGCACATTTGTCTAATATAGGATAACTGTAGATGTGTGAGGTAGTCTCGTGTCTTCTATTCTGTACCATTGGTCTACTGGTCTATTTTGGTGCCAATACCATGCTGTTTTTATTACTATTACTTTGTAGTACAATTTAAGGTCTGGAATAGTAATGCCACCAGCTTCATTCTTCTTGCTAAGAAATACTTTGGCTATTTTGGGTCTCTTATTTTTCCAGATGAATTTCATGATTGCATTTTTTTTATTTTTATGAGGAATAATATTGGGATTTTGATTGGGATTGAACTGAAATTGTATAGTGCTTTTGGTAGAATAGTCATTTTGACAATATTAGTTCTACCTATCCATGAACAAAGTAGATTTTTTCATCTTCTAAGATCTTTAATTTCTTTCTTTAGCATGCTGTAGTTTTCCTTGTAGAGGTCTTTCACTTCTTTTGTTAAGTTGATTCCCAAGTTGTTTTTTTGAGGCTATAGTAAATGGGGTGGATTTCCTAGTTTCTCTTTCTGAGCATTTGTCACTGATGTAAAGAAATGCCTTTGATTTATGGGTGCTGATTTTATATCCAGCCACTTTGCTGAATTCATTTATTCTAGAAGATTTCTGGTGGGATTTTTTTTGGATTTTCTATGTATAGAATCATATTGTCTGCAAATAGTGATAATTTGAGTTCTTCTTTTCTTATCTATATCCCTTTAATTTCTTTTGTCTAACAGTAGGGTTTCAAGAACTATGTTAAATAGGAGTGGTGAAAGAGGGCATCCCTGTCTTGTTCCAGTTGTAGAGGGAATGCTTTCAATTTTTCTCCATTTAGGATGATGCTGGCCTGGGGCTTAGCATAGATGGCCTTTATGATGTTGAGGTATGTTCCCGATATCCTTATTTTTTTCTAGCGTTTTGAACATGAAGGGATGTTGTATTTTGTCAAATGCTATCTCTGCGTCTATTGAGATGATCATATGATTTTTATCTTTGAGCCTGTTGATGTGATGAATTATGTTTATTGATTTTCTTATGTTGAACCAACCTTGCATCCCTGGAATGAACCCCACTTGATTGTGGTGCACTATCTTTTTGATATATTTTGTATTCAATTTGCCAGATTTTATTGAGAATTTTTGCATCTATATTCATTAATGATATTGGTCTGTAGTTTGTCTTGTTGATGTATTATTCCCTTAAGCAGTATGAAATGTCTATCTTTATCTCTTTTGATTACGTTTGGCTTGAAGTCTACTTTGTTTGATATGAGGATGGAAACCCCTGCTTGCTTATGTAGTCCGTGTGAGTGGTATATTTTATCCCATCCTTTCACCTTCAGTCTGTGGGCATCTTTTCCTATGAGATGTGTCTCTTGAAGGCAGCATATTGTTTTGTTTTGTTTTTATCCAATCTATTACCTTATGTCTTTTAATTGGTGAGTTTAGGCCATGGGCATTCGGGGTTATTATTGAGACATGATTTATATTACCAGTCATTTTTTAATTTAATTTTATTTTTTGGTATTTAGCTTGACTTGGTTTCTTGTTTGGTTGGTTTTTCCTTTGTTGTAATTTTTTCCCTTTACAGATTTTCATTGTTGTTTTTCAATTCCTCCTCATGAAATATTTTGCCAAGTATGTTCTGTAGTGCTGGCTTTCTTGTAGCAAATTCTTTTAGCTTTTGTTTATCATGGAAGGTTTTTATTTCATCATCAAATATAAAGCTTATTTTTTCTGGATAGAAGATTCATGGTTGGCATCCTTTACTTTTTAGGGCCTGGTATATATTGTTCCAGGATCTCCTGGCTTTGAGGGTTTGGGTTGAAAAATCTGCTGAGATCCAAATTGGTTTTCCTTTATAGGTTATCTAATTTTTCTCTCTTAAGGCCTTTAAAATTCTATCCTTATTTTGTATGTTAGGCATTTTCATTATAATGTGCCTTGGTGTAGATCTGTTGTAATTTTGTACATTTGGCATCCTATATGCCTCTTGTATTTGATTTTCAAATTCCTTCTTCTTGCTTGGGAAAATTTTTGATGTTATTTCATTGAAGAGATTTTGCATTCCTTTGGTTTGATTTTCTGCACCTTCCTCTATTCCAATAAATCTTACATTTGGTCTTTTGAAGGTATCCCATAATTCTTGGATATTCTGTTCATGGTTTCTTACCATCTTCACTATGAGGTCAACTTTATTTCAATATTATATATTTTGTCTTCATTGTCTGAGGTCCTGTCTTCCAAGTGATCCAATCTGTTGGTGATACTATCTATTGAGCTTTTTAAATGGCTTATTTTTTTCTTCCATTTCAAGTATTTCTGTTTGTTTTTCTCTCAGACTCTCTCTTTCTTGAAGTAATCTTCTGCTACCTGTATTTGTTCTCTTATGTCTTTGTTGGTGTGATCAATGGTTGCCTGTATTTGATCTCTTATCTCTTTCTTGGAGAGATCAATTTTTGCCTGTATCTGCTCACTTAGGTCATTTTAAAAATCCCAAATCATTTTAATTATATATATTCAGAACTCCTTCTCTGATATTTCACCTACTGTGCTTTCTATGGATTCTATTGCTGTAGTATCTTAGTTTGTTTGGGGCATTTTCCTACCTTGTTTTTTCATGATGTCTATGAGTTTTCCTCTCTTGCAGTGTAAGTCTGAGGTATTAAGGCTTCTGCCCTATTGTCTTATAGCATCCTTACAGATTACCTGATGCCTCAATTTTAAGGGAAAGATCAATATTACAGCTTTCAATGTACCCAACATGTTGCCATATATCAGCTTCTATTTTTATATTTACAGTTTTGACACTTTAAACACGAATGATGAGATCAGTTATCTTCTACCATATAGTTAGTACGATTGCGTGGTGGTTTACAGTATCTTATGGCAGAAGGGGGGACTTAGGGGTTGGTTAAGATCTTTGTGAGATACGATGTGAGAAAATAGAGGTATTAGATTATTTGACTAGTGAGAGGGTAATCGTAAGAATTTGGCTGTTATTAGGAGAAACAAGAGATAGGCATCCCCATGTAAGACTCTGTGTTAGCTCACAATAGGATAATTATTAGCACCTCTAGTAGAGCACCCTATGCTCCAACCTAGTCCACAGGGACCTTAGTGATGTCTTACCAAGACCTTATTGTTGTTCTTTGGTAGTAGCAGCTCTCTCTCAGTTTTGTGGCAGTGGCAGATTCAAGTCTATAATTATCTAGAATTTGGGTTGTGTTGCCACTGAATCCCAGTGCAGAGTCCCTCTCCGGGCAGGCACGGCTTGCCTTTCAGAGTTGCGGGAGTGGGACGAGCCTTTCTCTCTGGATCTCCTCCTGGCCCCAGTGTGGTGGAGAAGGAGGTTTGGCTTTTTTATCCCCACTTTCTTCTTCCTATGTCTCCTCCCAGTCCAGGTGTGGTGGAGAGGGTTGGGCAGGTGGTTGGCTGTGCCCTTCCTTGGCCTGGGGCCTGCTCTCTGACCTGTAGGCGGCTTCAGAGTGGGCAGGCAGAGTGGGGATCACACAGGTGTCAGAGCGACCTTCCTCTGCCTGGGGACAGCTCCCTTACCTACCAGTGGGGGTGGCTCCCAGAGGATCCAGAGTGGGTGGGCAGAGCTGGGGACACGCAGGCAGGCAGTGGTGGCCTTCCTAGTCCCGGGGCCTGTTCCCTGATTTGCTCTTTACATTTTTTAAAGAATATATCATCAACTATATATACAATCACATTGCTGCACAACAGGTCTCTTGAAAATGTATTTCTCCTGTGAAATTATACTTATGGGAAATATATGAAAAATATATGAAATATATGAAAAAATGTTCAGTATCTCTAGCAACTAGAGAAATGCAAATCAAAACTACTCTTAACATTTCATCTCATGCTAGTCTGAATGGCAATTATCAAGAATACAAACAACAATAAATTTTGGTGAGGATGTTGGGGGAAAGGTACAACACTCATACATTGCTGGTGGGACTGCAAATTGGTGCAACCAATCTAGAAGGCAGTATGGAGATTCCTTGGAACACTCGGAATGGAACCACCATTTGATCCAGCTATCCCATTCCTTGGTTTATACCCAAAGGGCTTAAGCTCAGCATACTACAGCCACATTAATGCTTATAGCAGCTCAATTCACAATAGCTAAACTATGGAACCAACTTAGATGCCCTTCAACAGATGAATGGATAAAGGAACTGTGGTACATATACACAATGGACTATTACTCAGCCTTAAAGAAGAATGAAAGTATTGTATTTTCAGGAAAATGGATGGAGCTAGAGAACGTCATGCTAAATGAAATAAGCCAAACCCCAATAAACAAAGTCCAAATGGTTTCTCTGAGAAGCGGATGCTGATCATAATGGAGGTGGGAGTGTAGGGAAGAATGAAGGAACTTTGGATTGTGCAGAGGGGAATAAGGGGAAGGGTGTAGGGATGGGAAGGATGGTGGAATGAGATGAACATTATTACCCTAGATCCACGTAAGATTGCACAATTAGCCGGGCGCGGTGGCGCACGCCTGTAATCCCAGCACTTTGGGAGGCTGAGGCAGGAGGATTGCGAGTTCAAAGCCAGCCTCAGCAATGGCGAGGCACTTAGCAACTCAGTGAGACCCTGTCTCTAATAAAAACACAAAAAAGGGCTGGGGATGTGGCCCAGTGGTCAAGTGCCCCTGAGTTCAATCCCTGGTACCACAAAAAAAAAAAAAAAAAAAAAAAAAAAAAAAAAAAAAAAAAGATTGCACAATTGGTGTGACTCTGCATCATGTTCAGCCAGAGGAATGAGAAGTTGTGCTCCATTTGTGTAAAATGTGCCAAAATGCATTCTATTGTCATGTATAACTAATTAGAACAATTTAAAAAAAAATTAGGTGTGAAAATAGAGGGATCATTGAACAAAAATACTAAAATTATGAGAACTGGTATAATACTGGGCAAAAACAAAATATTCAAAGCCCCAAATCTTCACTATATGGCAAAAAAAAAAAAAAAAAAAAAAAAAAAAAGAAAAAAAAAAAAAAGAAAAATTACTGCTCTTATGCCATTGAGATGAATGAAACAAAACTGCAAACTCACTTTTTGAAACCTAAAAGGTTACATAGAAGGCTGTGGATATGACTCAGTGGAAAAGTGCCTGTCTAGCATGCACAAGACCCTGGATTTGATCCCTAGCAGTACAAAACATTGCTGTAGAGACATATCATATAATAGGTGTGAGGTCTGATTTTCCTTTTGCAATTCAATGGCACAATTTTTTTATGGATAGAATGCCTTTATTTTATTTGCTTATTTTCATGTGGTGCAGAGGATTGAACCTAGTGCCTCATGAATGCTAGGCAAGCACTTTGCCAACCCTCAATGGCATAAAATTTATGAAAATAATTTGGTAAAAACTTATGAGTGTTAATCTTCATTATTAGTTTATTCTTCTTGAAAGCGAAATTTACATGTATGCATTGCTGATGGTACTGCAAATTAGTACAACCCCCTGGAAAACAGTGCGGAGAAGCCTCAAAAATATAGGAATGGAACCAACCATATGACCCAGGTATTCCACTCCTTAATATATATCCAAATGATTTAAAATCAGCATGCTACTATAACACAGCTACATCAATGTTTATATATAGCAGCACAATTTACATAAAATGTGGTATATATACACAATGGAATATTATTCATCCATTAAAAATGGAATTGTGTCAGTTGGCATCAAATAGATGAAAATGGAAAAAAATGCTAAGTGAAATAAGCTAGACTCAGAAAGTCAAGGGTCAAATGTTTTATCTCCCATGTGGAACCTAGAGTAAAATAAGGAAAAGAAAGGGGGGTGGATGAAAGATATCATAAGGATAGAGGAAAGATTAGGGGAGTAGGAGATTGCGGGGGGGGGGGGAGGGAGGAAGAATAGCCAAGGGGAGGAAATTCAGAATTAATTTCACAAAATTATATTATGTGCATACATATATATGTATATTATATGTGTGTGTGTGTGTGTGTGTGTGTGTGTGTGTGTGTGTGTACACACACCAAAGTGAGTTATACCTTTATGTATATCTATAGGGCACCAATTAAAAATAGAAAAATAAATAAAAAGAAGTCCAGTACAGCAGACGAAGGAGAATAGCAGGACGGGTAGAGGAGGTAGAGAGCACGTACCAGAGACAGAAATGAAACAAGTTATGATTATGTAAAAAATTTTAAAAGCCACTATTATGTATAACTATTATGCACTAATGTATGCATTAATGTATTCTAATATTTTGAACAACAATCAGAAAATCAATGCATACTTTAAAGTTATGAGGTTGGATTAAGAATGAAAAAAGCCTTGATATTTTAAAAACCATGCAGAAAAAAAAAAGCCATTGAGCTTTGGCAAGAAAGCCATAGAGAGAATATTTAAGTATATGTGTAAAAGCGGTCCGAGTTAGGAAAAATGAAACAATGGAATGGCCGAGAATAGATTGAATCAGCTGTGAAAGTAAAGCAGTTAAGAAATACTTATAGAGTAGAGCTGTTTATGCTATACTCAATTTTCCTTTTCATTTTACATCTTACACCCATCTTTTTCATTAACTACTTTAGCTGAGATGAGTTTTTACCATTTTACCATTTAAAATAACCAACAGAGTAAACAGTTTTTTTAAGGAAGGTTAAGTTTGAGTATTCACCATATGATCTTTACTAAAAGAAAAAAATTTGTGGTGCTGGTGACTGAACCCAGAGCCTTTACACATATAAGCAAACACTCTACCACTGAGCTATACACACCAAACCTTATTTTATGATCTTTATAAACATCTCAAATATTTTTTTCTCAATCTCTACCATTCACACATATTCACACGTAATAATATACATAATGATAATGATGACCATGCTTTTTTATATTTAAGAAAAACACTTCTTGGGTAGTGTTCTAAGTACTCCTAGGTGAATTATCTTGTTTAATCCTAACAGATCTAAGATATGAGTATTATTTCTCTACCACTTATATGATATTTTGAGTGAGACAGTATGTATGAAAATACATTTTAAAATGGAAAACCATCATAGAAAACAATGTGCCTGTCTTTATTCAATATTTGTTTTCTAATAGAAAGTGCTTGTAGGTAACATGGTGCTCTCCTATTTGATACCTACACTATTACCTAGCAGGATATGAGTTTGGATGACTAACTCTTCTTATTAGTTTATTTAAATCCCTGTTGTTAAATTGCCATTCTGGATGCTAGATGGCCACTAGGGAATTTGTGTTTCAATAGGCTGTATGAACATGCCTGTAGGACCTGGAAGCAAAATCACTCCAAATAGTGAAGCTGAGGGCTCAAATTCCAGAGTTGAAATCACAGACTGAAAGAGGGAAAATAAGCAGAAAGCCAAAAGCGACAGGTCATCTGATTTGATCTTTATGCCTTGTGTAGGACATTCTGTTTTTGATAAAGATGCTATTTCTAGTAGATTTCAAATATTTTAATTTTGTAATACGTGAACTATATTATTGCTTTTAGTAATCTACACAATTCAAGAAAGTTAGCACTAAAGGAGAGTAAGTGGAAAACATTTAGTAAGGTAGACAGAAAAGAAACCTATAAAATAACACTTACTTTAATGAGTAAAACTCATAATTTTATACATACCACTTCCAAATTTAAAACTTGAAAAGAAATATAACTAAGCACAGACAGAGGAATTCTGGAAGATAATGATGCAGATTATCAAATCAAAAGCAACAGACAAAAAAAGACAAAAATGGAAACTGCTTTCTTAATATTCAAACAAAAAATACACAGTACATTGAAATAAACTTTATAAAAGTGAAAAAGGGCCTACATATAGAAAAGCTGCTTGAATAAAAGGTTGTATACACGATATGATCCTGAACAGAAGATTCAAATTCATCCAGATGGTAAATTCTTACAATTAAGTTTTTATAGTAATAAAATTTAATTTCTGTTAATGTTTTAGGATAATTTGAAAAGATAAAGATCAATTAGAAATGTAAAGTTATTTATTAGAGGAAAAATTCAAAAGAATCTCAGAAAGAGGAATTCTGAATATATGCTGTATCAGAGACAAATGGTATTTTGCAGCTACAATTAAAAGTGTATACATACGTATATATATACATATGTGTGTGTGTATATATATATACACTGTCTATATCTATATCCATATAAAGTGTATACACACACACACACACACACACACACACACACACGTTCCAGAATTAAGATAGTTATTTATGGAACAAATATAATGAAAAGCTATTAAAGTAACTTGACATGTTAGGAAAAGAAAAACTGAAACTCTACATAATTCAATGTACCCAAGTACATTTAACACTGGAAAGTGTGTCAAAATATAGAACTTGAAACCATGAAACATCTTCGAGGCATGCTGGTTGCTATTCAGTGAGAAAACAGTGAAGTAACTTAGTACATATGGTCCTTTGTTGTATATTGGGGGGGGGGGGAAAGCACTGTACCCTATAGAGATTGACTGGCATGTGCTGAAAAAGCTACAGCACATTGCCTGGGCCATTCAAGTGACCCAATTCACATGCAACCCTCAGAGACTTCCAGGTAGTCTTTGGTAACACAGGTACTCAGTTCCCACTGCAGTACAAGCTGTACTACACTTTACCAGGGCACTGAAATAACCCTGCCCATGCATGGCCCATAGCGACTGAGGAGTTCTCTTTTATCACTGATGAATACACTGTGCCAAACCTGCTCAGGCACACCAGATACCACAAAATTCCACATCCCATGGAGACTGATAGGCACAATCCTGCTACTATGTTGGTGCACTACACTACACTTTCCTGGGCACACTAGAGTGGCCACAGGGTGGGAAATTGACATACACTGTACATAGTGTGTGCCACACTCACCTTGGCTGCAAAAATGTTTCTAGCCCTATGTGATCTGTGAAGATGGATGAATTTTATGCCCTTGCTGTTGCATGCACTGCACCTAAAGCCATGAATTACAGTTGAAGAAACCATCTGGAGGACTGGGGTTGTAGCTCAGTGGTATTGCACTTGCCTAGCACAGGTGAGGCATTGGATTTGATCCTTGGCACCACATACAACAGACTACATCAAGGAGGAAAAGAAAAAAAGTTTATGAACCTGAAGGCAGGTTATTTGAAACAACTGAGTCAGAAAACAATTTTTAAAAAAGAAAAAATGAATAAAGCCTCCAAGAATATTCTGACACAATTAATGAACAAATACTCAAATTATAAGAGTTCCATAAGGAAAAGAGAAGGGAATGGCATTGAAAGCCTATTCAATAAAATAATAACTGGACACTTCCAAATCTTAGAAAGATATAAGCATCCAGGTCCAGGATGGCTCAAAGGACTCCAAACAGATTTGACTCCCCCCAAAAAATATGTGTCTTCTCTGAAGCTGATCAGTCAACTGTCAAAAGTTCAATTTATAGGGCTGGGGTTGTAGCTCAGTTGTTGAGCATTTGCCTAGCGTAAGTGAGGCACTGGGTTTGATTCTAAGCACTACATAAAAATAAATAAATAAAATAAAGGTCCATTGACAACTAAAAAAAATATTTAAAAAAAGTCCAACATATAAAAGAATTCTAAAACAAGAGAGAACCCAGGCCACATTTAAGCAAACTCTCATTAGATTAAAAGTATATTGTCACCAGAAACTTTATAGGTAAGGCAGGAATGAGGTGGCATATTCAAAGTCCTAAAAGTAAAAGAAAATTGCCAACACGAATATTATACCCAACACAGCCATGCTTTCAAAATGAAGGAGAACAACTTTCCTTTTTTGATTACCATCAGACAAGCCTCACAAAGTTGCTTAAGGGAGTCCTACATCTATAACACAAAAGGAGATAACTACCACATAAAAACACGTGAAAGTATAAAACCCACTGGAAGAGTAGCTGCACAAAAGATAAACAAACGAACAACAACAACAACAAAAAGACAAAGTTACCAATTCAAAAAAATCAAAAGGCCACAAAGAGAAATGTATTCAAAATACATGTATTCAAAATAACTAAAAGAAGGTTTATATTACATATCAATAGTAACCTTGAATGTAAATTATTTTAGTCAGCTTTTTCACTGTTGTGATTAACAGACCCAACCAGAACAACTATAGAGGAGAAAAAAAAAAGTTTATTTGGGGGCTTACAATTTCAGAGGTTTCAATCCATAGATATCCAGCTCCATTCACCAGGGCTCAAAGTAAGACAGAACATCATGGCAGAAGAATATCCTGAGGGAAGCAGCTCACATGATGATCAGAGAGCAGAAAGAGACTCCACTAGCCATATACAAAATATATACCACAAAGCCATGTCCCCAATGACACACCTCCTCCAGCCACAACCCACCCACCTTCAATTACCACTCAAGTAATCCCTATAAGGGAACTGATTCACTGATTGGGTTAATGCTCTCACAACCCAATTATATCTCCTCTAAACCTTTTTGCATTGTATTATACATGAACTTTATGGGGATACCTCACATCCAAACCAAAACATAAATGGAATAAATACACCAACAACTTGGAAAACCTAGAAGTAGTATTTAAATTCTTGGCAATATATAGTCTACCAAAATTGAACATTTAAGCCATAGATAACCTGAACAGGCCAATAATGAATAACAAAACTGAATCAGTATTAAATAGTCTTCCAACAAAGGAAAACCCAGGATCAGACAGCTTCACTGGTAAATTCTACCAAAATTCTAAAGAAGAAATAATACCACTTCTCAACCTATTGAAAAAAATTAAAAGAAGGAAATACTTCCAAACGAATTCTAAGAGGCCAGTATTATCATGATGCCAAAACCAGATAAATACATAACAAAAAATTATAGAACCAGACATGTCAAACAAAATTCTAGTAAATTAAATCCAATAGTACATCAAAAATCATACACCATGATCAAGCGGAATTAATCCCCGAGTTGACAAACCTAGAGCTAATATTATATTAACTTTGGAAAGTTGAAAGCATTTCTCTTAAGAGCTAGAACAAGGCAAGTATGATGACTTTTACCACTCTTATTCAACATAGAACTAGAAGTGCTACCTAGAAGAGTTAGGAAAGAAAGAGAAAGAAAAGGTATATAAATAGGACTAAAAATTGTTAGAACTGATAAACCAATCTCCAAAAAAGTTGTAGGAGACAAAATTGAAATACAAACAACATTAGCATTTTTATATAGCAATAAAGAACTCACACAAAAACCAATCATGAATGTGATTATGTTCACAATACTTACAAAAAGTTTAAAATACATAGGAACAAATTTAACCAAGGTAGTGAATGATCCCTACAATGAGAATGTAAAACACTGATGAAATAAATGAAAGAAAACAAAAAATGTAAAGACCTCCCAAGTTCAAGAATTGGCAGAATGTTTCTAAAATGTCCATACTACCAAAGGTGATTTATAGATCCAATCCAATTCGCATCAAAATTCCAGTTTTTTACACAAATTTTTTAACAAATCCTAAGATTCAGATGGGTCCAAAGGACCATAAAGAGCCAAAACAATCCTGAGCAAAAAGAAGAAAGGTGTAAACTTTCAAAACCTGATCTTAAGATGTAATATAGGGCCATGGTAATGAAGTCAGAATGATACCAGCATAAAAACCAATATATAAACCATAGGAACAGAATAGAGATCCCAGAAATAAATCCATGTATCTACAGTGAATTAATTCTGAACAAAGTTGTCAAAAATGTTCATTGTAGAAAAGAGAGGGTCTTCAATAAATGGTGCCTAGAAAACTGGATATCTATATTCAAAAGAATAAAACTTGACCTTCTATCTCTCATCATATACAAACTTAACAAAAACATATCAGAATTAAATGTAAGACATGAAAATATGAAACTACTAGAATAAAATATAAATAATAATTTACAGTCATTGCAATACATAGGGAACACAAAAAAAACACAACAACAAAATAACCCAATTAAAAATGGGCCAATACTGGCCGGGCACGGTGGCACATATCTGCAATCCCACCACTTGGGAGGCTGAGGCAGGAGGATTGTGAGTTCAAAGCCAGCCTCATCAATGGCAAGGCACTAAGCAGCTCAGTGAGACCCTGTCTCTAATAAAATACAAAATAGGGCTAGGGATGAGGCTCAGTGGTTGAGTGTCCCTCATACCCTGCAAATAAAAATGGGCCAATAATCTAAACACATTTATCAAAAGACAACCAATGGCCCAAAAGTATACATCACTCAATATCACTAGTCATCAATGAAATGCAGATCAAAGTCATAATGTGATACCATCTCTACTTAGTCATAATGGCTACTACCAAAAAGTCAAAAATATTACAAGTGATGGAGGGGATGCACACAAAAGAGAATTAATATAAACTGTTGATGGGAATGAAAATTAGTCCAGCCATTACGGATAAGAGAATGGAGGGTCTTCAAAAAATGAAAAAAAAATCTATACATGATCCCACTTCAGATGTATATTCTAAGAAAAGTAAATTAACATTAAAAAGATGTACTTGGACTCACATGTTTATCACAGAGCTATTTATAATAGCCAAAATATGGGATACATAAAGATTCTTTCATCCATACAAAAGAATAAAATCTTGACATTTCCATGAAAGTGGACAGAAATGGTAGACATTATGTTAGTGAAATAAATAAATAAGACAAAGAAAAATACAGCATGTTCTATTTTGTGTGGAAGCTAAATGCTCTAACTAGAATGGAATAGTGATTATTAGAGTGTAGAAATGGTACCAAAGAGGGACAGAAGGAAATCAGATGACAGATACCAAACTACAGTTAGATGGGAGGATTAAGTTTTAGCATAGTAAGGTAACTGTAATTAACACTAACAAATTATATACTTTGTGAAGAAATAGAAGATAGGAGCTCAAAAGCTACAAAAACAGGAATGACAAAGAGATTTAAATGCTAATTTCCCTTATTTGGTTAGTATACACTATGTATGTATTAAAATATCACACTATGAATCAAATATACAATTATTATGCTAATTAAAAATAAAGAACCAAATATTCATTCATACTGGTTATGCAGAATATTTACTGATTACTGATATTATTTTTAATATACAGAAATCATGTCAATTAAAAGCTAATGAGGATTGAAAGGATAGTTTAGTAAATTTTGGCAGACAAAAACAAACATAAAAAAGAAATATGAACATAATTAATTTAAAAAGGTGTTTGGGAGCTTCAGGCTCAAATTTTATACCAGAGAATAGAGAATCCTTTCAACTAGCTAAACTTTGAACATGAATCATTAAAATAATTTTGAATGAATTTTATTATTTATGCCAAGTATTTCTATATATGATTGAATCTGTATGTTAAATAAAAGCATTTAGATATCAAAAGACATATTCAAGTTTAGTACTCATTGAAAAAGTAAACAAATGGGAATTATGTAGAAATAATCTTACTAAGAATTCTTTAGGACCTGTCTGAAGAATATTAGAAAACTTTCTAAAGCCTATTTGTATTATGTAGTTATTATCTGCATACCTCTGACCCCAGGGAAAAATAAGTTGTTGAAAAAAATTTTAAATCGAGAGAAATGCCTTTATTTATTTATTTTTATGTGGTGCTGAGGATCAAACTCAGTGCCTTACACATGCTAGGCAAGTGCTCTGACACTGAGTTACAGC
Source organism: Tamias sibiricus (assembly GCA_025594165.1). Lineage (NCBI taxonomy): Eukaryota > Metazoa > Chordata > Mammalia > Rodentia > Sciuridae > Tamias > Tamias sibiricus. The sequence goes on from CM046667.1 coordinate 135,818,832, forward strand.
CCCAACCAAGTTGTTGAAAATTTTATTTTAAAAAATTGAACCCTCCCTTTTTGTAGAGTAACTACCAAAAATTTTACCATGCATACCCAGTTAATCTGTAAGTAACTAATCATGGAAAATGGTGCAGAAGTATATGCCACATACTATTAGCACTGCTTAAGGCAAGGAGAAGAATGGAACCAACATGGAATGAATCACATAATTTTCCTTCATATGTCTTTGAACTGTTTCAATTCAATAAGCCCTAGCATCAATTCCAATTAAGAAAAATGAACAAACAAAATATAATTTTAAGAAACATAAGCAAGTGCTATACAGCTGTAAGCATGAAAATTAGCATCACCAATCATTAATATTCTGTTATGAAAAGGATATAATGAGGTCTGGGGATGCACTGCAGTGTTAGAGTGTTTGTTTAGCATATGAGAAACCCTAAGTTTGTTCTTCAGCACTGAGAATAAAAAGAAAGGTAAAAAGTATACAATGATGGAATTAGGCAATATCAATAATGATAGAAATACCAGAAACAATTATACCAATTTACCAAGGGCTAACTTACTTTTCAAAAACTGTACTAAGAATTATCTCCTCAAATCCTAATAAACAACTTCACTAACTACACTGTAACTTTAGAGTGTCAAGTAAAACAAAAGATATGAAAATAGTTTTGTTAACTGAAAAATCACATGGGAAAATACTTATTTAGGCAAGAACCAAATGACTTCATGTCTGACAAATGTATTTATATAAATCATATTAATTCCTGTTTTTAACCTTATAATCACTCATCAGATATAAATGTCTTGATTAATTTGTTCTAATAACAAATATAGTTATTAATATAATTGTCACTATACACACCAAAATGTTTCTAGTGGAGTTATGTTACAGGTTTCTGCATGGGCACCTTTGGGTGATCCTAGAGTAAAATCTACAGAAGGGCCTTCCTGGGTTCCAGAGCAGAGAGGATGAAGTCATGACCAGGTAGTAGAAGGCTAAACCAGGGCAATATACGCAAAGGAGGATTCTGTTTGATTTAGTTGATATTTTAACATTAAGGTAGTATTTACTATCACAACATGAAGTTTGGAGAGGATTTTAATACTGCAATGCTTCAAAAACACAAATTATACAATTAACCACTTGGGAAATCCTAGAGAAGGAAAATTAATGAAGAATGCACAAGATGGTTCACAGGCGAGGTAATGAATATACAACAAAATTAATAGATTTTCTAGATACCATAATAATAAAAGGGAAAATAATTTGCATATAATAAAGAAAAATTATAATAACAATGAATAAAAATATGAACATTTTTGGATCTATAAGTAAAATGCAAACTCTCCAAGTGATAAATAAAAAGCTTCATTAGCTATAAACTTATTTATGGTCCTGGATGAAAAGAATCACTATTGTAAAGATGCTAAGATTGTAAAATTCATTATAGTTATAATTAAAATGCTACATTTTATAATAAACCAGATTCATTTTAAATTCATTTTCAAAATAAATGAGATTGGCCAAGGGGGCATACATATTTTTTTAAAGGCCTAATATGGGTAGGGTGGCTTTTGAGCTGCACATTCAATTAAAAAGTGCAAATGGAATTCTACAGCTATAATCAATAAAACAATGGTTATTAGTTAAAAAATGGGAAGAGACATAGGACAGAATTAATGGATGAAATTCTATTGGGGAAATTGGGAGAATATAAAATCAAATGAGATATTAAAATTACACTTACCAAAAACACATATTTCATGGTGGATTAAGGATTATGTTTCAAAACATGATAAGGGAAAAATCATTTTCCACATTCTTCATTGTGAAAGTAAAAACCAATTTGCAGGAAAAGGTTTATATTACTTTCACGTTCTTGCCAAAATAATGAATAAGATATCTGAATATATATTAGTACATTTTTATGTAAAAGGACAGTCATGAGGCTATAGTTTTCTCAAATGGAGGTGGTATGTAACCAGGCCTAGTAGGTGTGTAGGTGATCATTTAAATTCATATGATATCTTCAGCTACAATAAAAATGGTTTTGTAAAACTACAATAATTACAAACATGTACATAACTGATAGTTCAAAGATTATTAGTTAAATGGAATTATGAGAGATTTTTAAGTTAAGAATCACATAATAATATCAATGAGTAATGCATTGCTTTAAAAAGAAAAAAAATTAAAAAAACATCAACATATGAGGAAGCTCTCACTCCTAAGAACTGTTGAGAAGAGAATTTGTAGAATGTTGTAAATACTATACTCTGAATTTATTACAATGACATGTTTATATGTCTTTTTAAGCTTGGAAAAGTCAGCGGAAGAACAACTACCAGGATGTGGAACAGGAAAGGGAAGGCAATGGTGATCACTAAATTCCTCTTTAAAAAATCTTTGTTAGCTAAAAAGAAAGTTAAAAAAAAAAAAAGCCACGTATAGGATCTATGAAAAAAAAAAAAAAAAAAAAAAAAAAATCTTTGAAAAAAATTCACAGAAATGAACTTAACCAAAGAAGTGAAAACTCTGTAGGATCACATTGCCTGACTTCAAACTATACTTTAAAGTTATGGTAAACAAAACAGCATGGTACTGCCATTGAAAAAAAGACACATAAAAGAAACAGATCAGGAGTATGGGCCTAACACTTGTGAGGCACTGAGATTGATTCCCAGCACTGAAAAAAACAAAAACAAAAAAATAGAAAAAGCAATCTTGCATCTCAGGGCCAAGTCTCACTTCATCATCAAGTATATAATCCTTTTAATGTGATACCAAAATTGTTTGCTTGTATGTTGTTGAACATTTTTACATTTATATTCACCAGGAATGTTAGCCTATAATTTTTCTTTTCTTTAAGTGCCCTTGTCTGCCAACCTCAAGAAAACAAATGCCAAATGTTCTGATAAGTGGATGCTAATAAATGGGGAGGGGGGGCATGGGAAAAATGGAGGAACTTTGATGGGGCAAAGGAGAGGGGGGTGGAGAGGGGACATGGGGGCAGGAAAGATGGTAGAATGAGATGGACATCATTACCCTAGGTATGTGTATGACTGCACATACAGTGCGAGGCTACATAGCGTACAACCAGAGAAATGAAAAGTTGTGCTGCAATTGTGTACAATGAATCAAATGCATTCTGCTGTAATAGATACCTAATTAAAACGAATAAATAAATGAATTTTTAAAAAGTGTCCTTGTCTGGCTTTGTTATTAGGGTAATACTACCTTTGTAAAATCAATTTAGAGTTATTACTACCTCTTCAAATTTTTCAAAGAGTTTGAAAAGAATTTGTATTAGTCTTTTAAATATTTGGTATAATTCAGCTGTTGAGTCATCAGGTCCTGCAGGTCCTTAACTTTCATTTGATGAGATATTTTTTCTCTTTTCTTTTTTTTGAAAATAATGAGTTGAATTTCTTACTCATGATTGGTCTGTGGAGATTTTGTTTCTCCATGATTCAGTATTTGTAGTTTGCATGTTACTACACTTGATCTTAGATAAAAGGCCAAGAAGTGATAGTTCACATGTTTATAAAAATTTATCCACTGTTTCTAGTTACTGTTTGTTACTAATTGCTCATAGTAGTGTCTTATGATCATTTGTATTTGTATGGCATCAGATGTCATTTCTTATTTCTGATTTCAGCCTTTTTTTCTTTAACTATAGGTTTGTCCATTTGGTTGCTCTTGACAACCAAGAGTTAGATTTTTTTCTTCTTTATTTCTATGATTTTCTTTATTTCTATGATCCTTATTATTTTCTTGCTTCTACTGTGGGCCCAGTTTGTTCCTATTTTTCTACTTGAAGTGCAAAATAAAGTTAAGATCTCTTTTCTTTTTAAATGTTTTTATTCCTATAAACTTTCCTCTATGTAAGTGTTTTGCTGTGTCCCCTAAGTTTTGACATATTATTCCAATTTTCATTTGCCTCAATGTTTTTTTCCACAATTATTATTTGATTTATTCTTTGACACATTGGTAGTTAAGGGATATGTTGTTTAATTTCCTCAGAGGTGTGAACTTTCCAATATTCCTCCTGTAATTAATTTCTAGTTTCACACCACTGTGGTCAGCAAAGATACTTGATAAGATTTCAATCTTCTAAGATTTGTTAAGACAAATCTTGTAGCTGAACATATTGTCTATCCTCAAGAATGATCCATTTGCCCCTAAAAAATATATATATTCTGCTGCTCTTGGAATGAGTGTTTATATATTTGTTAGTTTCATTTTTTTAAAGTGTAGTGTAAGTCCAATGTTACTATATTGACTTTCTGTCTGGATGATCTATCCATTGTTGAAAGCAGTGTTTTGAAATCCCTTACTATACCTATATTGCTCTCTCTCCCTTAAACTTATTTTTAATTTTACCCTGTACATCTGATTTCTATCTTCTTAAGAGAATATATATTTACATTTACTTTGTCCTCTTGATGAACTGACCCCTTTTACCATTAAATAATCACCTTGTCTCTTTTTATACTTTCTGACTTAAAGTTTTTTTTTTTTTTATCTAATATAACTATACTTCAAAGATCCTTCTCATTTCCTTTACATTTGCATGGAAATTTTCATCCCTTTACTTTTACTCTATGTGTTTCCTTAAAACTGAAAGTAAGATTCTGTAGGCAACATAAAATTGAGTTGTTTTAAAAAATCCATTTGCCAAGCACAGTGGCACACACCTGTAATCCCAGCAACTCAGGAGGCTGAGGCAGGAGGATCACAAGTTCAAAGTCAGCATTGGCACTTTAGTGAGGTGCTAAGCAACTCAGTGAAACCCTGTCTCTAAATAAAATACAAAATAGGGCTAGGGATGTGGCTCAGTGGTTGAGTACCCCTGAATTTAATCCCCAGACCCAATAAAAATATAAATAGTAAAATATATAGGCATAAATATCATGAATTATGTGCAGTATCCTTATGTGAAAAACTAAAATTCTGATGAAAGAAATCAAAGAATATGGAAAGAATGTCCAAAATCACTTTTATTTAGAAAATAAAAATTCAAACATGATACCATCCCAAACCTACAGTGGCTAAAATAAAAAAAGAATGATAAAACCAAATGTTGGTAATGTTGTTTAGTAACAGGAAGCATTGTTCATTGCTGGTATGAAAGTAAAATGGTATAACCCTTTCAAATAGTTGGACAGTTTCTTGGGTGATATGAACAGAATGGGTAAGTATGAGTATTTGGGGTGGTAAAATTATTCTGTATTACAATATCATGATGGATATACAACATTATACATTTGTCAAAACACAAAGACCTTTACTGCATAAAGAATAATCTTTAATGTATGTAATTAAAAACACATTTAGTAGGTTGGAGATCCCAGGAAAGAATGAAGACTATGACCATTGGATCTAACTATATTTGAAATATTTAAAATAAGTTCACTAAAGGGTATGGGAGGAAAAGTTGCTAACTTAATGTATTTTGTTGATAAGTATAATCTGAAAGAGTCCTGGAGGAAGGAATGGAATATAAGCTCTGTATTGTTAATAGAGTTGTTTTCTAAGGGAGAATGAGTTACTATCCTTAACATTGCCATGTGCATATTCTAGAATTAAATAATTGCATAAAAGCATGACAGATAGTAGAAGCTAGGTTTCTCACTATTGCAGTTGAAATTAAGAAAAAAGCAGGCTAGAATGATCCATGTGGTTATGCATTATAGTTTGAGATATGGGTAATTATTAATGTGCAGCTTAATATAGATATGAATGGATTCATATGGAACTATTTATAGATATGTGCATATATGAATTAGTTTATACAGCCAAATTACTTTGCTCTGTCAGCAGAGAGAAATCTATAAGAAAACACACCCAAGTAGCAATGAGCATACCTAGCATCTAGATCTTCATGTCTAAAAACATTATAAAATCAAAGTTCTGCAAAGAAATGGTTCATTGTGGGACTGGGGAATGAAATATAGGAGGTGAGTCTGAAGCATCTTGCAATAACAAAATTAAATTGAAAATAAAACCAAAAAAATGTCCACATTAATAAGGGTATATCAACAGCACACTAGAGACAGCTAAAAGAATATCCAATGGCCAAAGTTGAAACAAATTGAACAAAATTCATGCAATATTATATTGTAAACTAGCATATAAAATAATTATTCACATATCCATACAGATAAAAATGATTGAATAAATTAATAAATGTGGAAGATGAGATAAATATTTCATGTGGAAGAATTTTAAATGATTACTCCTCCCTAAAGAAAAGGCTGCATAAGTTTTCACTCCTCAAGTGTGGATTACGCACAGAGACTTACTGTCAAAGAGTAAAATATGAGAAGGGAAAAAATGAACAACTTTACCATGGATAAAACTAACAAATACTATTTCAGTCAGATAATCAAGGTTGTTATCAACATTACAAATCAAGCAGATAGTATAATTGGTCCTCCATACCTTAGGTTCTATATTATCATATTCAAACAACTGTGGATCAAAAATATTTTTTAAAATTGTGTTTCTACAGATTGTTTACAGAATTTTTGTCATTATACCCTAAACAATAATAATTATTTGCATATCATTTATAATGCATTTGTTATAACAAATAATCTTGAGATGATTTAAAGTATACAGGATATGTACATAGGTTATATGCAAACCTCCCCAGTTTTATATAAAGGCTATGACTTTCCATGGATTTTTTTTTAATCTGTGCAGTCATGTATAGAGACTGAGGAACAGATGCATGTAACTTTGATATCAGATGAAGAAAATGGTACTTTTGGGACATTCATCCTCAAAATTTATAACACCAGTTGCTATAAAATAATTTTGTTTTATAAAAGCATGTATAACAAAATAAATTAAATTTAAAAATCTCTATTGGTTAAAAAAATTTGTTTTTCCATACCATAATTTATATGTTGAAATCCTAACCCCATATTTGATGGTATTAGTAGGTAGAACCTTTAGAAGGTAAGTGTAAAACCCTTGTGAATGGGACTAGTGCCTTTACAAAAGAACTCCCAGAGAGCTCCCTTGCCTCTTACAGCATAGGAAGACACAAAGAGATGATATGGCCATCTATGAACCTGTAAGCCATTACCAGACAACAAATGTGCTTGGATATTCACCTTGAACTTCCAAGCCTTCAGAACTATGAGAAATAAAAAATTATTATTTATAAGCCAATCAGTCTGTTATTCTTATTATAGTACCCTGAAAGGACTTAGACATTGGTGTTAACACAAGGAAAGCACCAAATACAAGTGAGGTATCATACTCATCATACTGCAAAACACTTACTAAACTTACTAACTAAACTTACTATTCAAGATTGGAATGCTGCCAAAAACAACTCTGACAAACTGGCACCGCAAAAAGAAGCATAAAAAGATGTGACTATTAAATGTTGTGTGGAGTCTTTGATGGAATCCTGGAACAGAAAAAGGGACAGTAGCTTATCACTAATGAAATCTGAACAAACTACAGAATTTAATCAAATAATGTATGAATGTTTCACTAATTGTACCAAATGTACCATACAATTTTAATAAATAAATAATAGGTGAAAATGAGAGTATAGAAGATATATAGGAATTCATATTCTCAATTTTTCTATAAAAATGAAATTCCAAAAAAATCCATTAGAATAATAATCCTCCTTTGTAAATATTTTTTTTAAATTAATTACACAATATATAAATCACAAGGGCAACAGATCTATTATAGGTCTGGAAATATTTTAATGCAGATGTTATACATGGGAGTTTTCCCTGTATTATACAAAGCACTCTTAAAAAATTACTGTCTGGGCTGGGGTTGTGGCTTAGCAGTGAAGCGCTTGCCTAGCATGTGTGAGGCCCTGGGTTCAATCCTCAGCACCAAATAAAAATAAATAAAGTACTGTGCCCAACTACAACAAAAATATTTTTAAAAATTATTGTCCCCACAATGAAAAATGTGTTTCTCATCCTCTGAACAGTCAATTCACAGAAGAGCAAACACAAAGTGTCCAGAAAAAAATGGAAAAATGTTCAGATTCTCAGGATTGGGTTTAGCTCAGTGATAGAACCCTTCCAGTAAGGCCCTGGGTTCCGTTACAAAAACCATAGGAAAAAGTTTACTTTCTGTAGATGTCAGGGGAATTCAAATTGAGTAACAGTGGGATACCACTTTTTATTCTTTTAAAAGTCACCAATAACAAGTACCACAACACCAACTGCTACTAGGGATATAAGGAAAAGTATTCCATTAAACACTCCTGGTGGAAATGTGAAGTGTCTCTATATTTCATTTGGGTTTTTTTTTGTTTGTTTGTTTCTGGGGATTGAATCCAGGAATGCTTAACCACTGAGACACATCCCCGGGCCTTATTCATATTTTATTTAGAGACAGGGTCTTGCTGAGTTGCTTAAGGCCTAATTTGTCGAGGCTGGCTTTGAACCCATGATGCTCCTGGCTTAGCCTTCCAAGCTGCTGGGATTATAGGCTTGTGCCACCACACAGCTTGTTTTTACATTTTAAAAGTCAATTTGTGAATATATATTAATATTTGAAATACATATGCATTTTGACAAACCAATGACATTCCTGGGAATTTTCAGTGGAGCAAACCTTTGAAAATATATACTCATATGGACTAAGGTTGTGGCTCAGTGGTAGAGCGCTTGCCTGGCTTGTGTGAGGACCTGAGTTCAATCCTTAGCACCACATATAAATAAACAAATAAAGTTAAAAAATCCACTGGAAAATAAAAACTATTTTAAAAAATATATATATATATACACATGCATAAAATTTTAATTATACCCTTTTCCATGGTCAAATATGGAATAAAAGAAAATGGCTATAACTATGGATATGGATAACTGAAATGTGGTATATTCATACCCTAGAATATTTCTTAGCCATTGAAAAATCAAATTAGATCTATATTAGATGACATGAGGCATTTTAATCAATAAAAGATGTGTAAAAATAATTATGACAGTTTATACAACAATGACAAAAACCTAACACTGTATGTGTTTGAATATATATGTATTAGTATGAAAATATAGGACTATAAGGGATATTATGCACATGGAATATTATGGTAAAACACACACTATATTGTTTACCTGGCTTAGCAGGAAGAGCAGGAAGAATGAAGAAGCACCAATCCTGGGAGGAGATAATATTTACAATAAAACAAATATGCATCATAAGGCAGCATTTAAGTAAAATTATGCATATAGGAATATTTTGATATATGAAATCTCAACTTCCACTATGGCAATGGAGACATTTCAGGAGAGTGAGAGGCAAAGTGGTCTTTAATATTTTATATTATTTGCATATAATAGTCAATTATAGATAAATGATTCCATATGGGTTATAAAATTGGAAAAATGAAATATATTGAGCACCAGAAAAGAAAGGAAATAAGGAACTTCTACTTCCCATATGGCATTAACTTCTCCAACCTTACTTTAACTCCTGTGAAGCAAGGAAATAATAACAACTAGTAAAATATAATACTCATCAGAAAAATGATCATGAATGTCTTCCATGCTTTCCTTATGGCAGACCCTGTGATAAAGGATTTTATATGAAAGGTTTCACTTCATTCTTAGGAAAAATATATGCATTAGCCTTTTTTGTCCAACCACAGATTTACTGCAAAGATAAAATTATTAACATATGAAATATGTAAGTAATTCACAGTGCTGTTTATAGATATGATAGACATTATCATTTTATGAAAGTCAATTAAAAAAACTAGAAGTGTTATAAAGACCCAAAACCGAATTTAGTAGGAATATCCAAAAAAAGTCTGTCACATACATAGATATAAACGTTTTAGGTGAAAAAATCTATTTTCAGTTTGACCAGCTGAAATTTTATTACTGTTGGACCTCAAATACAACAAACAATGATATTTAGACTTGGAGAAGTTCATAGTCTTATTACAGCATATTATTGATTCAGACAAATACAAAATAATACCTTTGCAAATTAAAACACACACAAAATCCTAAGCACTATCTAGTTATAAGAATCAGTTTTGAGTTTAAAATGTAACATGCTAGTTTCCTACTTAAAAGCAACTTACTTACCAAATAATGTTAGTACTTGGACAAGCACATATAATATGAACGATTCACTCACACTATTAAATTACTGTTCTTGATACCAAAAGACGTTTTCACTCATGGTGGATGTTATTTAAACCCATGGCTAAAATAGTAGCATAGTCTATCCTAATTCCCTAATGGGAATCCCACACACCTGAATACAAAGGAAGATCTTAGGTCTAAAGGACCAAGTACAAATGAGAGGAAGGACATTATCTGTGAAATAGCCTGTAGTAGTGCAGATGGGCAGGTTTGAGTCTGCAATCAAAAGCACTTGAGTGGGGCTGGGGCTATGGCTAAGCTGTAGAGCACTCACCTAGCACATGTGAGGCTCTGGGTTCGATCCTCAGCACCACATAAAAATAAATAAATAAAATAAAGTTACTATGTCCAATTACAACTAAAAAAATAAGTATTCAAAAAAGCACTTGAGTGACATGTGGCTTTACTTTTACATCTAAATATATTGAAATTACATGTTGTTCATTTTGACATCAACTAAAATTCATAAGGAAAATGGTAAGAATTAGAAAAAAGTATCAGTACTTTAAGCAGAATATATAGGTACAAAAATATATGCCAGCAAGTCAAATAATCAAATTGACATGATTCCATTTACAATAGAAAATGTATAAAACTCATGCACAAACTGATCAAGTAATATTTAATACAGAAATAAAGACTAAAAGCTATTCTGAAAGTTATAAGACACTTTACATAATTGGAACCATATATGTGTTGATAGAGGAGAAAGTTGCATTGCAAAAATAATGATTTTACTAAAACCCTTTGTAATATTCATATGCTAGAATCTCAATGGGATATTTGGTAAATTTGGAGAAGTAATATTAATATTGGTATCACTGATGACATGAGAATATTCAAGGAACAAAAGAAAGACTTTTGCAAGAAAAATGTCTAAATTGTACTTGTAACCTATAGTAATTAAAATACTATGGAATGCTCTCTAGTAAGTTTCAACTGACCTCAGGTACAGAACAAATAGCACCAATAATGTTAAAACAATCTTGATGTGAGGCAAAGGGAAAACATAAAATACAGAACTCAGCACACACACACACACACACACACACACACACACAATATTATCCCTTATGGCTTAACATGCTGAATTCAGGACACATGAATATAAACCAGGATACAAATAGAACTTTTTAGATATCTACGATGCATTGCTTTGCGATAAAAGCAGATTTCAGAATGTGTAGTGCCAGATTCAATTTTGTGAAATACAACACCAAACACTATGTAAGTAATGTTTACATGTATGAATTTGTTTAAACATGTAACAGTAACTCATATCGTACACAAAATTAAAGATATCAGTTTACTTCTCCCAGTTTCAAGTTTCTCAAGTAATAAAAATAAAACCTGTTATTAAAATGGTAATAATAAAACAATACAATCATGTTTGACTTAGAGCTGACAATGAGTCAGACAATGTGCTAATTACTTCTGTGTGGGTCTCATCTTTTAATCATTACACCATCCACCAAAGACTTTGCTCCATTATTCATAATTTAGAAGCTTGTCTCAAGAAGCAAAGGTACAAACATATTTGCATAGACATAATGAATGATAATTCACATTTTTTCACATAACAATAGACAATTAAAATTTTTAATTTTGGAAGCTAGGTGTGGCAGCCCATGCCTGTAGTATCAGCTACTTGGGAAGCTGAGGTAGGAGGATCACTTGAATTCAGGAGTCTGAGACCAATCTAGGCTACACAGCTAGATCCCATTTGTGTGTGTGGTGGGGGGGTGTTTTAAAATTAGACCATAGATATATTCAACCACCCAAGGCTGTGCGGCAAGCGACAAAGTCTGCTTAATTGCTAGGCTGAAATTTAATTTCTAAATTACGTTTCTTTAAGCGAGTATTCCAGTATGTTAGGCTTTCAGGTGACTATATGGAAAGCCCTGGAACAGCTGGTATTAAAGTTCCTTACCACATGCCAGGAGTACCTAGATTTCAGAATGAAACTCAATTACCCTGGGAACCCTAAAGAAAAGTTTCTGACTGACTTGTGCTGCTTAGCAGGCCAGGTTATTCCCAAGACATGGTCCTGTTTTCATTGTGATGACATAATACATTCAAATAAGACATCATCTCCATAGCAAGAGAAATCATTAAACAAGAAACTAAGAATACAGAATATATATATATTTTAGGATAATGAACTAAAAGTATAGATTGAAAAATATTAATGCATTCCTACATTACAGATATAAGTAGAAAGTAGAAAAGTAAGATTACAGTAACAAATAAAAATATAAACAACTAAAAGCACGTTGTTTTCAGAGCTCCCAGCTAATCTGGGATTCCTGTAGGACAAGATCAGTCAGATCAATACCCCAATTGGAAATAACAGATTATCGGGAAGAGTGCGACCTGCCCATTTGCGACCAGAGCAAGAGGTAGACTCCTGCCCCCTGGAAGGAGTGACCCAGCCGCCAGTGTCCCTGGCCGCCTGGGCCCAGAGTAGCAGCTCCCTGCTGCTGCACGCAGGGCCAGACCTGGGGAAGGGCTTCCTCCATTATCGGGAAGAGTGCGACCTGCCCATTTGCGACCAGAGCAAGAGGTAGACTCCCACCCGCTGGAAGGAGAAACCCAGCCACCAGTTTGCCTGGTCTTCCGGGCCCAGAACAGCATCTCCCGGCTGCTGCACGCAGGGCCAGACCTGGCGAAGTGCTTCCTCCACTCCCTGGGGGAGTGCGACCTGCCCAGCTGCAATCAGAGCAAGAGGTAGGCACCTGCCCGCTGGAAGGAGAGAACCCGCCACCTGTTTGCCTGGCCTCCAAGCCCATAGTAGCATCTCCCTACTGCTGTAAGCAGGGCCCAGCCTGAGGATAAGCCCCTTCCACTATTCCACTGTGCCACTCTCTGCAACGGACCAAAGGTGCAGCCTTGACTCCACTAACAGGGTTGATGACTGTACATGATCTGGGTCAGGTGGCTTAAACTGGAAGGGAAAAAAGAAGGGCTTCCAAGGGTCCATTTTCTTTGAGACTTGTTCTTGGGTTCAACGTTTTTGTTTTTATTTGCTTGTTTGTTTGTTTTGTTGTTTCTTGGGAGTTTTTTGTTTGTTTTTGTTTTGATTGACAGTGTGTTTGTGTGCTTCTGCTCCTCTTTTCTTTCTTTTCTTCCTTCTCACTTTTATATTTTTTCTTCTTCCTTCATCTTCCCAATTTACACCCTGCCATTGCATTCTCAACAGAGGCAAAAACAAGTTATACGCACAAATTGAGATTTCTACAACGTGTACAATTGAAATATATAGCAAAGTGGTGTTATATATGGTTTATTCTCTATTTTCTAGACTTATTCTCTCTCTCCTCTCTCTTACACTAATTACTACTCCTTGGTTCTTTTTTTTCTCTTCTTTTTTTTTTTTTTTTTCTTTTCCATCTTTCTTTATTTCTCCTCTCAACCGCCGCATAAGTTAGGTTTATACGTAAATCGGTCTTTCCATCTATTCATTCACTCCATTCTCTTTCCTCTCTCGTCGGCTGATACTAAACCACTTCCATAGAACTCTCTTTTCATACTTTCTAAGAAAGAACAAGCCAATACACTCACTTCCTTCTTCCTAAACATATTACCTCTCTGTCCATAACTTGAAACTTTAAAACCCCATCAGAAGCATACAGAGTAAATTGGAAACAACATCTGGGTTAACTAAATCTGTACATTGTGATCAAACTGGGATTCTCTGAATAGAAAGTGTTTGATTTTAAAGTGTAAAGGAAATATAAGAGGATCTGATAGCATTGTACTACAGGAGCAACATAAGGTTTTAAGGTAAAATCAAAGTAGACAAGGTCCCACAGTGCAGGTAGAATAGACGCACAAGCAATATGAAGAAACAAGGGAAGAAAGTGACACAAACAAATCAATATACCTCCTCAGTAGATTCCATACCATGCACAGTTGGTGCAATGCCAGAGATGGAATTCAGAAATTATATATTCCAAATGTTAGTGGAACTTAAGAATGAACTCAAAAATGAGATGAGGGAGCAAATACAGGAGGTGAAAGATCATTTTGACAAAGAACTCCATAAACAAATACAGGAAGTAAAAGATTACTTCAATAGGGAGATAGAAGCTCTAAAGAGAAACCAAACAGAAATTCCAGAAATGAAAGAAGCAATAAATCAAAATAAAAGCTCAATCGAAAGTATCACCAACAGAGTAGATCACTTGGAAGAAAGAACATCAGACAATGAAGACAAAATATATATCCTAGAGAAAAATCTAGATTACACAGCAAAAATGGTAAGAAACCAAGAACAGAACATTCAAGAATTATGGGACAACATAAAAAGACCAAACATAAGAGTGATTGGGGTAGAGGAGGGGGCAGAGTTTCAAGCCAAAGGAATGAGTAATTTATTTAATGATAATAATTACAGAAAATTTTCCAAACTTGAGGAATGAAGGGGAAAACCAAGTTCAAGAGGCCTACCGAACACCAAACATACAAAATCACAACAGATCCACACCAAGACACATTATAATGAAAATGCCTAATATACTGAGCAAGGAGAGAATATTAAAAGCCACAAGAGAAAGGAAGCAGATTACATATAGGGGGAAACCAATCAGACTTTGTTCAGATTTTTCTACCCAGACCTTAAAAGCAAGAAGATCCTGGAATAGCATATTTCAAGCTCTGAAGGAAAAGGGATATCAACCAAGAATCTTATATCCAGCAAAATTGAGCTTTAGATTTGAAGATGAAATAAAAACCTTCCACGACAAGCAAAAGTTAAAAGATTTCACATCTCGAAAGCCAGCACTTCTGAACATCCTGGGCAAAATTTTTCATGAAGAAGAAGAGAAAAATAACAATGAAAATCAACAAAGGGAGATATTAAACTAAGGGAAATACCAACCAGAAGAGAAACCAAATCAAGCTAAAGATTATCATACAAATAAAAATGGATGGGAATAAAAATCACATCTCAATAATAACCCTGAATGTTAACGGCCTAAACTCGCCATTCAAAAGACACAGATTATCTGAATGGATTAAAAGAAATGACCCAACAATCTGCTGTCTCCAAGAAACACACCTCATAGAAAAAGACATCAATAGACTGAAGGTAAAAGGCTGGGAAAAGTCTTACCACTCACATGGCCTGCGGAAGCAAGCAGGGGTTTCCATTCTCATATCAAATAAGGTAGACTTCAAGCCAAAGTTAATCAAAAGGGACAAAGATGGATATTTCTTACTACTTAAGAGAACCATTCATCAACAAGATATAACAATCATAAATCTATATGCCCCAAATAATGGAGCACCTACATTCATCAAACAAACACTTCTCAAGTTCAAGAGTAAAATTGACCACAACACAGTTATTCTAGGGGATTTCAACACACCTCTCTCACCAATGGATAGATCATCCAAACAAAAACTAAACAAAGAAACCTTAGGCCTCCTTAAAACAATTAATAACTTAGATCTAACGGACATATATAGAATAATTCATCCCTCGGTAAATGAATACACTTTTTTCTCAGCAGCACATGGCTCCTTCTCCAAAATAGATCATATATTATGTCACAAGGCAAATCTCAGCAAATATAAAAAAATAGAAATACTACCCTGCATGCTATCAGACCATAAAGGGATGAAATTGGAAATCAACGACAAAACAAGGAATAAGAAAAACTACTCCAACAACTGGAAGCTAAGCAACATGCTACTGAATGAACAAGGTGTTGAAGAAGACATCAAAGAGGAGATTAAAAAATTCCTAGAGGTAAATGAGAACACAGATACATCGTATAGAAATCTCTGGGACACTATGAAGGCAGTAGTAAGAGGAAAATTCATTGCACTGAGTTCATTCTTTAAAAGGAAAAAAAAACCAACAAATAAACGACTTAACATCACACCTCAAAGCACTAGAAAAAGAAGAACAGATCAACACCAAGAGCAGCAGAAGACAGGAAATAATTAAAATCAGAGCAGAAATTAATGAAATTGAGACTAAGGAAACAATTCAAAGAATTGACAAAACTAAAAGTTGGTTCTTTGAAAAAATAAACAAAATCGACAGACCCTTAGCAATGCTAACGAAAAGAAGAAGAGAAAAAACTCAAATCACTAACATTTGTGATGAAAAAGGGAATATCACAACAAACACCTCAGATATACAGAAAATAATTAGAAATTACTTTGAAAACTTGTACTCTAATAAAACAGAAAATACTGAATGCATTGACAGATTTCTAGAGTCATATGATTTGCCTAAACTGGATCTGGAGGCTATACACAATTTAAACAGATCGATTACAAGCAAAGAAATAGAAGATGTCATCAAAAAGCTACCAACAAGGAAAAGTCCAGGACCTGATGGGTTTACAGCAGAGTTCTACAAGACTTTCAAAGAAGAACTAATACCAATGCGCTTCAAACTATTTCAAGAAATAGAAAAAGAGGGAGCTCTTCCAGACTCTTTCTATGAGGCCAATATTACATTAATTCCAAAGCCAGGCAAAGACACATCCAAAAAAGAAAACTTTAGGCCAATATCTTTAATGAACATAGATGCAAAAATCCTCAACAAAATTCTGGCAAATCGGATACAAAAACATATAAAAAAGATAGTGCACCATGATCAAGTGGGGTTTATTCCAGGGATGCAAGGCTGGTTCAACATTCGGAAATCAATAAACATAATACATCACATCAATAGACTTAAAGATAAAAATCATATGATTATCTCAATAGATGCAGAAAAAGCATTTGACAAAATACAGCACCCCTTTATGTTCAAAACACTGGAAAAACTAGGAATATCAGGGACATATCTCAACATTATAAAAGCTATTTATGCAAGGCCCAGAGCTAACATTATCTTAAATGGAGAAAAATTGAAAGCATTCCCTCTAAAAACTGGAACAAGACAGGGATTTCCCCTTTCACCACTGCTATTTAACATAGTACTGGAAACTCTGGCCAGAGCAATTAGACAGACGAAAGAAATTAAAGGGATCAAGATAGGAAAAGAAGAGCTCAAATTAGCACTATTTGCTGATGACATGATAATCTACCTAGAAGACCCAAAAAACTCTACCAGAAAACTTTTACAACTAGTAAATAAATTTGGCAAAGTAGCAGGATACAAAATCAATACCCATAAGTCAAAGGCATTTTTGTACATCAGTGACAAAGCCTCTGAAAGGGAAATGATGAAAACTACCCCATTTACAATAGCATCAAAAAAATACAAAATACCTGGGAATCAACTTAACGAAAGAGGTGAAAGAGCTCTATAAGGAAAATTATAGAACACTAAAGAAAGAAATCATAGAAGAACTCAGAAGATGGAAAGACCTACCTTGCTCTTGGATAGGTAGAATCAATATTGTCAAAATGTCCATACTACCAAAAACATTATACAGATTTAATGCAATTCCAATCAAAATCCCAATGTCATTCTTCAAAGAAATAGAAAAAGCAGTCATGAAATTCATCTGGAGAAATAAGAGATCCAGAATAGCCAAAGCAATCCTGAGCAAGAAAAGTGAAGCAGGGGGCATCACCATACCAGACTTTAAATTATACTATAGAGCAATAGTAACAAAAACAGCATGGTATTGGCACCAAAACAGACTGGTGGACCAATGGTACAGAATTGAGGACACAGAGACTAATACATATAATTTCAGCTATCTTATATTAGACAAAGGTGCCAAAAATGTACAGTGGAGAAAGGATAGCCTCTTCAACAAATGGTGCTGGGAAAACTGGAAATCCATATGCAACAAAATGAAATTAAACCCTTGTCTCTCACCATGCACAAAATTCAATTCAAAGTGGATCAAGGACCTAGGAATTAGACCAGAGACAATATGCCTAATAGAAGAAAAAGTAAGCTCCAATTTCCAACATGTCGGATTAGGCCCCAAGTTCCTTAATAAGAATCCTGTAGCACAAGAACTATTACCAAGAATTAATGAATAGGATAGATTTAAACTGAAAAGCTTCTTCTCAGCAAAAGAAACAATCAGTGAGGTGAATAGAGAGCCAACTAATTGGGAACAAATATTTAATACATGCACATCAGATAGAGCACTAATTTCTAGAATGTATATAGAACTAAAAAAACTTAACACCAAAAAAGCAAATAACCCAATCAATAAATGGGCTAAGGAATTGAAAAGACACTTCTCAGAAGAAGATACACGATTAATCAACAAATACATGAAAAAATGCTCAACATCACTGGCAATTAGAGAAATGCAAATCAAAACTACTCTAAGATTTCATTTCACTCCAGTCAGAATGGCAGCTATCAAGAACACAAACAACAATAAATGTTGGAGAGGATGTGGGGAAAAAGGCACACTCATACATTGCTGGTGGGACTGCAAAATGGTGCAACCACTATGGAAAGCAGTATGGAGATTTCTTGGGAAAATGGGAATGGAACCACCCTATGACCCAGCCATCCCACTCCTGGGTCTATTCCCAAAAGACTTAAAAACAGCATATTACAGTGACACAGCCACTTCAATGTTTATAGCAGCACAATTCACAATAGCTAGGTTATGGAACCAACCTAGATGCCCCTCAGTAGATGAATGGATAAAGAAAATATGGTATATATACAAAATGGAATTTTACTCAGCAATAAGAGAGAATAACATAATGGCATTTGCAGGTAAATGGATGAAGTTGGAGAATATAATGCTAAGTGAAATTTGTCAATCTCAAAAATCCAAGTACCAAATGTTTTCTCTGATATAAGGAGGCTGGTTCACAGTGTTGTTGGAAGGGGGTACATAGGATCAGAGGAACACTAGAATGGTCAACGGAAAGGGAGGGAAGGGAGGGAGTAAGGGCGGGGTTGGAAAAAAATTGGTGGTTGAATGAGATGGATATCATTATCCTAAATGCATGATTGAAGATCTGAATGGTACTTATATACTTTGTATACAAGCAGTTGTATGTAAAAAGATACTATACTTGTGCATGATGAATAAGTAAATAAATAACAAAAAAATTTTAAAAAAATAAAAATAAAATAAAAAATAAAAAAAAAATAAAAATGAAATAATAGGAAGGTGGATGTGGGTGTTTACAGGGTGCCTTTCATGGGGTTGGTTGTTTGCCTGACAGATGGCCTAATACCTAGTTCTCTGACCACTGACCAGGGGGGTCTCTCACATAGAACACCTGTTTATACTAGCAGACACCCTTGTGATTTCTGTCTTGTTTATGCCTGCCTGACCCTGTGTTCCCCCAACCTCAAAATCCCAGGGAAAATCCAGTTCAGGGGAGCCACTGGACTTTTAAATGGGAGGAACAAATACACCATAATAGGAAATTATTTCAAAGATTTATTACTTAAATATCTTGGGGCAAGGATGTGAAATGAGTCAGAAGGGCATTCTTCCTTCCCTGGGTCATGCATACCATGAATGAAGGGTCAGGTTGATAAAAAGGCAGGCAGGCAAATATGCAAATACACACACACACACACACACACACACACACACACACACACATATGTGAGGATGATGATGTGTGATGTGTGTGTGTGTGTGTGTGTGTGTGTGTGTGTGTGTTTCCCCCAAGTAAATGCCTGAATGGTCCCTTTAAAAGAAGAAGCAGCAGTGGGAAAACAGAAAGTCTAGTACGCTAAGTGAGAGAGATATGCCTCTTAAGTTGCCACAGGCTTGAGGCTTTTGGGTGGGGTATAGAACTAGAAACTGCCAGGGGTAAGTGACAATTGCTTCTGTCATAAGAAAGTTAAAATTGTATTGTATTCAAAATAGACAAAATAGACACCCCCAGGGGAGGCAACAAAAGCCTCAGCAATGGCGAGGCACTTAGCAACTCAGTTAACAATAAAATTAGTAAAAACATGTATCAAAAAAATTTCAGGACCTATGAATAACATGCAACCTATATTACATAATAAGATAATTTAAATAATAAAATACACATGTTGCTAAATATGAATTTGATATTTTAAGTATGTTTTCTCAATTTCATTTAAAATTTTAAGGAAATAAGATTAAAATTCCCAAAGGAAATTTTTGGCAAATGAACAAATAGCTGTCGAAAGTCCAAGTTAACAATATATTAGTGAGAATTAACAACCTAAGAGAAATAGTGAAGGCCACTGTATGAATTCCCAGGACTACCATTATGACATATGAAAAAATTAAGTAGCTTGAAACAACAGATATTTATTGTCTCCAAATTCTGGATGTCCTGAATCCAAAATCAAGGTATTAGAATGCCATACTCCCTTTGGAGACATTTATCAAAGGATCCTTCCTTGTCTCTTTCTGCTTCTGCTAGTCCAGGTACTCCCCTGGCTCCGGGAAGCAGAACTCCAAATTCTGCCTCCATATTCATGTAGCAGTCTTCCTTCTATCTGTAACTATGTTAAAATTTCCTTCTCCTTATTAAGGACACCAGTCATACTGGATGTTTTTTGAAATCACGTCATTTAATGAATTCTATTTAAGTTTGGGAGTTGAATTTGAAAACATAAAAAAGAAATTACATGATGACCTAGACAGATGTCCAAGAAATTATGCCCCAGAATAAAAGTTTTTTTCAGAAAAAGTGTGGGATAATATTAATACAGCTGGCATAAAATGATTACTCTTGTAAAAGGAATGAAAATTGGGCTGAGGTTGTGGTTCAGTTGTAGTGCATTTGTGTAGCATGCATGAAACACTGGGTTAGATTTTCAGCACCACATAATAATAAATATATAGAAATAAAGGTATTGTATCCATCTACAACTAAAAAATATTTCAAAAAAGGAATGAAAATCAAGGGAGCATTATGATATTTTCTAAGTGTGTGACTTATTATCTGACTTTATTCAGGGAGGGAGATGAACAAATTTAATGGAAAATGTATAGATGAATAACATTGGGGTAGGTTATTAAGTATGTAAATTTGCTTCTCTAAATTCTTTCCTCGTGTAAAACTATGAAAGTACTACTTTCAGTATTACCAATATTAATAAAGCTTAATCATATTGTATCAAATGAAAGAAAACATCATTCACTTGCTTTGTGAGCTTAAATGTGATTCACACTCTTCACACACAGGAATCAAGAAATAAATAACTTTTAGTAATTATGATAGTTGCAATAATAAGAATTACCAAAAAATTGTCAACATTCCCAGGTCAAGGAGTATGGGAATACTTCTTTTTTAAAAAATTTATTTATTTATTCATTGTAATTAGGTATATATGACAGCAGAATGTATTTTGATTCATTGTACACAACTGCACCACAACATTTCATTTCTCTGGATGTACAAAATGTAGTGTTGCACCCTATGTGCAGTCATACATGTACTTAGGGTAATGATGTCAATCTAATTCCACCATCTTTCTTGCCCCCATACCCCTCCCTCCCCTTTACCCCATCAAAGTTCCTCCATTTTCCTCATGCCCCCCACCCCTCCATTATGAATCAGAATCCCCTTATCAGAGAGAACAATCAGCCTTTAGTTTTTTGGAACTGGCTTACTTCACATGATATTCTCCAACTCCATCCATTTACCTGCAAATGCCATAATTTTATTCTCTTTTAATGCTGAGTAATAGTCCATTGTATGTATATACCAGTCTCTTTATCCATTCATCTGTGGAAGGGCATCTAGATTGGTTCCAGTTTAGCTATTGTGAATTGAGCTGCTATAAACACTGATGCAGCTCCATTACTATAGTATGCTGATTTTAAGTCCTTTGGGTATAGACTGAGGAGTGGGATAGCTGGGTTAAATGGTGGTTCCATTCCAAGTATTCTAAGAAATCTCCATACTGCTTTCCAGATTGGCTGCACCAATTTGCAGTCCCACCAGCAATGTATGAGTGTGCCATTTTCTCCACATCCTCGCCAACACTTATTGTTGCTTGTATTCTTCATAACTGCCATTCTGATTGGCATGAGTAGTTTTGATTTGCATTTCTCTAATTACTAGATATGAAATTACTTCATTATATAACAGGTAAACCTGAGTAAGATACTACCATTGATACTTTCTCAAATGATTGATGTACTTCTATGAATTACTTAGAAGTATAAAACTTTATAAAATTGATTCCATGTCTAAACATTTAAAAATTAACATGTAGCCATCTTATTTAGAATCTACATATCCATTAATCAATATGTGGGTACTGTGCAATCTTACTTGTTACCTCTTTGCCTATAAAAACATCCTTTATTTTCCACATTTATCAGTTATTTAGTGAGCTTTTGCTATGGGTCAGACGCTATAGTTTAAACAAAAAGTATTATCTGTGAACAAAAGAGGAAAGAATACCTTTGTTTTCTACCTTATTCCCTGCTTCCAGTGGTGGAGGAGGAAGAAAGAAAAGAAACCCAAATAACTAACAGATAGATTAGGTTAAAATAAATGTGATACAATAAAATAAATGAGTTACTTAGAACTAAGAACAATACTGGTGAGAGGATGTGAATGTAACCTCACAGGCCACATTAGGACGGTTATATCTGAAAATCAATTTGAAACAGTTGCTGAAGTTATTAATGACACAGAATTGATTCCTAAAGTTCTATGATGTACACTTGCTATTTTGGAGAAAATATATCAAGTCGGAATTCAGTTAAAATTGATAATGAATGGATTAGAGCTATATTTAAAAAGCCAATATGTGTATATATTTTAAACATATATAAATATATTTGTGGGCGTATATTTTACTTTTTATTTCAGAAATTGAAAAATCCACTAAATCCCATCCATGAATCCTCTGACATTTGAATGATGTGTACAGTTTCTATACTTGGACAATATCAAATGTTTATTTTCAATTTTGCAATGTAAACACATGAATATCTTATGTTCCTAAGTGATATAAAAAACCAAGCATCCAAAACATTAAGCAGAGTTACACATATTAGTAAGTTTCACATTAAGGAAAAAAAAAGCAGTTTTCGCTATACCCCTATTTTGTAAAAATAATCCAATATAGAATTCACAATATTTATGAACAAAAATCACACAGCTATAATTGTGTAATGACTTACTCAGGCCCTATATAAAGAAAACAACAGAACTTTACCAAGCTCTCGAGGGTAACTCACAGATACATTGGGAACTGCCAGTATTTGAATATGAAAATGGACAGAGGGGCCACCAGCCAATAGATTTCAAAACAATAAAAAATCTCAAAGAGGCAGTAATGACTTATGGACCCCAAGCTCCTTTCACGTTGAGTATACTGGAGTCCCCTTAACACCTTTAGCTTAACCCCCGCAGACTGGAAGCGTCTATGTAAAGCAACATTAAGTGGGGGACAATACTTGGTTTGGCGATCGCAATTTCAGGAACTTTGTATAGAAACAGCTAAAAGAAATGCAGATGCAGGGTTTGGAGACCATAATATAGAAATGCTCACAGGAGAAGGGCAATTCGCAGACATACAGGATCAAAAACATTATACCCCAGGAGTATATGCTCAGATAAATGCAGCTGCCTTAAAGGCATGGAAAACTATACAAGGACCTGGGGATCTACAAGGTAGCTTGTCCAAAGTAATTCAAGGACCTAATGAACCATAATGCTGAATTTGCTGATAGACTTTTGACAACTGCAGGTAGAGTTTTTGGAGACATTGATCAAGTTATGCCATTAGTTATTCAATTAGCGTACGAAAAATGCTAATAAATATTGCCAGGAAGTCATCAGGCCATGGAAAAATAAAAAGGATCTTTCCATATATATACAACTATGTAAAGATGTAAATGATGACTTTGTCACAGGGAATGTGATTGCAGCAGCTGTGAGAGATGCTGCCCCTCAAAATTTTACAAGGGCTCAACATAGACATTATAATCAATTGGGATATTCTAGGCAAAATTATCATAATCAATCAGGCTATTCTAGGCAAAATCCCCAAAGAGAAATAAGACCAAATTCATACCGTACTCCAGGTTGCTGCCCCAGGTGTAAGAAAGGAAATCATTGGGCCAATAAATGCTATTCAAAATTTGACATCCATGGAAATCCTTTGTTCAGGAATTCAAAAAACAGGGCACGGGGCCCAATGCCCCGGGGCCCACAAATGTACGAGGCATTGGAGGAGGAGTATCCTCAAGCATCCACTCAGATGCTTCCCCGACACAATCCCTACTACCCATTCCCATCACTCCCTCGCCAGAGGAACAGGAGGAAATGCAGGATTAGACCTCTGTTCCACCGCCCGAATAGTGTTAACACCTGAAATGGGGGTTCAACTGATTCCCACAGGAGTCAGGGGACCTCTTCCCTCAGGGACTGTAGGACTTATTATCGGGCAAAGTCCTGAAAGCTTATTAGGTTTGCAAGTGACCCCAGGCGTAATAAAACTCAGACTATAAAGGGAAATAAAAATAATGCTTAGCTCACCCCAAAGTATAAGTTCTATTAATCAGGGATATAGAATTGCTCAGCTGCTCCTCCTTCCAAATTTACATAATTCATTTAAAATGAATATGCCTCTAAATAGGAACAATAGAGGATTTTGTTCCACTGATTCGAAACCCATGGTTTGCTGGGTTCGGGACTGTACAAGGAGGCCTATGTGTAAAATAAGAATCCAAGGAATAGAAATGGAGGGTCTTATAGATACTGGAGCTGATTCTTCCATCATTAATTTACGTCAATGGCCCAAACACTGGCCTCTACAAAAAGCTTCAACCAGTTTAAGAGGCTTGGGATATAATAACCTCCCAGAAAAAAGTGCGGTAATTTTAAAATGGGAGGATGATGAAGGACATAAAGGCACATTTCAGCCTTATGTTTTACCTAATCTACCGGTTACTTTTATGGGGAAGAGATATTTTTACAACAAATGGGAGTACACCTTGCAACCAAACCTGCAGGTGTTAAATGTAAAAACATACAGGGTAATCTTAACCCTAAAAGAAATCATCAAAAAGTACAGGGTAAGCTTAACCCTAAAAGAAATCATTATCATATAGGAAAAAGACATTTTTTCTTTGGGGCCACTGAGAAAATAATTTTGAAAATACCATGGCTTTCTGATAAGCCAGTGTGGGTCCCTCAGTGGCCCCTATCTAAAGAGAAATTACAAGCGGCCCACTTACTAGTTAAGGAACAATTAAAAGCAGGACATATAGAACATTCCACCTCTCCCTGGAATTCCCCCATATTTGTGATCAGGAAAAAATCAGGAAAATGGCGATTATTACATGATCTTAGACAAATTAATAAAACCATGCAAGTCATGGGCCCTACTCAACCTGGACTCCCCGAATCCTATAGCTATTCCAAAAAATTTCCATGTTTTAGTCTTGATATAAAGGATTGCTTCTTTTCTATTCCCCTACATCCTCTGGATGCCCCCAGGTTTGCTTTTTCAGTTCCTTATATTAACAATAATGGCCCTGATCAGAGATATCAATGGAAGGTTTTGCCGCAGGGAATGGCTAATAGCCCCACCATATGCCAAATATATGTGGACAAGACTATCCAACCCATTAAAAATAAATATCCAAACCTCATGTGTCTACATTACATGGATGATATTTTACTGGCCCACCCTAATCAAAAAATCTTATTTAATATATTCAGTGACATGGTAGAAAATTTTAAAAAATACGGATTATATATAGCAGAAGAAAAAGTTCAAACCAGATCTCCCATATTATATTTAGGATTTAAAAATCATGGATACTTTTTGTTAGACCCCAAAAATTTTAATAATAAAGAACATTTAACCACCCTCAATGATTTCCAAAAACTACTGGGAGACATTAATTGGCTTCGCCCTACACTAAACCTCACTACTGGCCAATTAAAACCTTTATTTGATATCCTTCGAGGGGCCCCTGATCCATCCTCACCGCGAACATTGACTCCTGATGCTAGGAAAGCTTTAAAGGTAGTAGTAGAAAAAGCCATAGAAGGAGCTCATTGTGACAGATTTGATTTAACTCAACCGCTGATATTGATTATTATTTCTTCACAATATACACCGACAGGAGTATTTTGCAACAAGGGCCTTTATTATGGATACATTTGCCTGTCTCTCCTAAAAGCATAATTGAGTCATATACCTCCATGGTGGCTAAACTTATTCTTCAAGGACTTAAAACTTCTACTAAAATATTTGGCATTCACCCTGCTACTATTATTACTCCCTATTCATCGTCACAGATTGAATATTTATGCTTCAATGATAATGACTGGGCTATAGCTAGATGCTCTACCTCTGCAAATTTTGATAATCACCTTCCTAAGTCTCCTATATTATCTTTTTGTATTAATCATCCTATTATATTTCCACAGGTAATAAAAAATCAACCTATTCCTAAGGCATTTAATGTATTTACAGATGGGTCCTCAAATGGTACTGCTGCAGTAGTCACTACAAAAGAAAATATGACTTACATAACTGCACACAAATCAGCTCAACTAGTGGAATTGGAAGCTGTGGTAAGAGCTCTGGAAAATTTTAGAGACCAGCCCATAAACATTTTTTCAGATAGCCACTATATTGTACAAGCCGTCCCAAAATTAGAGTTAGCAGGACCAATAGCACCTCATACTCCAGCCTTTAAATTGTTTTATCAGATACAAAAACTTTTGTGGGCAAGAAAAGAACCTCTATTCGTAGGCCATATTAGAGCACATACTAATTTGCCTGGCCCCCTCCATGAAGGTAATCAAAAGGCAGATGAACTTACAAAAACAATATTTATACTTTCAGCACTACAACAAGCTACTTTATTTCATTCCCAGTTTCATGTCAACAGCACCACCCTTGCAACGTAGGTTTAAAATCACAAAGGAAATGCTTTAAAACAATAATGGTCCCCGCTTATACGTCCTCATCTTTCAAACAGTTTTGCGCAAAATTCAACATATCCCATAAAACAGGCATCCCATACAATCCTCAGGGTCAAGGCATTATTGAAAGAGCAAACCGCACACTAAAAGTTATGTTGTTAAAACAGAAAGAAGGAAACTGGAAAAATCCTAAGGACAGATTGGCAGTTGCCCTGTTTACTTTAAATTTTTTAACTTTAGACTCTGATGGTTATTCTGCTGGAGACAGACATAAACCAACACAACACAACCAGAGACAGATGATTCAATACTGAGTTCACTTTTTTTTCATGTAACAGGAAATGAGTTATAAAGCCAAACGTAGTGTTCTTAGAAATTTGAAAAATGAGATAAAATTGAGGATGTGTCTTAAATAGGCAAAATCCTACATGGAAAAACCTCAGCAGTGTTCTTAGAAATTTGAAAAATGAGATAAAATTGAGGATGTGTCTTAAATAGGCAAAATCCTACATGGAAAACCTCAGCATAGGGAATATTTGTAATTGTAGATATTAAATGGTTCATTTAAAAAGTGTAACATTGGAATATATATTAAAAAAAAGACAACACTGATATTAATTCTTGCACTATAGGAGTATTATTAAGAAGTTGGGGCCTAATCTGACATGTTGGAGATTAGGGCCTACTTTTTCTTCTAATAAGTGAATTGTCTTTGGTCTAATTCCTAGGTCCTTCATCCACTTTGAGTTGAGTATTGTGCATGTTGAGAGATAGGAGTTTAATTTCATTTTGTTGCATATGGATTTCCAGTTTTCCAAGCACCATTTGTTGAAGAGGCTATCTTTTCTCCAATGTACATTTTTGGTGCTTTTGTCTAATAGGTGAAATTATATGTGTTAGTCTCTGTGTCCTCAATTCTGTACCATTGTCTACCCATCTGTTTTGGTGCCAAAACCATGTTGTTTTTGTTCGTTTTTCTCTGTAATATAATTAAAATTGTGGTATAGTGATGCCACCTGATTCACTCTTCTTGCTAAGGATTGCTTTAGCTATTCTGGGTCTCTTATTTTTCCAGATGAATTTCCTGACGGCCTTTTCTATTTCTATGAGGAATGTCATTGGGATTTTGATTGGAATTACATTAAATCTGTATAGTGATTTTGTAGTGTAGTCATTTTGACAATATTATTTCTTCCTATCCAAAAAAGAAGGTAGATCTTTCCATCTTCTAAGGACTTCTTTAATTTCTTTCTTTAGCGTGCTGTGGTTTTTCTTGTAGAGGTCTTTCACATCTTTCATTAAGTTGATTCACAAGTATTTTATTTCATTTTTTGATGCTATTGTAAATGGGTTAGTTTTCCCTTTTTTCCCTTCCAGAGTATTTATCACTAATATATAGAAATGCCTTTGATTTGTGGGTGTTGATTTTGTGTCCTGCTACTTTACTGAATTCTGTAATTTTCATTATAGAGGTCTTTTATGTCTTTCATTAGGTTGATTCCCAAATATTTTATTGCTCCTATAGTGCAAGAATTAATATCAAGAATCAATAAATGGGATAGATTCAAACTAAAAAAGCTTATTATTTTTTAAAAGCTTATTATTATTCTTCTCAGCAAAAGAAATAATCAGTGAGGTGAATAGAGATCCCTACTAATTGGGAACAAATTTTTACTACAGGCACGTCAGATAGATCACTAATTCTAGAATATAAAAAGAACTTAAAAATCTTAACACCAAAAAAACAAATAACTCAATCAATAAATGGACCAAGGAATTGAACAAACACTTTTCAGAAGAAGATATACAATCAATCAACAAATATATGAAAAAATGTTCAATATCTCTGGCAATTAGAGAAATGAAAATCTAAACTACTCTAAGATTTCATTTCACTCCAGTAAGAATGGCAACTATTAAGAATACAAACAACAATAAATGTTGGAGAGGATGTGGGGAAAAAGGCACACTCATACATTGCTGGTGGGACTGCAAAATGGTGCATCCAATCTGGAAAGCAGTATGGAGATTCCTTGGGAAAATGGGAATGGATCCACCATTTGACCCAGCTATCCCACTCCTTGGTCTATACCCAAAAGACTTAAAAACAGCATACATCAATGTTTATAGCAGCACAATTCACAATAGCTAAACTGTGGAACCAACCTAGATGCCCTTCAGTAGAAGAATGGATAAAGAAAATGTGGTATATACACACAATGGAATATTACTCAGCAATAAAATAAAATAAAATAATGGCATTCACAGGTAAATGAATGAAGTTTCAGAATACAATGCTAAGTGAAATTAGCCAATCTCAAAAATCCAAATACCAAATGCTGTCTCTGATATAAGGAGGCTGATTCACGGTGGCGTTGGGATGGAGATCACAGAAGGATTAGGGAAACACTAGAAAGGCCAATGGGGAGGGAGGAGCAGGAAGGGGTCATAATGGTAAATTTAAAAAAATATGGTGGAATGAGATGGATATCATTACCCTAAATGCATGTATGAAGACCCGAATGGTGTGAATATACTTTGAATACAGAGATATGTAAAAATGTGCTCTATAAGTATAATATGAATTGTAATGCATTCTGCTGTCATATATAACAACTTACAATAAAAGAAAAGGAAAGAAACCAAGAAAAAAAGACAACACTGAATAAAAATTGACACATTAATGGTACTACACAAATATAACACATCTGAAGTGTTTATTAGGCTGGGAAAATGAGTTAACATTTCATTTTCTACACTGCATTCAGATACATGTTGCATGGAGTGTAAAGCTGCATTTTAAAATCTGACAGAATAGTCCTATTAACCCGCATAGATGGCTTTGTTCTACTGTTAGGAAACTAAATATATCCACAAGAAATTTAGCAATTATGGTCCCAATTTTTATATAAACAAACAAAAATACCTTAGCTGTGTACATTCATGCAGTGAGATACAGTAAGCTATTACCAGGGATTGTGATAAGTACATTGAATGAAACTGATGTGGAATGTCTGTAGGGGGTTAAATTGTTAACTTTTTATTTAGTTACTTTAAATTGTTTTCTTTGTTACACTAAAAGATAATTGCTTAGAGTTAACAAATTTTTTAAAATCGTTCAAAATGTTGGCATCAGCAAATCACTTGCTTTATGTCTTTAAACAAGTCAACAATATTCCCAAAGCCTCAAATTCCCTATTCTATAAAAGAAGGCAATGACCATCTAAAGCACAATAAAAGTAACAATGATGACAAAAATCATTATGAAATTAAAAACATTTACTGAAAGCATAAAGTATCAAGGAGTGTTGAAATGCCTTTATGACAATGACCTCTTTTTACATCATAAACTTCTTATGCCATAGATATTCATTGTATGCTGCAGGACTGCCATTAGGATTAAATGAGGCAGGATATAAAAAAATAATACATTTGTAAAGTAAGAAGTCACCTAGAAACTCAACTAAATTTGATTCTGTCCCTCCAAAATATCACAGAGCAGATCCATGAAGTATTCCCATGCCTAGCTACCAAGATGTAAGGAATAATTGTCATTATTTATTCCTCCCTTCATTCAGGAAAAAATTCATTAACTACCCACCACGTATGAGTCTCTTGTTGATGTACAGGGTAAATCATTTAACAAATATGGATCTCTTTTGTCCACAAAGTCTGATTTTGTGGGAAGAACGACAAGCAAACAGTTTGGATAACTTCTGGTTTTAAAACTGCAAATTCCCACAACCTGGGAACTATTTCCATTCCAGTTGCAATGAGTAAAAATTACAGATCATGCTAGAATGTGATAGGAAATAGAAAAGACATAGATCAGGTCAAGAAGTTGGGTGAGCTAAGCATAGGGATTAGGGTATTGTATTAAATAGGATATGCCTGAATCAGTAAGTGACATTTAAGAGTTTAAGGATTCAACACAACTTACACTTCAGAAGAAAACTATTCAGACAGAGAGATAATTTGTTGCAAAGGCCTGAGGGAGATTGCACTAAGGGTGTTTGAGGAACAGCAGAGTCCAAAAGGTTGAAGACATATTGTGCATCAGGTTTGGTTTCAGGTGTCTGACTGTAAACAGCTGTAAAAGCTGTCAAAAATCCTTCTCTAAGCAGTTTAACCAAGGGACCAGATTCCATGGCAGAGTTCTAGCACCAAGAGTGTAGAGGAAAGAAATACTAGAGACAAATCATGTGTATAACCTGCCTTGGTTTTAATGATTATCTGTTGAGACAATGTGAAGACTAATTTTAATTTTGCAATACAAACATATGGATGTTAGGCAGTGTAACCCATGAATCATGCTCACCCCTCAAATACCAATATGAGTCTTGGTATTGGTAGGTTTGGAGGACAGAAATAAACCTAGAAAATTATTTTATCAATATTATATGACTTATGACACTAATATTTTGGAAAGTTTATCACATTTAAAATAGATTTATGATACACATAACATTTCAAAATCTAGCACCTTCAGTAAAATGGTAAAAAGTTAGAGTAAATATTCTTGTCTTACTATTAATATTCAGGGGAAAGCAGTTTTTCATCTTGTTGGTTTTAGTTCCCCTCTGTATGGTCTTTCGGTATTTTTATGACAAATGAGCATTTGCTTTGTCTAATGCTCATGTGTTTGTATTGAGAGAATTGCCCTGGTTTTTACCTAACTTCTATTGCTATATTTTATTACTTTTTTTGATTATAAGATGTTAAACCATCTTTACATTCCTGGAACATTTCCCCCTTGGTTTTGGGATGCAAATCTTTTTCCATGTTGCTGGATTCAGTTGGGTAGTATGCGGTTTCATGTAGCACCAGAAAACAACCACACCAAATCATACCACAAGTTGTAATGTTGAATACATGCTATCATTTTCTCCCCATAAAATGAATCAGAGAGTTCATTTGCTTCACAGACTGTTTTCCAGTCTAACACTATGTCCCATCCATGCATTATTCCCCTTGGCTCTCTGAGCTCTCAGGTATTTATTTGATGGGTGTTAGAAGTGAGCTTATCTAGGGCTATCCTGGGAACAATATGAGAATCAAACTCACTAAAGATCTTTGGTGAAAAAACTGAAAAACTTAAGAGTCATCCAATTATGACAAATCTCATAGCAGAATATTGGGAGATAAATGAGACTATCTTATTTCAGTTTACTATAATTGATAACCTTCAATATCTGGATATGACCGTACCCATCTTTATTCACTTTTTTTGAGAATAGCAGGGATTGAACCCAGGGGTGTTTAACCACAGAGCCACATCCTTAGCCCTTTTTCTTTTTTTATTTTGAGATAGGGTCTCTCTATGTTGCTGAGGCTGGCTTAGAACTTGTGATCCTCTGGCCTCAGCCTTCTGAGCCATTGGAATTACAGGTGTGTACCACCATGCCCTGAACTTTATTGACTTTTACAACATCTGATAATATTAAGAATAGAAGACAAAGAGAAAAATTCACATATCTCATCAGCTAAGCCTTGACAAAGATGCCAAAAACATATGTTGGATAAAAGATAGACTTTTAAACAAATAGTCCTGTTAAAAACAAAAATTAAAAGAATTCACAACTAAAAAGCCTACACTACAGAGTATCCTCAACAGAATATTCCATGAGAATGAGGTGAAAAAAAAAGTGAAAACCAGCAAAGGGAGGATCTACACTAAAGGGACATTCAACCAAATGAGAAACTGAGACAAATAAAAAAACAGAAATAAATCAAAATGACAGGGAATACAAATCACATCTCAATAATAACCTTGAATGTTAGTGGCCTAAACTCATCAATCAAAAGACAGACTGGCAGATTGGATTAAAAAGCAAGACCCAACAATATGCTGTCTTCAAGAGACTCATCTCCAGACTTTCCCGGCTGGCCAAGTGCAGAGAGGTGATTCCAGCAGGGCACCACAGCAGAAAAAGCCTGGACCTGCAACCTCCCGAGGTAGGCCCCCGCCGGCAGATTTTCCCAGCCAGCCAAGCACACAGAGGTGATCCCAGCGCGGCACCCCAGCAGAAAAAACCCCGGCCTGCAAGCTTTCCAGGTTCTCGGTAACTGCCTGGATGTGATCCAGGACAACTGACTTAAACTGGAAGGGGAAAAAAAAAAAAAAAAAGAAGGACTTCACATGGTTCTGTTTGACTGAGATTTGTTCCTGAGATTTGTCCCTGGGTTCGACTTTGGTTTTTTATCTTTATTTTTCTTTATCTTCTTGTTTTGTTTTCCTATTGTTGTTGTTGTCTGTGTGTTTGTTGGTTTGTTTGCTTTTATTCTCTTTTCTTTCTTTTCTTCCTTCTCACATTTGTCTCTTTTCTTCTTCCCTCATCTTTCCTATTTACACCCTACCATTGCATTCTCAACAGAGGCGAAAACAAGTTATATGCAGAAATTAGGATTTCTAGAACTGGGGCAAATAAATTATACAGTAAAGTGGAGTTATATATAAATTATTCTCTTTTTTCCCTCACTTTCTCTTTCCTCTCTTTAACACTAATCCCTTCTTCTTTTTCATCTCTCTCTTTTTTCCTTTCTTCTTCTTCCTTTCCATCTTTCTTTTTTTCTTCTCTCAACAGTTGCATAAATTTGGCTTATAAATAAATCGGTCTTTCTACTAAATCATTCACTCTCTTTCCTCTATTGTCTGCTGATATTAAACCACTTCCACAGAATTCTCTTTTCACACTTCCTAAGAAAGATCAACCCAATACCCCAACTTCCTTCTTCCTAAAATTATCACCTCTGTGTCCAACACTTGAAACTATAAAACCCATCACAAACATACAGAGTAAATTGGAGACAATATCTGAGTTAACTAAATCTGTACATTGTGATCAAACTGTGATTATCTGAACAGAAAGTATCTGGTTTTAAAGTGTAAAGTATTTATAAGCGGAACTGATAGCATTGTACTATAGGAGCATCATAAGGATTTAAGGTAAAAACGAAATAGTCGAGGTTCCACAATGCTAGAAGAAAAATCACACAAGCAATACAAAGAAACAAGGGAAGAAAATGACTCAAACAAATCAACATATCTCCTCAGAAAATTCCATGGCAAAAAAGAAAAAAAAAAAAGAAGATTCCATGGCAAGCAACAGTGGGTCAAATACCAGAGATGGATTTAAAAATTACATATTCCAAATGTTTATGGAACTTAAGAATGAACTCAAAAATGAGATGAGGGAGCAAATACGGGTGGTAAAAGATCATTTTGACAAAGAACTCCAAAAACAAATACAGGAAGCAAAAGATTACTTCAATAGGGAGATAGAGGTTCTAAAGGGAAACCAAACAGAAGTTCTGGAAATGAAAGAAGCAATAAACCAAACCAAATGTTCAATTGAAATCATCACCAACAGATGAGACCACTTGGAAGAAAGGACCTCAGGTAACGAAGACAAAATATATACCCTGGAGAAAAATGTAGATTACAGAGCAAAAATTGTAAGAAATCAAGAACAGAACATTCAACAAATATGGGACAACATAAAAAGACCAAATTTAAGAGTGATTGGGGTGGAGGAAGGTGCAGAGTTCCAAGCCAAAGGAATGAGTAATGTATTCAATGAAATAATAGCAGAAAATTTTCCAAACTTGAGGAATGAATGGGAAAACCAAGTGCAAGAGGCTTACCGAACACCAAATGTACACAATCACAACAGATCCACACCAAGACACATTATAATGAAAATGCCTACTATACTGAGCAAGGACAGAATATTAAAAGCCACAAGAGAAAGGAAGCAGATTACATATAGGGGGAAACCAATCACACTATGTTCAGATTTTTCAACCCAGACTTTAAAAGCTAGAAGATCCTGAAATAGCATATTTCAAGCTCTGAAAGAAAAGGGATGTCAACCAAGAATCTTATACCCAGCAAAATTGAGCTTTAGATTTGAAGATGAATTAAAAAAACCTTCCACGACAAACAAAAGTTAAAAGATTTCACAAATCGAAAGCCAGCACTGCTGAACATCCTGGGCAAAATATTCCACGAAGAAGAAAAGAAAAATAACAATGAAAATCAACAAAGGGAGATATTAAACTAAAGGAAATACCAACCAGAGGTAAAAACAAATCGAGTTAAATACCATAAACAAATAAAAATGGATGGGAATAAGAATCACATCTCAGTAATAACCCTGAAGGTTAATGGCCTAAACTCACCATTCAAAAGGCACAGATTGTCGAACTGGATTAAAAAAAACAACCCGACAATTTGCTGTCTCCAAGAAACCCACCTCATAGAAAAAAACATCAATAGACTGAAGGTGAAAGGATGGGAAAAGTCTTATCACTCACATGGGCTGCGGAAGCAAGCAGGGGTTTCCATTCTCATATCAAATAAGGTAGACTTCAAGCCAAAGCTAATCAAAAGGGACAAAGATGGATATTTCTTACTACTTAAGGGAACCATTCATCAACATGATATAGCAATTATAAATCTATATGCCCCAAATAATGGGGTACCTACATTATTCAAACAAACCCTTCTCAAGTTCAAGAGTAAAATAGACCACAACACAATTATTCTAAGGGACTTCAACACACCTCTCTCACCAATGGATAAATCATCTAAACAAAAGCTACATAAAGAAACTGTAGGACTCATTAAAACAATAACTTAGACCTAATGAACATATACATAATATGTCATCCCTCAGTGAGTGAATACACTTTCTTCTCAGCAGCACATGGCTCATTCTCCAAAATAAACCATATATTATTCCACAAGGCAAATCTCAGCAAATATAAAAAGGTAGAGATACTACCCTGCATGCTATCAGACCATAAAAGGATGAAATCGGAAATCAATGATAAAATAAGAAATAAAATAAAAAGAAAACTATTCCAACAACTGGAAGCTAAACAACATACTACTGAATGAACAAGGGGTTGAAGAAGACATCAAGGAGGAGTTAAAAAATTCCTAGAGGTAAATGAGAACACAGATACATTGTGTATAGAAATCTCTGGGGCACTATGAAGGCATTAGTAAGAGGAAACTTTATTGCAATGAGTTCATTCCTTAAATGAAAAAAAAAAAAAAAAAACCAACAAATAAATGACTTAATATCACACCTCAAAGCACTAGAAAAAGAAGAACAGATCAACACTAAGAGCAGTAGAACACAGGAAATAATTAAAATCAGAGCTGAAATTAATAAAATTGAGACTAAAGAAACAATTCAAATAATTGACAAAACTAAAAGTTGGTTCTTTGTAAAAATAAATAAAATTGACAGACCCTTAGCGATGCTAACAAAAAGAAGAGAAAAAACTCAAATTAATAACATCTGTGATAAAAAAGGAAATATTACAACAAACACCTCAGATATACAGAAGATAATTAGAAGTTACTTTGAAAACTTGTACTCTAATAAAATAGAAAATAATGAATGCATCAACAGATTTCTAGAGTCGTACAAATTGCCCAAACTAGAAGGGGAGGCTATACACAATAGCATCAAAAAAAAAAAAAATCTCGGAATCAACTTAACAAAAGAGGTGAAGGACCTCTATAATGAAAACTATAGAACACTAAAAAAAAAGAAATTATAGAAGACCTCGAAAGATGGAAAGACCTACCTTCTTCTTGGATAGGTAGAACTAATATTGGCAAAATGTCCATACTACCAAAAGCATTATACAGATTTAATGCAATTCCAATCAAAATCCCAATGACATTCCTCAAAGAAATAGAAAAATCAGTCATGAAATTCATCTGGAAAAATAAGAGACCCAGAATAGCCAAAGAAATCCTTAGCAAGAAAAGTGAAGCAGGTGGCATCACCATACCAGACTTTGAATTATACTATAGAGCAATAGTAACAAAAACAGCATGGTGTTGGCACCAAAACAGACTGGTAGACCAATGGTACAGAATTGAAGACACAGAGACTAACACATGTAATTTCAGCTATCTTATATTAGACAAAGGTGCCAAAAATGTACAGTGGAGAAAGGATAGCCTCTTCGACAAATGGTGCTGGGAAAACTGGAAATCCACATGCAACAAAATGAAATTAAACTTTTATCTCTTACCATGCACAAAATTCAACTCAAAGTGGATCAAGGACCTAGGAATTAGATCAGAGACAATACACTTAATAAAAGCAAAAGTAAGCTCCAATTTCCAACATGTCAGATTAGGCCCCAAGTTCCTTAATAAGAATCCTGTAGTGCAAGAATTAATATCAAGAATCAATGAATGGGATAGATTCAAACTAAAAAGCTTCTTCTCAGCAAAAGAAACAATCAGTGAGTTGAATAGAGAGCAAACTATTTGGGAACAAATACTTAATACATGCACATCAGATAGAGCACTAATTTCTAGAAAATATAAAGAACTCAAAAAACTTAATTCCAAAAAAACAAATAACCCAATCAACAAATGGGTTAAGGAATTGAAAAACACTTCTCAGAAGAAGATACACAATTAATCAACAAATACATGAAAAAATGCTCAACATCGCTGGCAATTAGAGAAATGCAAATCAAAACTACTCTAAGATTTCATTTCACTCCAGTCAGAATGGCAGCTATCAAGAACACAAACAACAATAAATGTTGGGGAGGATGTGGGGAAAAAGGCACACTCATACATTGCTGGTGGGACTGCAAAATGGTGCAACCACTATGGAAAGCAGTATGGAGATTTCTTGGGAAAATGGGAATGGAACCACCCTATGACCCAGCCATCCCACTCCTGGGTCTATTCCCAAAAGACTTAAAAACAGCATATTACAGTGACACAGCCACTTCAATGTTTATAGCAGCACAATTCACAATAGCTAGGTTATGGAACCAAACTAGATGCCCCTCAGTAGATGAATGGATAAAGAAAATATGGTATATATACAAAATGGAATTTTACTCAGCAATAAAAGAAAATAAAATAATGGCATTCGCAGGTAAATGGATGAAGTTGGAGAATATAATGCTAAGTGAAATTAGTCAATCTCAAAAATCCAAATACCAAATGTTTTCTCTGATATAAGGAGGCTGATCCACAGTGGTGTTGGACGGGGTACATAGGAGGATTAGAGGAACACTAGAAAGGTCAAAGGGGAGGGAGGGGAAGGGAGGGAGCAAGGGGGGATGGAGGGGAAAACAGAAAAGGTGGTTGAATAAGATGGATGTCTTTATCCTAAATGCATGATTGAAGATTTGAATGGTACGAATATACATTGTATACAAACAGTGTTTTGTAAAAAGATGCTCTATATGTTTATTATGAATTAAAATGCATACTACTATTATAAATACAACAACTTTGAATAAAAAAATAAATTTAAAAAAGTATAAAAAAGAGACTCATCTCATGGGCAAAGACATCTGCAGGTTGAAGGTGAAAGGATGAAAAAAAATTATCACTCATATGGAGGCATTACAATACCTGACCTTACACTATATTACAGAGCTATAATAACAAAAATGGCATGGTACTGGCACCAAAATAGACTTGTAGAGCAACGGTACAGAATAGAGACAACAGAGACAAACCCACATAAATATGGTTATCTCATACTAGACAAGGATGCCAAAAGTATTCACTGGAGAAAAAATAGCTTATTCAACAAATGGTGCTAGCAAAACTGAAAATCCATATGTAGCAAAATGAAATTAAACCTCTATCTCTCACCCTGCACAAAAATCAACTCAAAGTGATTCAAAGACTTAGGCGCTAGAATAGAGACCCTGTGGCTAATAGAAGAAAAAATAGGCCCAAATCTGTACCATGTCGGCCTAGGATCTGACTTTCTTAACAAGACTCCTAAAGTCCAAGAAGTAAAATCAAGAATCAATAAAGGGGATGGATTCAAATTAAAAAGCTTCTTCTCAGCAAACAATTAATAATGTGAGGAGAGAGCCTACAGAATGGGAGAAAATCTTTATCACACACACCTCCAATAAAGCATTAATCCCTAGGATATATAAAGAACTCAAAAAACGTAACACACACACACACACACACACACACACACACACAAATAAATAAATACATAAATAAATAAATAAATAAATAACCCAATCAATAAATGGGCTAAGGAACTGAAAAGATAGTTCACAGAAGAAATACAATTGATCGACAAGTATATGAAAAAGTATTCAATATCTCTAGCAATTAGAGAAATGCAAATCAAAACTACTCTAAGATTTCATCTCATTCCTGTCAGAATGGCAATCATCAAGAATACAGGCAACAATAAATGTTGGCAAGGATGTGGGAAAGAAGGTACACTCATACATTGCTGGTGGCACTGCAAATTGGTGCAACCACTATGGAAAGCAGTATGGAGATTCCTCAGAAAACTGGGAATGGAACCATCATTTGACCCAAATATCCCACTCCTTGGTTTATACCCAATGGACTTAAAATCAGCATACTATAGTGACGCAGCCACATCAATGTTTATAGCAGCTCAATTCACAATAGCTAGACTATGGAACCAACCTAGGTGTCCCTCAATAGATAATTGGATATAGAAACTGTGGTATGTATACTCAATGGAATATTACTCAGCTTTAAAGAAGGGTGAAATTATGGCATTTGCCAGTAAATGGTGAGAGTTGGTGAATATCATGCTAAGTGAAATAAGCCAATCCCACAAAAATAAAGGGCAAATGTTTTCTCTAATATGTGGATGCTAATTCACAATAAGGCATGGGGCACTAGGGAAAAATAACATTACCTTAGATTAGGTAGAGGGAAGTGAAGGGAGGGGAGGGAGGGAATGTGGGGATGGGAAAGATAGTGAAATGAAACAGACATTATTACTATATGTATATATGTGACTACATGACCAATATGTTTCTGCAACATGTACACTTAGAAAAATGAGAAATTATATCCCTTCTATGTATAGCACAGTGTATAAATGCATTGTACTGTCATATATAACTAATTAAAACAAATTAAAAAATTAAAACAAAAAAACTGGATATTTATAATGTAGAAGAGTGAATCTAGATCCCATTCTCTCACCCTGAACAAACATTAATTCAAATTGGATTAAAGACCAAGTAATTAGACCACAAACACTGCAACTGCAAAAAGAAAAGTGTCAGCACTACATCATAATGGCACAATAACTGACTTCCCTTAGAAGACTCCTCAAGAAATAAAACTGAAAACCAGTAAGTGTGATGGCATCAAATTAAAAAGTTTCTGCATGGCAAAAGAAAAAAAAAAAAAAAAGAGATGAAGAGAGGGCCTACACAATGGGAGAAAGTCTTTGACAGCTTCTCCTTTGACTGGATTAATATCCATAATATATAAAGAACTAAAAAAAATAAAAAATAACGTAACCCAATAAAAATGGCAAAAGAAATAAACCAACATTTATCTGAAGAAATGCAAATGGATGACAAATGCATGGAAAAAAACGTACAATATCTTTACCAATCAGGGAAATGCAAATCAATATCATTTTGATCTCACTATAATCAGAATTGCAATCACTTAGAATACAAATAACAGCCAGACATGTTCAAGCATGTCTGTAATCCCAGCAACTCAGAAGGCTAAGGCAAGAGGATTGGAAGTTCCAGGACAGCCCGGTGTCTTCTGAAGACCTTATTTCAAGAAAAAAAAAAAAAAAAAAAAAAAAAAGTTTGGGATATGTCTCAGTGGCAATATACCTATGAGTTTAATACACAGTACTGCAATTAAATAAAAATGGATACAAAAAATAATAAGTTTGGTGAAAATCTAGGAAAATGTTAGGCATTGTTAGTGGGACTGCAAATTAGTACAACCAATATTAAAAGCAGTATGGAGATTCCTCAAAAGATGAAGAAAGGAACCACCATGGGACCCAGCTATACTACTCCTCAGTATTTATGCTAAGGAACTAAAATCAGCAGACTACAGTGATACATGCATATCAATGTTTATAGCAGTGCAATTCACAGCAGTCAAGTGATAGAACTAATCCAGGTGCCTGTCAACAACTAATAAAGAAATGTGCTATGCATATGCAATGGACTTTTACTCCACTTACCATATGATGGTTAATGGACGAACTGGAGAACATCATGGTAAGTGACATAAGCCAGACTCAGTCAAAGGTCAAATGTTCTCTCATATGTCAAAGCTAGAGACAGAAAATGAGAAAATAAATAAGATCTCATGAAAATAGAAGGGAAACCAATAGAGTATAGGCAAAGGGTTAAGGGGAGCAAGGAGGGAAGGGCATGGGAAGTGCTGGGGAATGAAATATACCAAATTATGCTGTGTACATGTATGAATACACCAATGAATCCCAATAACATATGTAATTATAATGTATTAATCAAACTCACAACACCAATAATAGTAGAAGGTTGATCAGTAGAGTAGGACAAATGGATGGGAGAGGGAGGAGGAGGGGAAGAACTAAGCAATAAGATTGATCAAAGTATTATGGGCATACATGAATATGATATAATGAATCCATATTACGTATAACTATACATGTATAATTACAAAGCACCAATAAAAAAGATTATTTGGAATTATCAAGTTTTAAAAAGACAAAACCCAAAAAGGTAAACATACCTAAAAAAAAAAAGCAGAATTTTTTTATTATGTTTTGCACCAGGGATTGAATTCAGGGGCACTCAACCACTGAGCCACACCCCAGCCCTATTTTGTATTTTATTTAGAGACAGGGTCTCACTGAGTTGCTAAGTGCCTCGCCATTGCTGAGGCTGGCTTTGAACTTGTGATCCTTTTATCTCAGCCTCCTGAGCCACTGGGATTACAGTGTGCACCACCACGCTTGGCTGACAACAACAGAATTTAATTTAAAAAATTTAAATCATCTAAAGGGGTTTGGAATGGACAATGGAAGATAGAGGAGAACAAAAAAGTCTTAATGCATTGGTATCGGGGTATTTTTAGAGCCCAAACACATTTCATTAAAAGATTTCATTTAGATGTTAACAATCCATCACTCCATCTCCCCCACCTCCCCCCCAAAAAAAATCAAAGAGCAAATTCCATTCTGGCTTAATAGCCTGTTAAATTATAATAAAGAGGCAGTTAGCATTGCTTTAACATGCATATGTATTGGATTTGAGGGACTGAATTAGTTTTTCATTTTTCATCATGTGTCCCGAGTAATACATGAGTTTGAAAAATACTTGTATTATTAAATAGAAAATAAACATCCATTCAAAATATAAAATACAGGTAGGGTATTCATTTATTATTGATGCCTAAGGAGCAATCTGTCAAGCACAATTCTTATTTTTATACCTTTATC
The DNA here is from genome assembly GCA_025594165.1 of Tamias sibiricus. Classification (NCBI taxonomy): domain Eukaryota; kingdom Metazoa; phylum Chordata; class Mammalia; order Rodentia; family Sciuridae; genus Tamias; species Tamias sibiricus. The sequence goes on from CM046667.1 coordinate 135,861,049, forward strand.
AATCCTGATTTATATCCATTTGATGCTTACTTACATAGCAGATGGGATATACACAGGACATGTATTATATTAACTTATTATAAGATATTTGAGCTATTCATAAATATTTATAATTACGCACTTCATATTTGTCATGAGGAAGAATCAACTCAATATACATGAAAATACTTTGAGATACATAAGAACCACAGAGAAAATCAGGAACTACATTGACACAGTATTTTCATTCTTGACAAATTGTTTTATATCGTGCTAATTTCATATTTAGAAGCCATGTACCTATGTGCCATTATATTGGTACATGGACTAATTCTTATTTCCTTATATTAGCACTCTCTATTAAACTACTGGCATTTTAATAGTTTAAAAATTGGAAGAAAATAAAACATGACATGGATAATCTTGGTTATCTCTCTAGTTATATATACATCAACTGCTGTATACATAACACCTGAGCCCCAGGCCTGTAGAGTATTCAATATCTGAATATATACTTAGAAAAGGATGCAGTAGTTCATTGCAGAAGACACCTAATATTGGTTAAAAAGATCTTGAACTGGGTACTTGTGAGGGAGGTTATAAATTTACTTTTTATATATCTTTACATAATTTGAATATTTAGGGTGATAAAATACTAATTGTAAATTTTATTAGAAAACATACATTTCTAAGAATTAAAAATGAAGCTGAAATAATTGTTTGCTTCGGAATCCTGAAAAAGTGTTCAATTCAAAATTGTTGCAAACATTCACATGTGAAATAATACATATATTTTATTAAATCTAATAATTACAGTAACTGTAATGACAATGGTACTACTTATATAATTAAGGTTTGCAAGAGAATGGATATACATTAAATTCTTAAAAACAAAAAATAATCAGCCAGGCGCGATGGCGCATGCCTGTAATCCCAGCACTTGGGAGGCTGAGGCAGGAGGATCACGAGTTCAAAGCCAGCCTTTGCAATGGTGAGGTACTTAGCAACTCAGTGAGACCCTGTCTCTAATAAAATACAAAAAAGGGCTGGGGATGTGGCCCAGTGGTCGAGTGCCCCTGAGTTCAATCCCTGGTACACCGCCCCAAAATTCAACCAGTTATCTAAATAAAAGTCTTTATAACCTGTTATATATTCCTGTAGGTGATGGGCAGACTATAAAGTTAAATTAAATAATCATCATTAAACCACAGTACTGTAGTAAATTAAGAAAGTAAAATTACCCCTAATCTGTACTGTTTGCTTAAATCTTGCCATTGTAGTAATTCATAGTACTAGGTGGATATAGTAAATATTTGGGGACACTGGTTCAAAGGTCACAGTATTGTTTATAAAGATAGTAATACATAGAATGTAATATTCTATTAATACATGTGAATATAGAAACTTGCAAGAAAATTTAGAAACATGCAGACAAAAATGGAAAAAAATAATATTTCCATATGTTGCAGTAATACCAAACTAGAAAATACAACGGCAAAAATAAAGACCCTACCATAGAAAATTTTTAAATTTAAAATTATCAAGCAATAAAATTATCAAAAAGTACATCAGGACTGATGCTAAGAAAAATTCTAAACTTTATATTATAAAATAATAGAACACATATCTATGTTCATTTATAGGAAGATTCAAAGTGTCAAAAATGTTTATTTTCCTGAAAATATTTTACAGTTTTTGGTCAGGAACATAGGGGGAGGAAAAACTGCCAAATCATTACTGGTATTTGGCAAAATATTATTGTAGGTTATGAGCAAATATAAGATGGTGAGATTAAAGCTGAACTCAAAACTGATATAAAAATGTAAAAATTCCTATACCATAACTAAGAGATAATGGGTCTTTTAAAAAATATTTTTATTTTTTAGTTGTAGTTGGACACGAAACCTTGATTTTATTTATTTATTTTTACATTGTGCTGAGGATTGAATCCAGGGCCGTGCACGTGCTAGGCAAGTGCTCTAATGCTGAGCCACAACTATAATGGGGTTTTGTTGCAATAGCAGAAATAATTTTAAAAAATAGACCAAAACACCAAGTTTATGAGAAAAAAATCTGCTTAGAGAATTCTGTATTTGAAAGAGTTTAAAAACTAGTTTATAAAATAGATGGAGAATTTATCTTGGAAGAATATGCATAAAGAAGGGAAGGGAAAGGAGAAATACTGGGGAATTATATTGGCCAAATTATATTTTAATATGGTGTATATGTATGAATATCTAACAAATTCCACCATTGTGTACTCCAATTCACAATAAAAATTTTTGGGAAAAAAAAAGAGTACGCATGAATAATATTTTTGAGAAGAGAAGCAATTTACCAAACGGCATGTTTACTGTAATCTTCTTTTAGAAAGTGAAAAAAAAAAATAGAAACAAATGTCCTGTATATCTACAAATAAACCAGCCAATAAATGAGGAAATTAATTGAATAGACACTTCTCAAAGAACTACCAATGGCCAATATTTACATGAAAAAAATGTTTGCCATCTTTAATCATCAGGGAGATGTAAATAAAAACTACATCTTTCTTGGCCCAGTAAGAATGGATATCATCAAACACAGAAATATCAACAACTACTGGCCAGGATGCTCAGGTAAAGGAGTCCTTATATGTATTTTGTTAGAATGATAATTAGTATAGCCACTATGGAAATCTGTATGGAGGTTTACTCAAAAAAAGTAAAATTAGATTTACCACATGATCAAGCTATATTGCTCTTTGGTATATATGCAGAAGAATTAAAGTCAGCATACTAGAGAGAGGTACCTGTATACAACTATTTGTGGAGACATAATTCCCAATAATCAAGTTACAGAATCAGGCTATGTACCTGTGTGCTGTTTGACTTCCCTGATATGACAAAGTAAAACAAGCCAGACTCAGAAAAGCAAGAATTACAGGTTTCTCTCATATGTAGAATCCAGAAAAAATAAAGATAGAAGATGGAGATCAAGGGGAGGGGTGAAGGAGCCTATAATCAAGGAGATAGCTAAAGATTGCGGTTAGCTGAGAGCCATAAAAGATGTTCTAGTTTCCACCTGATAGTAATACATTATTCAAAGAATCTTTGTATGCCCGTGAACACTGCGTGACGCACCTGTAAGCTCGAGCTGTAAGCACGTGTCCTTGTTAAAGCTATATGTATATAACTGGGTGAGTTTGGTTAGTGTGTGTGGGAAGAAGAAGGTGGTGGTTGGAGTTGGAGCATTTGGAGTGATTGCTGGAGCTGGAGAGAGAAGAATAAAAGACCTTTTTTCATTTTCATCCTGCCTCCGAATTTTCCTGTGGCGTTCGCTGCTCCAAGCGACTTCCGCTTCAGGCAGCGACAGAGGGGGATGGTAAAATAGGTAATGGAGGGATAGAAATGATCAAAGTATGTTATATGCATACGTATGAAAGCCACATTTTCTGTATAATTAATATGGACTAATAAAAAAGAGTACAATATATGAGAATGTATGGTAACAAAGAGTATATATGTACATGTTAGCTTGAGCAAATATGAGGATGTGGCACTTTTTAAAATGGCTGCTCAAAATTTGTACCTGGAGGTAAGGCCTAAAATATGCTGAGAAGGGGAATGGTGAATGAAAGCATCACTTCTTCTGTATCTATTTTATAATAACGATTGTTTTCTTTTTAAAACAAAATATTTAAAACAGTATATTCAAAAATGTGATAAAGAGACATGTTCAATGCCTTTGTTATGACATGTAAATTGGTGTTTAATCACACTGATTTCAAGTTCACTTTGATGGGGATAGGAATAAATATTAACCATTAATAATAAAAAATAGCAGTAGATCATAATTATGTACTGCTTGCAGAAGATCAGGTACTTTGCTCTTTGTATTAACATGATTTTTTTCCCATTTTATATTCATAAAAGTGACATGAAATAGATTATTCTTTCTATATCTATGTTGTTTCAAAGATAAAATGAGGCAGCTAGTATCACAGGTGATTACAATATAAAAATGTATTCAATGAATTACATTGATAAATATATTAAAGTCTAAAAATTCACAAGAACTGAAGTTTGGCACCTCACTAGAACCTAAATGCTAACTGGATATTATGATTGACCCTGAAAAAAAAAAAAAAAAAAAAAAAAACAACTAATGACCTTTTCATATGGTATAATTTTTTAACAAAGTTATGTCCTAAAAAATCTGATTTTCAGCCGGGCGCAGTGGCGCATGCCTGTAATCCCAGCACTTTGGGAGGCTGAGGCAGGAGGATCGCGAGTTCAAAGCCAGCCTCAGCAATGGCGAGGCACTTAGCAACTCAGTGAGACCCTGTCTCTAAACAAAATACAAAAAAGGGCTGGGGATATGGCCCAGTGGTCGAGTGCCCCTGAGTTCAATCCCTGGTACCAAAAAAAAAAAAAAAAAAAAAGAATCTGATTTTCATAACTACAAGAATAACAGTGAAAGAGCTGGCCTCCAAATTTTATACCAACATATTTACTATTGTGTCATGTCTAAGATGGTAATTAAGTCAGTGCGGTTTGACTTCCCTGATATGACAAAGCACATTAGCACTTGAGCTTTGAAGTTTCTTTAGATGTGCAGTTTATCAAATATACTATAAGACTTTCTATAAAAACTTAGAAAATTGGAGAGAATAATGTTCAATTCAAACAACACTTAAGAATAAACAGAATTCCAGGTAGAGTTTCAAATCTGGGATGGCAGCACGAGCAACTTTACAAACGTAATGCCCAGGAAGGGAAAAAACTATATGGCAAAAATTATTTTAAAAGACTCTGGCCAGGTGTGGTGGTGCACACCTATAATCCCAGCTACTAAGAAGGCTAAGGCAGAAAAAATACAATAGCGAGGCAGCCTCACCAACTTTGACCCTAACTCAAAATAAAAAAATAAAAAGGCCTAGAAGTAGCTCAGTGGTAGAGTGTCTCTGGGTTCATTCCACAGTACCACAAAAAAAGTAACAAATAGAAAAACCTTTGGAAATTGTCCTAAGGGCATACATATACATCAAATGAAGAATATTTATTCAAGAAAGTAAAATACAAATCTGTATAACTTCAGCTCCTACCCACTTTTCCTTTCTTCCACCAAATTCATCATAATGGGACCTTCATCCCTGATGGCTATGACCAAGATGTCAGGTTATTCATACCGCTCAGATCTCCATCAAGTGACAAGGTATCGAAGGAGTGATAGGTTGCTAGAATGAAACTGAAGGAGAAGTGCTAAGCAGTAGAACCTAAATTCCCTGTGAGCATAGTCAGAGGTTAGATGCTTCTTTGCTGATATGATATAGGCTGTGCCTAAGACATATAATCTTCTTTAAGGATACTGAGGCTCCAATCCCCTTCTCCTTAGTTTGCTCACTGGAAGAACATACCACACTGGGATTGGAAAGATGAGATGACCAGAGTCTACTACCCTACCCAGCACCCAGACTAGTGGCTAAGAAACCCTGTGTTGTGGTGAGACAATTCATGAGGAAATGGAAGTCCAAACGGTGTCAAAGCATACATTGGAGAAAAGGTAACTTTTTAAAAAATTGGTGCCAGAATTATATTATAGTTAATAATATCCATTTAACTGAGGTCAATTATTATTCACTAATGACCACATGTGTATCTTTCAAATTCATTCAAAAGTACAAATTTTCAAGGTAGTTTTATTTTCTGTTTGATAAAATTCATGACACACATACACACACCAAAAAAAAAGTGCTGAGAAAACTAGGTCCTTATCTCTCATCTTGCAGAATAACGAACAGCCAATGGATCAAAATCTAAATGCAAGAAATGAAACTTTGAAAAGTTATGGAAGGAAACAGAGGGGAAATACTTCCAGACATAGTCACAAATAATGACTTCCTGAATATGACTCCAATACCTCAAGAAATAATAGCAAAAAACTGACAAATAGAATTCCATCAAATTTAAAAGTTTTTGCATAGCAAAAAACAAACAAACAATAAAACAACAATTTGCAGACTGGATAGCCAAGCTACTGAATGGGAGAAAATTTTTGCCAACAATTATCCTAAAAGAGGAGTAATGTCCAGAGTTCATCAAGAACTCAAAACACTTCACAACAAAATACCACAAATAACCCAGTCAACAAATTTTCAAGTGGACTCAACACATATGTCTCAAATATAAATGGCTAATAATTATATTAGAAAATGTTCAACATCTTTAGATATGTCAAAAATGCAAAGGAAAACTCTGAGATTTCACCTCCCACACTCAGAATGGGTATTCTCAAGAATAAAAACAATACCTGTTATCAAGTATGCAGGGAAAAAAGGAAGCTGTTTTGGTAGATATTGAGTGAGCACAAAAACTAATGTATAAGACTGTACAAGAAAGTTTAGAGGTAAAATAATTGGATTATGAGAACCTTAACATAATCAGTGCATCAATCAACTGATAGGGTTTAACTGGGTGGTCAGCAGAGGAAGGTAGGGCATGGCTGGAGGAGGTGGGTCCCAAGGGCCTGCCTTTGGGGATTGAGAAGAAAGAAGCTCTTAAAGCTAAGCTCTCTCTCTCTCTAAAAAAGAAATCTCTCTCTTTCAAGCTCTCTCTCTTTCTCTCTAAGCTCTAAAAAGAAAAGCTCTATCTTTCTTTCTCTCTCTCTAAGCTAAGAAGAAATCTTTCTTTCTCTCTCTCTAAGCTAAGAAGAAAAGAAGAAGAAAGCTCTCTCTAAAATCTTTCTTTCTCTCTCTAAGCTCTCTCTAAGAAAGTAGAAGTAAAAGTAGTAATAGCTTTACTCTGCTTCCGAGTTTTCCTCCCGCGGCGCCGTGGCTGGCCATGACAGGCAGTTTACAAATGGTGGCCCGTCCGGGGCGCAGCAGGCAGAGAAGAAAAAATAAGATATAAGAACAAGAAGCTAAGATAGTGAGGAGAGAGGAGAAGAAAGCATAGCCTCTGACTCAGTTGAGACCAGCAAAAAGAGTAGTACTCAGTTGAGACCAGCAAAAAGAGTAGTAAAAGCCGAAGCGAGTAGCCGGCGAGAAGCCGAAGCCATGAAGCAAGTAGCTGGCCAAAAGCCATAAAAAATAAAGAAACCAGAAAGTAATAGCATGGTAAAAGCCATGCAGAGAAAAAGCCTTGAGCTTTAGCAAAAAGCCATAAAGAAAAAAGCCATGAGCTTAAAAGAAAATAGAGAATTAAAAAGCACGGTGAAAACCATGCAGAGAAAAAGCCATTGAGCTTTGGCAAAAAAGCCATAAAAATAAAGAAGAGACAAGAAAAAAAAAAAAAAAAAAGTCAAAGCCGCTTATGCAATTGTGCTTAACTAAGTGCGTTAGCTGCTCCTCAGCAGTAGGCTTCCTTAAAGCTGCAGTACCTCCTCAAAAAGGGCTCAAATATCCACCCTTTTAAAACAAAAGGTGAAAAGCCAGGTAGGGACAAGAAAATAGAAAAAATAGAGAAAATAAAATATAGAAAATAGAATTAAAAAGCACCTTTTAAACTAAAAGGGAGGAATATGAAGGAGCCCCAATTAGGGAGATGGCTATTGCGGTCAGCTGGAAGCCATAAGTTCCACCTGATAATAAGTATGTATGTGACACACCTGTAAATGCACGTGAGGCACCCGCAAAGCTAAAGGTATATAACCGGGTGAAAGCGGTCGGAGTCAGGAAAAGAATAAATTCATTCAGTCAGTCATGCAGTCGCTCAGTCAGAAGAAGAGTTCGGGTCAGAGAAGAAGAAAAGAATCAGAGCGGCCAGAACGTAGGCAGAGCGGTTACAGAAGAGAAACCAGATAGAAGAAGTAATTCCTGGTCAGAGTCAGGCCGAGGCTCCCGAGGAAGAAAGAAGAAAGAACAAAGAAGAAGCTCTAAAAGCTAAGCTCTCTCTCTCTCTCTAAAGAAGAAATCTCTCTCTTTCAAGCTCTCTCTCTTTCTCTCTAAGCTCTAAGAAGAAGAAGAAAAAGCTCTCTCTAATCTTTCTCTCTAAGCTCTTTCTAAGAAGAAGAAAAATCTTTCTTTCTCTCTCTAAGCTCTCTCTAAGAAAGTAGAAGTAAAAGTAGTAATAGCTTTACTCTGCCTCCGAGTTTTCCTCCCTCGGCGCCGTGGCTGGCCATGACAGGCAGCTTACAGGATTGTATTTTTTCTTTGTTGAATGGAGCACTCTCTCTGCTTCCTAATGCCATTTTTTCCAGATTCTTTCCTCTTCCTACACTTCTTCCATCATCTCAGAACCTGAGGAATGGAGTCACCCATCTGTAGACTGACACTTCTGAAACCATGAGCCCCCACATCAACTTTTCCTCCTCTAATTGTTCTTGTCAGATCTTTTGGTCACAGCAATGAAAAAGTTGACTAAAGTAGAACCCTTATATACTGTTGGTGGGAATGTAAATTTGCATGGCCACTATGAAAAACAGTGTGGAGCTTCTCAAAATTCTAACACCAGCTACACCACCCCATAGAATATTCTGTTTCTTTTCTTTTTTTTTTTTTTTTTTTTCTTTTGTATCAAGCACTGAACCTAGGGGAAATTAACCACTAAGCAACATCCTCAGCCCTTTTCATGTTTTGTTTTGAGACATGGTCTCACTAAGTTTCTTAGGGACTCACTAATTTGCTGAGGCTGGCTTTGAACTTGCAATCCTCCTGCCTAGGCCTCAAGTTGCTGGGACTAAAGGCTTGTGCTACCATGCCTGGTTCACAGGATATTCTTAAAGGTAATGAAATCAGCATAGTATATATACTTGAATACTATTTTTATCATGATACAATTCATAATAGTCAAATTATAGAATAAGCCTAGATGCTTATCAATGAATGAATTGATAACAAAAATGTGATATGAATACACACAAGAGCATTATTCACATAGAAAGAGTGAATCATATCTTTTCAGGAAAAATGGATGAAACTAGAGATCTTCATGTTAAGCCAAATAAGGAAGACTAAGATAGAGAAGTGCCACATGTTTTCTCCCATATGTGGAATCTAGGGAAAAAAAAGACACAAAAGTAGAACAAAGACTAAAAGAGAAAAAGAAGCACATCAGGAGGAGGAAGAAGGGGTAAGAGAGGGTAAAAAAAAAAAAAAATGGGAGGGTATGATCAAAATGTTATATACATGGATAAATATGCTGCAATGAGTGAAAAAGTCCAAAGCTATCCCCAAAGAAATTGAGTGTTTCAAATGAAATATCAAGAAGTTCAAGCTTACTAATGCTCTTGAAAACAATGAATATTTTAAAAATATTAAAATAATAGCTGGGAGCTCTTCTTAATTAAGAGCAACAAGCTAAATCATAGGCAAGCTAACTCAACAGATAAAATAAAAGACATAGATGCTTAAGAAAATTTCTCCTAGGGTACAAAGAAACCACCAAGACTGGTCTCAAAATCTGACAATCACTTCACAGTGTAAAAATGTATTAAAACACCAAGTTCTACAACTAAAATATATACAATTATTATTTGTCAATTATATGCAAAACTTGGGGAAAGAAGGTAGAATATCCCTGCCTAAATTTAATTAGAAAAGACTAGAGCATTTTCAGTCCCTGGGTATAGTCAAAAAACTATAGCTAAATGAGTTGGCATTTAATGAAGCCTAAAAACTGGGTGTGATATCAAATAAGGCATACAGCTTAACAAAGAAATCAGAGAAAGGTACAAACAGCCCTGCTAAAACCATTATCATCTCTCTAACTTTGTACTTTCCCAAGGCTACATTTCCTCAGATGTAACATCAAAGGCTTCATATTGAGGGGGAAATATACTTACTATAGTAGGTCAGCTAAGCCACTAAGCAAATAAACAAGCCACAAAACCCGAGATAGTAAGTACAAATCCAGAGTTGATATATTTGCAAGACAAATAAGAAATGTGACATATACCCTAGAATAAAATGAGGCAACAGAGGCTGTGAGAAAGCCCAGATGTCAGATTAAAAAGACAATGCTTTGAATCAGCCATTATAAATACTTTCAAAGTAAATTGATAACTTATTTTTTAAAATAACAGACACTATAATGGCAATACAGAATAATCAAAAGACAGAAATTTTAAAAAGGAACCACATAAAATTCTGGAATTGAAAATTACAGTAAGAAAAATGTCACTAGAGGAGATTAAAGATAGACTTCAACTGACAGATAAATCAGCAAACATGAAAATGATGTATAGAGATTTGGCAATACAAAAAACAAAAACAAAAAAAAAAATTGAACAAAGCCTGAGAAATGCAAGACAACATTAAACACACCAATATACATTTACCACGGATTTAAAAAAAAAAAAAAAACAGGATAGAGAGAACAGAACAAAACAAAAATTGTTGAAAGAAAGAATAGCTGAACATGTTCTAAATATTATGGAAAACAAATTTAAACAACTGTAAGAATTCAATGAATTCTAAGTAATATAAATACAGAGATCTACAGAGATTCATATGCAGTCATCATGGTAAAATTTCTGAAATATAACAAATGGCTCCGTGGTTAAGCAACCTTGTGTTCAATCCCCAGTACAAAAAAAATAAAAATAAAAATAAAAACAATAAAAGACTACATGTGGAATAAAAGGCAGAACAACATTTACTTACATGTTCATGCATTTAGATGACTATATGACTACTAGAACTAATAAATGAATATAACAAGATTACAGGATAAAACTTCACTAAATAAAATAAATTAAAACATCTACTGTATTTCTATATAATAACAAATAACATTTAGAACATGAAATTAAATAAATTCCAGTCATAATAGCATACAAATATTTAGAAATAAGTAAAATTAAAACATACAAAATTTACATACAAAAACTTACAAAATATTGCAAAGGAAGATGAAAGTACAAAACAATTGGACAGTTAGGTGACATTCTTGGATAGGAAGAATTGATATTAAGAAATCAACTCAGCTGGGGATATAGCTCAGTTTGTAGAGTGTTTGCCTCGCATGCACAGGGCCTTGGGTTCAATCGCCCCAAATAAAAAAGAAATCAAGTCATCCCATTTGATATAAAGATTCAACAAAACCCTGGTTGAAATCCTTAGAAGTTTCGTAGAAGAAACTGGCAGGTTCAATTGAAAAATACTATAGATATGGCAAAAGAAAATTAAATCAGAACTTTATTGTGGTATCTACAAGCCCATGTTCATTGCTGCATTACTCACAATAGCTGAGAGAGGAAATGATCTTAGTGAATGCTTACAGTCAAATGGAGCTGGAATTTCTCACACACACACACACACACACACACACACACACACACACAGGAATATTATTCAGCCTTCAAAAGAAGATTCTTCTATTTGTAGTAATACATGTAAACCTGGATAATATTATAGCTAAATGAAAAAAGCCAAACAATTAAAAATATCACATAATCTTAATTACATATAGAATACATACATAAAAACATAATAAAGCAGTAGCTACCAGAGGCTGAGAACAGGGGTAAAACAGGACCATGTAAGTCAAAGAGCACAACGTTGCAGATATATAGCATGAGTAACTATAAAGTTATGATATACAACATGAAGACTACATTTATTATACTGTATATTACCAATTTGAGGACAGAGTGGATTTTAGGTGCTCTAACTACCCCTGCCATACACATTAACAAAATTACCCAAGGTGATGGATATGCTAATTTGCTCAATTATAGTAATCACTTCACAATGTACATCTTTATATCATGCTGTACCCCTTAAATGTTGAATGAAAATAAAAATAAAAACATACATATGTAAACATGTTATATAGAAAGTCAAGAATTAAAATACCTTAACTTAAAAAGAAGAAAAATGGAACATTCATATAATCTACTCTAAATACTATTATAAAGATCTAATATAATGCTACTGAAATAAAAACAAAATGATATTGCTATATGGATACACATGCATATCAATGGAATAGAAAATAAACTCAAACCAATCAGATCAACAGATTGACAAATTTGCTAGCAAATTTCAATGAAAATTAGTTTGCCTTTTCAACAAATGGTGCTGCAAAAATTAGACATCTGCATGGGGAAAAAAAGAATATTTTACATTTAACTCACATTAGAAACAAAAGTTAACCCAAGATAGGGCATGGAGCTAAGTATTATAATAACCATTATAAAATTACTGTAAGAAATTATGTCAAAGATTATGTAAACACCAAAAGCACAAACAATAAAAGAAAAGTTTGATAAAAATTGAATTTTACAAGACACAAAATGGTATTAGAAAGACACAGTTAAGAAGACTAAAAGGCGTACCAAAAATTAGGAGAAAAGTTTTCCAAAATACATATCCCAACAAGTACTGTACTTGTATAAAGAAAATAAGTTTATTTAGTTTACATTTCTGGAGGTTCAAAGGCATGGCACTGGTATCAACAGTTCTGGTGAAGGCTTCATAGTAGATGGAAAACAATGGTAGTAGCACCTCCAAGAAGAATAGATCACAAGGCAAGACAGGAAGCTAGAGAATGTGAAGGAGCCAACCTTATCTTTTTATAATTCTCTCTCATGATGGTTACTGGGGTTCCATGACTATTCCATTAGTTTTCTCACAGGGCAGCAGCCCCCTTTGGCAGGACCCAATAACCTCCCACTATCCCCATCTCTTAAAGGTCCCACTATCTCTTCAAATTTCCATCCTGGGGGCCAAGCTTCCAGCACATGAATCCTTGGGGAAAAAATAACAACCAAACCATAGCAGCCATTTTGGAAAACAGCATAGCAATAGCTTATAAAGGAAGATATGTGTACCATATTACCCTGTAACTCTACTCTTAGATGATTATCCGGGGGAAATGAAAATCTTTCCATGCAAAAACATGTACATGAATTTTCACAGCAACATTACTCATAATAGTTCCAGGCTTGAAGAAAAGCAAACATCCTTAAAAAACTTAAGATATATTAATTTCGTAGAATGCAACCCAATCAACAGACAGAACAATTGATAAATGCAATTAACATGGATGGACTTCAAATGCCATTTGTTAAATAAAAAGAGGTAAGCAAAAAATGCAATTTACATAAAATATATAAAATACTATCAAAGGCATAATTTATAATGACAGAAAACAGTTAAATGATTGCCCAGGTTCAAGTTGGGATAGGATATGGAGTCCAAGGGAACATGAAGAACTTTGCAAAGGAGAAAATGGGTCTATATCTTGAATATGGGTACATGAGTGTATATTATTACCAAAGTTCATTTTTATATGTAACATGATATATTGGTAAACAAAATATAAATGAAAATGATATACAAACTTAATTAGACATGCAGAAAGTGCAAATTAAAAATCATGAGATATCATTATATCCCAACAATATGGTTGATATTAAATGATACTAAAAAAAAAAAAAGGAAAATGTCAAATGGTGGTAAAGATGTTCCACAATTAGAACTAGCACCCCTTGTTAATGGTAACATAAAATGTTAGAAAGTTTTAGAAAATGTTCTGCTAGTTTTTCATAAAACTAAATGCATGCTACCCTATAAACCAGAAATTCCAATCTTATACATTTATACAAGTTAAATGAAAATATAAATTCACACATTTGTACATGTACAGCTTTTAAAAATATCCCTAAACCAGAAATAATCTAGGTGTGTATCTGCAAGAGAAAGACAAAACCATTGGTGAATTCATATAATAGAGTGCTATTCAGCAACCAAAAGCAAAGAGATATTGATACATAAAATAAATGGTTAGATCTCAAAACTCCTGCTAATGAGTAAAAAAATGCCTTCTACAAATGTGTACATATTATCCTACATATGCAAAATTCTAGAACATGTAAAACTAATCTGTGCTAGAAAAAAAATCAAAACAATGCTTTCCTCTGTGCTGGTAGAAACAGAGAAAATGAGAAAAATTGGGGAGTTATGGTAATATTTTATAACTTGACAGGGATTTGGGTTGCCCAGGTGGATGAATAAGGAAGTACTAAGTTAATATAACTATGTAATTTTTGACCACAACAAATACGAAACTCTAGATCGTGAATATGTTATATTATGAATTAATATTTAAGTGAAAAATTCTAAAAATAAAAACAATCGATCCTAGGCTAGGGCTGTTCATCAGGAATGGAGAACTTGCAGAGCCTGTGTGAGGTCCTGAGTTCAAGCCCCTGTACTGCAAATAAACAAAAAAAAAAAGTGCCTAAAGAAAAACTGAAAGAGGGTTTGCGTGGTGATGTCACTAGGTCTTCGAGTTTACTGATTTTTGTCTAATTAGGCTGAGATAGTTTGTTTTAAATAAATCAATGTAGAAAATCAATTCATAAAATGCAAACATGATGAAATAATCAAACCAGAGAATCAATTGAAATTTTCTAAAAAATGATAAGATCCAGAAAATTATAAGACAGAAAAAAAGAAATGAGATATTGAGATTCATTTTTTGTAAAGCTACAGAAATCGAAAGGTATACAATAGGTTCAAAGAAACATAGCTCATTGGAAGAAAATGAGTAGATGAAATGGTGTTTAGTTTAAATAGTTATTTGAGAAGGAAAACAATCAAATAAAACCTTCATTGCATTCCCTTCACCATCAGGAATTAAAACCCCTATCCACCAGTGGAGATGTACACCAAAGTTTAATAAACCAGATAATTTGATTATATCATTTCCTTTTTTTCATCAAGGAAATGTTGTGACCATTAATAAGGGATGATTTGAGAAATTAATGATGTTATTAATCCGCCATAGAATTATAGTGAAAATTCAAGGTAAAATAAAAGTTATTTTTGAAAACTGAGATACATGTCAACATGAGTGGTCTTATTATCAAAATGTTTTATGCTGCACATAATACATTTATTGTGATGAATTATAATCTATTTAGATGCTTATATCCCACTAGAATGTGCACACTATTTGAAAAATTCTTCCTCTAAAGGAGGATTCATACCTAACACTCAGCTGCCATTTTTTTATGTTTAAGCATTTTGAATAAATCAGGTTTACAGATAGCCACAACCATTCCATATGAATAAGTCTCAAGTATCTCTAAAAGAATGAACTGAAAGCACAGACTATAAAATGAAGAACTTCTCAGATCTGAAAATCAAGTATTGAGAAGGAGAGGGAAGAGCATAGTTTCCAAAACATGGGGCCTAACTTTTTGCATGGCCATGTAGAAAACACACTGAGTGGCCAGGCACAATGGTACATTCCTGTAACCCCAGCAGCTTGGGAGGATGAGGGAGGAGGATTCCACGTTCAAAGGCAGCTTCAGCAAAAGCAAGGTGCTAAGCAACTCAGTGAGACCCTGTCTTTAAATAAAATACAAAATAGGGCTAAGGATGTGGCTCAGTGGCCCATAGCCCATGAGTTCAATCCCCAGTACCAAACAAACAAACACACACAAAAAAAAACATACTGATAATGATGATGCCTGCATAATGATAATGTATATTGCCTGCTTTTAAATTTTTTAGTTGTCAATATGCCTTTATTTTATTTATTGATATGTAGTGTTGAGAATCAACCCAGTGCCTTACACATGCTAGGCAAACGCTCTGCCACTGAGCCACAACCCCAGCCCTTGCCTGCTTTTAAATTGGTGTTGAAAAATCACTGGAAAGTGAGTATAATTAGTAAAATATTAAATGGAGCACAAAGAAAAACATAGCATCAATATTTTACCATGTGATAGCAAATGAAAGCAAATCAATAAGAGCAAACAGTTCTTAAGCAAATCTAGCTAAAACTGCTTAAAACCTAATAAAAAGTATACAAAACTCCTGATAAAGATGAATGATTATTTGTATAATAGAAGATTTGATACAAATCATATTTAATATTATGAAAATTTTCCCTATTGTCATGGTTACTTTTGTGTCACTTTGTCTAAGCTATAGTTCCAAGTTTTAAGTCAAACACTAGTCTAGACATTGATGTAAAAGTGTTTTATAGATATACAACCAGTTGACTATAAGGAGATTAAACTCAATAACGTGGATAGACCTAAGCCAATCACATGAAGGCCTTAAGAACAAAAGTTGAGAGTTTCCCAAAGAGAAATTTTGCACCAAAATGATAACAGAGATTTTACCTGAGTTTTCAGTTTGCTTGGTTTATGCCCACCCATCCCTGACCATGTGAGGCAATTGCATAACATGAATCTTAAGAATAAAAACACATATAGTCTTGCATAATTTAATAATTGATATGTTCTTAGAAAAGAGACATTAGGCAGTTTGTTCATTGTTCAAACATTACAAATTATACTTACAGGAACTTAGATGGCACAGGCTATGACACATCTAGGCTATATGGTACAATATTGCACCAAGGCTACCATCCTGAACCTCATGTTACTCTAGAGAATACTATACACAATTGTAACACAATTAGTATTTATGTATCTAAACAATATAGAAAATACAGTATTAAAGATAAAAATACTACATTTATCTAGGATACTTATGATGAATGGAGCTTGCATTATGCGAGGTTGCTTTGGGTGAGTCAATGAGTGAGTGGTGAAGAAATGGTGAGGCATAGGACATTACTATAAACTACCATAGACTTGATAAAAAACTGTGTACTTAAGTTATAATAAATTTATTTCAATTTTTCTTCGTCCAATAATCAACATTTGTTTACTATAACTTTTTAACTAAAATTTAAAATATTTTTAACATTTTCACTCTTACAAAAACACTCAGCTTAAATTATAAAACACATTTTACAGCTCCACTGGTATTTTTTGGATGTGAGGTGTCCACCAAAATTTCAAATGTAAGACAATGCAAGAAAGTTTAGAGGAAAATGATTGGGTTATGTTTCAACCTAACCAGTGAGTGCATTAATCCCCTGATAGGGATTAACTGCATGGGTAATTATAGATGGATAGGGTGTGGCTAGAGAAGGTGGGTTCTTGGGGGTGTCCTTGGGGTACATATTTTCTACTTGTTGAGCAGGGCTCTCTCCTCTCCCCTCTATTTCCTGTGCCATGTTTTCCTTCTTTACTGCTTTCCTCACCACACTCTTCCACCATGATGTTCTGCCACACCTTGAGTCCTGAGGAATGGAGCCTGCTTTCTATGGACTGAGACCTCTGAGCCCCCAAATATACTTTCCCTCCTCTAAAATTGATCTTGTCAGATATTAGCAATGAAAAAGCTGACTAAAACATCCACGAAATATTTTCTCTCTTTATATTCTTATTTTATAAGATTTTTTTTTTTTTTTTCAAGAGTTGTCTTTTAATTTTAAAGCTGTTTGTACACACTAAGAGACATCTGACAAAGGGTTAATATCTAGAATATATAAAGAACTCAAAAAGTCAAGAGCAAAATTTAAAAAATCACACTCAAAAAAACACAGGAATAAATAGTTGGATTCAAAGATGGGCAATAAATCTAAATAGGTACTTCTCAAAGGAAGACATGAATAACCGACAGACATATGAAAAAATGCTCAACATCACTAACCATGAGGGAAACGCAAATCAAAACCATGGGTTATTACCTCATGCTAGTTAAGGACAGATGTTATCAGAAAGATTAAATATAACCTTTGCTAGAAAAGGGAGGCCAGTAAAATAGAGGAAGAACTTCATGAGGCGGGAGGAGGATATAGAAAGGGGAAGTACAAGGAAATGAAATTTGTCAAATTATATTATGTGTATGTACAAATACGACACAAAGAATTCCACTATTATGTATTATTATAATGCACCAATAAAAACCATAAAAAAGGGACCTTTGCATGCTGTTGGTAGTAATGTAAATTAGTAGTCATTAAAGAAAATAGAATGGAAGTGTCTCAAAAAATTTAAAATAGAAATACCATGTGATCCAATATTCTCACTCCTGGGTATATATCTGGGGAAATGAAATCAGTAAGTTGAAGAGATATCTGTACTCCCATGTTTATTCTGCCAAGAAACAAAAATAAGTGTCCATAAACTGATGAATGAATAAAGAAAAATATACAAATACACAATGGAATACTACTTAGTCTTAATTAAAGAAGGAATCCCTGTAATTTGTGAAGACCTGGATAAATCTAGAGGACATTATGTCAATGAAATAAGGCAAACATAAAAAGATACTATGTGATCTCACATCTGCAATCTAAATAATTTAAAATCATAAATTAGAGAGCAGAATAGTTTTTATCAGATTCAGGTTGGAGAAAAGTAATGTTGGTCGAAGTATACACATTTCAGTCAGAAAGGAGATAGACATTTTTGAGATCAATGCTCAGCAGTGATTATACTCAATAGTAATGTATTGCATATTTTAATACTGCTAAGAATAAATTGCAATTGTTGCCATCAAAAAGGAGTATGTGAGTTGATGGGTATGTAAATTTAAAATAATGGAGCTGAGTGTGGTGTGTGGCGGTGCATGCCTATAATCCCAGAGAGCAGAGAGGCAGGAGGGTCACAGGTTCAAAGCCAGAATCAGCAACTTAGCAACATACCAAGGCCATAAGCAATTCTCCAAGAACCTGTCTCAGAACAAACCATCAAAATTGCTGGGGATGTGCTTCAGTGGTTCATAGCCCCTGGGTTCAATCCCTTGTACAAAAAAAAAAAAAAAAAAAAAGATGAATGAAATTGAAAAAATAAAATTTAAAAAGGTTAACATAAGTTCAACTACAGAGGACACAATAGAATAGAGGATTCAATGGTAAGGTACACATTCAATTATTTTATAGAAGAACAACTTTATATAATTTTTAACATTATAGTTTAAAATATCAAAGCACAAAAACCTATGCCTTTCACATTTCCTTAGGGACCTATCTAAATAGTATTGATACAAGAAAGGAATATGTGTATTAATTCTACCACATGATTTCATATTTCACAAACAAAATTGGAATTATATCCTCTATTTTTGCATGCATGTTCACATACATAACTTTCTTCATTCAAATTAAGTGTATGGAAATATACCATGATTTCCATTAAAAATATTATCTTAAAGTAGGTTTTAAAGGAGATTATTGTATATAGTTTCTTATTTCTTAGAATAAGTTGGTAAGTTTTTAATTTAAAATTAGGATAAATATCACTTGAAGATATTTTAATTATCATTAGTGATTTGTGATAGGTCCTTAAAGTTGTCACTTAACCTGTACTAGCCCTGAATTTTTCCATTCATAAGAACTTAATAGCAGTGTTTAATGTTAGTAAAAGCAACAACAACAGTAAACATAAAATTTACTGCATGACCGGGTGCGGTGGCACACGCCTGTAATCCCAGCACTTGGGAGGCTGAGGCAGGAGGATCACGAGTTCAAAGCCAGCCTCAGCAATGACAAGGCACTTAGCAACTCAGTGAGACCCTGTCTCTAAATAAAATACAAAAAAGGGCTGGGGATGTGGCCCAGTGGTCGAGTGCCCCTGAGTTCAATCCCTAGTAGCAAAAAAAAAAAAAAAAAAAAAAAAAAATTACTGCATGACTGATTACATTTCAATAACTACACTAAATACTTTTAAATAGAGAATGCCATGGAAATATTTGTCAAATATAAAAAATGCAGGGCTACAGTCATACCTCAGTGGTACAGCACTTGCCTAGCAAGAATGAGGCACTGGGTTTGATCCTTAGCACTGCATAAAAATAAATAAAATAGAAGTATGATATCTATATAGAACTACAAATTTTTTGAATAAAAATCTGTATTGCTGTATGACAAGCATTTACACAAAGAAAACAAAAATAATGAAATATATTCTAAAACATGCTCTAGAAGCATTAACAATATATATATGAGATTCCACTTCTAAGAAAGCATATGTACTAAAAACTAAAAGGCTTTCTCTTTCTGCCCAAAATTACACTAATAATTATAACAGCAGATGAAAAACAACTATTCATAGCAGGAATACTATATCAAAGCAAATTAAATGTATTTGATAGCTGTGACAATATTGATAAAAACTAGAACACTGTAGGATTATGAAATAGGTGTTGCTGAATAGACATCCATCAATATAACAAAATGAGAAGAATATCTATTTTATCCAATTTCATTAAGACTGTTATGGTAAATCCTGTGGTAATATCAAATGGACTTTTTTCTTCTTCTTCTTTTTGCCCACTTGACAAAATTCTGTTAAAGGTCATCTGTAAATGTAAGGCAGAAGAACTAAATAGGATTCATCTAAAAGAAGAGAAAACATTGTTAAGTGCCAGTATATGAAATTATTAATGTAAAAAATTCGAGCAATAGAATTTTTGTGCTGGGTTCAATACCCAGTTTAAAAAAAAAAGTAAATGAAACTAAATCAAACTGGAAGAATGTGTATGATACAAAGAAAGAAAAGACACTATAGAAAAAAATTTTGTATTAAGAGCCTGTTAGGGCTGGGGTTGTGGCTCAGCAGTAGAGCACTTGGCTAGCACGTGTGCGGCCTGGTTAGATCCTCAGCACCACGTAAAAATAAAGGCATTGTGTACAACTAAAGCAAATAAATAAATATTTTTTAAAAGAGCCTATTATATTACCTAACAACAAGAAAACCCAGAAAGAATTTTCATTTTTTATTAATATATATTTATTTGAGCATAGAAAATTCTGGGGGATCATCACTCAGAAGTTAAAGTGAAAACTGGAATAAGCAACAAATGTTATTACAAATTTCATTATGCATCTTTAAAGTATATTACTTGTTTTATGGAAAAAGTCTGTTTTTGAAGGCTCATTTTAGCCAACAGAGTAAACATGTATAAAATAAATACACTGAGCACTCACACTTTGAGAAACTCAACCAATCATTTAACACCTAAAATAAAATAATGATTTATACTTAAGTAGGGTATATTTACCTGTTAGGTGTGATATGTACATTTTTTATAAATTTGTCTAATTTAATCCTAACAATCCCAGTAGATGGATGCTACTTTTAATTCCAAATTTCACATTAGGCATAAGGATTCAATGAGGTAACATATAAAAAATTCTTTGGGAAATCCAAGAGGCACAGGGAAATAAGTATTGTGTTCAATTACATGAAAGTCAAATCCATTTAGAAAGTATGGATTTCCCATTTAAAGTTTATTTACTTTCCCTGAATATATCCTCCATTATTTAAGGGAGATATATTCTCATACCCCCAGTAGATGTCTAAAGTCATGGATAGTACTGAAACCTATGCATGTTTTTTTCCCTACACATACATACCTATGATAAATTTTAATTCATAAACTGGGCACACTAAGAGATTAACCACAACTAATAAAATTGTAACAATGTTATAATAAAATTTGCATGACTATAGTCTCTCATAAAATATCTTACTCCCCTTCTTGTCATGATATGTGATACTTAAAGAAAACACTTTTTCGCTTCCCTTTTGCATATCCTGACAGCTTTAATACTCTTGCACATTGGAGCCATTATTAAATAAAATAAAGCAAAACACAATACTGCAATACTGTTAGTTGATATGAAAGGAAGATGGCTATTATATGATTAATGGGCAGGAATTTGTATGCAATAACTGGATACACTAGAAAAAGGGAATGTTTACATTTCAAGCAGGATGTAGTAGGCTCATGTGATTTTATCAAACTACTCAGAACATCACAAAATTTAAAACTTATTATTACTGAAATTTTCCACTTACTATTTTCAGAGCATAACAGGATGTGTGTAACTCTCCAGTGGATAAAGGGTGACTACTCATCACCCATTATTCATGTTTTATAAAATTATGGAACAATATACAAGATTTGATGGTGTTTTGGTGATAAACAAAAATAATCCTATGTATATGTACATATGCAAATATATAAGTGCATGGAACTTAATTCTACAAATAGTTAAAAGATTTCCCTTTGTGTGTTCCTGTTGGCTATGTGTGTGCTTATATAGAAAACAGGTTACCATTAAAGGTGAGGTGTGGAAAAAAACATTTGTGGCAACTAAGGCTTAGAAAATGTTTCTTAAAAAATCACTAGCAAAATCTTTTTGAACATGAAATAAAAAAGAATTCGCTTTTAAGGAAATTCAAACAATTCACTACATTTTATCAAATATAAACCTAAAATAATAGTAACTTTGAATGTGTAACATAAAATGCCAAAATAATCATGGTCATAATGATAATGATTATTAAATTAAAACTTATTCCCCTGTCAGGCAGCAAATTTGGTGTTCTGCCTCAACCTAGGTATTGTCTCTTCATTCTTCATGGGAATTCTATGATACAGAAACTGTTATCTCAATAAGAATAGTTAAGAAACTTCATTAAGAACAATTTAGTGGCTGAAGTTCTGACTCCGTGGTAGAACACTAGTGTGGCATGTGTGAGGCCCTAGCTTTGATCCTCAGCAACACATATAAGTAAATTAATTTAATAAAGGTCCATTGACAACTAAACAAAAATTTATAAAAAAGAACAATTCAAAATTTTTGATGGAATAAAGAGTGGTTAAATCCATGATTCATGAACATACCCTTGTATGGTTAATAAACAATACTGAAAATACTTGGTTAAATTTATAAGTATCTTACTTTAGTAAGGTAGAATTTAGAAGAATTTCATTGCACTTACAAAGGTATTGGCACAGCTCACACAGAAGCACAATGTATTAAGATTTACAACTATCAAATATTGAAAGGACGAATAAAAAGAATCCTGGGCAAAAGCAGCAACAAAGTTCAAGCTAGTATATCATACCAGTTAAAATATTGCCAGGGAATTCACAGAACCAAAAATATAGCTAGCATTGTCTGGGATAAACTTAACATATGAAAAAATAAATCAAGTTATGCTCTTAGTTTAAATCAATTAAAATACCAAAAACCATGCAGTTTATGGTATTTGGCTTTGATCTAGAGAGATGTCCAGGATGTTTTTCTCAAGAACAGCAATTTAGAGAATATGCACTTTTATTGAAACTATATTCATAAGAAAACAAAATATGTCCACATGTGCAAAGATAGATGAAATTCATAGAGAAATGGCCTCGTTGTACAGATTGCTCATTGCCCCCATGTTGGTCTAAGTGCAAGGGCATAGTGTATACACCAGCAATTTGCATATTTATTCCAAGATTTTAAAATTATTTTCCCACAGAGAGAAATAAAGGATCTTTAGAAAGGGGGAAAATTTAAATTACCACAAAGGTTTTTTATGTGTTACTGAAAATCTTTTATACAAGAATATACAACAAGCTGCTAATGTCAGTTACCTTCTATAGATTCGATAAGGCAAACCCACACTCAAAGGCCTATCAAATGCATTTTGAGGATTTAAAAAAATTAAATTCTAATACATAAAAAAAACATACACTTGGGATTATGTTTATAAAAAACACATAGGAAGATATATCATGGTGCCTTCTTAACATATGTCTATACATTCATTTATTGAATAAAAACATGAGGCTTATTACTATCAGTTTGTTTAAAAGTGGTAACCACCATTGAATGGTCAGAAATAAAAAGTCAGTTTTGCTTAACAGATGTGGAGTAAAGAGTTAAAATGATTTGTTTGTTTTTATTACATATCTTTGTATAATTTCTGTATGAAGAGTAAGAACACATTGGCTTAATTTTCAAGCAATGAAAGGAATGCATATTTTAAAAATTAAATTACTCAAGTGCTATAATCTCAATGTTTATGCCCTCCCCATATTCATTTGCTAAATTCATAATCCCTAAGGTAAAGCCTGTTTAAATTACATGCTCTGTTGCTATCTTAATCTTTTTTAAAAGCATACGCTCTAATCATTTGGCCCAATCTTTCACATGACCCAACTACAATCCTAACTGTGTTGGTCAGCTTTTCATTTCTGTGACCAAATTACCTGACACAAACAACTTGGAGGAGGAAGTTTATTTTGGCTCACACTTTCAAAGGTTTCAGTTCATGACCTGATGGTTCAATTGCTTCAGGCCTGAGATGAGGCAGAACATCATTGAGGAATGGCATGACAAAGAAAATCTGCTCAGCTCATGGCAATCCAGAAACAGAGAAGGGAAAGGGTTATGGAATAAAAAATAACCAGTGACCAACTTCTTCCAATTAGAACAACCTCCTAAAATTTCCACCACCTCCTATAATGCCATGATGGGGTCAGAGCCCTCATGATATAATCACCTCCCTGTAGCCCCATCACTGAACACTGCTGCGTAAAGGAATAAACCTTCAAAACATGAGTTTTTTGGTGACACTTCATATTCAAACCATAAGGCGTTTGGGAGGTGAAGCCTTTGGGAGATTCTCAGGACATTTCCTCATAAAGGTAACCCAGAGAGATTCTTCTATCATGTGAGGTTAACTATAGCTCTTGCAACATAATGAATCTGATGGCTTCTTGATCATGGACTTCCCAAAGCTATGAGAAATAAATATCTGTTGTTTACAAACCATGCAATTATGGTATTTTGCTATAGCAGCCAAAAGAGACTAAGCAGGTCTTTTGATATGGGTTTTCAAAGATACTCTCAATACACTTTCCATCATTAAAACAATAGTGATACCTGATTTTACATTAAGTGTTTTGGAAAAAAATGATCATGGTATTATGTACACTTAAAGTTTATTCATATATTTTACAGAGTACTTACTCTATTCCTTACTGGCCACCAAATAATCATATCATAACAATTATTATTGAAAGGTTCAACAAGGCCACAAATATAATTACTCCTTTCTACTACAGATGTAACAACATAAAGAAAACCAATAATATTAACATGCAATATAACCCCAAGTCAAATTCATATTTAATTATGACACACTGACTCTATGGTTAAAATGTAATTATGTGTTTAATTTAGAATACTGGTACTTTGAAGAACCCACGGATGTTTAATTCAGATTTTACAAAGATATTGTATGACCCACAGTTATATACAATTCGTTTTGGCAATTATCTTAAACATTACAAGAAAGAAATGGATAAACTGAATAAATATTGTGAAAGCACATAAAATCTTTTTTTTCTGATTCTAAAACAAAAATTGGAGCAACTGTTATATAGCTACATTGGGGAAAAAATGGCATTTTGAGGACACAGTTAATGGCTCAGTTGACTACAATTAAAGATTTGATGATGAAATCAACACAGCAGAGATAATAGTTAAGTATGTACTGTATAAATTCCATTTTTCATTGAACAGATAAAAATGTATATTCTATTTCAATAATAAATAACAAAGAAATTCTTTGTCTTAAAAAGTCATGAAATAACTTGAAAATTTATGGAATTACATAAAATTTTATTGTACATTTGAGTGTTGCTTCAATCTTAAGATTGACACACGGGTTTAAGGTAGTTTTTTCTTAAATAAAGATTTTTTATGTCAACAATTTTTCTATTATTCTATAGCTACTCATAATAACTAAGACAATATAGAATAATACATGAAAACATTTATTTATGCATGGAATAATATGTTGATACTATGATGGCTTTTTTTGGGGGGTGAGTGTACCAGGGATTGAACTCAGGGGCACTCAACTACTACTGAGCCACATCCCCAGCCCTATTTTGTATTTTATTAGAGACGGGGTCTCAATGAGTTGCTAAGTGCTTCGCTGTTTCTGGGGCTGGCTTTGAACTCACAATCCTCCTGTCTCAGTCTCCCAAGTGCTGGGATTACAGGTGTGTGCCACCATACCTGGCCTATGATGGCTTACATTTTATTATAGCATCATTATTAACAACAATGATCAGCCCCACAGAGTAGTACACTCCTGTTAGCCCAGCAACTTTGAAGACTGAGAACAGGAGGATTGAAACTTTGAAGCCAATCTCAGGAACTTAGCAAGACCCTATTTCAAAATAAAAAACAAGAAGGACTTGGTCAGTGGTCAAACACCCTTGGGTTCAAATCCCTGTATCATAAAACTAATCAAACAAAAGATAATACTATTATACTATCAATAAATATTTTAGAAGACTTGAATGACTATAGGAAGAATTCAAGGTATCACAGATTTGAATTTTTGAATATATAAACATATATCTCAATAATAAGAAGTCCTAATATTATAAGTTCATTTTCTCATATTGTTATAATGAGGGCAATTTACCTTTAAAATGAAAACTCTTTGCTAAGTAAATTGTGATGTTAAATTTCAAGAAGTATAAACTTATGAGACAGGACAGTATTTACCTCATAATAGTAGAATAATAATGTTAATTGGCAACACTGGGTGCTTACTGGCATTGTCTATACACTATATATAATAATGTGACGTTACCTCAAAGACCACTGGAACAAAAATTCTAAAGAAAATATATGGAAACCAATACCAGACACATATCAAAAGGATCAGTGGCATTTGTTCTGGGAAGGTAAGTTTGGTTTAACCTTCTAAAACAAGCATTACTAGACATGATCATTTGAATAGATGAAGAAAAAGCATCTGACAAAATCCAACAACTTTTCACTAACAAGAGCAGTCAAGAAAATAGGAATTAAAAAGAAATTTCTTTAATAACAAAAGATAGCAACATGAAACCTCACACCATACTTACAGGTAAAGGACTAAATTTTTTTTTTCCCCTCTAAACCAAGTAATTAGACAAGGATATCCTCTCACTTCTTTTGTTCAGTATTCTACTGGAAATTCTAGTGAGAACAATCATGCCAGATAAAGAAATTAAAAAGAAATGTAGAATAAAGAAGAACCAAACTATCTGTATTTGTAGACATAATAATCTTACATATTAAAAATATTTAAGGAACTCAATTAAATTTATTAGAATAAGTGTGTCCAAAAAGGTTGTACTATACCAAAAAAAATGTATTTGTACAGCAATAGTCAGAAAATTAATTTTTTTTAAATTCAAAGTTATATTTATAACAGTGGCATGTATTACAATTTATAATACACATATAGAGCATCTTTTTACATAACACTATTTGTATACAAAGGATGGCTGAAGTTCTAGTTCAGTGGTATAGCACTTTCCTAGCATGTGTGAGTCACTGGGTTTGTTCCTCAGCACCACATAAAAATGAATAAAATAAAGGCACTGGGTCCATTTACATAAATGTGCCAAGGAACTGAACAGACACTTCTCAGAAGAAGATATACAATCAATCAATAAATACATGAAAAAATGCTCAACATCTCTGGCAATTAGAGAAATGCAAATCAAAACCACTCTAAGTTTTCATATCACACCAGTCAGAATGGCAGCTATTAAGAACACAAACAACAATAAATGTTGGAGAGGATGTGGAGAAAAAGGCACACTCACATACATTGTTGGTGGGACTGCAAAATGGTGCAGCCAATATGGAAAGCAGTATGGAGATTCCTTGGAAAACTTGGAATGGAACCACCTTATGACCCAGCTATCCCACTCCTTGGTCTTTACCCAAAAGACCTGAAAACAGCATACTACAGGGACACAGCCACACCAATGTTTATAGCAGCACAATTCACAATAGCTAAACTGTGGAACCAACCCAGATGCCCTTCAGTAGATGAATGGATAAAGAAAATGTGGTATATACACACAATGGAGTATTACTCAGCAATAAGAGAGAATAAAATCATGGCATTTGCAGGAAAATGGATGGAGTTAGAGAATATAATGCTAAGTGAAGTTAGCCAATCCCAAAAAGCCAAACGCCAAATGTTTTCTCTGATATAAGGAGGCCAATTCACAGTGGGGTTGGGATGGGGAGCATAGGAGGATTAGAGGAATACTAGAATGGCCAATGGGGAGGGAGGGGAAGGGAGGGGGAAAAAGGGTGAAGGAAAAAAAAAAAGATGGTAGAATGAGATGGATATCATTACCCTAAGTGCATGTATGAAGTCACGAATGGTGTGAATATACTTTGCATACAACCAGAGATTTGTAAAAAAGTGCTCTATATGTGTAATATGAAATGTAATGCATTCTGCTGTTATTTATAACATCTTAGAATAAAAAAATAATTTAAAAAAAAAGTATTTTTAAAAGATTCTGTTTAACAACACGAAAAAGACTGGAATATTTAGGAAAATTTAACTAAAAACAACAACAAAAAACAACTCTAAAAATGACAAAACATTGGGAAAAGAAATTGAGATCAAAATAAATTCGAAGTCATTCCAGTCTTCGATCAGAAGAGTCAATATTTAAATTGCACTCCCCACACTATCCTGTTGAACCTATGCCATCTTTAACAGAATCCCAGCTCTTTTTGCATAAACGCATAAACTCCCTGAAATTCATGTGGAAATCTAAGAGACTCAGACAAGCCACATCAATCTTGAAAAGAATGAAGCAGGAGGTGCAACCTGAAAGAAACCAATGCAGAATTCTACGAGAATAGAGGGAGACAAATGAGATTCCTGGAATTTTAGGGTCCTGAAACAAACTTTCATGATTTGCCAATAAATTGTACACAAGAGTGACAAAACAACTCAATAGGGAAAGAATAGTGTTTTCAACAATTGGACTAGGAAAAATGGATATCCTTATGCAAAATAATGAATTTGGATGCTTTTTTTTTTTTTAACAAAACTTAAATGTAATTGGTTCTGGAATTAAATTTGAGAATTAAATGTATAAATGTATCAGAATAAAATCATAAAAGCATATCTTCTTAAGCAAATTCATTTTTGCTATAACAAAAGAGAACAAAAGAAAAAAATATAAATTGGACTTCCTCAAAATTTAAAACATTTATGCTTCAAATGTCACGATGGAGAAAATGGAAGGGAATGAAAAGGATTCCATGTATAAATGAAATCATACACTTTTTCCTTCTTTGGAATATTTCACGAAGTATGCATTCTTCCATGTTTATGCATGCTTTCACAAATGGCAGTGTCTCCAGTCTTATTTTGGCTGTGGGGCGTGTATTATTGAAACCAGGGGGCTTTACCAATGAGCTACATCCCTAGCACTTTTAGACAGGGCTCAGAGCCTTGCTAATTGCTAATACTTGAATTTGTACTCCTCCTGCCTCTACCTCTGAAGTCACTAGAATTACAAGCTTGTGCCAATTGGCCTGGCAGTACCTCCATTGCTTTTAACTGTCTTTTATGTTTATTTTTATGTGGTGCTGAGGATTGAACCCAGTGACTCACACATGCTAAGCAAGCACTCTACCATTGAGCCACAACCCCAGCCCAGTACCACCACTTTTTAAAATATTTGTTTTAGTTGTACTTGGGCATAATACCTTTATTTTTTTTTATGTGGTGCTGAAAATAGAACCCAGCACCTCATGCATGCTACACTAACGCTCTACAGCTGAGCCACAACCCTAGCCCCTCATTACCTCCATTTTAAAAGATGAATAATATTCTACTCAAAAAAGTCAATAAATAGAAATAGTAGAATGGTTGTTTCCAGGAGCAGGGAGGGTTAGGGAATAGGTAGAAGTGGTCAAAAGATTCAAATTTGTATTTAGATAGGATAAACCAAATTCTGGAAGTGTAAAGTACTGAATGAGGATCACTGTTAAACTACTGTTTTCTATACTATGTATACAAAAAAAATTGCAGACTACTTTTCTTGTAGTCTTGCCACCAAAAAAAAGTAAATATGGAAGGCAATGAATATGTTAAGTTATTTGAACATAGTAAACATACCATTAAGTATATCAAAACACTTCATACATTTTCAATATTGTATAAACATAAATTTAAAAGAGGGAAATGGGCTGGGGTTGTGGCTCAGCGGCAGAGCACTCGCCTTGCACGTGCGCGGGCCGGGTTTGATCCTAGGCAACACATAAACATAAATGCATTGTATTGTGTACAACTAAAGTAAATAAATAAATATTTTTAAAAAATAAAAGAGAGAAATAATGCTGATAATATTTGAAATCATATATTTGATAGAATTGTTTCCAAAATATATAAATTTTTAAAATTCAATAATACAAAGACAAATAATCCCAAAATAAGCAAATTATACAGACTAATTTTTGTCCAAAGAAGGTTTACTAGTGGCTAATGTGCATATGAAAAGAAGCTCAACAACATTAGCTATTGGGGAAATGTAATGAAGGTAGTAAGACCATAAAAAGCAAGATAGACAATAACAATGGTTGATAGTGTGGAAAAATTAGAACCCTTACACATTACCTGTGGGAATGTAAATTAGTGCACTAACTACAGAAAACAATTTGGCAATTTTTCAATAGGATAAACACAGATTACTTAAGACCCAGAAATTCTACTCCTAAGTAGACACCCAAGACGAATGGGTGGAATCACAGACACACAAATGAATGGAATAGAATACAAAAGTAAGTAATTGACGACCAAATTATGGCCAATTGATTTTTGACAAAATGTAAAATTAACAAATTCAACATAAATAATAGATATAAACACAGAATGAAAAACTATAAACTCATTTAGTAGATGATGTGAAAAATTTTGCTGCATTTAGGCTTGAGGAAGATCTCTTAGAATGGAAGTAAATGATCCATACAAGGAATAGTAGCTAAATTGGAGTTCAACATTTAAAATTTTTGTTTTGAAAAACTCTCCAATAAAGGATAAAAGGGAAGGTTCAAAATTGGAGAAAATATTTACAAAACATGTATCTGGCAAAGTCATATTGTAAATTTCCAATTTCCACAGAACCTCTAGGATTCATATGTACCACAATAATCCTATTAGAAAAATGTACACATACAAAAATATGAAGACACATTTCACTGAAAACAATATACTGACAGCAGTATATGAAATGTATAATGGTAATACATGAAATGTTGGGCAACAACACTATCAAGTAGAAATACAAAATAAAAACACAATATATCACTAAACTCTTATCAGAATTGGTAAAGTTAAGAAAAATAATCACAACAGCAAATTCTGGCAAGAGTATGGATTATAAAAGGATCATTCATTTTGAGAGGATGCATAATGTGTGCAATATTTATGCAGCTGTACACTTGTGCTTGTGTCTGTGAAACATACTTTCTCTAGTCAAACTTGGTTTAAAATTTTTTGTTGGATTTTATCTTAAAATTTCAATTGATAAATATGGCTTCTTTATGTTAAAAATAATACTAAAGTTGGCAGTATAAAAAAAAAATCAACAAAAACTTATTTTCACTCATTTGCTGTCAGTAAAGACACTCTTCTCCTTTGAACCTTCTTTTCAACTAGGCATTGACCTTTGGAATTCTGGGTTCATGCTTGCATCACCCAGTTTTAGCAAAAGTCCCAAGTCAGTGTAGTGAGAATCCCAGACTTCATTATCCAATGACCCTTGATATTTGATCAAATTCCCCATCTTGCATACATGCTATCTGATTTACCCAGGTTTGCCTTCAGCAGGAATTTTGTCAGGTAGGCTTTGACAGAATGTGCCCTTTCCTCTAATGCTTTCTCTTAATAATTTTCTATTCACTGATCCCCAACCTGATCCTTGGCTATAAATCCCCACTTTTCCATAATGTTTTCAGAATTGAGTCCATTTCTATACAGAGGTAATTTTCCCCCATTGCAATGATTCCTGAATAAAACCCATTTTCAGTACCTTAACATCTGTCTGACTCTGGTTTGCTTTAATGGATGTAACTTTAAATACTGAAACTTTCCAAGCCTCAACTGTTTTGATCTTCAAAATACAGTGATTCCATTAGCATCAGAAACATCAATAACATTACTCAAGACAATATTTTAAATTTAATTGTTGTTGACATGTGCTTTAATGTGTACTTGTCATTTTATCTTTGGGGAAAAAAAATCCCTGAATATAGATGATCTTAATGCTTCCATCTCCAAGATTTGTGATAGGGACAAACTAATACACATGAAAATGTTTTGGTCACATGAAGAGCACCACGGAGGCATAAGAAATCATTTTATTATATTATTCAGTTCCATATCAAACAAAATGCATAACTCAGAAAATTGTTTTTTCATTTTAAATTAATTCTTACAAATTGAAATGTAGTTATTTTTAATTATCTTACTTACTACCTATGTTTTACTTCTAAGAATGAATTCTTACTTTTTCCTCCCAAAGTTTTAAAGGGTTGTGTCATGACAGCCCTCTATCACCTGGCATTCAAGATCTTCCAAACAGCAGACAAGCACATTCATATTCCAGAAGCATTTATAACCAGACAATAATGATATCTGCCTATAAGTTATGAGAAAATGTTTTGAAAAAACATGTGTACTAGTATGATACTTTCAGGAAAGTGGGTAGATGAACAAATACAGGAAACTGAATAATAAATGAAAATTTTACAATGGCTTATTCTGAAGTTCTCACTAGAAGAGGAATAGTAGAAAAACATTAACAGATGGAAAGTGGTAAAGCACTCAGTAAGTGAACTCTATTATAAAACCCTTAGTGACTTGTGGCATTATAAATTTGATGGGGATTAGGCTGGGGATTTGTTTTCTAAGGCGTGTCCAAGAACTATTGGCAAGGAGACTTTCCAAAAAGAAGAGCAATTAAGTGACCTTGGCCTTTTATTTCCCTTACTGATACCCAGAAGTCTGTTTCCCCTCCTCATTTTTTTCATGGTGCTGGAGATGGAACTGAGGACCTGTGCATGCTAGGCAAGCGCAAAACTACTGAGCTACATCCCCAGTACTGATAGCCAACATTCTAGCAGCCAGGGTTTTATGTCTGAACAGGCCATGGAAAGTCTCTTCTGTGAGGAACTTGTTAACCATTCTAAAACCTTAAAAAAAGTGCTGAAATCAGTTTCTTCAAATAAATGTCCCAGGTAAACCAGTCCATAGTAGAGCTCATAGTTTACAAGGAACAATTCAGTGGTTTCATTCTCTATTTTACCCCCATTCATAAAAATGATAATACACACCTGAAAATCTTTATAAACACAGAAAACATACATGGAAATATAGAAAACCAATTCTGCAAAGAAAATACTTAATAATAAATATGGGAAAAATAAAAAATAAATATGGGAAATATCAGAGGGCTTTTAAAAACTATTCTTAGAAGTTAAGACAGCTCGGATGAATGTACAGAAGGTAGGAGACATTTTTAAGAAGTAGAGAAAACTGACAGATTAACAACAAAACAGCAAACATAAAACTAAAAGACTAGTTCAGAGGGTACTCCATCTTAATAATAGGAACCCAAGCAGAAGAGATACTCAGAAACATCAAGAAATGAAAGACATGAGCTTTTAGATTAAAAGGCCTTACCTGGTAACCAGTACAAAATACAGGAACAGAACCACGCTGAGATTTCATCACAAAATTTCAGATCACTAGAAACAAAGAAAAAAAAGACCATATAATCTTTTAGGGAAACAAAGATTTTATTATACACAAACAAGACATTTGAACAGCATTCTAAGGAGTTCAGAGACAATAGAGCAAGGTTTTAACATACAAAGGAAAATAAAATTCAACCTAGCATTCTGCATTCAAGCTAATGGTCATTCCATTATGAGTGTAAAATAATGACATTTTCATTCATGCAATGTCAGAAAAATTTATAATAATACCCTTTTGTAGGTCACCAATTTTTTCCAGTTAGTAAATAAATAAATAAATCAGAAAAGAAAAAGACAAGGGATATATAACACAGACCACCAAAAACAAGACAAAAACTGAGCAGATAGGTGCTATGACAGTGAAGGGAGATCTCAAAATGACCACTGAGAATGAAGTGTACTTAGTGCCATTTCATAATGGAGCATATTTTCTAGCCTTATTCCTCAAAGTGTGGTTCACAGAAAACCTGTGCACTTACTACCGATGCAATCACAGGCCCTAATCGAGATACCTTCTAAGTTAAAATATTATTATATATAAAATTCCCAGAAAATCCCTATGCACTGTACTAAAGCATTTAGAAGAAAAGATTATTATAATAATATAGTCAAATTTTTACATTTTTGAGAAGTAATAAATACTCATGTTATGCTCCCCTTAAGGCTTCAAGAGCTGCATTTACAAAAGAAAAAAAGTGGAGGCTCATGGATAGGGTTAAGAATGCAAAATAAACTACAGAATATGATCCAACATTTTTATAAAATATGAAAACAGAAGTACACTTAAAAGTGTTTATATGCTTGCTTCAACATGAAAAATCTTTTTCAATGATATGCATGAGAGGCAGTTAACACTGGCTTAAAAATGACATGTGTTTTGGAGCATTTGTACAAGATATTGTTGAGTTTTTCATTATAAAACAATGCTTCATTTCGCTAGACAGGCTCAGAAATTATATTTGTGATATGTAAAAGTCAACAGAAAAATAAAATTTCAAATAGTGATATTAGAAGTATCAAAATATTGAAAAGTTCTTGTTAAAAATGGTCATTGGTCAGCCAATTAATATTACCAATGTCAACAAGAAGTATCTCCTAATGTGTGCTTAGTAATTAGCTGAAATGCTTTTAGAAGGGTTATCTCTTGACACATAAACCAAACCTACGACATGGATATTAATAATTCCAGTTATTAACAATTCAAATATTTGTCATGAGGTCAAATAAGGTAACATATGAAAATTATTTGGGCAATGAGAAGTAACAAATAAAGGAAGGCAATTACATTAACACAACAATAATTATTATGTAGCACAAAATGTCTTATAACAAAACTGACTTTCTATTTATGGTCTTTTTAATGTGTCTACCAGGAAGTGCAATTTTTCCCCCTATTTAAAATAAAACTATGCTATTTAATATGTTTGTTTTGGGTAGATCCCATGGCAATCTTGTATGATCTGGCAGCAAATTACATTTAAACATGTACTGACTGGTATAACCCAGATTTTTGAACATATTAGACATTTTAGAGTTCAGAGATTTATAAAAGAGAGCATTCTGTCATATTTAGTACTTCATTAAAACTTGTAATGATATACTGGCACTCAAAATTATAATACATATTATAGGATATTCCATCTACCCAGAAATATATCAGGAAACAATCAAAAGCATTAAAAAAGAGGTTAGAGACAAAATAATTGCCAACTTCTGTTCTGACACATAACTAATATCCAGAATATATAAAGAACTCAAAAAACTATACAGCAAAAGAATAACCCAATCAATAAATGGGCAAATGACCTAAACAGTTATCAAAGAAAAAAATATCAATGTCCAACCAATATATGAAAAAATGTTCAACATCTTTAGCAATCAAGGAAATGCAAATCAAAACTATATTGGTGGGGCTGGGATTATGGCTTAGTGGTAGAGCACTTGCCTAGGACAGGTGAGGCCCTGGGTTCGATCCCCAGTACCACATACAAACAAATAACTACAAATAAATAAAATAAAGGTTAAAGTCTTAAAAAAAAAAAAAACTACATTGGTATTTCATCTCATTCCAGTTAGAATGGCAGTCATCAAGAGTACAAATAACTGCTGGTGAGGACATGGGGTAAAAAAGTACACTTAAACATTGTTGGTAGGACTGCTGGACTAGTACAACCACTTTGGAAACCACTGGAAACATTCCTCAAAAAGACTAGCAACAGGGCTGGTGATATAGCTCAGTTGGCAGAGTACTTGCCTCATAAGCACAAGACCATGGGTTCAATTCCCAGCACCACACACAAACACACAAAAGACTAGCAATGTTACCACCACAGACCCAGCAATCCTACTCATTGGTATTTATTCCAAAGAAAGAAAATCAGCATACTACCATGGTACATGCACACCAATGTTTATAGCAACACAGTTCACAATAGCCGAGTTATGGAAACATCCTAGGTGCAAGTCAACAGATGAATAAAGAAAACATGGCATATATACACAAATGAGTTTTACTCAGCCATAAAGAAGATTGAAATCATTTCATTTGCTCATAAATGGATGGAACCGGAGAACATCATACTAAATGAAATAGGTCAGACTCAGAAAGTCAAAGGTTGAATGTTTTCTCTTATACCGAAAGCTAGAGAGGAAAAAAAAGAAGAATCTTACAAATATAGAAATGAAACCTACCAAATTATGCTAAGCCCA
This sequence comes from Tamias sibiricus, assembly GCA_025594165.1. Classification (NCBI taxonomy): domain Eukaryota; kingdom Metazoa; phylum Chordata; class Mammalia; order Rodentia; family Sciuridae; genus Tamias; species Tamias sibiricus. The sequence goes on from CM046667.1 coordinate 135,896,904, forward strand.
TATACGAATATACAATTGTGAATCCCAACTTTATACATAATTATAATTCCTTAATTAAAATAATGATAATTGGTTATCCTTACTATACCAAGAGAGGCAGCAGTTAAATGGAAACTATGTAACCAGCACCTTTATGGTAAAGTATTGCACACAGCAAGTCAATTCAGAGGTGGTACCTCCAAAAGCTCTATCATCTCCTGTAGCATGCATCCTTCCCATCAATAGTGTGGTAGTTGAACTCTTTAAGTTATTTATTCCTAAATCCTATGGAATGCCAAACATACTGTCTGCCTTCCATCTTTCTTTCAGTATATATCCTTTATCTTAGTCTACATTTAACTGGGTGTCTGTCAAGACAGAATAGTTAAGTATTCACGTTTTGAAGAATGGAAAATTGAAACAATCAGAAGGAAGATTAAGTCCTGGAAGCATGAAAATCTCTTCTGAAATCAAGGAAGGCAATGGAAGGATATATAACCCCATTAATGTGTAGAGACCACTAGAAAGTGGCCACTGGTAGAGCCTTACTCTACCAGAATTATCATTTACATGTTATACAAATGACCGTCGATTTTGTATGTACGACACTAAACACAGCACCTTTAATGTGGAGATGATGCTACAGCAGGTCCCATCATACTCTGCAGCTTTCAAAATTGTCCTGCTGTAACTTATTCACAGGTCCTAGGGAATGCTCATCCCACTGTCCAACAACTTGCATCACTCCCTCAGGGAGGATTCTCTCAACTTCTCCAATTTGCATGGGTGGGTGTTTGTCACAACCAAGAGAAAAAGCTTGTTTCCACTGTGTTTTCTTCCCCTCAGAAATTAATTTTCTCCACCTTAAATTCTCTAACCTCTGACTGTTCATGTAACTAAAAATGGACTGTTCTAAACACTTAAAGGATGAATGATGTGCAGGTGGCCACCATGGTCTTCTTGGTATTAAGAAAGATGTTCCAGTGTGCCTTAATCAGCATTCCCATCTCCATCCAAATGCCACTATAAACTTAATGTGTGTCTTACTCTTTCCTGAGAGGTACCGTATGGTTACATGTAGTCCAATTGACAGGCACTTGTAAGTAGGGCATTACACATAGCAGGCTGAATGTACAGGTTCTCCCCTCCCACAGCATGCTCCATCATCTCCTGCAAGTTTCATCATTCCCTCAGGTACTATGTAATACCTGAATGCCAACTTTAAATATTCATAATTCCTAAGGAATGTCCATACCACTGTCCTTGATCTCTAACTTTAAATGAGGATCCTCTCACCACCTCTGTGTTCACCTGGATGAGCAACAGAACAAGTGTGCTCTTCTTTTCTTTTCTTGTATTACTATGTACCTTAATCTCCTCCATCCATTTATTCTGCAACTTGCAAGTGTCCATGGTTTTTAGAATAGACAACTGAGCCAGGTGCGGTAGTGCATATCTGTAATCCCAACATGACAGATACCATTCTAAGTAGGGCACTGCATAAAACATACTGAATGTGCATTCCATCATCTGCTGCAGCTTTTATCATATCATAATTATAATATACTTTAACTCAAAACATATCAAGTCTAATATTACCCACCCTATCATCCATCTATCATCTATCACTATGAGAATTCTCTTATCTGCCTTATTTTTATGGGTGATTTTTAAGACTAAGAGAATAAGCTTTCACCCATTTTCTCTTCTTGTATTAGGGAGTATAATTTTCTTTATCTTCAATAACTCATAGGCATAATTTGTTAATGATGTAATAATACTGAAACCTACTTAAGGATTTCGGACGTACAAGATGCTACCAAGTAACTACTAAGATCATGGAAAACACTCAAGGATACATTAAAGTCCAAAACCATCACCATCCAAACACCACCAACAACATTGTAGTTCATGTACCTTGCTCTACTCAGACAGGTGCCAGATACAAATAGTACACATTACTAGCGCCTTCTGAATACAGCACTGGACACAGCATGATGAACGTGGAGGTGATCCTTCATGAGCCTTGCTCTACTCTGACAGGTGCCAGTTACATATAGTACACGTGATTGGTGCCTTCTGGATACACCAATGCACACAGCATGATGAACATGGAGGGGCACCATTATGATCCTTGCTCTACCCAAACAGGTGCCAGATACATATAGTACACATGACTGTCGCCTTCTGAATAAAGAGCACTGGACACAGCATGATGAACATGGAGGTGACCTTCATGACCCTTGCTCTACCCACACAGGTACTAGATACATATATTACATGTGAGTGGCGCCTTCTGAATATAGCACTGCACTCAGCATGATGAACATGGAAGTGATCCTTCATGAGCCTTGTTCTACCCACACGGGTACCAGATACATATTTATTGTTATTCCTACTGGAGTTATAGTTTTCAGCTGACAAGCAACTCTACATGGAGGAAATATCAAATGATCCCCAGCAATATTATGAGCCCTTGGCTTTATTTTCCTATTTACTGTAGGAGGTCTTACAGAAATTGTCTTAGCTAAACTCCTCAGTAGACATTGTTTTACATGATACACATTATGTTGTAGCCCACTTCCACTATATCTTGTCTATAGGAGCTGTATTTGCTATCATGGGTGGATTTGTCCACTGATTCCCTCTCTTCTCTGACTATACACTTGACAACATGTGAGCTAAAATTCACTTTACTGTAATATTTGTAGGAGTAAATATAACTTTCTTCCGACAACACTTCCTGGGGCTATCAGGAATAGCACGCTGATATTCAGATTACCCAGATGCATATATAGCATGAAATACTGTATCCTCAATAGGCTCATTTATTTCTCTAAGAGCTGTAATAATTATAATTTTCATGATTTGAGAAGCATTTGCTTCAAAACGAGAAGTCCCAATCGTAGAACTAACAACAACCAACTTAGAATGACTATACGGGTGCCCTCCACCTTACCATACATTTGAAGAACCAACTTATGTTAAAGTTTAACTCAAGAAAGGGAAAAATCAAACTTCCTAAAATTAGTTTCAAGCCAGCCCCATAACCATTATGACTTTCTTCATGAGCTATTAGTAAAAATATTACATAACTTTGTTGAAGTTAACTTATAGGCTAAATTCCTTTATATCTTTATGGCATACCCCCTTGAATTAGAATTTCAAGATGCTACATCACCTATTATAGAAGAATTATTACACTTTCATGACCATACCCTTATAATTGTATTTCTGATTAGCTCTTTATTATTCTAAATCATTTCACTTACATTAACCACAAAACTTACCCATACAAGCACTATAGATGCCCAAGAGGTTGAAAGCATTTGAACCATTTTACCAGCTATTATCCTTGTCCTAACTGCTCTCCTTTCACTACAAATTTTATATATAATGGATAAAATTAATGATCCATCATTAACAGTAAAAACCACAGGTCACCAATGATACTAAAGTTATGAATATACAGGTTATATAGACCTAAATTTTGACTCCTACATAGTACCAACTTCAGACTTAAACCCAGGAGAGCTCTGACTATTAGAAGTAGATAATCGAGTAGTGCTTCCTATGGAATTACCAGTTCACATGCTAATTTCATCAGAAGATGTTCTTCACTCTTGAGTGGTTCCATCTCTTGGTTTAAAAACAGATGCTATTCCAGGTCGACTGAATCAAGCCACCCATACATCATCACAGCCAGGATTATATTATGGACAATGCTTTGAGATCTGTGGATCTAATCACAGCTTTATACCTATTGTCCTTGAACTAGTACCATTAAAGCACTTCAAAAACTCATCCTCATCAATATTACATTCATTATGAAGCCATAAAGCATCAACCTTTTAAGTTGAAGATTAGAAGCTTAAATCTCCTTATAATGAGATGCCACAACTAATAATAATTTTGCCTTATTTATTATATTTTAACTCAAGATCTCAAACCACTCCTATCCCACTAACCCATCAATAAAAGATATAAAATTAATTGAACACAAACCCCTTGAGAAAACAAATGAATGAAAATCTATTTGCCTCTTTCATTACCCCAACAATAATAGGACTCCCTATTGTTCTTATTATTATATTCCCCAATATTTTATTTCCCTCATCCAATCGACTTATCAATAATCGATTAGTCTCATTTCAACAAAGACTAATTCAACTTGTATTAAAACAAATAATGGCCATGCACAACCAAAAAGGACGAACCTGAACTTTAATACTTATCTCACTAATTATATTTATTAGATCAACAAACTTATTAGGATTACTTCCCCATTCCTTCACACCAACAATGCAGTTATCAATGAATTTAGGTATAGCAATTACACTATGAGCCAGTGCAGTAATCACTGGCTTCCACCATAAAACTAAAGCATCCCTTGCCCACTTCCTTCGTCAAGGAACCCCAATCCCCCTTATTCCTATACTTATTATTATCAAAACAATGAGCCTTTTTATTGAACCCATAGCCCTTGCCTTATGATTAACAGCCAATATCACAGCAGGTAACCTTCTCATACATTTAATTGGTGGAACTACTCTAGTCTTAACCTCAATTAGCTCTCCCACTGCAATAATTACATTTATTACTTTAGTCTTACTTACAGTTCTTGAGTTTGCAGTAGCACTAATTCAAGCTTATGTTTTCACTCTAACATGTACTAACATGTATGTGGTGCCTTCTGAATACAGCACTGCACTCAGCATGATGAACGTGGAGGTGATCCTTCATGAGCCTTATGCCAGTTACATATAGTAAATGTGTCTGGTGCCTTCTGGATACACCAATGAACACAGCATGATGAACGTGGAGGGGCACCATTATGATCCTTGCTCTACCCAGTCAGGTGCCAGATGCATATAGTACACATGACTGTCGCCTTCTGAATAGAGAGCACTGGACACAGCATGATGAACGTGGAGGTGACCTTCATGACCCTTTCTCTATCGAGAGAGGTACCAGGTACATACAGTAAAAGTGACTGATGCCTTCTGAATACAGCACTGCACATAGCATGATGAATGTGGAGGTGATCCTTCATGAGCTTTGCTCTATCCACACAGGTGCCAGTTACATATAGTACACATGACTGGCACCTTCTAAATTGAGCACTGCACCCAGCGTGATGAACGTGGAGGTGCTCCATTAGCAGGATGCATCATCTACTGCAGGTATCATCAGGTCAGGCCGTGTAACTGAATCCTAATGGTACTCAAGTTCCAATTCACAGGGAGTCACCACCCCAGTGTTCTCATTGTAGCATCAATCTCAATTCAGTTCACCTCCTCTGCTCTATTAAAATCTGGACAATTACCAGAACAACCAAAGTATCAAGCAGATATAAAGAAATATCTATTTATGGAAACAAACGTAAATGAAGGCACAACATAATGTCTTGCATTTATGGACAAGAGATATGAATATTGGTATAAAGTCCATACTACATATAGTAATCTAAATATTCAATGCAAACCCTTTCAAAATATTAATGACTTTCTTCACAAAACTACAAAAAAAAAAAAAAAAAACCCAACAAGTTATATGATATAAAAAAAGTACTGAATAACAAACCCATCTTTTTCTTTACCCCCTACCTTTTTGCAATACTAGGGATTGAACCCAGGAGTACTTCACCACTGAGTTACACTTTCCAGCCTGTAGGATTTTCTATTTTCACACAGGGTCTCACTAAGTTGCTGAGGTGGGCCTTGAACTTGCAATACTCTCTCAGGTTTCCAAGTCACTGGAATTAGAGGGATGTGCCACCACACCTGGCAGCAAAGTCATCCTGAGCAAAAATAACAAAACAGGAGGCATTACACTCTCTGAATTAAAAAATACATCACAAAACTACAGTAATCAAAACATTTTGGTACTGGCATAAAAACACACATACAGAACAATGGGACAAAATAGAGCACTTAGAAATAAACTTAAGCATCTACCGCAAACTGGTTTTGGACAAAGTTGCTAAATTTGCAGTGTTTTCAATAAACAATACTGAGGACATTGGATAAACATGCAGAAAAATGCAACTACACTCTTCCCTCTATGTACTTAATTAACTCAAAATTGACTAAAGATGTAAAATTTAAACTATGACAATACTAGAGGAAAGAATAGGGAACATTTTTGAAGATACTAGAATGAGTAAGGAATTTTGGCCCCCAAAGCATAAGAAACAAAAGCAAAAATAGGGGGCTAGGTTGTGGCTCAGTGGTAGACTACTTTCCTGGCACAAGTGAAGCACTGGGTTTGATCCTCAGAACCACATAAATAAATAAATAAATAAATAAATAAATAAATAAATAAATAAAGATATTGTATCTGTCTACAACTAAAAAATATTTTTAAAAAAGCAAAAATAGAGAAATAATGTTAGATTAAATAGCTTAAACACTGCAATATCTACAATCAAGGGAGTGAAGAAACAATGTAAAAATTGGAAGAAAATATTTGCAAGGTATGATTCTGGCAAGGACTTCATATCTACAATACACAAGGACCTCCATAAACCCAAGAATTAAAAAAATAACATAATTTAAAAGGGTGCAATAGACCTAAATAGATATTTCACAAAGAAAACATACAAATGGACAAAAGGTACATGGAAAAATAAAAATCACTAATAATTATGCAAATACAGATCAAATTCACAATGAATGGTAAGAATGGCGATTAGAAAAAAAAAGACTAAGATAACAATTGCTTTTGAAGTTATGTAGAAAAGTGTACCCTTGCACACTGTTGGTAGGAAAGTAAATAATTACAGCCAATACAGTAAACAGTATGGAGTTTCATCAATAAAATATAGTACTATCATATATATCAGCAATTCCACCCACAGGAATACATCCAGGGAAAATAAAACCATAGGATTAAGAGTCATCTATATTTTCATACCTATCACATCAATATTCACAATAGGTATAAGACACAAACATTACTGACCATGAACTGCTAAATGGATAGAGAAAATGTGCTTCATACACACAGTAGACTAGTATTCAGCTATAAGAGTTGAAATTGTGTTATTTGCAATTACATGTTGGCACCAAAGATCATTAGTTTAGGTGAACTAAGACAGAGACAGAAAACCAAGTACTACATGTTCTTACATATATGTTTCATCTAAAAAAGTTGATCTCATGCAAGTCGAGAGTGAACTGGTGATTATTAGCGGCTAGGAAAAGGAGTGGGTAGGGATGGGGGGAAATTGAAGAACGGGTACTATAGGATCAAAAAGTTCCCATAAAAATCAAACTGTGTACTTCAAAAAGCTTGAAGAGTATGTTCAATGTTCTCACTTTAAAGAAATGACAGATGTTTGAGGAAATAAAGTTTAACCGGATCTGAACACTACAATGTATATAGGTATCAGACATCATTTACTCATTATATACATTTAAAAATAAACAATTAAATGAAAAGAAACCCTCTACCACAACAACTACACCCTTTGAAACACAGTTACAAGACACCTAAAATTCTACAAAGAATGTAGAGATGAAAGAGATATGAGGACAGAAAGTTAATTTCCTCTTCCATCCCCTGAGAGAAAAATAAACTTTTAACTCATATCTGTTCAATTCTACAAGATAAATAAACTTAGAACTTTGGGGCTGCCCTTTACCACCTACAGTTTTTTATTACCTTACCCATTCTCCCAAGGTGAAACTGTTAAAACTATTTTTCTTTCTTTGCATACTGAAATACAGGCTTGTACTCTGGCTTTTCCTGAATCCATCTGATCCTCAAAAAAGTTATAAGAGTATTCGAGGAGATGATTGACCCTGAACCAATTCTGGCCATGTCCCACTTTAAATTATCAATACCCAGATGACACTTCACCTATTGTCACTCTATAAAGCTTGACACAAATGTAGCAGAATCATCTCCTTTCTACCTCAAAGCAAAAATAATTCACATAGAATAAGAGAACAAACATATTTATTCTCTAGGACTCTTACCACTTAAAAGCTCTATGGGCAAACATCTGAAAAACAATCACTCATTAATGCAGTTCTGCCATTATTTAAATCTGCCATTGGCTTTTGGTTATTTATTTAACTTATATGGAAGAGGATAAGGCTATTTACCATGTAGGAAACAAGTACCATAAAGATATCAGTTAACATGGAGTGAGAAAAAATTAAGAATCACATTCTATTTCCCTGCCTTATTTCACAAATTATGTGAAAGATAAAAATAACCAGAAATAAGAACATCAATAATTTATAGTTCTGAAATGCTTACTTATATAGTAGTAATGCACTTGGGGCTTTTGTGTAATTTCCTTACATTACCTCATGACTAAATCATGTCACCAAATCGTTTACATATCCACTGACACAGAGCTGGCATGTTGAATAGTGAGGAAATACACAAAGACACTTTGGTATCCTTAAAAGCAATAAAGAAAAGAAAAGAAATTATATTATCATGATATAATTAGGCACATGTAAAGGAGAACATGTTTCATTTACCAGGTAAATTTTTCAGTACTTGTATTACCTACAATTCAACATGACTATTAAAATGTCTCTTTCTTCCAAATGGTCCTAAGATCTTGCTAATTCTGAAGCATGAGAGAATAATCCAGGTGAAGCTAGCAATAACTATGTCTACAATCATGATGGGAAGACACAGCTCTTGCACTTTTTGTACTCACTGATTTGATGACACTGATTTGATGAGAATTTTTTTAATACAACAAATCATAAAAAGTGAAGATAACACTGTCTACCAAGATTCACTTAAAAATTAAAAACTACATACATAAAAGTGAGAAGAAACAAAAGACATATAGTACATTAAGTACCTTTGCAATGTATTCATCATTAACTAACAATAAATGATTTCTTTCAAAAAGGAAATACTTGTAGAAGTGAGCTAAACACATAATGTGCAAATGGCTATGAACAGAGCATCATAATGTTCCTGAAATTATTGAATAACAGTTCGATTGACTATATTGGGTGAATAAATGTATCCTATAGTGAATGTGTTCTTACCAACTTTTATCAAACTCATTCATCCCTGGTTCATCCTAAACTCAGCAAACAGCTTTGACATTCACCTCAGAAAGTGGTATTGATGTCAGTAAGGGTAGGAAAGGAAATCATAAATAAATTGCTTCTAGAGAATGTGGTAACCTATCAGCAAAGATGAAAGTAATAGGAAAGTAATAGAATACAATGAAAAACAAAATGTAACATTGTTGATAACTTACCTACATTTTCTTGATCTGTCAAGACCACACCTTAACTGTTCTGTGGGAACCAGTGGATTACATAACTAGCTATATAAACTCATCAGCATATAAGTAAGGTATATTCTTCTAGGAACAACGATTTCTTTTGAAAAATATTAATTTAGCATACCATAATAAAATACCCACAGGTTACATTCCCAGTTAGTTGACAATGCAATGTTGTTTTTCTTTTTTTTTTCCAATACACACACACATACAAACACACACACATATATATTACTCCTTTTATTCTGAGTTATTATATAGGACAGCAGAATGTATTACATTTCATATTACACATATAAAGTACATGTTTACATATTTCTCATTCTACCACCTTTTTTTTTTTTTTTTACCTTTTTGCACTCTTCCTTCCCTTCCTTCCCCTCCCTCACCATTGGCCTTTCTAGTGCTCCTCTAATCCTCCTATGCTTCCCATCCCAACCCCACTGTGAATGAGCCTCCTTATATCAGAGAAAACATTTGGCATTTGGATTTTGGGTATTAGCTAACTTCACTTAGCATTATATTCTCCAACTTCATCATTTACCTGTCAATGCCATGATTTTATTCTCTTTTAGTAGTGAGTAATATTCCATTGTGTATATATACCACATTTTCTTTATCCATTCATCTAATGAAGGGCATCTAGTTTGTTTCCACAGTTTAGCTATTGTGAATTGTGCTGCTATAAACATTGATGTGGCTGTGTCCATGTTGTATGCTGTTTTTAAGTCCTTTGGGTATAGACCGAGGAGTGGGATAGCTGGGTCATAAGGTGTTTCCAATCCCAGTTTTCCAAGGAATCTCCATTCTGCTTTCTATATTGGCTGCACCATTTTGCAGTCCCACCAGCAATGTGTAAGTGTGCCTTTTTCCCCACAACCTCTCCAACATTTATTGTTGTTTGTGTTCTTAATAACTGCCATTCTGACTGGTACAATATTGTTTTTCTAAAAATATATATCTTACATATAATTCACATTCCATGCAATTTACCCATTTACAATATGCCATTTGATGTTTTTTAGTACATTCATGAAGTAGTGCAACAGTCTCATAATATATTAGAATACCCCATCCACAAAACACAGAGAACCCATTATTACCCTTTTCCTCAATCCCCAGTCTAAGGAAACTGCTTATCTACTTTGTTGTACAGATTTTCCCTTTCACATTTAATGTAAATGAAATACAATGTGTATTCTTTTCTGTTGGGCTTCTTTCACTTGGCATATTTTTTTCCAAGTTCTTCTCACATTGTAACATATATCAATACTTAATTTCTTTTCATTACAGAATAACATTCCACTTCATAAATACCACACATTTTATTATCTATTCATTAACTTGATGTATATGTGGGTTGCTTCTACTTTTGGGCTATTATGAAGAGATGATGTTGCACCCATTTACAAATTTTTGTGTAAACATGTTTTCATTTCTCTTTGGTATATATCCAGGAGTTAAACTGCTGTGTCATTTGGTAACTAAATGCTTAGCCCTTTGAATAACTGCTAAATTGTTTTTCAAAACTCCTACATGATAGATTACATACTCCCATTGGTGATATATGTGAGTTCTGATTTCTCCACATCCTCGTTGGCACTTATTTACTCTCTGCTGCATTAATTTGAAAGATGTTTGTAGATGTGAGCAGAATCTTCCTTGTGATTTTGCTTTCTGTTTCTCTGTTGGCTAATGATGTACAGCTTTCTTCATGGTTATTGGCATATATTCTTGGGGTAACTATAAATTCAAATGATTTCTCCATTTTACAATGGATTATTTTTCTTTCTTTTCTTTGTTTCCTTCTTTCTAATAGATTATTTTTATTGAGAAGTGTTCATTATGCATTCCAAGTGTTAGTATCCAATCATATATATAGTTTTCAAATAGTTTCCCATTCTTTGCTGTCATTTCCCTTTACAAGTGTCCTTTAATGCACAAAAGTTTGTTTAATTTTGATCAAGCTTAGGTTGTCTTTTTCTTTCATTGCTTATACTTTATGCTTCATAATTAAAAACATATTACCTAATTCAAAATCAAAGACTTGCATCTACATTTTCAAATAAGGATTTAACACTTTTAGATCTTTGATCTATTGATTTATTTGTGTATGTTATAAAGTAGGTATAAACCACAAAGACTTGACACAATTAGAAAGGTAAATTAATAAAAGCACACAAATGCACACACAAAATAATCAATACAATTATCATAGGGATATAGAGAAATCAAACTCTTAAACAATTATGGTAGAAGTACAAAATGATACAGCCTATGGAAATGGGTTTGGGAGTTTCTTATACTTAAACATGTACTAAACATAGACATATGACTCAATCTTCCCAATTTTAGGTATCTGACCAAGAAAAAAAAAAAAAGCATTACATAAACTCTGAACAGTGTATTCTAATTTTAACCAGACATTCTTAATTCTACCAAAAGTAAAATGACCCAATTAAATCTTAAACCAACTACAAAATGGAGAAATGTGGTTCCCACAACCAAAGAATGAATATGGAAAGATGGATGGATTTATTCCACTTGTATAGCATTATCCAAAAAGGTAAACTATACAAATGAGTAATTAATGGGATACCTGGGAAGAACAATTACACCAAAACAACAAACAAACAAAAAACATGATTATTTGTGATGGGAGAATTGTTCGATGATGATGATCAAACTATTCTGGCCATGTGCTATATCCCCAAAGGATTAAACTTAAGTCTATACAAATTGCAAAATAAATTTAAAATGGGAGCTAAAGGAATAAAAAGTAATTCAAATATGTTTATACAAAACCATCAAGTTTACAATCAATTGAAAATCAATGGAAACACCATATGGTTCAGATATGACGTATCCCCAAAAGCTCTAGGGTAAGACAATTCAAGAATGCCCACAGGTGAAATTAGATTATGGGAGATATGACCTATTGGGTGGATTAATCCACTTGAATGGATTAAACTGGGTGGTAACTCTAGGCAGGTAGGTTACATCTAGAAGAAGTAGGTAATTGGGGGCATACCTTCAGAGTTTATATTTCGTCCCTGATCTTCTCTCTCTCTCTCAACCTCCAAAACCATGAGTGACAATTATATTTTCCTCCTTTAAGATGTTCTTGTCAGGTTTTATGATCACAGCCACAAAAAGCTGACTTACAAAGGGAAGATTTATTTTCCATATGAAGTACTAACCTAGTTAAGTCCAATAAGCATTATTTCAAAAAGGAAGATTATAACCAGCAATGTCAATACCAGAAACAAAATAAATGTTCAACCTGAAATTAAATCATTAAAACAGCATGGTAAAGGCAAAAGTCATGATGCTGATTCAATAATATTTGAATGAATTGTTAAAATCTATAGTGTCAATTTAATTTTGAAAAATAAATGGAAGATCTTCATTTGCAAATACTAAATTTCTTCCTTCCTAATATGTTCTAGGAGGCAGCAAGTCTTCAATTGTACCAAAGTAGAAAATATATTACAACACTAACATAATTTCCATTTTCTTATAATAAGCCAATAAACAAAATGCGATAATAAAATTGAACAGGGATCCACATACCTTTCTTGACATATTACAAATATTGTATAAGAAGCATCAGGTAGGGTAAATGAAGAAAACAAGAAATACAGAAGAAAATATTTACATACATGAATACGTATCTAATCTGAAAATAATTGCTTAAACTTAACGGATGTAAAGATAATTTAGAACATTTATAAAACTGCCTATGCTGTATTTTAAGTCCACTTGCAGTGGAAAATCTTCATGTTGCTTATCCTCTAAAGGACAAAGACTTTTCACATATTAAACATAATACTAGAAAAATCACTTGTAGTACTAGTATTATAAGTAATTAAAATAGCATTGTTAGAGTGATTTCAGTAATGATAATATGAATATTATTGCTTTATAAATGACTGTTTATAAACATCATTATACTGGTATTTATGTACTTACCTGGTGGCAATGTACTTAGTTAGGACTTTCATGCCAATTTCCACATTATATGACCATTTGTGCACACACAGAAAACAAATGTATGAGGTTATAATAATCCTACACTCCTCAATTATCATAAGGAATAAATAAGATAATATGTAACAGAATACTTGGAATCTATAAGGCAACAAAAAAAAATAGTTTTATCATCAGATTAAATTTCCTATGTGCCAAAATTTATTTGATTATAATATGCTTAACAAACTCCTATTCCAACTACTAAGAAATAAGCTCTATGAGCCCTATCAGGAACTCCTTCTGACAGAATTAACACTGAATATTGAATTACTTACCTATTTATTAAAAACCATATACTGGGGATAGGGTTGTGGTTCAGTGGTTGAGCGCTTGCCTGCATGTGTGAAGCACTGGGTTCAATTTTCAGCACATCATATAAATAAATAAATAGAATAAAGGTCCATCAACAACTAAAAAACAAACACATCTTGATGCCAGTAATTCACAAAGAGATAGTCACATCAAATAATGTCTTTGAAGTAACATCCTTCAATCCAGGAAGAACTCAGAATAAATATAAATCTTCCAAAAGAGAAATGTAGGGGAGCAAAAGGATTTCATGTCACCCTCTTTTGCTTTTATTTTTTTGGTATTGCATTATAGAATAGTTAATAAAGGAAATATGTACTATGAGTAGTTATGTAAAACTAACTCATAAAACTGGCAAGCATAATAATTCAATTACAATGATCTAAAATTGGTAACAACTGATGTTAATTGAAAATAACAATAAACGCGCCGCGCGCGCGCGCGCACACACACACACACACACACACACACACAGCTGTTCACCAGCACTAAAGAGTCAGCAATAAGATATAAATAAAAATGTAGTCAAAAGTGAAAGAAAAATGAACAACTACTAGGAATGCACTTATCTCATTTTTTTCTAAACATCTATGAAAAACAGAGGATAATACTCCCAGGAGGGAAAATAAGGATTTGTACCACTCTTAATGTACATGTATTAGGAGATGAGCAAGTTCTATTTTAATAACATGAAATAGCATGAAATCCATTCATAGCCATTCTACATTCATTAAAATAGAGGTTAGAGTCAAAGAAATTTGAGAATGTGTTCTTGCGTCTCTAGAACCGCATCCATTTCCACCCTGCCCTCAGCCTACTATAAACCCTGGCAATCACTTATCTGTTCTCCAATTTTATAGCTTGTCATTTCAAGAATGGAATCATGGAGTGTATAATCTTTGGAGACTTGCTTTTTTCACTCAATATAATTGCAATACATCCACATTTTTGAGTATTATTCAGAAATAGGAAGAAACATTGCAATCAAACAGAATAAAGGGTAAAATTGGCATACAGAGTTCCAAATTATGGAATGAGTTGATTAAACTCTATTTTTAAAATGAACTTTGAGATACTTACAGATTCACTTGCAGTTGCAAGAAATACAGAAGTCCTGTTTACCTTTTACCCCCATCTCCCTGTGGCAACATCTTACAAAACTCTTGGAAGCTATTATAAGCAGTATACTAACACTGTTACTAAAGATAGAGAACACTGAGAGTCTGAAGCTTTTCACTTCAATGAGGTCAAATTTACTTAGTTTCCTTTGTATAGACTTTGCTTTTGGGGTTCATTCTAAAATATTTTCAGTACACATAGATCCTGAAGATTCTTTTAAAAATAAACTATTTTTATTAAAGCTGTTTGAAGTTCACAGCAAAACTGAGCAGAACATATAGAGACTTCCCTTATATTTCCTATGCTCACACAAGCAAAAGTCTTTCTCTGTAAAGTTTTATAATTTTATTTAACACTATTATGATTAAGCAGTAGCATAAGTTCTAAATTTTCACAAAAATTCTTATTTAACTTCTGCATGAGTTAAAACTTAGTTTGAGGTTCATCTTTTGGTCTATTTATGTTAAGTTGCTCCAGCAACATTTGTTAAAGTGACTATCCTTTCTTCACTGAATTGCTTTAAACCAGTTAAAATCAGTTGTGTATATATGTGTAGATCTAAGATCTCCCTTCTTCTTTGTTGATCTGTCTTTCTACAAATACCACACAATATTGAGTACAGTAGCCATACCAGTGTTGAAATCAAGTAGACCTACTTCTTTCTACTGAATTTTTTTCAAAGTTGTTATAGCTATTTTAGTTCCTTTAAATTTCCATATAAATGTGAGAGGACTGCATATGTAAACTTATACATGAATACACAGAAAAATATTGTTAGAATTGTGATAGGAACTGTGTTAAACCTATACTTCAATTTGGGGAAAATTTTGACAGTTTCCATATTGAAATTTCTATTCCATGAATATGGTGTCTCTCTACTTGTATACAGTTCTTTGAACAAGCTAAGGTTCCTTTGATCACATCTTTCAGCATGATTAGAATGCCATAAATCACACTATTCAAAAGAATACAAATGATTAACAAATATATGAAAAAATATGTTGAGCTTCTCTAGCAATCAGAGAAATGCAAATTAAAATTACTTTGAAATTTCATCTCACTACAGTTGGAATGGCAATTATCAAGAACACAAGTAACAATACATGTTGGTAAAGACGTGGGATAAAAGGTCTACTTATACATTGTTGGTGGAACTGCAAATTAGTGCAATTACTATGGAAAGCAGTATGGAGATTCCACAAAATCTAAGAATGAAACCACCATTTGATCCAGTTATCCCAGTCCTTGGTATATATATATCAAAGATTTAAAATCAGCATACTACAGTGACCCAGCCACATCAATATTTATAGCACCAAAATTCACAATTGCGAACTAGGAAAACAACTTAGATGCCCTTGAACAGATGAATTGATAAAGAAAATGTGGTATATATACATAATGTAGTATTATTACTCATCCATAAAGCATGACTTTATGCCATTCACCTGTAAATAGATGGAACTGAAGTCTATCATTCTAAGGAAAATAAGCCAGTCCCAAAAAGCGAAAGGTCAAATGTGTTCTCTGATATGCAGAAGCTAATCCAAAATAAGGAGCTGTAAACAAAGAATAGAAAAAGATCAGAGGAGTAAACAAAGGGGAATGAAGGGAAGGGAGGAGAAATGGAACAGGGAAGACAATGGAATGAATCTGACCTAATTTTCCTATGTACATATATGAATACACCACAGTGAATACCACCATCATGTGCATCCACAAGACACTAACTGAAAAAAAAATACTAAACAGCAGAAAGATGAGAAGAGTAGAAGGAAGGGAACAGGAGGAGGGACGGAGGGCGAAAGCAATAGGAGGTGGGAAAAAAGAAGGAAGGGAAAGTACTAGGGACTGAATTAGAACTAATTATATTTCATGTATTTATAAATGTCAAAATGAATCAAACTGTTATGTATAACTAAAAAGAAATTTTAAAAATAATGCCATAAACCATTTTTTCCGTGTGCTTAATTGGCCCTAAGGTAGGGAAGAGCCAATGCAATCAAAGGTGACTTGACTTTACACAGAGTAAAGGAAAAGTTCATATGGAATCAAGTTTTTGCATATAGCTACCTTCTCCATCTACTATTGCATATTTAAAAACCCTCTTTCAATAAAATACTTTCAATTAGACATGTACCCCTTTCTGCTTCCTGGGACACAAAATGCTTTTCTAATGGGTATTATTCCTCCATCAACACCATCCCTTACAATGACTGGAACCTTAAACATGACTAGTCAGCATTCACATTATGCCCTCTCACCATACTCAATCTTGTAACCAGCAGTCCCTCTCTCTGACTTAGTCCCATCTCTTACTAGGCATTTGCAAATTTCAGCACAGAACCAATCATTAAACCAATCATTGACTATATATTGTGTAGTTTATCCAGGCAGCAAGCCTCATAGGAGTAGTCCTTCTTCAATACATGAACTTCACAACATAAGCTACATTTTATTGATATTCTACAATTCCCAAACTAAATAACATTCCCTTCCTTCCCACATTGTTATCATTCATATATCCCAACACCATATTAATTTAAAGAGAATTAGAGAAGCTTTGGTAGTTCACAGCTTCAGATTAATGGTTCAAATATGTGTAGAATGTTACTGGCTATAATAACAGTGAGCTGTAACTACTGTTAAAACTATAATCAGGGCAGGGACTGTAGCTCAGTGCTGAAGTGCTTGCTTCCCACATGAGAGACACTGGGTTCGATCCTAAGCATCACATAAAAATAAAAAAATAAAGGTACTGTGTCCATCTACAACTAGAAATATTTTTTTTAAAAAACTATAATTAGATATAGTTATTCCTAGGTGTATTTAGTTTCTTACTTGTGGTCATTTAGTTAGTGATACTAATTATAGGTACTAGTTATGCTTATGTATAATCATACTTATTTTAGTTACAGCAGATAACTAGTATGCTTATTAGCTGTGGCCACTAGCCAATTATGATAACTAGTCAGTTGTTCATAGAGGCTACAATTTGTTGTGATTACTTATTAGTTGTGATTTCTGGTTAGAGATGTTTTAGTGATCCCTACTTGTAATTATCATTGGTTGTAAGTATAGTTTTTGGTACAGTTCTAATAGTTATATTTATGTAGATTTATATTGTTATAGTTGTAGTTATTAGACTTGAAATATATTCCACTCACAGCCTTATACTGAAGTCTTCTATAGTTCTTGAGATCCATAACCAGGGAACCGCATACTCTTACTGTTTCATTATATTCAACTCATAACTAAAAGAAACCTTAAGGTACAGTGTCTTTCAAGATAAATCCAAGTATGTAATCTCTTGAAGAGTTACCTGGGCTCCTGCTCCCTGATAGGCTCAGACTCCAAAACCACCCAACTAGTGAAATAGCAACTCTCTAAGCAATATTTATTTCTAAAAGCACTTCTCCCCCAAAACCCCAGCTCCCATCCAATCCTAAGGGGAAATGAGATGGAAAACCTACAGAGAAACCTGAAAATGTCATATCCTATCTACCTGAACCCTTGAGTCCCCAGAATAGTTCTCCCTCTTATATAAACCTTCTATCTCCCTCCAATTCAGAAGTTGTTTAGCCAGAAATAAAAAGCAAAACACTCATACAGAGAAATAGAACATACCTTGTGCTTTCATATCAAGATCCTATTTATCCACCAAATCCAAGTGAAAACTTCACATACACTAAGAGGCTTTTGCAGATACATGAGATCAAGAAGCACTTCTTATTTTCCCATGAGGCAATGCCTGGAGGTCTAATATAACCGTGAAAGCATTCTAGCTTGGTTCAGTGTTAATATCAATGTCTTTTATTATTTTCCTCATTAGCTTGTGGGCACCTGGAGGATAGAGGCACATGACTAATTCATTTATTCATATATTAGAGTACAGAAATTATCTTAAAGTACTGGGAAATTTTATACTTGTGAAATCAGTAATAATTTTATTAACAGAACATCAAAGTTTGAGATGGCTTATTTTGTTTTGATAAATACATGTGTGAATGTACACGTGTAAATATTATTCTAGATAATGTCAAAATTCTGTCACTTGTGAATGTATTATACTATGTTTTAAATCATTCTGTATTTTGGATGCTATATGGACAGAAATGAAAAAAAAAGTTACCATAAAACTGCTAACTTTTCATGTGTGTACATTTGCTTTGATGCTTGAATTCTACAAAAATCATCTAGGTTGGCATCAATATCCATGGGTTGTTCTAGTATATAAGCAAACTGAATTTAAAATTAAAAAAAGTGTTCCCACATGCATATGAAAAAATCACCACCCCACCCGGGAGTAATAAGTAAACATGTTTTTCTTTCACTAATAGAAGTACTTGTGGAAATATTAAGATTTACAGAAGCATTTATAGTGATAGTGGTAGTAACAACGAAAAGGAAAATTTGCATGATAATTATAGATTTAGCCAATAAGGTAGTTGGATATCATGTGGATTTGGATATTTGACACAAACATGTACCAAAGAAATACTTAATTCTTCAAATCAGATTTGTTATAAGAATCAACTGAAGGAATATTTAAGAAGTACACTCAGAAAATGAAGATTCTCCCAAAACAAAAAACTATCACATTCTATACAGCAAAGGATTAACTCAGCTGGCCTGAGATCCTCAAGCTTATTATTCATTACTGTCCCTTAGCAGGTTTCTGGGAGCATACTTCTAAGTCTAGAATTTCTGCCTGATGATAATGGTTTTGTATGCCTGAAGCTTTCAGAAACACTGACCAGTCTGACTAGAGAGTTTAACACTATGATATATGGTGAACATGTGTTTGAGCTCTAAGGATCTGAGGCTTGCCTAATTCAGGCATACAGGCACTATATATCTATGGTCATGAATCTCTATAAAAACCCCAGGCACAATAGCTCAAGTAGGTCTCTGGTTAGCAACATTTCACAGGTGCTGTCACACCCTGTTCCTAGGAGAATTAAACACATTCCATGCAACTCCACAGGGAGAGGATACTTGGATATTTAGGTTTTCTCCTGGATCTTAAAATTTGTCTCTTTTTCCCTTTGCTGATTTTAATATGTATCCTTTTAATTTTTTTTAAGTTGTTGATGGACCTTTATTTAATTAATTTATTTACAGGCGGTGCTGAGAATGGAACCCAGTGCCTCACACATGCTAGGCAAGCACTCTGCCACTGAGCCACAACCCTTGCCCAATATGTATTCCTTTACTGTAATAAACATTAACTCTGAATGTAACAGTTTATGAGTCATTCAAGTGCAGAAATGAACCTGAAAATAGTCTTAGGAACCCCAATACTATATTAAACAAAACAAAAAAAATTTCATTTGCCAAATGCCAACTACATATGACAGCATGAATTTATATTTGAAAACTATTTTTCCCACACCTGAGCCTTAGCGTGGCTCAGTGGTAGTGCGAATACTTAGCACATTCAATCACAGCACCAAAGACAACAGCTACTTTCCTATCAAGAAGTAAGATATTGCCAGGCACAGTGGTGGATGCCTATAATCCCAGTGACTAGGGAGGCTAAGGAAGGAGGATCACAATTTCAAAGCCAGCCTCAGCAACTCAGCAAGGCACTTCACAACTCAGGGAGACCCTGTCTTCAAATAATATATAAGAAAGGGCTGGGGATTGAATCCCAGGGTTCAATCCACAGTACAAAAACAAAGGGGTGTGGGGAGTAGGATATTTCAGGAATTTAATAAACACTAAAATTGTCATTTTATTCTCAAACAAAAGTCTCCCAGAAATTACTACTTCAGGAATAAAAATTGGGGAAGCCTACATGACGCAATGTTGCGAAATCATAATTTTACAACTCAATTATCTAAACAATCTGAACTGATAAAGGATTTCAGGATGGCTAATGACTAAAATTCCTTTTGAGGCAAAATAGTTTACTGAAAACTCTTAAAATCCTACAGGTGTCATCATAAAACTAGAACATCCTTAAAAGTAATGTTAGAGGTAAAGTGGTGATCCAAAAGTAATATGCACAAGTCAATGTGTTTGCTGTACATAAACTGTCATCTGTAAGAAAAGATAACAAAATAAGAATAGAGCAAAACAGAATATATGTTCAATCTCTCTCTCACACACACACACACACAAAAAATTGAAGGCCTACAGCTAACATATTCTTTCCAGAGATCTATGAATAAACTGACATATCCTGCTGATTGAACACAAAAGTTCTATGCCATTATTGTGTACTGATGTAAGCATACAAGGAACATCTACTTTGAGAACCTCTTTCTATCTGCTGGCATTAACTACTAGTACTCCATTGTCCACATATTGAAATTTACCAAGTATGACTAAGGTCATGTGGCTACCATGGTTCAAATAGCAGAAATGATTTCATGGAGCTACAAATGGAAATCCTGTTGACAATATTTAATTAAACCCCAAATCATTCCTCCCTTTGATAGAGTCAACAAGAATAACCTCAAAAATAGTCTACTAATAAGCAAACCATCTAGAGTCTGATATGTCCCAGGAGATCCAAGGAAAGCACTACAAGGTAATACTTAACTTGTTCCTTCCTGTGTTTGACATTAAATAAAGATGTAAAACTGTTTTACAGATAGTAGTATGACTTACTTTTAAGACTGCTGAATAGAGAAGAAAAAATCAGGGGCACAATGAAGAGGAAAATGGAGGAGTCAAAGGAGGAGAAACAAGGGAAATAGGGGAAAGGCATGAATAAAACTATGAAAAATAAAGAGGTACTCACTGAAAAACAAAAAGAAATTATATCTCGTTACTTACAAGGCAGGCACAGTACTTGGAACATCAATGTAGCTTTGTTATTCCACTTTCATGACAAATTCATATTACTAAAACTTTTATTAAGAGTAATATGGATTCACCATGAAAATTAATGAGGAAGCACATGAAGGTACCTTAGAATCCTGAAAAGAAAAAGAAGCAAACTTATTATGTTATATAATCTAGCACATCTAAATAACAATAATTTATTATGACATGCTCATTTCCTAGTTATACTCTTCTTAGCTATATTTTCAGCAATTGTATTAGTTATACAATACCATTGCTATTCCATCATATTAACTTACACCCATGTTCCATAACTTTGCCTTTTCAGATATATGATGGGAATAATACATGATGGCTCCAGTAGATTCAAGTCAACGTTTTATTACTACATCATTGACTTGTTATACACCTATGGTCCTAACCTATAGAAACCAATGTAACTTATCATGAAACAAATGTGACAAAAAGGAAGCACTACCAACAGAATATATAAAAATATATGATTATCCTATAAGACAATCAGTAACAGTATGGTATTGTTTTATTGTTTTGTTTTGTTTTGGAACCAGGGATTGAACTCAGAGGCACTCGACCACTGGGCCACATCCCCAGCCCTTTCTTTGTATTTTATTAGAGACAGGTTCTCACTGAGTTGCTAAGTACTTGCCATTGCTGAGGCTGGCTTTGAAATCGCGCTCTTCCTGCCTCAGCCTCCAAAGTGATGGGATTACAGGCGTGCACCACCACGAACGGCAACAATATGGTATTGTTTAAGACAGTAATGGTAAGTGCAAGGGCAAAGAACATTTGTTACATAAACCCCAATAATGAGTATAAAATAAGGAAAGGTTACTATCTGCAACCTGGAAGCATTCAATTCACTCCCTGCATATGAATATAAGGACATACAACATATACACATATCAACATCATCATCATAGATAACTATAAAGTATTCTGGAGAATAAACATGGAGTAAAATAATAAGTGCAAGGATTCTAATACTCATTTTAAAAATAAAGCACAAAACCACAATTACAAGAAAGCAAAGTTTGCATATGTATCTAGGCACATAAAATTATATGATCTCTCTCTCTCTCTCTCTCTCTCTCTCTCTCTCTATATATATATATATATATATATATATATGTATACACACACACATATATGTATGTAATAATATGAGCATATATCAAGTGAGATGTCAGTTCACAGGTGGTAAGAAATTATTATACAAACAAAAGCTAAAACAATTTGCAACAAAAAAGCTGGCACTACAGAACATCCTTGGCAAAATATTCCATGAGGAGGAATTGAAAAGCAACAATGAAAACCTTCAAAGGGAAGAACAACAATAAAAGAAAACTAACCATAGGAGAAATCAAGTCAAACTAAATACCAAAAATAAAATAGAAGTAAATAAAATTTAAAATGACTGGAAATAAAAATCATATTTCAATAATAACCCTGAACATTAACGGCCTAAACTCACCAATTAAAAAGACATAGGCTGATAGATTGGATTAAAAAAAAGAACCAACAATATGCTGCCTTCAAGAGACACATCTCATGGGAAAAGACACCCACAGACTGAAGGTGAAAGGATGGGATAAAATATACCACTCACACAGACTACATAAGCAAGCAGGGGTTTCCATCCTCATATCAAACAAAGTAGACTTCAAGCCAAAGGTAATCAAAGAGATAAGGATGGACATTTCATACTACTTAAGGGAATCATACATCAACAAGAAATAACTGTCATAAGTATATATGCCCCAAATAACAGAGCACCCATGTTCATCAAACAAACCCTTCTAAAGTTCAAGAGCCAAATAGACCACATCATAATAATTCTAGGTGACTTTAACACACAGCTTTCACCACAGGATAGATCTTCCAAAGAAAAGCTAAACAAAGAAACTGTAGAATTCAATAATTGTTGTGGCATTTTCTATAAAGCCCTCTCCTTTTTCATGAAAGATATGGTGTTAAAAGAGTTAACTTTGACTTCTACTTGCTGTTCAGTTCTTTATTCACATATATGGCCACCAGGTATCCCTATTTCAATTATTTAGATCCAGACTAACTCTGTACATTTATCTTTTCTTAAAAAGAGTAACACAAACCTTTTTCTATAAGTACTTAATTTCTAGTTAATAAGCTTTAAGAGTCTTTTTGTGATTAAAAATAAATTTCTCTTACTTTTAAAGTAGATATAAATCCCTTAGAGCAAAAAAATTCCTTCAGCCTTGCCTCCCTCTTTTCCCTGCTTCTAGATTTTATAAACAACTGCTATAAAAGAAAAACAACTGTGGAATCCCAGACAAAGAAGGTTGACTTTTATCAGACAGCCTAAATAGCATGCAGAGAAAACAGTTTCAGACATGTACAGGGCCTTGAAAAGGTGCAAGTGACCTCAAAACCTTGAAATATATGAAATAAGAAAAATAATATGTCTAAAAATTAAGTCATGTCTGTAATGAAATCACCAAAGAAAGTGTAAATATTCTGTGCTGCCAAAAAGTGTGCTTAAAAATTTACAACAAAGAAAAAGTAAAGAAGAAGATTCAACAGCCTGACTCGCGTGTCGGTGTGTTATTTTCCCCATCGCTGCTTCTCTGCCTCCGTACTTCGCTGAGCGCTCGCGTTGTACCCCCTGACTGGGGCTGGCCCCCAGCAAATAATACAATCAATAGTTTAGATTTAACTGATATATATAGAGTATATTATCCATCAACGAGTCAGTAGAGTTTCTTCTCAGCAGCACATGGATCATTCTCTAAAATAGATCATATGTTATGCCATAAAGCAACTCTAAGCAAATATAAACAAGCAAAGATACTACCCTGAATACTATCAGATCATAATGAAATGAAACTAGAAATCAATGATAAAAAAGAAACAAAACCTACTCCAACACCTGGAGACTAAATAATATGCTATTTAATGAACAATGGGTTGCAGAAGACATCATAAAGGAGATTAAAAAATTCTTAGAGGTAAATGAGAACACCAATACAACAAATTGAAATCTCTGGGACACTATGAAGGCAGTACTAAGAGGAAAGTTCATTGAATGAAGTTCATTCGTACAAAGAAGAAAAGGTCAAGAAATAAATGAATTAACATTACACCTCAAAGCCCTAGAAAAAGAAGAACAAATTAACCCAATAGCAGTAAAAGACAGGAAATAATTAAAATCAGAGCCAAAATCAATAAAATTAAAACAAAAAACACAACTGAAAAAATTGACGAACCAAAAGTTGGTTCTTTAAAAAAATAAATAAAATTGATAAACCATTAGCTATGCTAAAAAAAAGAGAAAAAAAATTCAAATTACCAATATATGTGATGAAAAAGGAAACATCATGACAGACACTACAGAAATACAGAAGATAATTAGAAATTATTTTGAAAATCTATACTCCAACAAAATAGAAACTAATGAAGACATCAACAAATTTCTAGAAATATACGATATGCCCAAAATAAATCAGGATGACATACACAACTTAAATAGATCAATTTCAAGCAAAGAAATAGAAGATGTCATCAAAAACCTACCAAGAAAAACCAGGTCCAGTTGGACACACCACCAAGTTCTACAAGACCATTAAAGAAGAACTAACACCAATACTTCTCAAACTATTCCATGAAATAGAAAAAGAGGGAACCGATCCAGACTCATTATATGAGGCCAATATCACCCTGATTCCAAAACCAGAAAGAGACAAAGAAAGAAAATTTCAGACCAATACCACTAATAAATATAGATGCAAAAATCTTCAATAAAACTCTGACAAATCGAATACAAAAACATATAAAAAATAGTACATCACGATCAAGTGGGGTTCATTCCAGGAATGCAAGGTTGGTTCAACATAAGGAAATCAATAAATGTAATTCACCACATCAGTAGACTCAAAGATGAAAATCATATGATCATCTCAATTGATGCAGAGAAAGGATTTGACAAGATACAACACCCCTTTATGTTCAAAACGCTAGAATAAATAGGGATAACAGGAACATACCTCAACATCTTAAAGGCCATCTATGCTAAGCCCCAGGCCAACATCATCCAAAATGGAGAAAAGCTGAAAGCATTCCCTCTAAAACCTGGAACAAGACAGGGATGTCCTCTTTCACCACTATTATTTAACACAGTTCTTGAAACCTTAGCCAATGCAATTAGAGAGATGAAACAAATAAAAGGGATATGGATAGGAAAAGAAGAACTCAAAGTATCACTATTTGCAGACGATATGATTCTATACATAGAAGATCCAAAAAACTCCACCAGAAATCTTCTACATCTAATAAACAAATTTAGCAAAGTGGCTGGATATAAAATCAATACCCATAAATCTAAGGCATTTCTGTATATCAGCAACAAATCCTCAGAAAGAGAAACTAGGAAATCCACCCCATTTACTATAACGTCAAAAAAATAAAATAAAATACTTGGGAATCAACCTAACAAAAGAAGTGAAAGATCTGTACAATGAAAACTACAGCACGCTAAAGAAAGAAATTAAAGATGATCTTAGAAGATGAAAAGATTTACCTTGTTCTTGGGTAGGTAGAACTAATATTGTCAAAATGACTATTCTACCAAAAGCACGATACAGTTTCAATGCAATACCAAACAAAATCCCAATATCATTCCACATAGAAATAGAAAAAGAAGTCATGAAATTCACCTGGAAAAATAAGAGACCCAGAATAGCCAAAGCGATTCTTAGCAAGAGGAATGAAGCTGGAGGCATTACTATTCCAGACCTTAAATTGTACTACAAAGCAATAGTAACAAAAACAGCATGGTATTGACTCCAAAATAGACCAGTTGACCAATGGTACAGAATAGAAGACACAGAGACTAACCCACACATGTACAGTTATCTTATATCAGACAAAGGTGCCAAAAACAGACATTGGAGAAAAGACAGCCTCTTCAACAAATGGTGTTGGGAAAACTGGAAACTCTTATGTAATAAAATGAAATTAAACCTCTATCTTTCTCCATGCACAAAACTCAACTCAAAGTGGATCAAGGACCTAGGAATTAAACCAGAGACCTTCCACCGCATAGAGGAAAAAGTAAGCCCAGACCTCCAACATGTTGGATTAGGCCCCAACTTCCTCAATAAGACCTCTATAGAGAAAGAACTAAAACCAAACATTAATAAATGAGATAGATTCAAACTAAAAAGCTTCTTTTCAGCAAAAGAAAGAATCAATGATGTGAACAGAGAACCTATAGAATGGGAGCAAATCTTTACCACATGCACATCGGACAGAACATTAACTTCAAGGATATATAAAGCTCTCAAAAAACTTCACACCAAAAAAAAAAAAAAAAAATCAATAAATAGGCTAAGGAACTGAACAGACACTTCTCAGAAGAAGATATACAATCAATCAACAAATATATGAAAAAATGTTCAACATCTCTAGCAATTAAAGAAATGCAAATCAAAATACTCTAAGATTTCATCTCATGTCAGTCAGAATGGCAGCTATCAAAAACACAAACAACAATAAATGCTGGTGAGGATGTGGGGAAAAGGGCACACTCTTACATTGCTGGTGGGGCTGCAAATTGGTGCAGCCAACTTGGAAAGCAGTATGGAGATTCCTAGGAAAACTTGGAATGGAACCACCATTTGATCCAGCTATCCCACTCCTTGGTCTATACCTAAAGGACTTAAAAATAGCACACTACAGGGACACAGCCACATCAATGTTCACAGCAGGACAATTCACAATAGCTGGATTGTGGAAACAACCCCGATGCCTATCAATAGATGAATGAATAGGCAAACTTTGGTATATATATACACAATGGAACACTACTCAGCACTAAAAGATAATAAAATCATGGCATTTGCAGGTAAATGGATGGAGTTGGAGAAAATAATGCTAAGTGAAGTCAGCCAATCCCAGAAAACCAAAGGTCAATTAATTCCTTTGCTATGATGATACTGAATTATAGTGGCAAGGGAGGGGGGATGAAAGGAAAGAAGGAATGTTAAATAGAAAAATGCGGGGGAGGAAGGAGAGGGAAAAGGTGAAGCAGATAGGAACAATGGCAGAAGGAGTTTGACACCAATATACTAAGTGCATGTATAAAAACTCAAATGGTATGAAAATACTTTGTGTAAAACCAATGACTTGGAAAACTGTGCTCTTTATATGTAACATGAAAGAAATTGCACTCTAAAAGCATGTATAACAAATTAAATAAATAAATAAATAGAATTATTATACAATTCACTATAAATTATTACCTTCTTTCATACATTAAATGAATCTCTCCTAATTTTATTACGAATATATCAATGATGAATTATTTTAAAAATTCACCTGTGAGGTATTAGCAAAAACATCCACCTATATGTATCTCAGAATTTGAGGGCTCCTAACATTTGGTAAATAGAGATTATTATTTCCAGATTAGATGGAGGAACAGGGACAAAACCATTTTCTTAAACAACATAAAAACTGAAGAAATATATAGACGAAAACACATTCTTTAATCACTGTACATTGGTCAAGGCACAATGAGAGAAGGGAAACAAAGAACCTATTCACTGTCCAAGCTGACTGAAGACTTCAGTGTGGGGAGATGGAAACCAGGCATAGCCTACCAACTTCCCATACTAAAAGAATGCAATAAGAACAAAAATAATGATCATCTCAATAGATTCAGAGAAATTGTTGTACGAATCTGATTTTGACTGTAAATAAGGCATATCTGATATTTGATATTATCTTTTGTCTTACCACCTTCTAGCTTCATTACTTTTAAGATAATACTATTTGGATGAACTAATGTAGATGATTTCTGAAATGGATTTAAGTAAACATTTTACTTCATGATCATAGTGTGTCATACAGTAAAGCAGCACCTTCATTTTTAGGCTCTGCCTCTCTCAGGAGTCCTCAACTTTTATGTTGCAAAGGTTCATTTTATTCTTAGACTGAACCCTAGAATCATGATTTTGAAGAACTTTGCATCCTTCTCAATAGATTGGCAAAGCACTACTATGCAGACAAATTTGGGTATAGAAATTTCATCCATATTAAGAATTCCTGAATGGCTGGGTATGATAGCAAACTCCTATAATCCCAGTAATTCTGAAAACTGAGACAGGAGGATTGCAATTTCAAGGCCATCCTCAGCAATTTAGCAAGACCCCAGCAATTTAGAGTCCCTGTCTCAAATAAAAAGGACAGGAGATGTAGTTCAGTGGTAAAGCACCCCTGGTTTGAAGGAGCCCCAATTAGGGAGATGTCTATTGCGGTCAGCTGGAAGCCATAAGTTCCACCTGATAATAAGTATGTATGTGACGCACCTGTAAATGCACGTGAGGCACCCGCAAAGCTAAAGGTATATAACCGGGTGAAAGCGGTCGGAGTCAGGAGAAGAATGAATTCCTTCAGTCAGTCATGCAGTCGCTCGGTCGGAAGAAGAGTTCGGGTCGGAGAAGAAGAAAAGAATCAGAGCGGCCAGAACGTAGGCAGAGCGGTTACAGAAGAGAAACCAGATAGAAGAAGTAATTCCTGGTCAGAGTCAAGCTGAGGCTCCCGAGGAAGAAAGAAGAAAGAAGAAAGAAGCTCTAAAAGCTAAGCTCTCTCTCTCTCTAAAGAAGAAATCTCTCTCTTTCAAGCTCTCTCTCTTTCTCTCTAAGCTCTAAGAAGAAGAAGAAGAAAAAGCTATCTCTAATCTTTCTCTATAAGCTCTTTCTAAGAAGAAGAAAAATCTTTCTTTCTCTCTCTAAGCTCTCTCTAAGAAAGTAGAAGTAAAGCAGTTGTATGTAAAAAGATACTATACTTGTGCATGATGAATAAGTAAATAAATAATAAAAAAATTAAAAAAAAAAAGAAAGTAGAAGTAAAAGTAGTAGTATCTTTACTCTGCCTCCGAGAGTTTTCCTCCCGCGGCGTTGTGGCTAGCCACGACAGGCAGCTTACACTGGTTCATTCCTCAACCTGAAAAAAAGAAAAAAAGAATTTGAGGATGAACTTTTTTCTTTGAAATTAAATAACTAGTTTGTAGATTTAGTAGGTATACTGCATGATGTTGTTGAGATATTATGATTATTTTTATATTTCTACAGTTGTTTCAGTTTCCCAATGTAATTTCTCATTTCTTCAATCCTCATGACAAACCAAACTGGAATTATTGTGTTTGGAGACAGATTTGTTGTGGGTGTCAAATGTGGAAATCTGTATGAAAGTCTGAAATATATATCTGACAAGTATGCACTCATTTGGCAAAACTTAATTTTCATTACCAATATAACTAATCATATCATTTTTTAAAACACTACTATAACATTAGTACTAAGAAGGGTATTGTCACTTATCACTCAGAATTTGATCACTAGTATGTTTTTCATCTGGAATATACTCTACTTATTTTTATTCAATTTACACATTTTTCTAAAAATGTAGAAAAATGTGTAAATTGAATAAAAATACTCTGTAGCTATGCCAATAGAGATAATTTATTTGTACCATACACATTGAAGCCACTGCAAAGACAGGTAGAAGGAAGTTAATGGTTACAGATAACAAGCTTTCCTGATTTTGTTCATGAAATTTTCCAATTATAAAAGGTTTGTCATCTTATTTCATTACTTTAACACAGTATTGTTGTTGCATGAACATGTGAGGAATGCAGACATTAAAACTTTCACGATCAAATCTTATAGTAACTGTTGCTTTTTGTAGATGTTCTTCTTTATCATAATATTCATTTGTATACCCTTCAACTCAAACTCATCAGTGACACAGGAATATCTGCTTCAGAAATTGCCAATACATGATGTGTTAATCTTTGAAATTTTCCAATTTTACGGAAGATTACTATCCACTCATCCTCTATTAATGTTTAGGATGTTCATGTCTCTGCTTTGTCTGGGTCCAGGTCATTGACAAGGTCCATCACATCGACTAGAAGTTGTTTGGTTGCGGATTATTGACTGCCAAACAATATTGAGTAAAGACTGGAACACAGTGTAGAAGCAATTCAGATTAACCACGGAAAATGAAAAAAATAAGGAATGTTGTCATATTTCTGCAAAGAGTTCTTGGATCCAGAACCTAATAAAGGTGATTATTAAACATAGTAGTAGTAATCTACTTTGTGCTACTATCACCAATGTTATCACAGATGTGGAGGAGGAGGAAGAATTATATTTCACATCTGGCAACTTACCTTCAACCAGTCTGTGAAGTCTTTAGGTAGATTATCTCATATGACCCTCACAAAAAAACTTGGGTTACTCAAGCTTTTACTAACTCACTGCCATAGGTTTGTTGTGAGATTAGATGGGACAACATTTCTAGATACCTCTGAAAACTGCAAAGAGTGAAATTAATAATTGATTTCAACATTCTATATCTGAAATAAATACCATGCTAATCTAATATTTATAACTACTTAATTATCAGAATGCATATTTTAAGATCCAGTTCTATTAGAGATAATTTCACTGGCTCTGCAAACAGAGGACAGGAAAATCTTAAAGGAATTGGTGGAAAAGATCCACTAATCCATTATGGGAATTCAATGTTTCTTTGAAAATCATTAATTACGATATAGGATGGGGCGGTATTTATTAAGGCAAATAAAATATATAGAATATCATTCTCCACTCAGAAATACGTAAAATATGACAGCCCAAATATAATTAAAGCAGGGAGAAAAAAATGAAAGGTTAAAAAATTGTAACATTCACCAATAACCACAGAGCAAAGACTAGGGAAATAAGAATTCAACAAAACTGAAGAATTAAAAATTACCTAAAATTATACATTGTTGCTGCCTGAAGTGATTGCCGCTTGGAGCAATGATGCTGCGGGAGAAAATTCGGAGGCAGGATGGAAATGAAAAAGTTCTTTTATTCTTCTCTCTCCGGCTCCAGCAACCTCCAACACCATACACACTCCTACAAACACCACCACACCACACACACAATGGCGTTGACCCCGTCCGCGCTGTCCTGGGCCAAGTCTATTGAGATCATGGAAGGTGGTAATGCTTTATGGCTCACAGCTAACCACAATCTTAGCTATCTCCTTAATTAGGGCTCCTGCATTTCCCCCCTTTTGTTTTAAAAGAGGGGATGCTCTAGGACATCCATGTGCAACCAACATTCTTACCCGTCATCAGATAATCAAGGCTGTGCCTTGACTACTGTCTTAGGTTGATATGTCGGCCACTTGAGACTGTGCCAGGCCAAGTTTCGTGAGATCATGGAAGGTGGTAATGCTTTAATGGCTCACAGCTAACCACAATCTTAGCTATCTCCTTAATTAGGGCTCCTACAATACATATATTTGCAGACAATTCTGATGGAGATGTCCTGAAAAATCCCCACTTATAATCCCTTCAAGTTGGGAAAGTGTTAAATGGGGATTTAACAACATTAGTAATGAGAAAGGCCGGCTGTTACAGTTTAAATGAGGTATCCCACAAAAGTTTATGTGTAAGACAATGTAACAAAGTTTAGAGGTAAAATAATTAGGTTAAGAGCCTTAATCGAATCATTGCATTAATCCAATTGAATGCATTAAATAGATGCTAACTGTTGGCAGGCTGGATATGGCTAGAGGTTGGAGTCACTGGGGACCCCCCCCTTGGGGGTATATATTTTGTCCCTGGTGAGGAAAGTTCTCTCAAATTCCTATTGCCACATCCTAAACTGCTTTCCTCCTGCCCATATTCCCCACCACAAACACACCATTGTTCTACCTTCCCTCAAGAGCATTAAGAGTCAGCCATCTGTGTACTGAGACCTCTGAAACTGTGAATGACAAACTTTTCCTCCACTAAAATTTTTCTTGTCAGTTCTTTTGGCCACACTAACGAAATGCTGACAAAATCACATACATTGCTCATTTCTCTCAAATTCATTCATTGCATATCCAAAACTAACAGTCTTCATATTACTTAAAAATAACCGATAAAGTTCTTCTAATGTACATTTCCTAAAATAAAGATATTAATAAAAAGTTCTACAGATGGCTAGGGTCCTTACTCAGTGAAATAGTGCTTGCCTTGCATATGTGAGCACTGGTTCAATTGTCAGCACCACATATAATAATAAAAAAAAAAAAGGTCCATCAACAACTAAAAAATATTTTTTAAAAATGTTCTTCAGAGAAAAGCAATGTAGAGGATCTGTCACATGATATTTTATCATTTAAAATAATCGCACAAGGTAATGATGTCTTACATAATCAAACAGTTTCCTACAGGGTAAAACTAGTAGCTGATATGACATGTTAAATAAATCAGATGACTGGACATCCTCAGTTGAGCTGAAAGCTCATTCAAACTTGTGGTAATTGACCAGTTTTAATAGAGGTGACCATGGGTGTCATAACAACTATGAAGATGAGAGATATGAATTTACAGAATAATGCAATTAATGATACAGAGGGAGATCATTATCTTTATGGAAATATCTCAAAACTAAAAAAAGCAGGTTGGTAGTTAAGGAAATTAGGCAAGAATGAAGAATATAAAAATCAATTATCTTTTTCATAAGTAATCAGACAGAAAAAGAAAAAATAAGAATGTATTAGAAATAAAAATAAGTTATAAATTGCTTGGAGGAATTGATTTTTCATACATAAAGACATACAAAATGCATTTATTATGAAAAATTTAAAAAGACATTAATTTCAGGAAAAAGAGAGCACAAGTACATAACTGCTTTTCTGTGGTATCCAGCACTATCTTTCTAGAGTCACCAATGACTTCCTTCTGTAAATAAAATATAAATTCTCAATTTTAATTAACAAATGTAACAGCAATAATATCATTATTCACTGTGTTTACCTATCAGTACATTTCAGTGCCTAATATAAATCATTTCATTTGATCCAGGTAATACCTATAACATGAAAAAAATCATTAAATTTATATTAGGTTGAATGTGAAGTTTAAATTGAATAATCGAAATCACCTAAGATTTAACAAGCACATCACTGAGTAATTTACCACTGAACCTATCTCGGCAAATTGTTTTTTGTAGTACTTGGGATTAAACCCCAATTCAGTCTAGGGACTAGTAAATGCTCAGCAAGATATCTACCCTTTAGTTACATACCCATCCCAAATAAGACAGGGCCTCACTAAGTTGCTCAGCCTGGCCTTGAACTATCACAATGACCTGGAATTATAAGCACATACTACTGCTCCAAGATGAGGTAAATTTTTAATGCCACAAAATTCAAAGACATTCCTAACTCAGACTATTCAAAACATACAAGCCCTGGAATTGAACATATTAACCATGGACATGCTGCTATTATTAGTGAAAATTAGATCCATCTATTCTTTTATTTATTTATTTATTTACTTTAGTTGTACACAATGCAATGCATTTATGTTTATGTGGTGCTGAGGATCGAACCCGGGCCGCGCACGTGCCAGCGAGCGCTCTGCCGCTGAGCCACAACCCCAGACCTCCATCTATTCTATTGACCCTCTTTAGGTTCTGGGGATTTCTCAGTTTTCTAGGTTATAAGTAGGTTGCCAAGTCCCAATGATAGCAACACAGAGTAGTACTGCACTGGTTACGGAAAACCATCTTTTTTCAAGGTGGATGATTTGAAAATGAGTCTCACACAGCAGTCTTAAATCAGCACCAAGAAAAAATGCAAAACAAGGTAATACATACAGAACACTGGTGACAGCCCACAACAAAGTGCATATGCATAACCATTAACATTGTGGTTTTTGGCTAAAAGTGGAAGAATTGGCAAAAAATGTCAGTTGGACACTCTGGTCTTCATCCCAGTGCACTCCTTATGACTTTAATAAAGTATCTCTGTATCTCTTCAAGAATTAGTATCCAAGTAATGTCATAGAAAGTAAAGATTAACACAATGAAGGCTGGGTTTTTGGCTCAGTGGTAGAGTGCTTGCCTGGCACATGTGAGGTACTGGGTTTTGTACTCAGCACAACATAAAAAAATAAACAAAATAAAGATATTGTGTCCATGTATACTATTTTTGTAATCCTTCCTTACACAGTAGTTAATATTCCTGGGAATTTTATGTAGCTCTTATCAATTAGCCCTAATGTCAAATCTTTATCACTGAATATTTTTGCTAATTCACTGACAGAGATTTAACATGTGGATTAATGAGGAAATGTGAGGATACAGATTCCTTGTCACAACAGAAGCTTGTTCTGTTACTTGGATGCCTCGAGTCAAATTATAAAGCAGTGCCAACCTAGAAACACCAAGATGTTTATCTAGAAATAAATGGAACAAAAAATAATAGGAAAACAAACAAACAAACAAACAAACAAACAAAAAAAAAAAAAACAGTGGCATTCCGGAAGTACTATTTTCTAAATCCTTAGGTACACAGTAGTCAATATTCTTGGGAGTTTACGCAGCTCTTCTCAATTAACCCTACTGAAAATCGTTGCCAAGAATACTTTTGCTAATTCAATCACAGAGATTTATCATGAGGATTAATCAGGAAATGTGAGGATACAGATTCCTTCTCACAAGAGAAGCAGGTTCTTTTACTTGGATGCCTCGAGTTAATTTCTAAAGCAGTGCCAACCTGGAAAGACCAAGACGTTTATCCATAAATGAATAATTAATTGAGGTAACTTTACTTTTTTTCCTACCAAGAACTAAGATTTCCAGAAAGTTTTAATGAAATCTAAAATTAGTTCTTTAGCAGTTAATGCTTGAAAAAGAAGTTTTGCAAAGCTCAATGAGGTGGCACAACTTCTCAGTCATGCTTTTAGGGTTCAGTACTCTGAATAATATATAAGAGAAGAGCTGAGTATTGCTCGGCATGTGCTGAAGTTAGGTTATATGATATTTGGTTGAAAATTATTTCAGAATGCTGTAGGTGTGATTGTAATCTACATGGTATGCAAAGTGAGTCGTGTTAAGAGGTAAAGTGGTAAGACAAAAGGACACATTCAAAAACCAGTACATTTCTCATCTACAGTGATCTGAAAAGGAAGAAAATAACAAAATACTAAAAGTATACATGTACATGTATATAGGTGTACTCGATGTATATGTATATGCACATACATACATGCATAATGTTTCTAATGCTGGCTATAAAACCTGTAAAGATTATTGCTTTCAATTAGGGAGCCTGCAATGTATTCCTGGGGTTAACTGGAAAAAAACATTATATGGGTATTTGGACCCTCATAAACTCACATATCCATCCACACATGTCAGCACGGATATTCATGAAATATTCTGCAAAGAACAAAAACAATGAGGGAGAGTTGGTTAATACTTTTCTAAACAATAAAGTATCAAAACCACAATGGTGAGAACCTGAATGGAGACCTACAAGCGTTTCTAGGCACATCACAACAAATACTGAAGGTGTATGTATTTTAAATATACCCAGAAAGACACCAGTTGATATGAGCTAAGACTTTAAATATGCCATTGGAAGTCATCGACTGATTTCAAAGGTCTTGTGAATGGCTACCAATTTTATTAATACACTGATTTGAGAAAATTCACTTACTGTGAGTATTTAACTTTTCATGTCTCATTATTGTTCTGCCTCAGAATTGGTGAATGGAGAGGTTTCCTTTCAAACTAGAGTGGGCTGGGACCATATTCCCACCTTGAAAAAAATAAAAATTAAAACTAGGTGAAATAAACATAACAGGGGTTTTTTGAGCATTTTACATAACAGTGATCCTTGACACACTTTTTTGGTAACTTTCACATTTACACTTAAACAATCTCTATATGCATGACTGTTCACCATTTTAGAAAACTAGGAAATAGGTTGATACTAACAGCATATACTCAAAAAAATATGAAAACTACTCACTTACCATACCGCTGAAGTAATAACTGAATATCTCATTACTAATAAAGGTGGTACACTGTAAAACACAATTGATAGTGGTAGGTATGTAGGAAGTAACAGTGGTAATAATAAAAAGGAAAATGTACTTGACATATTTCATACCATGCAGAAGTCCTAGTTGAGGTTTTCTTGTGGATTTCCACATTTCACATCAAGAACCACAAAAAACAAGAAAACTCTGCATTTCAGAGTAGATTTAACTGGGAAGATATTGAGAAATCTCTTTTGGATAATGAAAATCCACAAAAGCTATCTTAAGTATGAAATTTTATTTTCTTATTATCAAAGTACCATTCACTTATGAAGGATTAATGGGTATTTGTTACCTTTCTCCTATGTCAAGTAATAATTTCCTACAGGAATCTTAATGGGAAGTGCATGTTTTCCATGCTTTTTGTTTTCACAGCTACATTCCCTAGATGTAAATGCTTTAGGAAGAAAACTTTACTAGGCTAGATGAAAAGGAGACAAAAGTCTGACTCATGATTTTAGGGCTCAGTTCTCTGAATAACATGAACCTTTATAAGAAGAGATTTGAGGGGCTGGGATTGTAGCTCAGCGGTAGAGCGCTCGCCTAGCACGTGTGCGGCCCAGGTTCGATCCTCAGCACCACGTAAAAATAAAAACGCATTGTGTAAAACTAAAGCAAATAAATAAACATTTTTTTTTAAAAGAAGAGATTTGAAAATTGCTAGTTACTTAAAACACTTACCTAATGTACTAGGTTAGACTGATGGTCTTTTAAAATTATTTTAGAGCTTCATGAGAGTAATCATAAAACTAGAGTGGTATTGGGT
This sequence comes from Tamias sibiricus, assembly GCA_025594165.1. NCBI lineage: Eukaryota > Metazoa > Chordata > Mammalia > Rodentia > Sciuridae > Tamias > Tamias sibiricus. The sequence continues at coordinate 135,934,110 of CM046667.1, forward strand.
GTTGTGGTACATGCTTATAATCTCAGCTACTCAGGAGATTCAGGCAGGAGGACTGCAAATTTGAGACCAACCCCAGGAACTTAGAGAGGCCCTAAGATCCTGTCTCTCTTAAAAACTGAAGAAAGAAATTTAAAAAAAAAAAAGAAAAACATTAATAAAGGGCTGGGCATGTGGCTTGGTAGTCCAATATGCTGAGTTCAATTCCTACTGCCAAAAACAAACAACAAAAAAACTGAAGCAGTCTAAAAAAATCATGTGTGGTGTCAAGTTGTAAAGTGGTTGGACGAAAAGGTGTCATGCAAACTTTGACCATGTTTCTTGTCCATATCAAATGGTCATAAAAGAGAATAAAATTAAGAGCAAAAGCAAAATAAAGATGGTCAGAAAATTATGATGAATAAATCTATCATATTAGATGCAGACAGCCATAAAGAAAGACAGCCAACCTGTTGAGATGTATACAGTTGGAAGATATAACCTGTTACAAACCCCAGTCAGGAGTTGAATTACATCTCCTTTGGGGGCACCTCTTTAATTGTTGAAATTTACCTACAAAAACCAGCTAACCATACTTGGAGCCTAAATGTGCCAAGGAAGACTGAGGTCAAGGGGACTACGGCTGCAACTCCACTCCAATGGCTGCAACATTGCTCCTGTGGTGCCAATGCATTTTCTGTGGACAACTCAGATTTAAGTCCTACATGCATTTGTCTCTTCCAGAGAGTCAAGAATAACCTCAGAAAATAGACTAAGAAGGAAGACATTTAGCATTGCAGGTTCCACTATCTCCCACCTGTTTCACTGTGATTGTTAACTTGCTCCCAGTTTTAATTGAATCCTAAAACTACTCTGCGATTGTGACACTAAATAGTAATACCATTAAAAGATTAAACAGTGAAAGAAGCCAAACAATGGGAATAGAAATGAAGAGAAGAGGAAGGCAAGTTGTGAGGTTAGGGAGGAATAGGAAGGAGAGGATTGAAGGAGCCTATAATCAAGGAGATAGCTAAAGATTGCAACAGAGGATGAAAATGAAAAACAAAAAAGAGTAAGAGGAAAAGAAAAAGGTAATAGAAGAACAGGAAGAACTTACTTCCTTATCTCTAAAGCAATGGACCATTTACTTCTGGCTTTTATATAGATTTTCTTATTCGACCCTCAGAACAAACCTAGATCACTGATTCTTTACCTAATGCATCAACAGAGATGGAATGTGAAAATTAATTAGAAAGCACATGAAAATACTTCAGGAACCCGAAAATCAAAACAGAAGGAAAGATACTATATACCCAAAACTTCCCAGGGCACATCTAATACAGAAATGATTTCCAGAAACATTTATTTTCCATTTACACTTTATTCAATTTTCTACCAGATGTAACATAACCCATTGATTATTAGTTATAATTCACCCTTTCTATTCAATACTGTTGCTTTCAACCAGAAGTTCCAAGACTTTGCTCTTTCAGATATGACAGGATAATCGAGAAATTGGCCCTAAAATATTTCCAAACTTGTGGCAAGATAACACTTTTCTCACAATGGAAGGGTTCACTTGCCACTTTCCAATTATGATGATTTTGTCCCTGTGTAGGGATGACCATTCTTCAGTTTTACTGGGAACAAATAACTACCATGGCAGACTCTATCAAAGGGCAGCAAAACTACCCCAGTATGCCAAATGGATTTCTTGACTACAAATTTGACTTCTACCTGAATATATTTCTTTGCCCACTAAAATTCACATGATTACCTGAGAATATTACACTGTTAAAATAAGAAAGTGAGCCTCTACATGTCCAGGTATCTCACTTGCCACAAGGTGATCATTACACACAATTTTAATAGAGAAGGAACTCATAGTAAAATTACTAGAAGTACTACTAGGAGGCACTATTAATCAACTAATTGTTTATTCATAAAAACTGCAGTGTAACAATCAAATGAGGACAGAATGAACTGTACAGAGAACTCAGAAAACTCAACTCGGTTGGAACAATTATTTATATACCTGTCTACCAGTAATAAGAAAAGACAATGGGGGATAAGAACATAATCAACATCATAAAAAATAATTAAAATTACCAGCGGGGTATGGTGGTGCACAACTCTAATCCCAGCACCTTGGAAAGCTGAGGCAGGCAGATCACCAGTTCAACACTAGCCTTGACAAAGTAGCAAGACCTTGTCTCAAAATAAAAATTTTATAAAGGGCTGGAGAGGCACATCAGTAATGGAGTACCCCCAGAATCAATCCTTGCTACCAAATATGTATTCATTCGCATGCATATGAATAAGATTGCCAATAAATCTCTTATATAATCTGTGCGTATTAATGGACAACATGACATGGCCTTCTAAGGGAAATCCAAATATATGACCATGGAACAAATAAGCAAATGTGAAATATCTGCTTTTTAAGAACTTTGTGTTTGCCTGAATTCACTCTCTGCAAAAGCACACTGAGAATGTAGATGTTACAATGAAGGAAATTTCATGACGGCCTAAACACATCACATTATTCTGACAAAAATTTTCTGTGGTTGTTCTTGGGTTCAACGTTTTTTTTTTATTTGCTTGTTTGTTTGTTTTGTTGTTTCTTGGGAGTTTTTTGTTTTTGTTTTGATTGACAGTGTGTTTGTGTGCTTCTGCTCCTCTTTTCTTTCTTTTCTTCCTTCTCACTTTTATATTTTTTCTTCTTCCTTCATCTTCCCTATTTACACCCTGCCATTGCATTCTCAGAGGCAAAAACAAGTTATACGCACAAATTGAGATTTCTAGAACGTGTACAATTGAAATATATAGCAAAGTGGTGTTATATATGGTTTATTCTCTATTTTCTAGACTTATTCTCTCTCTCCTCTCTCTTACACTAATTACTACTCCTTGGTTATTTTTTTTCTCTTCTTTTTTTTTTTTTTTCTTTTCCATCTTTCTTTATTTCTCCTCTCAACCACCGCATAAGTTAGGTCTATATGTAAATCAGTCTTTCCATCTATTCATTCACTCCATTCTCTTTCCTCTCTCGTCGGCTGATACTAAACCACTTCCATAGAACTCTCTTTTCATACTTTCTAAGAAAGAACAAGTCAATACACTCACTTCCTTCTTCCTAAACATATTACCTCTCTGTCCATTACTTGAAACTTTAAAACCCCATCAGAAGCATACAGAGTAAATTGGAAACAACATCTGGGTTAACTAAATCTGTACATTGTGATCAAACTGGGATTCTCTGAATAGTAAGTGTTTGATTTTAAAGTGTAAAGGAAATATAAGAGGATCTGATAGCATTGTACTACAGGAGCAACATAAGGTTTTAAGGTAAAATCAAAGTAGACAAGGTCCCACAGTGCAGGTAGAATAGACGCACAAGCAATATGAAGAAACAAGGGAAGAAAGTGACACAAACAAATCAATATACCTCCTCAGTAGATTCCATACCATGCACAGTTGGTGCAATGCCAGAGATGGAATTCAGAAATTACATATTCCAAATGTTAGCGGAACTTAAGAATGAACTAAAAAATGAGATGAGGGAGCAAATACAGGAGGTAAAAGATCATTTTGACAAAGAACTCCATAAACAAATACAGGAAGTAAAAGATTACTTCAATAGGGAGATAGAGGCTCTAAAGAGAAACCAAACAGAAATTCCAGAAATGAAAGAAGCAATAAATCAAAATAAAAGCTCAATCGAAAGTATCACCAACAGAGTAGATCACTTGGAAGAAAGAACCTCAGACAATGAAGACAAAATATATATCCTAGAGAAAAATCTAGATTACACAGCAAAAATGGTAAGTAAACCAAGAACAGAACATTCAAGAATTATGGGACAACACATAAAAAGACCACAGTAAATGAATACACTTTTTTCTCAGCAGCACATGGCTCCTTCTACCAAAATAGATCATATACTATGTCACAAGGCAAATCTCAGCAAATATAAAAAAATAGAAATACTACCCTGCATGCTATCAGACCATAAAGGGATGAAATTGGAAATCAACGACAAAACAAGGAATAAAAAAACTACTCCAACAACTGGAAGCTAAGCAACATGCTACTGAATGAACAAGGGGTTGAAGAAGACATCAAAGAGGAGATTAAAAAATTCCTAGAGGTAAATGAGAAACACAGATACATCATATAGAAATCTCTGGGACACTATGAAGGCAGTAGTAAGAGGAAAATTCATTGCACTGAGTTCATTCTTTAAAAGGAAAAAAAACCAACAAATAAACGACTTAACATCACACCTCCAAGCACTAGAAAAAGAAGAACAGATCAACACCAAGAGCAGCAGAAGACAGGAAATAATTAAAATCAGAGCAGAAATTAATGAAATTGAGACTAAGGAAACAATTCAAAGAATTGACAAAAACTAAAAAGTGGGTTCTTTGAAAAAAATAAACAAAATTGACAGACCCTTAGCAATGCTAACGAAAAGAAGAAGAAGAGAAAAACTCAAATCACTAACATTTGTGATGAAAAAAGGGAATATCACAACAAACACCTCAGATATACAGAAAATAATTAGAAATTACTTTGAAAACTTGTACTCTAATAAAACAGAAAATGCTGAATGCATTGACAGATTTCTAGAGTCATATGATTTGCCTAAACTGGATCTGGAGGCAATACACAATTTAAACAGATCGATTACAAGCAAAGAAATAGAAGATGTCATCAAAAAGCTACCAACAAGGAAAAGTCCAGGACCTGAATGGGTTTACAGCAGAGTTCTACAAGACTTTCAAAGAAGAACTAATACCAATGCTCTTCAAACTATTTCAAGAAATAGAAAAAAGAGGGAGCTCTTCCAGACTCTTTCTATGAGGCCAATATTACATTAATTTTGACAAATGTAGTTTGTAATGTTAATAAAAATCATTATGCAATAACACTCACCTGTAACACTGACTGTCATTAAGCATTCCTCAGAACAAGCTGCAGTGGTATGCAAATTCACTCACTACATTTCTCTTCATATAGTTACTTTTAATTTCTTATCCCAGAACTGTTGTTAGAAATGATTGAGAAATGTCTTAATTTTTTCTGTTTCCAAAACTGTATCAGAAACATAAGTATATTATCCCAGTATTCATTTCAATCAAAATAAAGGCAACTGTACTAACCACATAGATTTTCTATTCAGAAATTCTTCACAGATGTACAAATAATATGTGCATGTTAGTGAAGACTAACCATACTATGCCATTGCCTTTTATGTTAAAAGTCTCCATGGTATCTGGGCCCTACATAGAGCACAAGACTCAACTGCATCAACTGGAATCACACTTGTTCGAACAGTGCAAACTGAATATTGCTTTGTTACAAGTTTTTAAGAAATATTGTTTTAGTTGTAGATGGACACAATACCTTTATTTTATTCATTTATTTTTATGTGGTGTTGAGGATTCAACCCAGTGCCTTACATAACCTAGGCAAGCGCTCTACCACTGAGCCACAACCTCAGCCCACTTCATTGCAGCTTTGAATATACCTCCAAATGCAAAAACAACCTAGAGAATCTCAGTAAGGGTAACAAAAAAAAAAAAGATAATCATAATGCATCATAAACAACAATAACAAAAATAAAAAAACAGTACATATTAGCAATAGCTTGAATCAAATTCTGTAATCCAAACAGAACACCAAATTCCAACAAAAGATAATGGTGACAGAAGAGATATTGTGCTCAAAAGAGTACAATGAATTAATTAAAACATTACTTGAATCTTGGACTGGAAAGAACACTCAAATATTGTCAATTGAAACCATTCACCTTTCCTCTCTTCCCAAAGATTTCTCTTTTGTTTTCCAGGCTGCAGTAGTATGGAAATGAATATATTATTAGAGGTAAGTTTTGGTGTATCTATACTGTATTCAAGGGCTGGCCTGGACACAAATTTACTAATGGAATCAAAAAAGTTCCACTCTGAACACCAATGTTCTCTTTCTTGGATGTGTCGAGATAAGTTCTAAAGCAGTGGTATTTTAGACAGGCCAAGAAGTTTATCTGGAAACAAATACAACCACAATAATAGGGAAAAAAATAATAGAATTCTAGAGGTATTATTGTCTTAATCCTTAGTAACACAGTAGGGAACGTTCTTGGGAATTTTATGTAGCTCTTCTCATTTAACCCTAATGACAAATCTATGTCACGAAATATTATTGCTAATTCAATGACAGAGATTTATCATGAGAATTAATGAGGAAATGTGAGAACACAGATTCCTTGTCACAACAGAAGCATGTTCTGTTACTTGGATGCCTCAAGTTAATTTCTAAAGCAGTGCCAACCTGGAAAAAACAAGAAGTTTATCTGGAAATAAATGGAACACAAAAGAATACATAAAAACACACAGTGGAATTTTGGAAGTACTATTTTCTTCATCCTTGCTTACCCAGTAGTCAATATTCTTGGGAATTTTATGTAGCTCTTCTCAATTAACCCTACTGACAAATCAGTGCCAAGAATACTTTTGCTAATTCAATGACAGAGATTTATCATGAGGATTAATCAGGAAATGTGAGGATACAGATTCCTTCCCACAAGAGAAGCAGGTTCTGTTACTTGGATGCCTCGAGTTAATTTCTAAAGCAGTGCCAACCTGGAAAGACCAAAAAGTTTACTTGAAATAAATGGAACAAAAAAATAAAAGGAAAAAAAAATCTGAATTCCAGAAGTACTATTTTCTTAATCCATACTTACACAGTTGGCAATATCTCAGGAATTTTATGTAGCTCTTCTCATTTAACCCTAATGACAAATCTATGTCATGACATATTTTTGTTAATTCAATGTAATTCAATGACAGATTTATCATGAGGATTAATGAGGAAATGTGAGCATCCTTTGGGAACCCCAAAAGAAGCGGAGATTCTAACCATTATTTTATTAAAAATCCATAATCCAGGGCTGGGGTTGTGGCTCAGTGGCAGAGCACTTGCCTAGCATGTGTGAGGCCCGGGTTCAATCCTCAGCACCATGTAAAAATAAATGCATTGTGTACAACTAAAGCAAATAAATATTTTTAAAAACCATAATCCATATATAAGAAAGAAATTTCTTCTGACATATTCACTTCCTATTTGTAGCCATTTATCCTCCTAAATATCTCGTTGTTCCTCCTTAGTCTCTTCTGTTCGATCTCTGTTGTTTGTTGTCATATTAGAGTGTAGTTGAATACAGTTTTGAAATATTTTTTTCTTTTCAGAATCTACACTAAATCTCTGGAAGAATGTTGTCAGTTTCATGGCTATATAGTTTTTGCTTTTAAACCCAAACACACCATGTATTCAAAACCTAGGCCTCCTTCCTGATACCTAGAGAATAAAATTCCTTATTCACCATTTCCATTTGCATATTTAACGGTCACATTGAATTTAACTGATCTCCTAACTATCTCCTCTTCCCCATGGCCATAACACTTGTTGAAAATAGGCACTTCAGCATTTAATTTGGCACCAACTCCATCTTTCCAGTAATTGTGGCAAAAAAAAAAAAAAAAAAAAATCAACAACTTCCTTTTCAAAAATTCTCTACCTACTTACATCTGTACCATCCATTATGATCACCATTAACAATTATCCATGAGGGGTTGCTGAGCAGTTGAAAGGTGGATTGTCAAAATTGTTGTTTTATAAGCACAAAATATAAACCATATTTTGAACTTAGAACAATGTAAAATATGTAATACATGTTGTATTGATTATGTGTTTAAATAAAATTACGTATCAGGTTAAATTATCAAAATAATTCTCTGATTCTTTTTATTGTTTTCTATGTCACCAACAGAAAATGCAAAATTGCATGCATAGTTCATATTATATTTCTATCTTGTACCAATTATTTATACCCAATGATTATATTGAGTTTGGTTTGCATGTGGCTCCTAGAACATACCTTGTTTACTGGACATCCCAATCCCTGGAATACATTTACCTTAGGGCTCACTTCTTAGAACAAACAGAGGAGCAAACCTAGACTAAAATAAGATTTTGAAAGGATACTTCAAATCTTGTTTTATTTGATAACTAAGAGATAGCATTTACTTACAGTGATATATTATACCAAAGGTATATTTCATTGTTATACTACTAGACTCCAAGCAATATGCAAATAATAATATAGGTATAAAATATTCAATAGCATTCTTAGAAAAAATATGAGAAATAACAAGGCATACCAGAATGATAAACAGAAAGACAAGAAATATACAGTGATATCATGTTTCCTTATAAACACAACAATCAAATAAAATGAGATGGGAAAATTCCATAGCAAAATAAATTTTTTTATTAAAATTTCAATACCTAATAAAAAATTCAATTTTCACAAAAAATATGAAAGATCGAGAATCAATAGTGAGGCACTGTTAAAATCAGGCCCTGGACCAAGCTACTTAAATGAAGTATTTAAGAAGTCAGAGCTACCATTGCTGAACTGAACTGATTTTATGATGTATAAAACTAAAATTAAATCCATGTTTCTTTTCATAAACACAAATGTTCCATACATACCTATAAATTTTATTTGAAAATAGAAAACCTTTTCTAAAGGGAATAACAATAGAGCACTATTGTGATAAATTATATATATGAACATCATGTAGCAACATGTAGCAAGCAAAAAAAATCATCAGTGTTTTGAATATACAGTAACATATTTTTTGAACATGGAAATAACTGTGTATTTATGAAAGACATAAGTAATATTTTTTTTTGTTTCCATGAATAATCTTTGTGTAGTGCCACAAGTCACATGGAAAACATGCTTCTACTATTCTTTTTCAAGTTTCAACAGATTTTTAAATAAACTCTAAATATTTGCTTTTTGTATAACCAAAAGAAAATCACTTAACTGCTACAAGTCATTTGCTTTCCTATTAAGTGAAGATACTATATTCCTTAGTTTAATAACAATTGTAAAACAACAATAAAGTCATTCGTACTAAAACATTTTCAAACATGAGTCCGGGTCTCACTGCACTAGGATGTCATATATATAACTCTCAAAACCACCTCTTGATACAGATAATATGAAGATTTAGCATCACAAGCTGTCTTTACAGTTGTGTAAGAAAACAAATGTGAAATAATTCTGTAATATACAGTGTCACAGGCACATTAAAACGACAATATCTCGACTGTTAAGAAGACACTGCAGGGGCATCTGTGCACCTCTGGATGGTAAAATACAATGAACTCCAGACCACAGATGCACGGGGTCCCAGTGCGAGCGGCCCACAAACGAACCAGCATTAGCGGCGCAGTAGCCGCGGTAATATCGTAGTAAGGGAAGTACGGATGACGGCTTTAAAATCAAACACAGCAGAAGAATAACAGGGAAGCTAGACAACAGCACGCAAGCAGCGTCCTCATAGACTTCTTTCACACAAATTGCCGAACTGGACCTGCACACTTCAGAGTGACACACAGATAAAAACCATATATATGATCATCTCAATAGACGCAGAAAAAGCATTTGACAAAATACAAGACCCCTTTATGTTCAAAGCTCTAGAAAAATTAGGAATAACAGGAACATATTTCAACATTATAAAAGCTATTTATGCAAAACCTCAAGCTAACATTATCTTAAATGGAAAAAAAGTGAAAGCATTCCCTCTAAAAACTGGAACAAGACAGGGATGCCCCCTTTCACCACTGCTATTTAACATAGTACTAGGAAACTCTGGCCAGATCAACTAGACAGACGAAAGAAATAAAAGGGATCAAGATAGGAAAAGAAGAGCTCAAATTAGCACTATTTGCTGATGACATGATAATCTACCTAGAAGACCCAAAAAACTCTACCAGAAAACTTTTACAACTAGTAAATGAATTTTGCAAAGTAGCAGGATACAAAATCAATACCCATTAAGTCAAAGGCACTTTTGTACATCAATGACAAATCCTCTGAAAGGGAAATGATAAAAACTACCCCATTTACAATAGCATCAACAAAAAATAATATACCTGGGAATCAACTTAAAGAAAGATGTGAAAGACCACTATAATGAAAACTACAGAACACTAAAGAGAGAAATTAAGGAAGACCTTAGAAGATGGAAAGACCTACCTTGTTCTTGGATAGGTAGAATTAATATTGTCAAAACGTCCATACTACCAAAAGCATTATACAGATTTAATAAAATTCCAATCAAAATCCCAATGACATTTCTCAAAAAAATAGAAAAAGCAGTCATGAAATTCGTCTGGAAAAATAAGAGACCCAGAATAGCTAAAGCAATCCTGAGCAATAAAAGAGAATAAAATAATGGCATTTGCAGGTAAATAGATGAAGTTGGAGAATATAATGCTAAGTGAATTCAGTCAATCTCAAAAATCCAAATACCGAATGTTTCCTCTGATATAAAGAGGCTGGTTCACAGTGTTGAGTCGGAAGGGGGGTACATAGGATCAGAGGAACACTAGAATGGTCAATGGAAAGGGAGGGGAGGGAGGGAGTAAGGGGGGGATTGGAAAAAAAAATGGTGGTTGAATGAGATGGATATCATTATCCTAAATGCATGATTGAAGATCTGAATGGTACTTATATACTTTGTATACAAGCAGTTGTATGTAAAAAGATACTATACTTGTACATGATGAATAAGTAAATAAATAATAATAAAAAAATTTAAAAAAAAAAGAGGCTGGTTCACAGTATTGTTGGGTCGGGGTACATAGGAGGATTAGAGAAACACTAGAATGGTCAAAGGGAAGGGAGGGGGGAAGGGAGGGAGCAAGGGGGGATGGAGGGTAAAAAAGAAAGAAAAAGTGGTTGAATATGATGGATATCATTATTCTAAATGCATGATTGAAGACTTGAATGCTACGAATATACTTGTTAGCCGCCGGAAAGGGATTGCAGCCTGGAACGGCAGCGCCGCGGGAAGGAGTCCAGAGACAGGATGGAGACGAAAAAATTCTTTAATCTTTCTGTCTCTGTCTCTTGTAATTTCTAACACTACATACACACTCTCACAAGAAACCAAGGCACCTACTCTTACAAGAAACTACAATATATCGATACAATATCAATAACCCTGTCCTTTCTCTCTCTGGTCTCATCCCATGCGCCCGAGCAGGAATCGCTCTCGATCGATCTGCCGAGTCACTGCTCAAATCTCTCGAGATCCTGGGCCAAGTCCCGTGAGACTACGGAAGGCGACAATGCCCAAAAATGTCCATCTGCTGAGTCACTGCTCAAATCTCTCGAGATCCTGGCCAAGTCCCATGAGACTACGGAAGGCGACAATGCCCAAAAATGTCTATGGCCCATAGTCAAACCGCAATCTTAGCTATCTCTTTGTATACAAACTGTTTTGTGTAAAAAGATGCTCTATATGTGCAGTTGAATTGTAATACATGCTACTACTATAAATAAAAAAAATTTTAAAAAATGAAAATATCTCATCTCTAAATTCCCTATCCAACATAAAATAACCATTCCAGGTGATCTGCATATTGGATTATTATAAGGGGTTGAGGTCTTTAGCCCCCCCCCCCCAGTACCCAGGATGGACCTCCCTTGTAAAAGAGGCCAGAGGGGCCTACCTCAATGATGATACTGGATTGGGAAAGTAAAGGCCACTGACACCTGACTCAGAGCCACTTCGGGGAGCCCAGTCAGTAGAATGCTGGAACTCGGTTTATTGAGGAAGTTGGACGGTCTTATATAGGACATGGGCCAATCAACAGACAGATCATAGGGACACATAAGGAGCATGGGCAGATGCCATTGGCGGAGCCACTGGCCTATCCTTGGGGTGGTTTCAGTTCTCACAGCCATGCCCCCTGCTTAGCCTAGGTCCTGTAACAGGGCATGGTAATGTGGCAAGCAGCCAGAAAGCAGTGTAAGGTCCCGACACCTGCATATATCTATTTGCAGGCTTCTTAATACTAACTACATTAGTGTCCTTGATCTTTAGGAACTGAAGGTCTCTAGAATCTGTGCAGAAGGCTGCCAAAGCTACAATACATAAAGCAGTACCAATATCATAGTACTGACCTGAAAGCCTGATCCTTGTGAAGTGTATATTCTGCTTTCAAAGGGCAATGTGGAGGAAGGATTGGGCCCTGGTCCCAATATTAAGAATGTTCTCTAACTTACCTTATCAAAACTGGATGTGGAATTTACTTTTGGTTTTATAATGCTACATACACAGGGTTATTACCAACCCCAAAAAATTGAATAAAATTAACAAGAAATGATAATGACCTTAAGTTGCTTTAGTAAGTTGGGTGGCTGTACTAGTACCAATAACACTTTTTATAACATAATTGGGAACTGCTGCATTTTAATAAGATGAAAAAGGCAATTGAGACCATCATTTCTGCTTTGGACAACTAAATAAGCTAAGCAAAATACATTTTACAATTCTTCTTAAAAGTCTGAAAAATCTTACAAATAAGGAAATGCCTGGGCAAGCTCTAGGAGAGAATTCAAATACAGGTAAGCCCAGCCCTCAAAGGTGTTTTGCAAAGATGCCATGTGCTTCTACTATGACAACTTTCAAATTGTTCACACATCTAACAGTTATTCTTTGAAAATATTCATTGGACTAATTCTCAAAAACATCATATCCTTCAAGATAAATTCCAAGCAAAATCAATGCCTAAAAAGAGGCCATCTGTAAAGGTAGGCACAACACTGCATCATTTCGGCTTGGAAACCAACTTCCTCAACAGATTGCTAAAGCATGAGAAGTAAAACAAATAATCAATAATTCAAAGTAAAACTTCTTCACTGCAAAGGAAACAATCAAAAACGTGAAGAAAGTGCCTATACAATGGAAGAAAATCTTTGCCACCTGCACCTCAGATAGAACACTAATCTCCAGGATATACAAAGAACTCAAAAAACTTAACAGCAAAAAATAAATAAATAAATAAATAACCCAATCAATAAATGGGCTAAGGAACCGAACGGACACTTCACAGAAGAAATACAATCAATCAACAAATACATGAAAAACTGTTCAGCATCTCTAGCAATCAGAGAAATGCAAATCAAAACTACTCTAAGATTTCATCTCACTCCAGAATGAGATGGCAATTATCAAGAATAGAAGCAACAATAAGTGTTCACGAGAATGAGGGGGAAAAGGTGCACTCACACATTGCTGGAGGGACTGCAAATTGGTGCAGCAACCCTGGAAAGTAATACGGAGATTCCTCAGAAAACTTGGAATGGAACCATCATTAGACCCATTTAACCCACTCCTCAGTCTATATGCAGAAAGGACTTAAAATGAGCTCAAAAGATAAATTGTAAAATATAACTGCATTAACACCTATTGTTTAAAGGCACTGTCAATTATATTTTGTTGGTAAGAACATTATTTCAGAATGATGTATGTACCATAATCTAGTTTAAGTAAATGATCTACTAATGTACACACACACACACACACACACAACACACACACACACAATAGAGAGAGATAAATATGCACATCTCTCAGTTGCAACTTATTTTTTTCAGCCTGGAAGAGGATACAGAAATGTTCCTGTGTGTTTAACATGTTAAAGTGATGAAAATAAATAATCAGGAAGAGGAAAGCACTATATAGAAAGGTTTTTCCAGATATATCTTACATATATTTTATCTTCCAGATATATCTTTCTCTTGATGAGCCAGTAATCAATTATTATTTTGTAGAAAAAGTGAAGAAACAAAAATCAAGAAAAATTTGAAAGCAAACCAATGCAAATCATCTTATGACATTTCTTATTCTTTGAAGAATCTGTATTTCCCATCTTTAAAATGAGAAGATGTTAATACCTAATTAATAACATTTACTGAATGCATACCAACATGTTATAGTGCTGAGTGAATGACTGTATACTGATTTTACCTACTCTAACAAACTCTACATCATATACAAAATTCTTAATTTTATCCCCCAGATTTAAAGTAAGGACCAAATGAGATGTAATATGTGGAAATATTCTTGACCACTGCAAACCAGCACACAAATTTACAAGCTCTAATTATATTTGATTTGCTTTAAATAATAGTAAACATCACTATATAACCTCTTTCATAGGTAAAGCTTACATGAAGCAGGAACTGAGTTTTACTTATTGCCTGAGTTCAGCACTAAATGTTGAATTGCTATTCTTTTTTGCTATTTACCTTAAGACCTATAGTGAATTTCTGTATCATGCATTTACCAAAGTAGTCTTCAATCACTCTGGAGCAAAGCACTCCAAACAGGTCTGTGTATGTGCAAAATATATGCATAGTTTCTTCTTCCAGAACCCAGAGTACTGTCTGGTTTTGCCACAACATGACTCTATAGCACTAACTTCATGATACATCAGACACCGAAATTAGATTACTATAAAAGCCCAAATAACAAAGTTTTAAGAAGTGAAAAGATATTTCAGTTAAGGTAGGCAACAAAAATTTCAAACATTGAAGAAATAATAGTGATATCCCTACAGAGCAAAGATTCACTAGAAGAGGTTTGATAATAGAGGCATGTGTTATGGTGAGAAAAAAATGTATAAAATGAATTCCTCAGTGATTATCTTAAGGAATGTTGAGGACCTATATGAAGACTATTCCATTTTTCAAAAGTCCTAAAAGGTGTACTAAGTTGATATATGCACCTCAACCTGCAGTCACTATTACAAAGAATAATATTTTTAATGAAACTGATTCATGATTTCTAGTAAGTGCACTAAAAGTCTCAATGAGATTTGAAAGGAAATTGAGTAAACAAAGTTTAACCAAAAGTATAAAATATTGAAAATATTTTAAAATCACAAAAATTAAGAGTAAAAATGGTTATGTGTTATATAACATGTACAGTTAAGTGAAGAATATTCAAGGACCCAAGAGTTTGTAGAGAAAACTGATGTTCCAAATAGTAATGTGATTTCTATATTTGAAGGAAAAAGAGCAAATTCAGGTTTTTATTCAGTTCCAAACAACTGCATCCTAAGTGGGCTAAAAAACTGAATTATAAGAAATAAAAAATATTATTTCTATAAAAAAAAAACCTACAAGCACTATGGAAAGCAGTATAAACATTCCTCAGAATACTTGGAATAGAACAACATTTGACCTAGTTATCACACTCCTTGATTTATACCCAAAGGACTTAAAATCAGCATACCACAGTGATGCAGCCACGTCAATGTTTATAGTAGCTCAATTCACAATAGCTAAGCTATGAATCCAATCTAGGTGTTCTTCAATAGACAAATGAATAAAGAAAATGTGGTGTATATATTCAAAGGGATATTACTCAGCTTTAAACAAAAATGAAATTACAGCATTTGCCACTAAATGGATAGAGTTGGAGAATATCATGCTAAGCGAAGCAAGCCAATCCGAAAATACCAAAGACTGAATGTTTTATCTAAGATGTGGATGCTAATTCACAATAAGGGGGTCAGGCACTAGAGAAGAATAGGGTTACCTTAGATTAGGTAGAGCCAAGTAAAGGGGAGGGGTTGTGGGGATAGGAAGGATAGGTAGAACTAAACAGACATTATTACTTTATGTATATATGTGACTGCATGATGAATGTGATTCTACTATATGTATTCTCAGAAAAATGAGAAATTATATCCCATCTATGTATGATATATCAAAGTGCATAAATGCATTCTACTGTCATGTGTAACTAAAAAAAATTTTTAAAAAATTAAAAATAACCCTAAAATATGTCTAATGTATATTTACTCACATGCATTTATTTGAGTGTGAAAAAATGTGCAGAAGCAGTGGTATCAAGGTATTAATACTGAGGATGTACTGTTGTGAGAATGGGTGAATTTGGAAGGGGGATTTGACTCCATATAACTTTGTCTTAAATTCAGGATACAAAAGTACCACATAAATCTTTATAAATAATGACAAAAAGTATTTTTTGGTACTGGGGATTGAACCCAGGGATATTTAATCACTAAGATACATCCCAGTCCATTCTTCTTTTTTTTTTTTTTTGTTTTTGTTTTTGTTTTTGTTCTGAGATAAGATCTAAGTTGCCCAGCTGCCTCAAACATGCCATCCTCCATTCTTCAGCCTCTTTAATAGCTGGCATTATAGGTATGTATTGCTGCATCCAGATTTATTCATTTTTTCATGGTAATGGGAATTAAACCTAGGGCCTTAGGCCTGTAAATCACATGATATAACTATATATTGTATATATATTGATACAGGTATATATCATGTGACTTAGAGAACTTAGGCCCTGGGTGGAATCTACATTCCTAGCCCTACAAAAATGTGTTAAAATAAATTAAATGGAGTTAGACACTATGACTAGTTTACCCATCCTAAAGCAAATAAGGAAAGGAGGAAGGGGGAAGAGAGCAAAGAAGATAAGGAAAGGTAAAATAAAAGGAGAGGAAAAAGGGAAAGGGGAGAAAAGAGAAGGAAGAATATAGTAGGAGAAAGGATAAGAGAAGCAAAGAGAAAGAAGAGAGGAAAAGAGGGGATGATTAGGGGAAAGGAAAGGACAAGAGAGGAGAGATGACATGTTGAAACAGAGGATCCTCCTGTCTCAGTCTCCCAAGCCACTGGGATTACAGACATGTGCCACCACACCCAGCTTCATTTTTGAACTACACAATTATTGAGCCAGGATTTTATATAGTGAAATATTTCTATCATCACACAAAAACTGCCTCTTTGGTGTTCATAAAATATTCCTTTGTAGATTTTAAAAATTAAGCACTGATTCTGTTTAGAACACAGAAAACCAAAGATGAATAAAAACGACTGTTTTTTAGAAATGCTTACTTATTAACTTTGAAATAAGTTCTATCAATCAAACATAAAAGGATCAGGGTGGAAACAATTAGTAGGATCATCATTAGATCCATAATTGTGAAGGGTTTCTGCACTCTGAAAACAATTTTCTTAATTATTTTAACACTTGTGCCCATGGGGGAGGGGGGAAGAAGAGAAAAGGCCCCACATGTTATCTGAAACTCTAGATATGGTGCCTGCCCCGAATTGAGTTAACATTAAAACTTTTATTGCTGATACATTAAAAAAGTCAATGAAATTACAGGGAAACAAATATTAACTCATTTGTGTCTTCTTATTAAGTCCTTCAATTTCTCAGAGTCTCAAATTCTCCCATCTCAAAAATCCAATAATACCTGCTTTTTAAATAACAAGAACTACTTACCAGAACTGTGCACAGCCTACATAAATAAACCTAGAAAATGCCAATAAGTGATATAACAAAACGAACCAATGGATACATCCAAACTTTTGTTTGAAAAGATCCTGTATTGTAATACATTGACCTTTATCTTACGAAAAATTCAGGAAAATGACATTAAAAATACCAAGGTGTGTGGCATGTTGGGAGCAGTGCTGTCCAAGAGAGTTTTCTGCAATGGTAGAAAATTTTCACATACACTGTCCAACACTGCCACCAATATCCACACACAACTATTGAACACTTGAACTTGGACCAGATTATATTTAGTTCAAAATGAATGCAGATTTAAATAGGCCCCTGTGGTCAGTTCATCTTTAGGGAATTCATTCCCAAAATAAAATTAAAGCACAATGAGAGATATGTCCTATACTGGACACTAAGATGCAATTATGAAATTATCAAAGTAAAACTGAATAATTTTTGTGTTGGGGATGAATAGAGTTAAAACAAGTACTAAGACTGAATGATGTTAGGAAAAGTAGATATTTGTGGAATATTCATACTGTTGAATCAGCACTTTATAATTTATGCACAATTAATTTTACATAGGTTAAACTGTTGAATTTTAAAATGTATTATGAGGTAAATCTATTGATCTGAAAAGTCTTGAACCACATATTTTAAGGGAAAAAATTCGAAAAGTTAAAATGCATAGCAGTCTTGCTGTTTTTAAAAGGGAACAGTCTTTAAAAGGTGCTTGTGTGCAGGTAGAGAGAATGGACTCTTCTCCCATGGAGATGGGAAGTGTGGGAGGAACCCCACAAAGGTACATGTGGAGGAGTCAAAGTCATATGCACATTCCTAAATACCTTGGTATCTATTTACCTGACCAGTTTGTGAGTGGTTTCAAGACTGCCACTGTCTTGTAGGTGAGTTGAGGACACAAGGGCTCCAGAAATCCTCAATATCTCTAGAAATATCTTTGCTCTCTTCCTCTAATCATTTGAGCACACGTAAGACCTCTAATCCAAATAATTCAGTTCTGAAACTGAAGAGAAATGCATGCCTTTCACCTTGCTCTATAACCCTGTTAGATTGTATTGCATTTGGTCTAAAGCTATCTCCATATATAGTTTGTTTGGCCTAAAAGTTTCTCAAGACACAGCAAATTGCAACCTAACTTGATGTGTAAATAGGCTGTAGCCTAACTTGGAGGTATACTCCTGTAGCATATAGCTGAGTCGCAGCCAATCATACCAGCTGAACCTACTGCCAATCTGAGGCTGAAAGCTATGGAAAAATGAACATGTAACACAAAAACTGTAGCCAATCCTCTAAACGTTGTGTCTGTGGGGTGATGGTGATAGAACCTAGGCCTCAGGCATATTAGACAAGCACTCTATTAATAAACCATAAGCCTTGTCCCACTAGATTATTTCTGTATGCAATTTACTGTTGTATGGTTATAAATTGTAGCCTGCATACATGTGTTGAGGTACACATTCTAAACCTTTTTAGGTTTAGACCGCTACGCAATTCATGAATCATTTCTTTGTTCAAATGAAGTCTGATAATTTCAACTTCTCTAAAGGTTTTAACACCCCTGAGCTTTTCCAACTTTGAATGTTCACATATTCAGGAAGAAAATGCTATGCGTTGGTGAGAGCAGCTGCAGTGGCGAGGACCTGCCAAATGCCTGTGTTCAGGGAAGTGCTGTGCTGTGACCACATGAGGATTCTCCCTTCCCAGTCTTTACAAAGTCCACACAGCAGATGGAACCATCACACAACCTCCCTCGCCAGCCATCACTCAGGTCAAAAGTGAACACCCTGTAGCTGCTTAGATCATCTGCAAATGGACCCAGCATGCTGAGGTGACCTTACCTGATAGGATTCCAATTCTACATCCCACTCCCAACAGTGTGGACCTTTGCTGTTCAAAATCCACACCCCATCCCCACATGAGCCAATGCCAGGAACCACCCTCTTCAGTAAGCCCATGCAAGCAGTGCTGGCATCCCTGGGACCAAATTTCCCCAGGGCATCAGTGGTTTCATGTGGAGAGGGCCAGCCAGGAAAATTTGCTCCTGACCACACGTAGGAAGTGAGTATGTGGGGTATTTTGTTTTCACCTTTCAATTATTAGCAGAATTCACCTGGTTTTCAACAGTGCTCTGCAAACACACAAAATAATACACTAAAACTTATCAAATATTTAAGACAGCTGAATAAGGTAGAAACAGATTAGACATACATGTTAGAGGGGGAAAATCACTCATGAAAGGAAAAAAGCTACAGAATCAAGAACATATCAAGAATCACTCTGGCCGGGCGTGGTGGCGCACGCCTGTAATCCCAGCACTTGGGAGGCTGAGGCAGGAGGATCACGAGTTCAAGGCCAGCCTCAGCCGTGGCGAGGCACTTAGCAACTCAGTGAGACCCTGTCTCTACCAAAATACAAAAACGGGCTGGGGATGTGGCCCAGTGGTCAAGTGCCCCTGAGTTCAATCCCCGGTACCAAAAAAAAAAAAAAAAAAAAAAAAAGAATCACTCTGAACCTATAAGGAACCTTTTTCTAGGGCTTATAAAAGGAGACTTCAATGAAGAGACAGACGCAATTACTTACATGGAACATTTGATATTTGCAATGAGATTATTTCCCCCTAAATTCACATTCATGGACATTTCATTGCACTTTAAAAATCAATCCTGAGTTATATTTTCCCCCAAGTGGACAAAATGATGCTAAATAAATTGAGAAACCAATGTGGCACATTCATTTAACATTCCAAATGTGAGTGTAATAAGGAAGAGGTACCACACCAGGCACTCGCTGGCATTTTAATGTTAGAGTAATAATTAGCCCAAAGAGGCTGGTCTCCAACCCTGACAGATCAAAGAAATCAAGTTCAGGAAGGAATGCTGGGGACAGAACATAGTGTCACTTTACAAACCATGCAAACAAAGGATGCAGTAGGACAATTTTATAAATTAATCTTAGAACTATAAAGCCAAAGTGCTAACAGGGATTAATACCATACAGTAGTTCTAAGTGAAGAAAGAATGTTCCTTCTGAGCCTGCTAGGTGCAACAGCATTTTAAGCCAGACTTTCCGTTGAATCCTAGGAGATGCAGATGGGTGGGCAGTTAACTGTGGCCCCTGGAGGATGGCACAACGCCACTTAACTGATTATATGGGGACGTCCTTATTTCATCTTCTGCACCCCTTCCAAGCAGATGCAAGTCCTACTAATGCTAATGCAGTGAGATGCAGCAGAGATCAAATAAAGATACCCGGAAACCAAAAGTCAGCACAAAAATGGAAGGATGGTTGTCATGTTAATGTCAGGCCTCACAACATGTACCCAGAGATGACTCCAGACTTGCTACTTGGACTCCCCGGAACTATCAGGAAGAGAACTCACAGTAAACCTGCTAAGTAGTGGGACATAATCCCCATGGTTACATTGCCCAGGAGCCTACCATAATACTCCTAAGGGTGTGACTTCACAGGGCTAACCTGGGCCAGTTGGCAGCAACATCACAACAGCCTGTTTACAAGAAAGTCCAGATGCCACGGCAGAGCTCAACAAGCAAGGTCACTCACTTGTCAGGAGGGAAAGACCCCCTTCTGAAGGGGTAGCACCTTCTGTGGGGCCATGCCTAGCCCTCAGTGGTGCTCTGCATGTTAATGTGAAACTGCATCCAAAGTACAGATGGCATTATCCCTTTTAGGCCCTAAGACACAGAAGTGAGCAGACAGAAAAGTGTTAATATTTACCAGAACACATTGTGTTTGACAAAAACTAAATGTTACATAGACTTCTGTTAAGTGCAATAAGTATAAAAGCTAAATAAAAGCAACTATTTTACTTAAGGACCCACAAAAATCCACTGGGAAACAGAGTGGGGTGGGGGAGGGAGTAATGGCCACCATGATGAAAACTAAAATGCCTTGAATGTACCCTTTCATGATATTTCCTCATAAATGATACAAAAAGAAAGTTAAAACTTACTGTAGAATGTGAGGGAATGCGTGATCAAGTGGCTATTTATTACAGAATTTTCCTAAAAGGGAAAGCCGAAATTAGAAAGATGTTGATTTTGTTTAATTGATTTTCAGTTGGAAAATAATGTTTCTGAAGCCTTTTTGGGGAAGCACAGAGACACATTAGCCCCTTCTATAAGAAAAGTAAGATGCAAAGCACGGAGGGGCAAGGTAGGCAGGCCCCTCATAGGGCCCTGAGGGGAGCTACCGGCCAGAACAAGCAACTCACTGTGCTAACACCCAGAACTTCACAGGCAATGGGGCAGTCTTAATTAAGGTGACAAAGTTGGTATCTGGGGGACAGATTGTTAGAGATCCCTTTATACACACCCCAAAATGCATTCCAAGTGCATTAAAGAGTTATACATTAAGACATGAAGCCATATTCTTCTATTGACCTAAAAGACTTTCCCTGACCTATTATTAAACTAGACCAGTAAGTTGAAGGGGAACCTACATGGAATGGCCCCATTTCTGATGTATCCAATAATGACCAAGCCTCCTTCCAACACTGCATGTGATAGTCGGGGTTTTGTTTCAGGATTTTCCCTAAAGAAGAATGTGAAAAAATCTGTCAGGTGTTAAAACTGCTCACTTCATTCAGGTGAGTAGGAATGGAGGTCAGGTGGGCGAGGAGACTACAAACTTTCCATTAAATATCTTCACATGGTTTCATCATCTACAAGTACTTGTTCTTTAAACCATTTCAGTAGATATGTGTTTAGATAACCAGTAATGTGGCAACAAACAAGACATGAACTTCTTGAAGCCTCAAGTTCTCATACCTACTAAAAGGAGATCCTACCTGCTTTTAAGGGTAACAGCAGGAACTCTGCACACACTCAACATCTCAAGGCCATGTGCATGACTCAGATGATGTCCCCAGTGCCTTTCTTCTGTTTATGCTGACAGCCATCCTATGAAGACAAAGTGTAATTATTGCAAGCAGGCCATAAAGCAAAATGGGGCAACATAATCAAAACCCAGAATGCCCTGCCTGGGCCAAAATCCTGGCTCCCTTTCTCATTAGCTTAGTCACATTAGACAAGATACTGGAATTTTCTGTGCCTCACTTTCTCTGTTTATAAAATCAATGCAATAATAACATCAACTTCCTGTAGCACTGTTTTAAGAATTATATGGATTGATGTATGTGAATCATGGGGAGGAATGTGAGGCATCTTATTTGTGCCACAGGCTTTTATTATTTTGATACCACCCCACAGATTTGTTGCAAGGAACAAATGAGGCTATATTTGAGTACATCTTTATAAATTACAAATCTATGCACATTACTGCTGACATTATATGATGCCCTAGTAAGTACAACATGGTTTGTAGTTTGGTTTTAATTATTTTCTACAACAAAAACCAAATTGAAGTTAAAATTACCGATAAAGATATCAACTTATTCATCAACTTCTCATAATTCTGATATGGTTTCCTGATTTTTTTCATTAAAACGATATTGATGCTAGAGGGAAAAAATAAAAAACACTGGAATGAATGTTAATTCTAAACATTTTGTTAAATAATTTTATACCCTTTTGTCATACCCTAGTGTAGAAAATACTCTTGAAGTGTCTCAAAGGGAGAATTCACAGTTTCAGTCTGATACTTACAATTAGGTTTTTCAGTGACCAAATGAAGAAGTGATTTAAATGGTTCAAATAGAACCTTAGGCCAGCTTTGACACTCTAGAAAGGTGTGTCTCTGCCATTGTCATTATTTTTTTTCTTCTTCTTCTTGGTCACACACAACTACTTCTGTAAAAGCTGGCTTAAAATGCCCCATGCCACAAAGTACCTTTTTTAGTATCACTGTTGTCTGAAAGCTGTAGCCTACTAATGCACATGTAAGCCCTGACCACTCAAAAAGCGTCAATGACTTATAGAGAGCCCATAGAAAACTAAGGACATTTCTAAATGCTTTATGTGAATATTTCTTCCAATACACACAACAATTCTATAGACTAGACATTATTATAATTTGCTTTATATATATGTAACAATTGATGCTAGGAAGGTATAGGGCCCACTAGAAAGCAGGCGCTTTACATCAGGGCATTGTTGTACAATGGCCAGTCTCTCTCCTCTCCCCCTAATTTAATAGTAACTAAATCTAATCAAGTTTTTCCCTCTTTGCTCCAAAAATCCTGTTGTATTTTTGTAGTATCTGATGTTCTTCCTTTTGTATAAGTTACCATTAGATACCATGATTCAGCACTCTCTGAGACCCTCTCAAGTCTTTGACAAATTTGCCATCTCAAGGTTGATCAGCATCATGAACTCAGCCCCAAATGTAGGTCTTCTCCAAGATTAAGTTCACTGCAGTACTTTCTTCCCACTTCCTAGATGACAAAATTGCATACCCATATCCTCAGTTTAGCCCTAGGCTTTGGTTGTGTATGTGCATTGATCATCAAATGTAATGTATCCAGTATAAATTGAGGCATCAGTGCAAAATTCTTTTTTTTTTTTCTGAAGTTTTGTCTTTCTCATGCTGGCCTGCCCACCTCTTCTATCATCTGAGCTCAACTTGCTCAGTTCTGGCCCCAATCCACTCGTTTTTCCCCATCTTGCCTGTTCAATAACTCTTCTACCCCAGCTCCCTTTCTATCTCCTGGCCTCTTTCAAAATAAAAAAGAAGAAGAATGTCCTACTAATTCTATCTTCAGCTGTCAGTTTAGTCTTTCATAATTAAATATATTCATTAATTTAGTTTTTTTTTTAATTTTTTTATTATTTATTTACTTATTCATCATGCACAAGTATAGTATCTTTTTACATACAACTGCTTGTATACAAAGTATATAAGTACCATTCTTGGTGGTTGAATGAGATGGATATCATTATCCTAAATGCATGATTGAAGATCATTAATTTAGTTTTGAAACTAATTTTCTCATAGGGAAAGCAATAAGTAGTGAGATATTTAACAAAAGGGTAATGGTGGTGGCTCATATATTTTGAGCAATAAAACTATAAGTTGAAGAAGACAAAATTATGCAAAATATTAACAGTGATGAAAACTAACATATTTCAGCACTTACCCAGTACCAGATACGGTATTATCACTTTAATTATCAAAACAAGCCTTGAAGGTAGGGCCATCATTATCCTCATTTTATAGATGAAGAAATGGAGGCTCAGAGTTAAGACAATGAATGTTGAAATCTACACCATGTTGCTTGATTCCAGAGTCTTACAACTTACATGCTGCATTGATTTTCTCAATGCTCACTAAAGTGGAGCATTGGGAAGTCGGGCACACAGCTTGACAACTGTAAATTCACAACTGGGAGGTCAAGAAGTGGCCAAGACCCTGTAAGATTGACGAGTAATTGCTCAAGCTTAGAGCAGACACTAAGGCTCCTCTTGCCATTGTTTTCAATAAGCTAAAAGCAGATAAAATTACAAGTGAGTCACTAGGGACAGAAATAACACATTTTTCAAATAACATTAACCTGAACAAACCCTATGCTCACTTCCCTTCCAAAGGCACCTTTCTGAAGCATATGGGTGAGAAGAGAAATGGGTTAGGAGATTCTCAAGCCTACGCTCACCAGGATTCCCTCTAGAAAATCAAACTTTCCTTCAGATCAGATCAACCTTGGCTTTCACATGGGTTCTCCATATGCTAGAACTCTGTAGGCTGGAAATGAACTCTATACTAGCATATTCCCTTATTTAGCACTGTTCTATTTAAATCAAACAGAACTCTATGTGCAGGTTCAGGGCATGGGGGGTAAACGAGGCATTCAGGGAAATGTGTTCCTCACCTGCTTAGGAAGAAACTGAAAAATGTAAGAAGGAATTTAAATATCAACAACAAAAAGGAATCTCAAGACTTGATGGAATTGCTGAGAAAACTGTGAATTTGAAAACATGAAACCTATTCTTCTCAGTACAATACATACTGAGCTCCACCAACATGCTAGGCATTTTTTCAGCAGGCTCTTCCCTATATCTTTTAATCACATAATCCCCTCCTCTATCCTGAAAAGCTTATAACTAGGGCCACACTTTTTAGACAAAGAGGCAGAGATGATAAGCAAATGCCCTAATGTATCCCACCAAGGGAATGAGGAAGCTGGCATTCAAACTAACTAGGTCTGGCTCCAGAATGTAAATTCCACCTTTGCATATTAGCTATATGGGTGACACATTTATCTGCTATGTGAAAAGAAACTGATTCTGATTTTATAAATACTACTCCCTCCCTCTTCTTTCATAACTTTTGGCTATAGTAGTGGGTTATTTATAATAAGTGGAGGACTGACTTTCAGATATAAGCACTGAGCTTTCAATATTCTAATCCCCAAGGTTTGTAAGCAATTGTTATTAAAAAGACTTTCCAAGTTAAAAAAAGAGTACAGGTGACAACATACTGTGAGCAAGATGTAATAATGATATAAATAAGAAAATACAAAAAATTGATTATTTTGTTTCACAAAATGAAAAGCAGCTATGAAGGTTATGCTTTTTGAATTCACATAAAAGAATATGACATAGACAGGATCCAAAATTACCTCAATTGGATGAAAAGACAAGAGTAGTATATTTAGCAAGGTGAAAGTTAATGTAGCTAAATATGAAACCAGTATCTAGATCAAATGAAATAAAACAAGAAATCTTACTAATCAGTAGCTTTATGGAAAAGGTACTTAGTTATTTTTTGCAAGTTCAGACTGAGTCAACAGTGTGATGAACTTGCTGAGTAGTGATTAGGATACTTCAGAAGACACATACTATGTATAATGAGTGAGTTAGCAGCCTCTATTCTGTAAGGAACAGGCCTTCCCTAATATTCTCACTTAGTTCTTAATGCCACATTTGAGATAATGTTGACATGACAGATCAAATATAGAGGTAAACAGGAGAATAAAGCATTTGAAATATTTGTTAACAGAAGTACTAAAGTTGTTTGACAAAGAAATATTTTAGCTGAAGAAATATTAATGTCTTCAATGATTTGAAGGACTGGTATGTGGGAAAGAACCGTGTGGCTCAAGAGGGATAAACTACCACCCCAACTCACTTAGTGAACATTATAAGAAAGTATATTTTGACCCAATATTCAAATAAATTCAATACCAGTTTGAACAGTCCAAAAGCATCCTCATGAGATGATGACTTATCAAAATGAGATTACTGGGGCTGGGGTCTTAGCTCAGTGGTAGGGCCCTTGCTTAGCATGTGTGAGGCACTGGGTTCGATTCTTAGCACCACATATAAATAAATAATGGTCCATCAACAACTAAAAATATTTTTTTAAATAAATTACTTTAGAAAGAGGGTCAGGGTTGGAAAATTTCGAAGCAGATTTCTGGTTCTGAGTCTCAAGCATTCCTTTCTGTCATACCCAGCAGTTGTATGAGCACTTATCTTCTCTGATATATGGGGACACTCCCTCATAATGTAAAATTTGTACAAGTTCATTGAAGAAGAAACACAAAAGAGAGGGTGACATAAAGAGAGGAATGGACTCATTTGAGGATTGTACCTGAGGAAGCATATATTCTCTTGAATTAGGAATGGATAAGATAATCAGAAAATTATAGTTATACTTCCTTTACTACAGAGCACAGAACAGAGTATTAGCTTTGGCTTGTTCTAGGCAAAAAGGAAACACTTTGTACAAAGATAAAGATAAATGTGGACAATTCTATAGTCCTGAAAGAAAATGGTTATGGCTATGGAGTTGAGCCAGTGAATAAGGACTTGAGCCAAGCCTTTGGAGCTCTAGCAAATGAAGGCAAAGAGGATTCCTCAGAAGCTGAGGCCAACTCCAAATGAAAAAGAGAACTGAGAAATGAAAAAAAAAATAAGACTTTGCCACATCTCTGAAATACCATGAACCAGAGTTGATGAATGGACCAGGTGCATAAGTCCAAATCTGGAGTGGCTTGTTGGCAGAGTAAGCACTATGACAGATGGTGTTTACTTGAGAAAGCATGGGAGGAAGGAGAAATGGCTATGGTTTACTTCAGTATACAAGGAGTGGAAAAAAGGGATTTAAAGTATCTGAAAATTAGAGGTAATTATTTAATGGATATTTACCATGTTCAGGGAATCCCTGAGGGCCAGTTAACACAGTGTGACCCATGAGTTTCCAGAGAAACCAATGATACAAATTGAATTCTGGGAATGGAATTTAGTTTTATTCAGGTAGCTTTAGAAACTTTCCCAACTATGCCTGAAATACCTATTGAAACAAAGCTTCCTTTCCCAATAAAGACATGTTTTATGGAACTGTGTAAATAACCCACAGTACATATTTATGTACTATAAAAATAAAGAAAGAGAGAAAGAGAAGGGGCAGGGAGAGGAATATACATGTACCTGGAGCCCTAAGCAGCTAGAAATTTTCATAGGTATCATCTAATTTAATCTTTACCTTAACAATATGACAAAAGTATGATTATCTATACTTTACAGAGAGATAAACAACTCACAGAGGTGAAGATTGCACAGGCAGTAAGAGAAAGCCCAGTTTCAAATAGAGGTCACTTTGAGAAATTTGTGGAATGGTTGGTAATGGAAATAAAATGTTAATGGAAAAAAAAATCTTGGTGGAAAATGCAGTAGAATATTGGGCACAAAAATCTGTGGTCATATCAACCAAAAGCAAGAAAGTGATTTAAAAACCACATAATGGACACAAGATGAAGAGAAATTGGAGTGCCTCACAGTCCACATGTCAGTACCTGACCCGTCACCATCGACTGGTTATAAATGGAGAATATTAAATACAAAGTCTTCTGGGGATAATAACACTTGGCAACTGTATAACTCAGCAACTCACCCATTTTGTCCACACAGCTCTCAAGAGCAGCAGCAACAACAATAAAAACCAGCACAAGGTACTGACAATCAAAGGAGGAAAACCCCCAAAGTGAAAGCTGGGCAGATTCCCAGGGGAGAAAACAAATACACAGCGATAGATTCAAGGAGTCAGGTCAGAAAAAGCCAAAGCAGGAAGTGAAATGCAGCTTGTAAAGACACAAAAAGATGGAGAAAAACATCACTGAAGAGAGTGTTGGGAAAAATGTGTTTCCTTGGAGTGGATGCAGAGGGAAGTTATGTAAGCTGGAACACACATACATGAGAGTTTTTCAAAGGGGTCTTGGGCTGGGGATATAGCTCAGTTGGTAGAGTGTTTGCCTTGCATGCATAAGGCCCTGAGTTCAATCCCCAGCACCACAAAAAAGGGGGTGGGGGGTTCTTGTGGTTTTAGGAAGTAACTTGCCATAATACTCTGACAAATACAGTGATTAAGGAATACACATCCTCAATTACTTTTGCTAGGAAACAGCAATGGTACATAAAGGGAATAAAAGCTGCTGTATGGCTAAGAGAGACCATAGCTAGCCTGTCAGTGGCCCGGCAACCTAGAGATTTCTATCTAGCTTTTTTTTTCCAGATATGGAAAATGAGACTCAGAGAGCTTTAATTACATCATAGCTCCCTTTAAAGGATTTCTCAGGATAGCAGAAATATGTAATAGGAAGGAAAACTGCTGCCATGAGACCATGGAAGAAGGAAGACTGAAATTAAAAATATCCCAATCCTGAGACTCCCAGAGCTATGCCTTCAGACCATCAGCCTGCAGAGAAGCTTTCTTTATTAAGATGACATGAAATAACAAAAAAAAGAAAATTGGTGCTTCTACTCTGAATTTTTCTAAGTGGAAAAAGAATAATAAAATCCAAAAATAGCATAGAAAATAAAAGAAAGTTTTAAATGCAGCTAGTCTAGTCCTCAGTGCATAAGCAAAGATAGACAAGTCACTCTGAATGTGTTAATATCATCTTGCCTGTACTCGTGATGATTATATTTGAAGACTTCACCTTTTCAGGTTGCTACACTATGATTTCCTGAGACCTGAACAAGGCAGTGGGAACACTAGTAAACAAAAGCAGAGACAGATAAAGATAACTTGGAATTGCAAAATAAAATGCATGTTAACTCCAATTTTCAGTTTGCTGGGGGCAAACAAACGTTCTGATCAAAAACCGTCCTGCCAGATTGGGCAGGTATGGTCAGGCTAAATTGAACTCTGAATTACTCCCAGCAGAGGGAAAAGTATTTGCTAAGAAGAAATGCATTTGTATTAAACTGCACGCCACCTGCTTCCTCTGACAAAGATTGCATGTTATGAAGCAAGTGTGAAAGCTCCTGTGGATTGTCAGTTATTCTGGAAAACATTGTAATGAAACTCTAATTTCTTGTTATCAATTTTGTCAATTGCATTAAAGCAAATATTACTGTATGACTTGGCATTCTAGATATTTCTGTTTTCTGACTGACCGACCAGAAGACTACAGCAGCCCAGCAGGTAGGATCCTTTAAGTTCAAAGTAACCATCAATGATTTCTGAATTAATCTACAAATTGGTCAAAATCATGCTGAGCTGGACCCAATAGGAATCAGAAGCTAGATAGTTTTCAAATGGAAGAATTGGCCAAAGGAATTCAAATTCAGTTTCTTTGTCTTAGAGATAAGTGTCATTTCCTACATCAAAATTGGCAATAATATATAGGGATGTTCATAAATTGGTCTTCACAACTGTACTAGGCATCCCAGAGAAAGGGATTCCAGTACACTCTTGCCATCCACAGCCTTAGTTCTAGACTATTCTGCTTACTTTTAATCCACAAGACTTTCAATTGCTTTTGTAGGCACTGCCCCTTTTGGTTATGCAGTCATGCACTACATAAGGACACTGTGTTCAATGGCATACCACATATATAACAGTAGTCCCATAGATTTTATCACCTATTGATATTGTAACTGTCTTGGTTTGTTTAAGTACATTCTATGACATTCCCATAATGACTATATCAGCTAACAGTACATTTCTCAGATGAATCTCCGCCATGAAGCAACAAATGACTGTACGTTAGCCAAGATGTCTGGCAGGGTGTTTCTGGTTCCCCTTCATCTAGGATTCAGGTTCTGCTTCTGGCAGGGTTTTGGTATAAAGCCCTCCCAGGTTGGACCAGATGCCATGACTATCAATCTTGGAGAGATGGCCTCAGCACCTTCTCCTTTCTGCTACCATGGGCAGCAGACTATCCAAGTTTCCAACCTGACACAAGTCAATCTTCATAATAAGGCTCCAACTATGTTGGTTTTATCACTGACAAAATTACTGGGTAAAATCATGTGGCTGGCTACCAGTTCACTATTTAACTCTCATTACTCTGGTTTTCCTAGACATAACTTTTGGACTCTAATAGCATATTTACTTCCTCTTTGCAGCCTCAAGGGAAGCAGCAAAATTTCTGCCCTTTGGGGCCTTCTCAGAGCAATTCCTGAAATAAAGGCCTCTGAGGAATACTAATTCATGCCCTCTATTCACACATACACTTTCTCAGATTTTCTGTCAGATCATTACTCTGGTAGTGGTAGTGGGGTAGTATTTCCTTCTTTCTTCCAATGGAGAAGTTGCATGATTTTATTAAGTTCAAGTATGAGAGTCTCTTAGACGTGGTCCCTATAAGCATCAAGGCAAGCTGTTCTTCAGAACAACCTTTGTGACCAGGCTGCTTATTCAGTAACAGTCACCAACTGCTTTCACACTTGCCCAGGGCATTGCAGGGAAGCAGTAATGTTTATAGGAGGCCAGACATTGTCATTTTTTAAAATAACTAACATTAAATAGCAATCAGTAGTAACCATTTATCTAGTAGACATGCTTACCTAGGAGCAAAATGAACTTGTTATAGCTTAGGTGTTTTTATGTTAGGTGGATATATAGTGAAATTCTGTGACAGTGCAGGGAGCAATGGCTCATCTCAATATATTGTGTATGGTGAAGATGTCTAACTCATTGCCCAGGTGACTTTAAGCACAGTGCATGGTGAAGGAACTAAATGAAATGGATAAGGTCATCTAGTCTGAAAGTCTGCATGGTAACAGGACTCCCCAGCATATGAACCAAAGGACATAAGCACAAGAGGGATATGGGATTGAATATCATCTCCACCAGATACCTGGTCAGTGCCAGGATCTCTACCAGTCCTGTGGGAAACAAGGATGAAGCATATATGGCTTCTACTCCACAGGGGGCTCGCAGTTCACTGAAACAACCCCTGCAAAAACAGAGGCACCAACATTTAAGCATAGTACAGGGGTACAGACTGCTATATTGGAGTATAAATAGAGAAAGGTCCTCAGAGAAGAGGAACAAACCTGCCTAGGAACATTTAGGAAGTTTCCAGTCAAGGCAAACTTCTGTGTGTGTACTGGGGATCAATCTTAAGGCCTCATGCATACTAAGCAGAGGATCTGCCACTGAGTTCCACCTGCAGCCCAAGGCAAACTTTTTTTTTTTTTTCAAAAAAAAAATTTTTAGTTGCAGATGAACACACAGTATCATTATTTATTTTGATGTGGTGCTGAGGATCGAACCCAGTGCCTCACACATGTGAGGCAAGTGCTTTACCACTGAGCTGCAGCCCCAGCCCCTCAAGGCAAACTTTTAAGATAATCTTCAGTAAGTAGGATTTTTTTTTTTTTTTTCAGACAAAAAGACATAGCGGGAAATACAGAATTGGGAAATACAGTTCCAAATCTTTGGTGTTCCTTAAGGGCATGCCTTACAATATGTTCATGAACTTCCTAATACTCCTCTTTCATAGATTGGAGCATGGCACACATCATTCAAAGTCTGCCAGAAGTAACTTAGACTATTGAACTGCAAGTGGTGAATACCTTGAGTGATGTGTTAACAGTTTAGACTTTATTCTGCAAGCAATGGGAAACCATTGATATATTTTAAAAGAATGGCATGATTAGAAAAATAGGTCTGGTTACAGGAAAAGTGGGTGTGCTGAAGGGAAGAGGAGGCTGCTGCCGGGTATATCACTTCACAAATAACTGAAGCTAAGGCAATGGTGGGAGTTAATGAAGGGTAGTCCCACAAGTCTGAAGGAAAAAAATGAAGTAAACTTCAAAAGCATCACTTACTAGCTAAGGAAGACCTGAGAACAGTTAACCTTAGAAAATTTTAGCCTCAATTCCCTTAAATGAAACTTAATGAGAGCCTAATGGCCTGCTCTGTTTCCTTCACAGGGATGTGGCAAGGACCCAAATACACAATCTACTTTGGAAATTTATAACCAAAAGAAAAATGCTATAGATTTAAACAAAACTACTAATGATGGTAATAGCAGTGTTTCTGTGAATTGCATGTCAGGCCTAGTTCTATACCCTCTGGCAGTTCCTCTTCCCTTTTTCCTTCCAGTCTCAAGTCAGTGATCATCAAGTGGATACGCATTACTAAACCAGCTGGGGCAAAGGGTCTCCTTTGCCATTTCCTTTCTCTCTTCTTCATATATTTTTCTCTACTTTTCCTTTCTTCCTCTTTCCAGTCCTTGTTTTTTTGCCTTGCTTACTTCCCTCTGTCATTCCACATGCTCTCTGCTTCCCCTGACAGCCCACCACCTCTCCTCCACAGACCCCCTAAACCTTCCCTCCATATTCACAGACTTGATCCAGGCTCATTTTACTTCACTCATACCTTGGAAAGAATAACATGAATGTGCAATACTTTGCATATATTATCTCATTTAATCCTGATGCTACAAATGAAGCCCAGGAAAACACAGGTTAAAAATCTGACAAAAATTCCAGAGGAAGATATACTAAGTAATCTCTCCAGTTTCTGTAGCACTTCATAGCCCATGTGTGTACCGGCCATGGCAGGGAATAGGGAACAGGTAGGAGGAAGGGAAGTAGGATACCCAAATATGCAAGCTGATCTTTCCATTACAATTCACACAAAACTATCAATTAGTGTATTTTAATATTTAAAATGAAGCTTTCTTTTGTATGAGGTTGGATTCATTCTGTCATAAATAAAAGAAAAACTAGGCCAATCTGAGTTAACCAAAAGCAAAATTCATTGGTTCACATAACTGCAGAGTTCTAGGGTAAGGCAGACTTACAGTATGGCAAGAAGAAAAGATCAAATGATGTCAAATGGACTCAGGTTCAGGGTTCTACCTTCTGTTTTATAAGTTTCAATCTCTAAAGTGACAAATGGCAAAATTTAGCAAAATGATGGAAACAGCTCCTAATTCTCTTTATAGGCTAAAGATCACTTAGAAAGAAAGAAATCTTTTCCAAATACCTTGAAGTATCATTGTATCTCAATGGCTTTTATTTTATTGACCAGATATGAGTAATCACAATGGCTAAAATTACATGGGTTGAACAAGATATGGTTGATGATTTAGTTCCAGCTCACATGCTCTACCAACTAAATTTTGGCATGAAGTGCCACCTGAGGTCCATTCACAACTGAAAATATTTTTCAAAAGTCTTAATCAGTGTAAATGTATTTTCTCACCTTCCAGAAATCCTAAGACAGGCAGTTCTTGGGTTATTTCATTTACCAGGGCCATATCAAGGAACTAGGCTTTCTTTACTGTCGAGCATTCATCCCCTCATGGCTACAAGATGGCTGCAATAGTTTCAGGCATCACATCATCTCATCTTCATATAGCTATCCAAAGATAGAAAGTGAAATTTCTCCTCTATTCTTTCTATTTATCAATCAAAAATACCTTTCCAGAAGCCCCACAGTAGACATTCCCTGCTACAGTTTGAAAGGGTTTCCTCTAAAATGCATGTGTTAAAACATAATGGCCAATGTGGTAGTATTAAGAAGTGCAGCCTTTAAGAGGTAATTAGGTCATGATGGCTCTTACTTCCTGAATGGGGTTAAGGCTCTTACAAGAAGGGATTCATGCAGCATTCCATTCTTTTGCCCTTCAACCTTCTGTCATCATATGGCCACAGACTTTCTCCCCTCTGGAAGATACGGTAATAAGGAGTCATCTTAAGTGCATAGAGTAACCTTCACCATCAAACCCCAAAATCCTGGCACCTTGGACTTTCCAGGCTCCAAAACTGTGAGAAATATGTTTACATTGTTTATAAATTACCCAGTCTCAAGTATTTTGTTATAGTGGCATAAACTAAGACATATCATTGACCAGCACTGGATAACATGCTTTATCTAAGCTGATTTATGAATAGGATTCAAGTCTTCAAGAGAAAGCCGATTTCCTCAGCACTAGGGGGAGGAAGAGGCTGACGCAAGTGAGGTATTTCAATTACAAAGTTTAAGGACGCACTCAATCATAGGGTTATATGCTTGTAAGGACCCTTTGAATTCCTACTTAAATTGTGTATACCTTGACCTTTTTTGAGAATGACAGCCTCCTCCTTATGTCACCGTAAGAGAGTCCAAGGAACTCTCTGTGAACAGAGGAAACTGTTCACTACTGGGCCTTCCATGTATTTGACTTGTTCTAGGAAAACAATGTAAGGATGAGTTATGTAAGAATACCAGAGCAACAGATTTATTATACAGGGAAAGTACACACTTGGTAATGGAAGTGTGGGTGATCAGAGAGAGTGAGTAGCACTCTATAAATCTTAAACTGGGGTTCTAATGAAGCCGCCGGAAAGGGATTGCAGCCTCTTTGAGATTTTTTATTGTTTTGAAATCTACTGGCTGGTGGCCCCTCTGTCCATTTTCATATTCAAATACTGGCAGTTCCCAATGTATCTGTGAGTTACCCTCGAGAGCGCATAAGCGCTCAGAAAGACTTTTTATTTCTATTTCTAGGGTATGCAAACGTCTAGTGATACCCTTCATATTTTCTGTAATCGATTTCACCCATGGGGGAGTAGAGGACACAAGTTCCTCCACTTGATGATCCCTTATCTTGGTCTTCCTTAATTTCCTTTTGTTCATTTTCTCAAAATCACCTTTAGTTAATTCCTCCTCACTACTACTACTCTCATTGGTCCTAACTGACTCAGTAACATCCTGAGTCCCAGGTTCAATTGAGACCATGTATCCTTGAAGTATCTCTAATAAATCTTGAATAGCTTTAGCAGCTCGGATCTTTGTAATTTTGGGGACGCTTCTAATACTCTCCTTACTGGTCTTAGTTGACTCAGCGAATCTATGCTTTTATGATTGCCTTCACTGTATTCTAAATCCTCCTCACTAACGACAGACTCATCCATATCAAAGAATTCATCAAGAGCCTCGTACACTTGGGTCTTAGTTATTTTCGAACCCATTTTAACCGTTCAGACTAGAAACTCCTGCGAGGTTTCTCAGTTCTTACCTGCTGTGCTGAATTCCCCGTACGGGCCACCAACTGAAGCCGCCGGAAAGGGATTGCAGCCTGGAACGGCAGCGCCGCGGGAAGGAGTCCAGAGACAGGATGGAGACGAAAAAAATTCTTTAATCTTTCTGTCTCTGTCTCTTGTAATTTCTAACACTACATACACACTCTCACAAGAAACCAAGGCACCTACTCTTACAAGAAACTACAATGTATCTATACAATAGTGATAACCCTGTCCTTTCTCTCTCTGGTCTCATCCCATGCGCCCGAGCAGAGCAGGAATCGCTCTCGAGCTCTATCCCGTGCCGAGGTCACAATGCTCAAATCTCTCGAGATCCTGGGCCAAGTCCCGTGAGACTACGGAAGGTGACAATGCCCAAAAATGTCTATGGCCCGTAGTCAACCGCAATCTTAGCTATCTCCCCAAACAGGGCTCCTGCATTCTAATATTTATAAAGTAGCAAACAGGACTGAACTAGAAGTGGAGCCAAGGTGGATTTATGCAATTTTGTTCCAGATTTCCTTGTGCTTGTGCATTGCCTTTGGATGTTTTAATCCTGCTACTTAAACTAAGACACCTTGTGGACATCTTGAAAGTTATGGGCAAGAACACAAGTTCAGTTCTTTCTTTTGCCTTGCAATGGTTCATGTGGTTTCCCTTCTGAAACTCAAGGCTCCCTTTGAATCCCTAAATTCCTTTATCATGGGTTTTTTGTGTGCTAGGACCTCAGAGCTGTCTTACCTAATCCAAGCCCTACTCAGCATACTCCAAAAGTGAAAAAACTCAGGAGTTCTTTTAGGATAACAGAAGTGGGAAATAACTTTTGAAATACCAATCTACATTTCAGTCCTAGCCACACTTAACTTCTGTCACCCATCAAGAATGCATATAGGGGCTGGGATTGTGGCTCAGCGATAGAGCTCTTGCCTAGCACATGTGTGGCCTGGGTTTGATCCTCAGCACCACGTAAAAATAAAGGCATTGTGTACAACTAAAGCAAATAAATAAATATTTTTTTATAAAAGAATACATATAAAGCGTGGTCAGACTTGTGCCATTTTACTTGTGGGCACTTAACATCTCTGGGACTTTTTACTGGATGACCTTCAAGGTTCCTCCTAAGCAAAGTCTGGGGAATCTTGTCAGGCACTCTATAAACAAATTGACATTTATGGGCTTATCTACTATTAAAGAAATCAGACAACACGGACACTAAAATATTAGAGTCCACAAGAGGAAAACTTCATACACCTGGCCCCCATCATATCTTATCAACCTCCCTCTCTACTTACTATCACCTCTCCCACCACCAACCCCCACATTACAATATATCACTTACCTTTTGATTATGTTTTCCAGGTAGAAAACTATACTAGACATGGTGATGTCTTGCATAGTTTACCCACTTGCATGACTGAAGTCCTCATTTCCTCAGCTGTTGGGAGCATCAATGACTGATTTCTCTCAGTTGAGTTCATTTCCAGGAATTCCTCAAAGCTGGAAAGAGATGACTCCCTCTCTAGGGCCCCAGTATTCAATGACTGAAGGGGTATTTGTGGGAGGCAGCTGTGGGAGAAGTAATAAAAACCCAGATCTTTACCTTGATTTGAGACCACCCAATTCAGCTCCAGAATTCTCTGTGGGGTTGGTTGAGACCTTTGCTATGACTTTATCAAGGGCTACTTCAACTTAATCCTTCTTCCTTCACCCCCACAGGTATTTTTCCCAAGAACCCACCCCCAGAAATTCCATACAATACTGTAACTCAGAGTTTAAATGACAGGAAATCTGAACTATGATAAGAACAACAGATCTTTTTTTTTTGTGCCAATGATAGGCATTTCTTTCCACTGTTTTTACATTCTGATTTCTTTCTTTTCTCTCTTTTCTGGTTACACAGACTTATGGAGGTATCACCTTTAAATAAGATGGCACATAGTAAACACCCACAGTTGAACATATTTCTTAGTGCTAAAAGGATAATGATGTCCCCCAAATTATTTTAGTAGGATTAACTCACCCCAAACAGTAGTGCTTGAAATCAAAGCCACATGACAAAAATCTGGAGTGATTTTTTCCTTTGGGTATATAATGAATTCCTCATTTGCAACTGAATACTTCAAATTAGAGTCCTAATTCTGAGAGCCTAAATTGGACTATTTGGGAGACTAGTCCCCCTATTGGCTCTTTATGGATGCTAGAAGTCCTTGTCAATGAAAACATGCATTTTTCATAATGCATTTGTCCTGTAAGTTTCTGCTCTCAAAATTAAGTAGCATTTAATAGGTCTCCTTGACCTGAGAGTATTAAAATATATTTTCTATTAATTCGAAAATTATATACTTCACTGGGCTTGCAATTGGTCCTAAGGGGAATTCTGGCAGCAAGTGAGCAAGCCTTTGCCCCAAGGGTCCTGTGTCTGCATTTCTAACCAGAGGAGCTTATACTGACTGCTGAATTTTTTACATTGAAACAAAGCAAGACCATATTTCCATTGACTGCCTTTATACTGTTTAATTGAAGCAACATGTCAGCAGTGAATTCATTAAATTTCAGCTATTATTCTGGTCAATCATCAACAATCTATTTGGTTGGTTATGATGACAGATATAACAGGATGTCCAAACAGTGATTCATTACTCAGTTTCTTGCTCGTCTTAGTAATCAAATGATATCCAAATCTCACTGTTTTATGGATATTAATTTCTGAAACCAAATGATTAGGAAAGCTATTTTATTTTTTTAAACTTAGTACCCATAGTAAAAGCTACATAACTTTTACCCTGAAAAAGGCTTTACCTTCTTTAATGATTCCTCTCCAAACTCTTCAGAAATTTTTACTCTTATACTTTGCAGGTGCCAAGGTATTCTTCCTTAAGGAAAAAAAAAAAAAAAAAAAAAAAAAAAAAAAAAAAACACCAGAAAAACCTACTATAGAAATTGGTAACACAAAAGGGATGATCCTATAATAAAAACCCCGAAAGTATATGGTATCACTTTATTGTCAGATAGCTTGATGACAAAAAGAAACAAACAGGTGGAATAACTAGGGATCTATTTAATTGAATGGCAAAACATTTCATAATTAACTTAATTGCAGATGAGGCAACATACTTGATGTTAAAATGAAAGTGGATAGAAAATAAAGTGTTAGACATACCTTATGGTTTGAGTGTGTCCCCCAAAGGTCCACATGTTGAAATTTGATCCCCACTGTGAGGTTCTGAGAGGGTGGGAACTTATTAGGATTAGTGTTTAGAGGTGGAGAATTTGCTAAGTGACTAGGGTTAAATAAGATCATTAGGGTAGAGCCCTCATGATTGAATACTGGTGGCTTTGTAAGAAGATGGCGAGATACCAGAAGAAACATACACCAGAGCTCCCTGTCTCCTGTGCCTCCAAATGACTTCTGCCAGGAAGAAGACCATTACCAGATGTGGGCCCTTGAGCCTCCAGAACTGTGAGTTAAATGAACTTCTCTGTATAAAGTTAAAAATTAGTAAATAAAAATACTAGAGACAAAGATTCTACTGGCTGTGTTTGACAATATATATACGAGAAAGATGGCCTAAAATTAAGTAGCTGATATTTGAGGATAAATGAAAGGACAAACGAGAATCCAGAAGCTGGGGGCCTGGCTGTTAGCAATATAAGCTAGGATTCCATTTCTCAAAATGGTTTAAGTCTCAGTTTCCACCCAAAGATGGCGCTGCCCCATCTTCTCCCACCAACATTCCCCTCAGGACAGTCAGAGCTGCAAGCGGGCATGCATGCCTGGCCTAAACCCACTGGCACCCAAAACCGTTCACGTCCAAATTTAAATCAACCAATAAGACAAATGTGCTGGTGACCCCATAAGCCCCAGACCCTCACGGCCCAATCAATATGTGACAAATACCCCTAATAGCAGATATAAGCTGAAGCTTGTACTTATACTCTCTCTCTGCCTGCTGCCATCCCCAGCTCCTCCAGCAGCCACCGCGCTGCCCCCCAATATTACTCTTGGTTGGGGTCTCCGTCTCCTGGTGTTGTCGCTCACCTTTCACTGGCAGAGTTGGAAAAGCCATTTTAATGCATAACACAATTTATCAGAGAGGATGAGAAACAGACTTAAATATTTAAATGCCTAGTAAAACTTCTCAAAATGGCTCTTTGCAACGAACAAATTAAGGGATGGTTTTCTGAGAGGTATGAGGTAAAGATATAAGGAAATAAGGGATATCTGAAAATTATGTCTAGAAGAAATCTTGCTTATGGCTGCTATCTCACAAAAGCAACTAGATGCACAGAGACTACTAAATATGGAGGTAATGAATGGTACAGGGAAACCATAAGCCTAGACCACAGTAACTTGGACTATTATTCTAAACATAAAACAGACCTGGATCCTCTAACCTTCCATTATTAGGAAATAGACTTCAAAGATTCTTTAGCCCCTAGGGCTCAGGTACAGCACAGCAGTAAAACTAGTGCTTAGCATGTACAAGTTCCTGGGTTCAATTCCCAGCACACAAAAAGAGAATTTGCTTCTTAAAAGTCATTTCAGACATGGTCAAGAACAACGAACAAGAAACAATCTCTAGGGGCTGGGGTTGTGGCTCGGTCATAGAGCACTCGCCTAGCAAATGCGCAGGCCGGGTTCAATCCTCAGCACCACAATGCAAAAATCCTAATGCAGCCTAAACTTCCAGTTAAATATTGGCTTCCTTCCCTCCCCATGTCATCACATTTTACCCTCTCTTCACAGGAGACAACAGTAACTACCATCCAATCATTGTTTCAAGTTCAAAATCAACAATTCTAAGCTTAGGGCGATAAATGTATCTGTATCAGAAATCCACATTCCCAATATACAATGGTAAAAGAGGTAAGTAAATCTGCTTTAAACATCCTCATTCAGAAAGTGGAAAACTGAGACATACACAGCAGTCAGTAAGGCCACAGAAATGATGAAATCGTATTGGGCAGCAGATGCTTAGAGGAAATTGTGCTGTTAATAGGCCCTGGCTGTCCTTCCTTTAAATCACCAGTGGCTCTTGTCTCCATTATCCAGGAAGTTCTTCCTTCGAAATTATACTTCTTGGTCATGCATGAAGTTCACATGACGAAACTTACTTTCTTGCAAATCTAGTAGTTTCTGTGGCCTGCTTCTCTTCCCAATGAGGCTGCAGTTTCAGGTATCATTTTAACCCTCAGTCACAAACTATTTAATCCAAGTTCATGATCTTGACAGTACCTTTTTTTTTTTCCAAAAAAAATTAACCAGTTTCTTATCACTTGCATTCTGATTAGTTCTATATGCCAGAAATCATATCCATACCTCTTTTCTAAATGTACCCCTCTCTTTCAACTTTAGTACCTTAAGTTCATAGCTTTCTGTGGGGAAACCATATCCTTAGTCTCTGTTTGCCTGAGCCATTTTGTCCAAATGAAGGATGACATAAATTTAGCTGAACGTTTAGGAATCTTAAATCAATTGAGTTTTTGTTGTTGTTGTTGTTGTTGTTGTTGTTGTTGTTTGTTTTTAATAATGGGTATGAGAATCCTATCCTTAATTTGACATTTATGCTTAAAAAGAGTTTAAAGATGTTTACAAGAGGCATGAAGAAGGCCATGTCTTTTGCTTTGTCCTAAGAGTATGCAAGACTGAGATTAAATCTGCTTTATTGCTCAGACTTTCTTGATTCTGCTTCACAGTTTGAAATTAGTTTCCCTTTCTATAGGTCCATTCCTATTTCCAAATCCCTTTCACTCATGACTGAAAGCCAGGTAAATATCTGTTTATTTCTTTTTATCTCTGTTTATCTCTTTGACAAATATAGATTAGCACATGCAATTATTATTATATCTCAGACTCTTACCCTAAAATCACATTATAATGCATGATCTGCCCATCAATCTACTGTAGATCACAGTTTTACTGGAACTTTCTCTATCACTAGACATCTCACCAATCTTCTAGCATCTCAGTTTTCTCAGTGCCCAGAACATAACATTTAAATAAGCGCTGTTTTACAGATTCTGTTGCAACAGCACCCATATTATGGTTTAGATTCCTATATAAGTCAGGATACCCTAGGTTAAGTTATTATGGTCTGAATGTTCACCCCCCCCCCACCTTGCCAAACTCAAATGTTGAAAATTAATCACCAATGATGAGATATTAGGAGGTGGAGCACCTAGGAAGTTATTGGGTCAGGAGGGTAGAGTTCTCATGAATAGGATTAATTTTCTATAAAACGGTCCTAGAAAGCTCATTTAAGTCACCATCCAAGGGCACAGCAAGAAAGTATCATCTATGTGTAAGAGTCTCCACCAGTTATCATTATCCTAAATGCTTGATTGAAGATCTGAATGGTACTTATATACTTTGTATACAAGCAGTTGTATGTAAAAAGATGCTATACTTGTGCATTATGAATAAGTAAATAATTAAATTTAAAAAAAGTCTCCACCAGATACTGAATCTATGGAGCTCTGATCTTAGACATCCCAAAACACTAAGCAATAAATTTCTGTTGTTTGTAAATTACCAGCCTGTAGTATTTTTGTTACAGCAACATAACTGGACTATGATAGCATCTAAATAACCCTCCATTTCAATGATTTAAAACAAAGTTGTTTCATACTCACATTGTATTAAAATCTAGATTTGTTTGGGAGCACCAATGTCTTGAACATTGCTGGTTTCTGTGAAGAAGGTGTACAAACCATGGCAAATCAAAACAAGTTTGACGCCTGTAATCCTAGCACTTTGGGAGGCTGAGGCAGGAGGATCGCGAGTTCAAAGCCAGCCTCAGCAATGGCGAGGCACTTAGCAACTCAGTGAAACCCTGTCTCTAAATAAAATTACAAAAAAGGGCTGGGGATGTGGCCCAGTGGTCAAGTGCCCCTGAGTTCAATCCCCAGTACCACAAAAAAAAAAAAAAAAAAAACAAGTTTGTCTATAAGTGACACACTTTTTTACCAAAGGAAATTATAAGGCCATACATGAGTTCATCAAGATGGTAACCTAAAAACTCAACTAGCTTCACTTGTGTTTGAAGGGACCCATATTGAAAGCATGAGAATGGATATAGACAACCTGTAGGAGTCTCTGCCTGACAATCAGCTAAGAAAGGGGCCTCAGTCCTACAAACACAAGGAACAAATTTTGGCAAACAAACTAAATGAGCCCAGAAGCAGATTCATGCCTGGAGTCCCTGGAAGGAAACTTGTTTTGGTCAGAAATCAGAAGAGCAATCTTTTAAGAGCAAAATCCAGGTGTCAATTGAACCATGCTGTACTCTGACTTCTGACCAAAATAAGTATGTGATCAGAAATGGTGTTTCTTATTCCTCACTACTATGACAAAATGTACACAAAGCTTACCATTCTAACCACTAATATGCATCTCCAAAATGTTTTCAACATCTCAAATTGAAACTCTATATCCACTAAACAAAATCCCCTCATTCTTCCCTCCTCCCAAACCATGGTAACCTCTGTTCTACTTTCTGTCTCTATGTATTTGACTACTCAAAGTACTTCACAAGTAAAAGTGGAATCACAATATTTGTCCATTTGTGTCTAGCTTATTTCACTTGACATAATGTCATCAAGGTTAAAAAGTGGTTTTCTAAGTTATGAAAACAACCCACACTGTTACCTGTAATTTGTTACAGCAGTAGTGGAATAAGAATGAAGGTATATAGTTCTCCCCAAAAAAATAAAAATAAAAAAACTTTCGGCTTTCACCTTAAGTACAACACATCATTAAAAGATTTGTTTTATTTTTTTTTTGTGACATGAAAATATCAGCATTATTACATTGCGACTTTTTGTGCCTCATGATCCTGTAGGTCTTTTACCCTAGCCATTCCTGTGAGGAGCAACTTTGCTTAGTGTGACTGGACAACTCCTCTTTTCATCTCCCTTTTTATATTCACGATTCTGGGCCCCAGAACTTCTAGATGTTGACATAGTAGAGGCATATGTGGAAACTGGATTGGCACTTGCACATGCTCTAATGCCAAGTATTTATGGAGTCAACACCATGTTAGGCAAACCAATCATCAATAGGGCAATAGGAAATAGTGGGTAATGCTTCCTTCATCCATCCCTCTAAAAGATAACTCACAGTGCATTCTTTATATCCTCAGAGGCTACACAGGGACTGTCTGTTGACCATAGTGGAAACCAAATCAAGAAAGCACCACTGAATTAGCTTTTACTCTTCCCAGTCCTCTACTTCCCAAAATAACTTCATGTGAGCCCTTGCTCTGAATTCTGGGGGGAAATTAGATTAATACAGTTATAACAGTAATTGCTCACTGGGAAAATTTAGATAAGGCAGAAAAGTGAAAAGAAAATTCTTAATTCCAACCCCAAAACAATCACTGTTAACACTTGAGTTCAGACTGTTTATGAGCCCCTAATGGATCTGAACAATAACCTACCAATTTGGACTCCCAGCCTACAATGCCAGTCTTGGTGACTAACATGAAATTCCATGCTTGATTGCATTAGATAGCCAATACATTAAGTATAATTACCATCCCTGAGCCAAAAGGATCTGGAAGGGACAACTTCACATTTGCAATTTAGGAGTATTATCATCTTTTATCTAAAAAGTCTATATTTCTTTAGACATTCAGAGATTTTTACTTGTTATTATATTTCTCCCATAAATTAGTTTTAGGAATTTGGTAAAAAGATGTTAAAATACCTTTTCTGGAGCAGTGTACATAGGGTCCTGAAAGCAATTTCCATTACTTTTTCCTGTTGTTTTTATACAACTGATACCCTAAAGAGACATTTGCCAAACATTGTAATTCAAAATTGCAGATGTAACTCCCATGACTGCACTGACATGAGGATCATTTGGAAGAATAT
This sequence comes from Tamias sibiricus, assembly GCA_025594165.1. Lineage (NCBI taxonomy): Eukaryota > Metazoa > Chordata > Mammalia > Rodentia > Sciuridae > Tamias > Tamias sibiricus. The sequence continues at coordinate 135,978,352 of CM046667.1, forward strand.
GTCCCTCAGTATAATGTGAAATTAAACTCCCAACCTTGAAGATGGCATAATCCTCTCATTAAAGAGCAAACAATATGAAGTCATTAAAAAAGAGAGGGGAAACAAAGCATTTTTTGAGAGAATAAAACAACAAAACTTACACATTTTGCGTTTCTGGAAGTCTTCCATGTTATACAAAAAGATATTTTCAGAAGGAGATTTTCCCTGGAGGGGCTAACAAAGCAATGTCAGTGAATGCAAAAGCAGGCAGGCTCTGGCACAGAGGCCAAGGCCTAGCACTAGCTGGTAAATGAGGACCTGTTGGAAAGTCAGTATTTCAAATCCCCAGATGCCTGGCCCTGCTTCATTGATTGCAGGAGTTTTTTCTTCTCAATTTCTGTTGAAAGGGAAGTGGGAGAAAATCACAGCCTCCTTTGTGAGAAACCATGGCAGGAAAATGGAGTACCCTCCTGGGGCAAAGGGGAGAAATGGAGCTGCTACCAGGAAACCATAACCACTTTCTTTTCATACAGAGCCACTGGTAAAAATAATATGCTCATGATGCTGACATATGGCTAAGGAAGTGTATCATTAATAATTCAATAAAATAAAAATCAAACTCATTCTATAATGAAAATCAGGTCACATTGTAGGATTTGTGCAAAATAACTAGTAATGCTGTGAAAAACATAAACAAATATATAACAATTTATTAATAAGTCACCTCTGTATGCTTTTTTTTTTTTTTTTGCCCTGTTAGTAAAAATCTGCACATGGTTATGTTTTATAAGAAAGTTACTATCAGAATGAAAGATACTGATGTTTATTGCTTGCTGGGCTTTCTGGCAGTTTTTTATGGTTCTCCTTATATTTTGTGTCCCCAAAGTGGTTCTATTGCCTTTCCTATTAACAATCACACAATTTCATAGTAAGAACAATTTCCACTTCAGTTTTGACTCATTCTGTGGTCCACATGAGCCAATTTGTTCAGGAAGTAATAACAGCACTTTTCTTGTATCTGCCTTCAGGGGAAATTCAGTGGAGCTCCCTCACCACTACCCTTTCAAGGTTTGTTCCATTGTATTATACTCAAAGACATTTCCACAACCACAAAGCATGGTGATCCTTCAATTTCCTTTTTACTACATTCTCAGATCCTCTGTGGTAACCAAATGTTATACTATGGAATCACAGCCTAAGATATGGAGCCCATGCAATGCTGGAAAGCCAATCCACTGGCTTAATCCAGCCCAGCAGGGCTTAAGGCTAATTACAGAAAAACATTTTTGTTTTGTTTTGTTTTTTGGTACCAGGGATTGAACTAAGGGGCACTTAAGCACTGAGCCATATCACGAGCCCTTTTTTGTGTTAGAAACAGGGTCTCACTGAGTTGCTTAGGGCCTTGCTAAGTTACTGAGGCTGGCTTTGAACTCAAGATCCTCCTGCTGAGTCACTGGGATTACAGGGAAGTGCTACCATGCCTGGCATAGAAAAAAACATTGACAGCTACCAGCTACGGAAATATGGTAGTTCTAGAAATGATCAACGATCAATGACTGAGACCAACACATATTATTATCTCTACTTCAAGCCTACAAATCAAAAGATAACACTATGGATCCCTGAGGCAGAAGGAATTTGTAAATAATGACTATAAACATTAGTGGAGGAGGGTTACATAGGAAGAACAAAATGTGCTAAGGATGGTGGATTTAGAGAAGGGAAAGCAGATGATATGAAAGGGTGAGGTAGAAGGGAGAGATAGGCAAAGAATGGACAGAAGTAGGGACTAGGTTTAGCAGGACACATTAAAAGATTATTGTAGGTCTGGGGTTGTAGCTCAGTAGTAGAGCACTTGCCTAGCACATGTGAGGCACTGGGTTCAATCTTCAGCACCACATAAAAATAAAGTTAAAAAGACTATTGTAGTTGTGCATCAAAGGATACTGTCAACGGAATGAAAAGACAACTCACTCATGGAATGGGAGAAAATATAAATCATCTATTTGATATAAGGTATTAATACCCAGAATATATAAAAACTATAACTCAAAAATACCACCAAGCCGGGCGCGGTGGCGCACGCCTGTAATCCCAGCACTTTGGGAGGCTGAGGCAGGAGGATCGCGAGTTCAAAGCCAGCCTCAGCAATGGCGAGGCACTTAGCAACTCAGTGAGACCCTGTCTCTAAATAAAATACAAAAAAGGGCTGGGGATGTGACCCAGTGGTTGAGTGCCCCTGAGTTCAATCCCTGGTACCACAAAAAAAAAAAAAAAAAAAAATACCACCAAAAACCAATCCAATTGAAAAACAGGAAAAGGGATTGAATAAAGATATACAAAAGGACAATCAGAACATGAAAATATGTGTACCATTACTTTTCATTAGGAATAAGTAAATAAAAACCACAATGAGTGCTAGGGGTATAGCTCAGTGATGGAACTCTTACCTAACATTCACAAGGCCCTGGGCTTAATCCTCAGCACACCAAAAACATTCAAAGAGATACTACTTCATAACCATCAAGTATGAATTATTACAAAAATAAATCAAAATCCAGAAAACAAGTGTTGGTGAGGATATAAAGAAATTGGAACCTCTCTGCATCATCGGAAAGAATATAAAATGTTGCAGTTGCTATGGAAAACAGTATGGTGATTCCTCAAACAATTTAATAGTTACTATATGGTGCAGCCATTCTACTTTGTAAAATATGCCTAAAAGATTTGAAAGCATAAATCTAAACTGACATCCATCCATCCATGTTCACAGCATTATCTATTATAGCCAAAAGATCAAAGAAACCCAAATGTCCATCTACAAGTGTATGGGTAAACAAAATGTGATATCCACAGAAAAATGAAATATTACCCAGCCTTAAAAAGAAGAAAATTCTGACAACATGAAAGAAGCTTGCAGACACTATGCTTAGTGAAATAATCACAAAAGGACAAAACTGTATGATTCCCCTTATATGAGGTCCCTAGAGTTGTGAAATTTAGAGTCAGGAAACAGAAAAGTAGTAGCCTGGGCTCAAGCAGGGGAGAATAGGCAGTTAGTATTTAATGGAGGCAGAGTTTCAATTTTGAAAGTGTGGAGACTGATGGTTGCACATATGAGTGACATTGAACTGTATACTTAACATAGTTAAAATGTAAATTTTGGTATATATTTTACCGCAATCTTAAAATATATATGTATACACACACACACACACACACACACACACACACGCATAAACAGTACAGAATTGAACATGCTAGAGGTATGCTAATGGAAATGGAAGAGCAGATTTTATAACAATTTTAGTAAGCTGAAGAGTTACATTTTTTCTTTTTTCCCAAACCATGTTGTATTTTAAAAATTCATCTTTGATTCTTCTTCTGTAACTGCTCCCAATAATTTGTCCTGTAAAGCTAAAGTTTCATGTAAATCATATTTCAAAGACATTTTTAAAAGACTATTGTAGTAGTACAAGGCATGAATTGGAGAAAAGAGGACCCAAGGTATCTTGAAGGAAGAATGCATAGAGTCCTGATGAATCTAGTAGTAACCCCATGAGCCCACAATGAAAGAACATAAAAACTCTTGAATATTTGTAGGTTCTATGTGTGATGTTTTAAGGTCAGTATCATTTTAAAGAAAATCATATGGAAACAGCAACCATCATCTAGCTCATCAGAAATTCACATTTCTGTTTCTGGCTTAAAAGGACCACATTAAAAACAGAAAGAATATCCTGCTCTGGTTTAGTATGTCTGATAGATATTTGGGAAACCTATTATGCTAACCCAGATGGTAAATTTACCCTAAGCACATATCTTCCAAGTACTACAGACACAGAATTATATTAACAAATCTAATCAACCAAATACAAAATTCAACATTCTTGCAGTACCCGGTAAGAGAAGGTGATGAATCTTAATTTTCCTCTTCTGGAAGTGCCAAGTACTAACTTTATGAAAGTGGTGACCATACTTAGGATGGTGACAGAGTATAAGCAAACTCCTGTCTTATTTTGCAATGCAAAACCCCTTTCTATTTGTTTGTGTATTAACAAAAAGTGCATATACTAGCCATAAAGTAAGTTCAAATGCTTACGGAGGCTTGCTTTAACTAAACAAGATCTCTCCAACCAGTCTTCCAACTTCTCCTTCCCCATTCCAGGGTAACTTCCTATAGAAATTCAGTCTCCAGAAAACTGATGCCCTGACTTTGATGTTGGCCTAAGCATCTTATAAACACTCATGTTAATAAAGGAGTCATTACAAGGACAGATGAGGGCTTCAGAGTTTAGAAGGATGCCTGCAGCAGCACATCATTTTGGTGAGAGATTTGTATTGCTTATATAGGGTCCTAAGAGTAAGGGAAGCAGCCCACAGAATGTGGGCCCAGTCCCATGCTCAGGAAGTATGTTTGCAGGACAACACAGTAGGGCACAGGGATTGTATCTACCAAACTATAGGAAAAAATAGAGAAGAATTGGGATGATAATGAAAGCAATCATTTCCTGCAGTTATAAAAAGAAGCTAATGTGTTTGGGAAATTTTATGTCTACTGAAACACTGTTTTTTCCTACTGCTGTTAATAGGCCAATTTATAAATCTTAAAACATACTACCTCTTACATGTGATGTTTTAATATCAATAGTAACTCCCAAAATTCCTTCATAATTTTTATTAAAACATGGAGATGTTTTCTGCACTGTATTCCTATGCCAGATGGCCTGGGGCTTTCAATTACTGAGTGTAAAATCCCAAGAGGTCAGATTCCTATCTCATACTGCCACTATTTTAATGTCAAATGATAGACCAATACAATCATTCACTTGAACTCATTCTTATCACTGTTTACACAAAATGTGAAGGAAAAATACATACATAGAAATGATTTAGTTGACAGCAATTATTGTTACTGTAAATTCTATAGTTGTTGCTAAAAGTAGGGTTAAATATTATAATCACTGAGTAAATTCAGAATCCCTTCTTCCTTTGGTAATGTATGACATTTATGAATAACAGCAACAGGCTTGAATTCCAAGACTATATGTTCCTAGAAGCATCCTTCTCAGCATTAAAAGGAGTGAATACCTTATAGTACAAGTATACGAGCACATCTTATAGGGAACCACTGTCTCTGAGTTCCTCTTGTAAGGCTGAAGATGGATGAGCAGTGTGTTCTCTGTGTTTAACACAGCACTCTCAACTATCTGGGCTGTGTACTACAAAGAACCTGGAGACTGGACTAAAGAGCAGCTCCTCCTACAACCAACTAGTCCATAGCCAGGCATTGGGGTCAGGTCTGATTTTACTTAGGGTGGCTAGAAATTGAGTCCTCAGTAGGAGAGTTAAAATGTTGGAATAAATCTGTCTTCTCTACCTGACTGCACCTAAGAATCATCTGGAGGGGGGGGGGGTTTCTGAAAAAATGCCAATGTCCAGGGTCTCACCCCAGACAAATTAAACTAGAAATCTTTGGGTTGGGCCCCAGGTATCAGTATTTTTTAAATATCCCCCTTGTGATTTTAATGTGCAACCAGAGATGGAAACCACTATTTTAAATGATACCCAGAAGACTTATTAAGTGGAACAGAGTATATACCTATAACCTAATTTTTCAATGATTGTCTGCGACATACAAAAATGCAATGAATTTTTTAAAGTATTGTTTTTTTAAAGCAAGCCATGCTTCCAGCTAAAGGGAGCTGCATTTTAAAACTTAGGGGTGACTTTCCTTTGACCTCTGTAAATTGGTCTACTTTTTCCTTATGTAGCTTTCAATAGGATTTTATAACCATGTAAACTAAAAAAAAAAAAAAAAATGAAATAAAATGATAGTCTTCCTTTCCATGCTCTTCACCTTGGCAGTTATTTTATTAACACAAAGTTTGGTATTTATCTCAATTTTCATATTTATTAGCTTTTCATGAATCAAAATCTAGGTTCTTAAATTTAAAAAAATCTAAAAAGTAAACAAAAACCAAAGTAAATATTGAGAGATTTTTCTCCCAGTTTCTCATCCCATCCCTCCTGATGAATCAGCTTGGCCCTCAGACCCAAGGCTGATTTCCTGGCTCCTGAATGAAGCCCTGGCAAAAGGGCGTTCTGCCTTTGGCAGTGATGACTTTGTTACATGAACAAAGCAGCATGAGCCACTATAAAGCCTTCTAGCACTGTGGTTTCCTCTGACAAATTAACACTAACCCACTGCATAGAGTTCTTAGAAAGGTTCAGTGTATGAGAGATGTGTGTTGAAGCCTGATCCATTAGTTGAGTGAGTTAAGAAATAACATTTAGTGGCATAGAGCTGTAAGTCTTAAAAGGTAAGTGAGCAGATAAAGCAGAGTGGGAGTGTAGTTTAAGGCAGGATGAGGGGGACATTTATTGTAGGTCACTATAATCAAGGCAGAGATAAAATACAAGATGGCATGTTCAGACAAGCATGGCTGGAAAACAATGTACAAGGGAGGATGTAGGGGAGAGAAAATGCTGGAGAAATAGACAGGAAGCACATGAGAGGAATAGAGAGGACACATGATTGAGAAATATGGAGAGAACTCAGGAAACCATTGAAAAGATCCAGGCAGAAGTTGAGGAGGGCTGGACTTAGGGCAGTGGCATTAAGGAAGGAAAGGAGCTATCAAATACACAGAATGATGGTGATTTACTGATGGAGAAAATACTAAAGGGAAGAATCTAGTCTTCTGGCTTGTGTGTCTGGCCAGAGGGGAGGACACATGCAACAGGAACCTGGCAAGATGATCCATTTAGGATAGGTTTGCTAGATAAAATATAGGACTCCCAGTAAAATTTCAGATAAGCAATAAATAGATCTGCAGTATGTGGCACGTGTAGTAAAGAAGGGTCAGAGCTGGAGAGTCTTGTATGTAGATAATGAGACAGCAGAGATGGAAAAAGCAGAACTAGCCTTGAGCTGAGAGATTGTTTTTTTCATAGAAACTAGACACAGCAAAGAGTCAACAAAAGATCTTTCTTTTGAACATTTATGATGCTATCTTTGCTTACTGTACCATATATATGTAAGAATTTTTCCATTTCAATTTGATGCTGGGTAATTTACTTCATGTTGCCATAGTGAAATATTCAACTTGGGCTTAAGAAACAGTACTGTTGAAGTCAGGAAAAAATAGAATCTTACTGACAGCACATTTATGTAACAATTTGTTTTTCAAGATATTCTGGTCATATTTAGACCGAGAAAATCATGATTTCCTAAAATATACTCAATTTGATTGATGTTCTTTACTATACATTTAATTCTGAAAATGTTAATGCTCATGGTTCATTCGATCTCCTCATTAAAGTGACATTTTTCTTCTTAGCAATTGTGACTTAAGTATGGGCTAGGGAAATGAATTTTTGTAGAGGCAGGAAGAAGTTGCTAGGCTGACAAGAAAGATGGTTTTCTCATAATGTGTTCTACTTTTCTAGAAAAATACTACCTTCTTATTGTTACTGAAATACCTCCAAGTGAAAATAGACATTTTTCTTCCATTTGTTTAGGGAAATGATAAAGTAGGTAGGATGATACATTTTTTATCAAGTTAAAACCCATAAATGTAAAGGAGATTCAGAGAGTCAACCAAAGAGAAACTACTGATTGGCATCTGTAAGTCTAGTAGAAGCCAAATGTGTTAAGAATGGTCCACAGAATGGAGAGCATTCTGTAGGCTGGGTTGCTAAGGAAAGGCATACAGAATTGGGATCCTGGAGTCAGATCTTAGAAAAATGGTTAAGATTTAAAAACACATCATATAGAGAGCAAGAAGGACATTCCAAGAGGAAAAGCAGCTTGGGCAAATGTACAAAGTCTGGACCTTACCATAGCCTAGTACATTCACATTACTAACCTTCCTGAAGCAGGGACACTATGTTGGGCAATCAGAGGGAAACAGTTTGGATAGAGTTGTGAAAAAGGGGGTCTTGAAATTCATATAGAGTTTTGGCAAAAAAGAACAACCATAAATAGTATTCTTCTAAGACTTTTATTGCAGTGATATAGATGATGGATTTTAGGCAAGACATACAGGAGAGGTAGGGGGAATAGCTAGGTAAAGCAGCTATATGGCTCAATTTATGCCAGCCACAAGGGGGTCTGCTGATCTCTGCCTTCTTGGAATAGTTACAAGATTATCATGACTTTCTGATCTTTCTAGAGTGTAGGGATCAGTAAACTATATCTGTAGAGGGCCAGAGAATATACAGTTTAGGCCTTGGAAACCATAAAGCCATCCCTGTTCCAAGTACTCAACCCTGTCATTGTAGCAAGAAAGCAGTCATACATAGAGACACAAACAATTTGATGTTTAGTCTTTCAATAAAATGCTATTTACTAAACATGGCAGTGAGTGTGGATTTGAACTGTAAGCTACAAGCCTATCTCTGCTCAAGGGTAACTCCAAGTTTATGAATTTCTTGGACAACCTGAATGGAATGTACAATTCTGTAATTCTAGTTGCCTATGTTCCTTGTTACACACTCAGACTAACTTGTATTCTATAAACCACATAGGCAAGAGAATTCTTTATGGATTTCTCACCTTTAGAGTGGAATTACTACTGTTATTATAATTAATACGTTGTCCTCTAATACTTGGTCTGATTATTTTCATAACTCATTTCATCCTGTGTTTGAAGAAATAAAGGGAACAAATGATCTTTGTAGAATGTGAGCCTAACAAATAGGGAAAACCTTTGTATGTGTGATGGAAATTATTAAAGTATATCTTGAAAAGTTATGGCAATACAAAAATAGGACCACATGTAATATTGTAGTAAAAGGAAATTTTCTAAAGATATCTGTCAAATGCATGGATATTTTGGTTAAGGATTAGTTGTTCACTTCCAGTAATTCCCACCATAATGAAAACTGAAACAGAGTATACAGAATGGCTTAGTAGAGTCAAGGAATAGTTAAAGGAGAATGACAACAACAAGAGAAAGGAAGATAAGGGGGGTATATAAGGCAAAGAAAGTGGTTGTAGAGAGAGGTGAAGGGGACCACAAGTTTCTGAGTTGTTCAAAGTGTCAAGTAGATCCCTTGTATTTACAAAGAATGTTTTTTTTAAATATTTTTTTAGTTGTAGATGGACACAATATTTTTATTTATTTAGTTATTTTATGTGGTGCTGCGGATGGAACACAGGGTCTCACGTATGCGAGGCAAGAGCTCTACCACTGAGCTACAACCCCAGCCCTTTACAAATAACGTTTTTAAGGAAACTTTGCAGAAGAACTGATTTGAATACTATGATTCTAGGACTTTTCTTTCATTCATTTCTGTATACCAGGCACTTGTCCCAGGCTCTGTGCTAGACCAAGAGTGTTAGAAAATGCTGAACAACGTTAACTTAGCCGGGAACACCGTGTTAGTGAAATAAAAGGGTTTATTGGGGTGCCACATGGGCAAGGGTAGGGAAAGGAAGGGAAGGGAAGGGGGATAGGGAAGGGACGAACAGGAACGGGAACAGGGACAGGCAGGAACAGAGAGAGGTTTCAGTCTGGGGCTGGCTTAAATAGCAGAGTGCTGGTCAGGCAGACCCCTGGGGGCGAGTGTCTCCATAGGCTAACAGAGGTCAGGGGGCAGCGGCAAGGGCACCTGGGAAAGGTAGTCTTTTTACGAAGTACCTGGGGAGGTGTGGCCTTCTGCCTGGGAGGTGCAGCCTCCTGCCAGGAATCCAACAAAGAGTATATACAAAGACAGCTGCTATTACAAGGCAGCTTACAGTTTAATACAGGCAGGAAGTCAGGCTCCAAACCATTATATACCAAATGAGCCACCCATCAATTCTACTTCTTAATTTGCAACTTAGAGAAATTCCAACACACATGCATGATAAAAATATACAGTATCTTTGTATTAGCTAAAAATTGTCAATAACATAAATGTTGATTAACAGGGGAATTGATAAATATATATATGCCCTCCATAAACGCTGATTGAAAAAACAAGTTCAACAACATCTGTGAAGTATCATATCATTTATGGAAAAATGAATCTCCACAAAATAATATCATGTGTTCTAAGTATCTCCGTACATAGGAAATATTCTAGAAAGACAGCACAAAATTTATAGTAACTGCTGCTCTTTGGGAAGGAAATTGAGGGTAGTACTTGCACATTTTTACAAGAAAAATATATGTATTATTTACAGAATTAAATTTTTTTTTTTTAAAAAAGTGAAAAGAGGGGCTGAGGCTGTAGCTCAGTGGTAGAGCACTTGCCTCGCACTCCTGAGGCACTGGGTTCTCTCCTTAGCACCACATAAAAATAAATAAATAAAGATATTGTTTCCATCTACAACTAAAAAGAAAAATTAAAAAAGTGAAAAGAGATTGAGGAGAGAAATAGATAAATGCAAAGTGGAGTTATTCAAAGAAGACTATATGATCAGTGAGGCTATGGCTGCCATCAAAAACTCACAGAGCAGGCTGTGGATGTTGCTCTGTGGATAAGCACCCATGAGTTCAATCCCTGTACCAAAAAGAAAAAAAAAAAAAAAAAAAAAGAGCACTGGATCACACAGACCTGGTTCCAAACACTGACTGTACAATGAAAATTTAATTTTTCTGAAATTGTTTTTTCCAATGCTAATCCATGCTTTGTAAAAGTGGAATGCCCTCTCCCTCCTCATTCCTAGTATTTTGTAATAAGCAAAGACGACTTAAACCATCTCCACCCGATGGCCCATTAACCCACCCTTAAACTGTCTCCACCTGAGGGCTTGAGGGCATATTAACCCTGTGCTTTATAAACCCTGCCCTTGCTATGAGCAGGCGCCATTTTCTACTATCCTGCTTTGTGCTGGACATAGTTGGTGGCTCTGGCCGGAGGCTATTATGTGAGTGGCTTATGAGACTTTTTTCCTGCAAATTGGGTACAACAACTTCAAGGCATTTAAAATAAAATTGTACATTTATTTATACTGTTGCTATTTGCCTATTGCTCTATGCTCATTTCAAACCCCCAAGAGTAGAATGGCTTCTCTTTGTTCTTCTACCAAAATGGGCTCAGGTTTCAGAATAACTTCAGTACAAAGAAGAGACCCAACCACTTCAAGATACTTTAGCCTCAGGGACTTTACATATATTCATTCCTCTGTCTGAAAAACCCTTCCGCTGATTTCCCTAGGTCTGGTTCTTTCTATCTGTAACTCAACTCTCATCTAAAATGTCACCTCTATAAATAGATCTTCCCTATCTAAGGTTGCCTTCCACACCATCACTTTCTAACACATGATACTGTTCCATTTTCTTCATAGCATCTGTAATTAGAAATTATTTATGGGCTTATTTACTCATTAATACTTTGTTATTTCTTTTGCATTTTCCTAACTAGATCAGAAGCAACTATTATAGCAAAGGCTTTTTTTGTCACCCTGTTTGACAAGTATTGCCCCAATGCCTAAAATACTTGTGATAGAGTAGATGCTCCATGAAGACTGAACGAATGAATGAAGAGAGCTAACAAGCAAGCCAAGGTAGCTTCAGGGAAATTTTAACAAAAGAAAAGTATGACTGAAGATGAAGCTACAATGGTAGGGAAGAATAGAAGCTTGAGTTTTAAAAATAAAGATTTAGAACATGCAGGACTTTATAGATCATATTAAATAGTGTTTGTGTTTGATTTTGCTGGATGCTCATTGCTATTTTTTCACCTCAATAAATGTCACATGTCATGCCTTAAATTAGGTACTAAGAATACTAAGAAAAATCAGTTTAGCATCTGTGACCTCAAGGGACTCACAATTGTGTTGAATCATAATGAAAGTATGGCAAATATAGTTATCAGCTATAAAGCCCAACAACAGAAATACACTATACATAGTATAAACAAATTGTAAGAGAAATTCAAAGATTTTTGAGTAAGAAGTTCAAGTAAGGCTTCACAAAGAAGAAAGCATTTCACCTGGGCCTTGATGGATATAAAGCCTTTTGAAAGAGATGATGAAGTAGGTAATGGAGGCAAAAAATAAAGCATGGAGATGGGAAAGTCCAGGGACTGTCTCAGAACTAGTGAACAGCTAGATCTGCTCCATATTGCTCAATGCAAAGTTTAAGGTCCTAAACTTTCGGTCAGCTTTTTTGCTGTTGCGACTAAAAGCCCTGAACAGAACAATTTTAAAGTACGAAAAGTTTATTTGGGGACTCATGGTTTCAGTGGTCTCAATCTGGTTTCAGAGGTCTCAATATGTAGACAGTTGGCTCCATTCCTCAGCACAGATCATCGTGGAACACAGTGGCAGAGGAAAACAGCTCACATGATGATCAAGAAGCAGAGAAAGCCTAAGGTCAGCCTACCAAATACATACCCAAAGGCACACCATCCCCCAAAACCCACCTCTGCCACACCGTATCTGCCTTCAGTTATAACCCAGTTAATCCCTATCAGTGGATTAATTCACTGATTCGTTAAGGTTCTCATAACCCAATCATTTCACCTCCAAACCTTCTTGCATTGACTCACACATAGGATTTTGAGGGACACCAAATATCTAAATCATAATGAGGTCGATTGGCTTGAAGAGTAGATGTGTAAAGAAAGTATGGTAGGATATGAAAAGGATACAACAAAGACACAAAAGAAAACTCCACTGATCCTAGGCAGTAAAGTTAAAATTGAAAATAGTGAAAATTAGTTTGAGAGCCCATGTGTTATGATAGAATCACTCTGGGTTTAACCATAGTAGAAAAATTTATGGCAAAAATTACTGATCAAAGAGACAAGGGATCCTCAGCATCAGGGGCAATGCTGAAATTGCCAATTCAGAGTTCCAGGCTGCTTTAGATAGCAAATGAAGTCTGAGGAAAACAATAGTCCGACAATAAGTAAGGGATGATATATCACTGGTAGTCCAAGGTCTTGTGGGTATTCAGTAGAAGTGAGGTAGAAAGAGATCTGAGAAAACAGGGCTTGGATTTCAAATATTGAGAACTTGAAGATGAATAATTTCTAAGTGATAATAACATTAAAAATGTAGAACTGGTTACGCATAACTGAAATATAGTAGAGATCAACTCCTTAAAGCTGAAGATGTTCTAAGGCTGACTAGGTTTAATACACTTTAAAAGACAAGTGTATTGGGCTGGGGTTGTGGCTTAGTGGTAGAGCGCTCGCCTCTTAAGTGCGCGGCCCAGGTTCGATCCTCAGCAGCACGTAAACATAAATGCATTGCATTGTGTACGACTAAAGTAAATAAATAAATATTAAAAAAAAAAAAGACAAGTGTATTGAGTGGTGTATCAATTGGGTGAGAAAAGGTAATGTGACTTCCTAAAGAGAAAATTCTTAAGTAATTTGTACAGTGAGGGAAACTTGACTTAATTTACTTTGTTCGTTTTCTAGGGATCTATCAAATATGGAATTTTAAAAGACACATAATTGTCAGCTATGTCTCACTTTTGCGAAAGGTAGCCAAAACAGTCCTTTAAAATACAATCACGTGTAAATTGAAGTTAGTACATTCACTGTTCTTTCTTGGAATTTCTAATCTAATAAAATTGAGGAAGAGTTAATCTGTTCCCAATGAGCCATGAAAGTGCGGATCATTTAATACACACCATCATTGAACCAATCCATGTCACAGATAGGCGGGACTTATTTATTTGGTTTAGTATTTTATAATGGTGACTTTTTTTTGTTACATACAAAAGCAGCCAAATTTTAATAATATTTTTGTTATACCTATAAGCAATACAGACATTTTTCTTCTATAATCTGCTCAGGATAACTAAAATGACCAAAGGATGTTTTATCAAATGATTGGCAATTCATATGAATTCTTTGTCATTTGATATTACCAGGAATTTAAAAAGTAACCCCTCATTTCAACTTTTACAATTCCACTAATTGACTATAACTCAGCAGCATGGATTACCTGTACTATCATCCCAAAGTTAAGTTTCCAACAGCATCCAAAAACTGAGGGCACAGAAAGTAGCCAAGTAACTAGAATTTTAAGACTTGATGAAGTCACCAGAGTTCTACTAAAGGTTTCTCAAGATTCCTCACATATAGTGATATGAACTGTCATAGATTGAAATAAGAAAATACAAATTATCCTTTGTTTTTCTTCTCCCATAGTATAAAAGAAGCCTTATTTTCAGAGTGTATCCTTCTTTCAGGACATTTAAGGTAGCTGAAGTCAACCAAAGCCACCTATGTCTTCACCTCCCAATCTCTCCTCTAAAACCACAAAAAAAGAAAAGTACAAAAAAACAAGCCTAGGGGTTGAGGATGTAGTTCAGAGGTAGAGCGCTTGCCTAGCACGCATGAGGCACTGGGTTTGATCCTCAGCACCACATAAAATTAAATAAGATAAAGGTAGTGTGTCCATCTACAACTTAAAAAAAAAAAAAAAAAAAACTTAAAATAAGCCTATACAAAACCAAACAAGAAAAAGAGGGGAAATAGCTTGATCTAAAACTATTGTGAGAAAGTAGAAATCCATCCTCGGCCTGAAAATACTTAAATAGGTCTTACTAAGTGTGTGGTGGCACACATTTGCAAACCCAGCAATTCGGAAGGCTGAGGCAGGAAGAACATAAGTTCAAAGCCAGTCTCAGCAATTTAGCAAGGCCCTAAACAACTTAGCAAGACCCTGTCTCAAAATTTAAAAAAAAATAATAATAAAATAAAATGGCTGGGGATGCCTGGGTGCAGTGGTGCACACCTGTAGCCTGTAATCTCAGTGGCTCAGGAGGCTAAGGCAGGAGGATCATAAGTTCAAAGCCAGCTGCAACAACTTATAAGGCCCTAAACAACATAGCAAGACCCAGTCACAAAATAAAAAAAAAAAAAAAAATAATAATAAAAATAAAAAAGGGATGCGGATGTGGCTCAGTGATTAAGTGCCCCTTGATCCAATACCACCTGGTACCCAAATAAAAGGGAAAAAAAGGCTAGCGGTGGTGCTCAATGGTAAAGCACCCTGGGTTCAATCCCCAATACCAAAAAGTGAAAAGAAAACGTGTCTGAGTAAATCGAAACATAGATGACAGGAAAAGCCCTTTAAAAAGGCATGGTCTTTACTTATTTGGTGCTCAGATCAAACCTAGGACCTTGTGAAGGCTGGGCAATTGTTCTACCAATGAGCTACAACCCGAACCCACCTTATGAATTTAAAGGGATTCAAAATTCATGGCTTCTAAGAGGAAACAAATGGTTTTAAAAAAGGAAGGGAGACACATGGGTTGGCAATTGGCTATTAAAAAGGAAAAGAAGCAAAAGAGACAATTACATGGTCATGCAAGACAAGAGACCCATAAAATCATAGGACACACAATTTCTCCTCAGTGATCAAAACAAAACATTCACAAAAGAATCTGGACTTACTGACAAATGACTGACTCTGTGGACTTGGAATCCTACAAAACACACTGATACCACTACAATGAAAAACAAGATTAACAGGTCTATGTCAAATTCTGAAAAAAAATTAAAAGACTAATAAATTCAATACATATCCACTGAGTAACTCCTATTACAGAAAAAATAACCATGAACCAAAGGAAGAATAAAAGTAATGCAAGAAAATATTACAGGTAGAATTACATAGATAGAAATCCTTTATAATAAAAAAAAAGTCAAATCAGAAACTCAAAAGTTAAAAACAGAAAAGGCCAAAAAAAGGGAGGAAATGAAAAATAGAGTGCAAATTTCTAAATTACATTTTAGAAAAGAAAAATAAATTACAAGACATGGAAGAAAGAATAGACCTTAATAAAATTTAGCAGAGCACTGAAAAATATTGAGGAACACAAAACAACCAATAGAATGAAAACAAGATTAGGAAACAAATAAGTGTAACAGATAAAGTTAAGAAAATAGCCAAAGAATGAATGATACTCATTATATTGCAGTTCCTGCAGAAAGATAATCAAAATAAAAAACTACTACTTAAAATTATAATCCAAAAATACTTTCCAGAAATAAAAAAAGACTGTCTATCTATACAATGAAAATGCACAATCAACTCCGATAGTTTAATTTAGTTATTACATTTCAAAGACAAAGACAAATGCTTCATGGCCTCCTGACCAAAAAAAAAAAAAAAAAAAAAAAAAAAAAAGATTGAGCAATACATAAGGAGAAAACAACTAGACTGGTACCAAACATTCAAAACAATATATAAAGTAAGGCAAAAAAATGGCAGCAACATTTTAAAAACACTGAGTGAAAAAGTATGAATCAAAAATTTCATATGTGAACAAGGTTGCCCTTTAAGTATCAAGGCTATTGAATAACAGTCTTTAATGTACAAAAGCACAGAGAATTCTGTACCCAGGAACCCTTCTTCAGGAATCTCCTAGAGCAAATGTTGGCAAAATATAGACCATATCCAGCCCATTTTTTGTACAGTAAAGAATATATTTTCTATTTTTAAATGACTGAGATAAAATCAAAAGAATAGTATGTCTTGAAGTATGGAAATTACATGCAATACAAATTTCAGTGTGAATTCTGTTGGATTTCAGGCAGAAGGCTGCGCCTCCAGGAAGAAGGCCACACCTCCCCAGGTGCTTTGTGAAAAACTACAGTTCCCAAGATCCTCAGCAAAAACTGACCAACAGGTGCCCTGGCCACTACCTCCTGACCTCTGGTAGCCTATAAGGCAAGGACTCACTCCAGGGGGGGGCTCTCTGACCCCCCACTCTATTTAAGCCACCCCCCGGACTGGAATCTCTGTTCGCGCTTGCCCCTGTTCCCGTCCGTTCCCCATTTTCTCTTTTTCTCCCCCTTCCACGCGTGGCCCCTAATAAACTTCCCTTTTATTAAAATGGCATTCCCTGCGTAAGAAACTTTGCCTAAATTCTAACAAATTCTCTCATTTTCTTATTGCCTATGGTGGCTTTTCTGATTCAACTGCAGAATTAAATATTTTGACAGAGAATGTATGGCCCACAAAACCTTGTATATTTACAATCTGACCCACTGGAGAAAAAGTTAACTCCTCTACAATAAGATAAAATTTCTTCTAAATAAGAGGTATCTGAGAAACTGCAGTAGAAGGACTAATTAAGTATTTAAGCAATTGAGCATTTAAATAAGTACATAATAAGGTAGGTGTATGGATAGATAAATGAATGAATAATGCAGATTTAAAGAACAAAATAAATTTGGGAGAAAAGTGAAAGACTAAAGTAGAAATGCTATTCTTTTGACAAAGTAAAAATAAATGGTAGAAGGAAAAATAGAATAGGCCAAAAGTGGAATTTAAATGATACTAATAAACTTAAAAAAAAAAGCAGGTATCAATAGATTAATAAGAAAACCAGAGACTGTAAGCATTTACCATTGTTTAAACATAAAGATAACTACACCAAAACAAAAATGCAAATGTTCCTAAAGGTCATGTATGTGGTTCTGAAAGTTTAAAAAAAGGAATGCAAATATTACAGATAAACATACCAAATATAATGATACACAAAATATTGTGCCAAAATTGAAAACCTAATTCATATAAATAAATGAAATGGGCCTAACCTGCTTATTAAAAATATATTTCACTTAGAGCAAAATCCAATTCTTATGTACATAAGAAATAAACCATGATTCAAAAATGGAGGGAGAAATGTAATACAAGGCAAATGAAAACAGTAAGAATGGAATTAGAAACATGGAAACAGAAAAAAAGGATGGGGTATTCTTGTTATTGTCAAAGGGAAATTGAAACCCCAAAGCAAAAAAAAAAAAAAAAAAAAAAAAAAAAAACACAACTCTTTTATCACCAGCCCCCTCAATACATTTTGAAATGTATAAAAGTATAAATATTACAACCATCACTTATCATCATGAAGTAGTTAAAAGTAGAAAAGGTTGGGAATATAAATTGGTAGAGTACTTGCCTCATGTGCACAAAGCCCTAAATTAAATCCCCAGCACAACCACCAAAAAAAAATGTAGAAATGATTAATAAAAAACAATGCATTCACTTTTGTTATGCAAAGAAAAGTGAATCAATACTGTATTTAGGAAAAAAATTACAGGCATCTATACTATGTATCTAGAATGGAATTTCAGAAATTACCAGATTTTATCTTCATCCTCCAGAGGAACCAATCTGGAAAAAGAAAAAGAAACATAATTTCAATTATGAGGCTTGCAACCACAGGTGGTAACTGCATAATCCTGTGGTTTAGTTGTGTTCCTTAGCTAAACCATGGTGCTCTAGTTGTAATCTCTAGATGAACATCTCCATTTTTAGAAAATACACACTTTTTTTTTTTTTTTAAGAAAAATGAGCCATGGGGTGTACAATGACTGAAATGGCTCAGAAAAACAAGAACCAGGGACTAGGGGCTGGAGATATAGCTCAGTTGGTAGAGTGCTTGCCTCAGGTGCACAATCCCCAACACTCCAGCACAGCCAAAAAAAAAAAAAAAAAAAAAGAACCAGGGGCTGGGGCTCAGCAGTAGAAAGAAAATAAATAAATAAATAAATAAATAAATAAATAAATAAATAAATAAAAGAACCAGAGGCTATGGCTTGGGCTGAGCAGTAGGAAAAAAAGAAAAAAAAAAAAAAACCAGGGGTTGGGTCTCAGAGGTAGAGCACTTGCCTAGCATGCCTGAGGCACTGGGTTCAATCCTCAGCACCACATAAAAATAAATTAATAAAAGCATTCTGTCCATCTACAACTACAAAAAAAATTTTTTTTTAAATCCAAGAACCAGATGAGGAAGCAAATAAGTAAAATTAAAAAATAGAAAAAGAAAAAAACTGAGCTGAGCATGACTGGAGGCTAAAGGTCAGGGATGTAGCTCAGAGGCAAAGTGTCTCTGCCACCACCACTCTTAAAATAAATAGATAAATCAAACTGTGTTTGTCCTTTTTTAACAACTTTTCATACATTTGAGAGTTTACAAAGAAAAAAAAAATAAAGTTAAAAAAAGACCTCTATAGAAAAAAATTCATTCTTAAAGTCAGTATCTTTGATATTCAAGACAAAAAAAAATCTCAAGATGTTCAATTTTTCATTTACCACTATACTGTTAAGTCTATTAGAACCTTCCCAAACTTTTATTTTTCCCCGCAATGTTGCATACAACATTAAAATACCTGTTCTTACATCTGTAAATATTTTTGTAAATATTTCTTTAATTTCCTTTCAAATTCTCCATTTTCTATGAGATTAAATTTTTGCTTCCTAAGGTAATATTCCACAATGCAAATCAAAAGGTCAAAATTACGTTTTAATATACTCTCAACTTGGGAAACTGCATGGCTTCACTCTCAATGCGTGCGTTCTTAAAGAGCTTAATTTGGAAATGGAAGGCAAGAAGGAACAGCCGAGAACACGTTTTCTTGGGAAATAGGTTCCACATTCAAAATTTGTACAGCTCTCATTTTGAATGACAAAGAGGAAATGGGAGAAAATATTTCATTGACAAAAGCTGGAACATAAGCATTGAGAATTAAAGTCATGCGGGGCTGGCGGTACATGCAGGCAGGTGCAAGCAGGCTCAGGCAGCAGGATTATGAGTTCAAAGCCAGCCTCAGCAACTTAACAAGGCTCTAAGCAACTCAGCCAGACCTGACCCAGTCTCTAAATACAATACAAAATGGTGGTGGAGTGCCCGAGTTCAGTCCTCAGTACAGAAAAAAAGAAAAAGAAGATAAACTAAAAAAGCAGGAATTTAGGCAAACAAATAAAAGGTAAACACAAAAGGCAATGCATTTGCTTGTAAAACAGTACGTTTATAAAGAAACAAGCTTTCCCCCACTAAACTTACCCAAGAGCAATTATCTTCTTCCACGTGGTCTGGACTGCTGGAGCTCACCAGTCAATGGCTCTCTGGGTCTTGGTCTTTTCAAAAACACCAACAATAGCCGGGCGCGGTGGCGCACGCCTGTAATCCCAGCACTTGGGAGGCTGAGGCAGGAGGATGGCGAGTTCAAAGCCAGCCTCAGCAATGGCGAGGCACTTAGCAACTTAGTGAGACCCTGTCTCTAACAAAATACAAAAAAGGGCTGGGGATGTGGCCCAGTGGTCGAGTGCCCCTGAGTTCAATCCCTAGTACCACAAAAAAAAAAAAAAAAAAAAAAAAAAAAACAACCAACAATCTCAGCAGAAGCCTCAATGGTCTTCTCAAGAAAACCACTGGCCTTTTCAGGAAGACCAAGAATCTGAGGTGAATTAACAGTATCCTCAGAACATAAGGGATAGAGGACCTCGTGCTTCCTCCGGGTTTCACAGGGAAATTTGCATATCCCCGCCTTCCTCTACCCTTTCTTGGGGTCAAGTGACTGAGTCCTGGCCAATAAAATATGGAAGATTAACACCAATTTCCGTGTGAAGTCCCTCCCACCCATGGTTATAGGCAATCTCATTTGCTTTCAAAGTTAGAGAATATTCCCCATTTCCTTGTTTGGTGCCCGTAAAGAGAGTGGGCTGGCCTAGAAAATTCTAGGCCTGCTTATTGACTTCCTTTCTTCTTGCTTGCAGATTAGAAAGAATACAGATTCTGAGACCCACCCCTCACCCTCCGCGCCGCCCCCCCAAAAGCTGGCAGAGCCAAGAGATGGAAAAGACACACCTGCTGGGTTGCATTGAGCTGCACAAATTACCCAATGAAACAATCCTTATTTGTGGACTCCCTCCTGTGCCATAATCCACTACTACTTAGTTGTCTTTAAGGTTGAACTTTGCCTGGCAGATAATGTTGAAGAAATGGTTAGTATTAACTGTTTTGAAGAGATTTTCTTCACTTCACAAATGTTTAGTGGCTGTATAACTGAGAGACGGTTTTATTTTCCAGGCTTCATTTCTAACCTGAAAATGGAGATAACCCACTTAAGAAATTGTGGTTGAAATTCTCGTATATACCAAAGTGTCACTTAGGTTAAGATGACAAACCAGTGCAGTGGCACTGTCCTTTAACACCAGGGACTTGGGAGGCTAAAATAGAATCGCAAATTCAAAGTAAGCCTTAACAATTTAGGGAGACACTTTTTCAAAATAAAAAAGGACTCAGCATGTAGCTCAGTGGTAAAGCACTCCTGGGTTCAGTTCCTAGTATGGAAACAACAACAACAACTAATTCAACAAGAATCAATAAAGTCCCTGCTCTATGGTGCTTATCTTCTAATAGAGAAGTTATAAGTGAATAATTATAGGAAAAAAATTCTATTAAAATGTAAACGGGGGCTGGGGTTGTGGCTCAGAAGTAGAGCACTCGCCAGGCATGTGCGCGGCCTGGGTCCGATCCTCAGCACCATCTAAGAATAAAGGCGTGTGTACAACTAAAACAAATAAATATGTATTTTAAAGAATGTAAACAGGATGACGATAATGAGAGACTGGAGATTTAGACTTTTTTTTTTTTTTTTTTTTTTTTTTGTACATGGCTTGAACTCATGTGCTTAACCACTGAGACACATCCTCAGCCCTTTTTCATGTTTTATTTTTATTTTGAGACAGGGTCTTGCTTAGTTGCTGAGGCTGGCTTTGAACTTTGGATACTCCTGTCTCAGGCCTCCCAAACTGCTGGAATTATACACATCGCCCTAACCTAGCTAGAGCTTATTTTATCAGGCGAATTGAAAGGTTATTATTTAGCAGATGACATGTGAGTTAAGGCCTGAATAAAGGGATCAGTAACTTGTATGAAGTTCAATGGAATGAAGCCCCAAGGCAGAAGAAGCCACCAGAGCACAGGTTCTCAAGAGGAAATAAATATGTTTGCAAATGGACAAATATAACTAGAGTGGTTGGTGGTTGAGGGGGACAGTAGGCAAAATGAGTTTGGAGATAGACACAGGGGCCAGATCATGTTATGACTGTCAGATCACATCAAAGATTTTGGATTTAACTGTAAGGCAGTTTAAGATGTTAAACAGGGAAATATCTGAATATATGAACCTTTTAAGTAAAAAAGCCTATTTTCTCTGGAATCCCCAAACATTCAACACCCCAGACAATACAAGATGGTGTGTTCTTTACTGAAATTGTTAGATGCTGCCTGAGTTTAATTCCTTGGACCAAATTCTCCCTCACTCTACATTTTACCAACAATAGTTGTCAATGATTAGTACCCTGTTATAGAAATCTGTTTCCAAATGCAACACACGTGCGCACACACACACACACACATACACACACACACCAGAGAAACCAGAAACATCTTTCAACTTTGTAGGTTACAGCAGCAGCAGCAGCAACAGGAAAGGACACCCTGAATTAGTCACTCAAGTTCTTTCAGTTAGGGTCACATAGATAAGTGATAGAGCAGGTTTAATCATACCATGCAGAGTGCACTTTTATTAGCTCTGGATTTCCTCTTTCTGCATTGTGAGTGTCTAGATCAAAGAGAAAAGTGTTCCAGAATCCTACTCTACCAGGGACTTGGGACCACTTATCTATGTGACCCTAACTGAACTACTTTAAATTCCACATATAACTGGAATCATTCAGTATTTCTTCATTATGATTGACTTATTTCATTTAACATAATGTCCTCAAGATTTGATGTTGTAGTTTTTTTTTTTTTTTTTTTCCTTTTTAAAGCTGAAAAATAGTCCATTGTATGTTGTTATGGTTTGGATGTTGAATATTCCCCAAACTCTCATGTAGGTTTGGTACCCAGTTGATAGTGATATTGGGAGATTTTGAAACCTTCAGCAGGTGAAGCCTAGTGGAAGGAAGTTAACTCATTGGAGGGAGGGGGGTAGACTCTTGACAGCCTATTGGGATTCTGGCCCTTTCTTTGTTTCTGCTTCCCAGCTTCCACTTTTCTCCACCAAACACTTCCCACCATGATTTTCTGCCTTGCCACAGGTCCAAAAGCAACAGAGACAGCTGACCATGGACTGAAACATCTATATCTATGAGCTAAAATGAATCTTTGCTACTTTAAATTGATTATCTGAGATAGTTTGCCATAATGATAGAAAGATAACATATATATATATACATATAAACATGTATGTGTAGTATGTATGTGTGTGTGTGTGTGAAGTTCAATGGAACTTCATACACACACACACACACACACACACACACACACACATATATATATATATATCCTGTATTTTGTATTTCTATTCCACTGTGGATACACACTTGGGTTATTTCTACCTTTTGATATTATGAATAATACTGTTATGAACATGGACATGCAGATTTAATAATGCTCATTTTAAGAAAACACTCTGACATTTGAAGATTGAACTAGAGGGGATTGCTCCTAGAGGAGGAATGATGAGTTCAGATGATAAGTAATACATTTAGATACTAATAGTTGTAGGAATGGACAGCTTGAGAAATATCTTAAAGGGGGGCTTATATTATTAATAATACTTTCAAATTGAATAATTGGATGTTCTGACAGAAGAGAGAATGAGGGTAAAGGAGAGATTGCAATTTTTTATACAGAATGTATGAAGTCAAATGATATTGAAGACTCTGTCATCCTAGGGAACGAATTGTGAGAAGAGGCTGTGCCTGAATAAAAGGGAAGAGGAAAACACTGGAAGGAACAAGGAGACCCAAAAGTACTTCAGTGCCCAGACCTAATTAATAAGCAGGATTAAATTTAGTTATGGAAACTAAAAGGATTAATTATAGCCACATTCTGTGTGTGTGTGTGTGTGTAAGAGAGAGAATGAAAAAAGAAACTTACAGTGTGCTCCCAGAGGAGCACTTAGAGAAGAAATGCCAAGGAAGGCTTCTGCCTTGTATGAAGCAATGTTAGATAGCTTGGGTTGATGTATTATTATTATTATGGGATCAAAAGCTACATATGGCTGGGCGTGGTGGCGCACACCTGTAATCTCAGCAGCTCAGGAGACTGAGGCAGGAGGAATGCAAGTTCAAAACCAGCCTCAGTAATTTAGCAAGACCCTAAGCAACTTAGTAAGATGCTATCTCAAAATATATAAAAGGGCTGGGGTGTGGCTCAGTAGTTAAGCACCCCTAGGTTCAAACACTGGTACAACAAAGCTATATAAAATGTCAAAGGTACTCCTTTCAAAGTAGAATCCCAGAGAACATAAACAGAAAGTCTTCACATATCAAACTTATTTCTAACAAAGTCATATAAAAATAGTGGTGTGGTCCAGGACTTAGTTTATGTAGTTTTAAGAAGGAATTAAAATTATAAATGTGATTTTTTAATATTTAAATTTTTGTTACTATAATTTATTTTTCTATATGTTAAATTCTTAAATGAAAACAGTGCTTTTAAATTTTATCTGGAATAACAGATAAGATGCAAGAAAAGCACTAACCAGATGATTTTACCTAGTTTACATAGTGTTAATATATAGTTTAACATTGTTAACATTTATATATATATTTTTAATTCTTTAACTTTCTTTCTCCCTCTTTCCCTCTCCCTCCTCCACCCCTCCTTCTCACATTTTTCCCTCTGTCACTTTCTCTATAAACATTGAAGCAGGGGGCTGGAGTTGTGGCTCAGTGGTAGAGTGCTCACCTTGTGTGCGCCAGGGTTCAATCCTCAGCACCACATACAAGTAAACACGTCATGTACAACTAAAGCAAATAAATAAATAAATAAATAAATAAATAAATAAATAAAAACACTGAAGCATACAACATTTTTCCCTAAAATTTGAGTAAGTTGTAGTTGACAATGGTGACACATACCTGTAATCCCAGTGACTCAAGAGGCTGAAGCAGGAAAATCACAAGTTTGAGGCCAGCCTCAACAACTTCAAAAGGCCCTATGCAATTTAGCAAGACCTTGTCTCAAAATAAAAATTTAAAAAAGGTTTGGGAATGTGACTCAGTGGTTAAGCACCCATGGGTTCAATCCCTGCTACCAAAAAAAAAAAAAAAAAAAGCAAGTTGCAAGTTTTATTGTCCTAGTACTCCAATGAATATTAGCTAAAAATAAGGATATTCACTTAATTAACCACAGCAAGTTATCAATGTAAGTAAATTGAATACTAATGCAATATTGTAATCTACTGTTCATATTCCAATTTTGTCAATTGACTCAATAATGTCTTTTGTGTTGTAACTTTTTAAATATGTTTTTAATTGACACAGTAATTGTGCATACTTATGGTGTATAATGTGTTATTTCAATACATGTATAATGTGTAATGATCAGTTCAGAGTAACTGGCATATCTGTTTCCCCAGACATGTCATTTCTTTATATTGAGACATTCAAAATCCTCTCTATTACTCATTTTGAAGTATTCAATTAATTGTAACCATAGTTATCCTACTATGCTTTAGAATATTAGAAGTAATTCCTCTGACTTCAGTATCCATTGACCATCGTGTTTGCATCCCTCCCTCTCCCTTCACACCCTTCTCAGGCTCTAGTGACCATTATTCAATTCTCTATTTCTTTGTGATCAACTTAATTTTCACACATATATAAGAATAGGTATTATTTATCTGTCTATGTCTGACTTATTTCACTTAATAGAATTCTCTATAGTTCCATCAGTTTTGCTACAAATGACCAAATTTTGTTCTTTTTAATAGCCAAAAAGCATTCCATCATGTATATATGCCACATTTTCTTTCTTTATTCATCCACTAATAAACACCTTGGTTGATTCTATGTCTTGGGTACAACAAAGAAAGCTACAACAAACTCGTGAGTGCAGATCTCTTTTCAACACACTGGCTTTATTTCCTTTGGATATATAACCAGTGGCAAGATTATTGGATCATATCATGTTCTATTTCTAGATTTTTGGGCAATTTCCATATTGTTTTCCATAGCGACTATATTAAATTTACATTCCCACCGTCATGTATGAGAGTTACCCTTTCTCCACATTGTCAGCAATTTTTGTCTTTTTTTAAATAAAATCAAATCTAATAAGTGTGAGGTGATACCTCATTGCAGTTTTGATTTGCATTTCCCTGATGATTAGTGCTACCAAGCATTTTTTCATATACTTGTTGACCCTTTGCATATCCTCTTTTGAGAAATGTCAATTCAGGTCATTGACCCATTTTTTTAATCAGATTGTTTGTTTTGCTGTTGACTCATTTGAGCTCCTTATATCTGAAAATCAATCCCTTTTTGGATGATTAGTATAAAGATATTTGCTCTCATTCTGTAGGTTGTCTCTTCACTCTTGTTGTTTCCGTTATTGTACAGAAGCTTTTTAATTTGATGAATCCCTTTGTGTCAATTTTTGCTTTAGTTGCCTATGCTTCGGGGTCATATCCAAATAATCTTTGCCCATATTGATCTCATGAAGAATTTCCCCTATATATTTTTTTCTTTTACTACTTTTAAAGTTCTGTGTATTACATTTAAGAATTTGATACATTTTCAGTTGATTTGTTAATATGGTGAGAGATCAGGCTATAGTTTCTTTCTTTTCCAGTTGGGATACTCAGTTCTCCTAGCACCATTTATCAAAGAGTCTTTCCTTTTTTTCCAGCTTAATAATTCTTTCACGGATCATGGCTTTAGTATTGTATTTAAAAAATCATCCCCAATCCCAAGGTCATCTAGGTTTGATGCTGTCTTCTAGGAGTTTTATAGATTTGTACTTTAAATTTATATCTGTGATTCATTTTGAGTTGATTTTTGTGCAAGGTATGCAATCTGTGTCTAGAGTCATTTATTTTTTGCATATGTGTGTCAGTTTCCTTTGTATTACTATAAAAATACCTAAGATAATCAACTTGAAACTGAAAGGTTTATTTTGGCTCATAGTTTTGAAGATTTCAGTCCATGATCAATTGTCTCCTACACTTTGGGCCTGTGGAAAGACAGTAAGTCATGACAGGAGCATATAGCAGAAGAAGCTGCCCACCTCATTGCATCCAGGAAGCAAATGAGAGGGAAAATAGGGGCCAGATCCAAACATCCCATTCAAGAGCATGATCCCATTGAACAAGAAACTTCCAAGTAGTACCCATCTCCTAAAGTTTCTACCAACTCAGCACAATAGACCAAGACCAAGCCTTCAACACATGAGCTTCTGGGATCATTTATCTAAACAAAATCATTCTGACCCTGATTCCCAAAAGCTTATGTCCACCTCATAATGTATAATGCATTTAGTCCATCTGTAAGAGTTCCCTCAGTCTTAGTTGTTCCAGCATTGCTCAAAAGTCTGAGTCTAAAGTGAGAGTGAAGGCAAACTCAACTGTGAGCCCCTGTAAAAACCAGAAAGTAAACCATATACTTTCAACATGCAATTACACAAGGTAAAACATTCCCATTCTAGAAAGGAGGAATGGGAAAAGTGCAAGACCCAGAAGGGCAAGTATTTAATCCTATAGCTCTGTGTCCAGCATCTGGAGCACATAATGGCAGAATGCAAGTTCCCAAAGGCTTGGGAAGCCCTGTCCTTATGGCTTTGCTAGATGTAGTCCACATGGATTCTCCCTTAGGCTCATTCTACTTGCTACCTTGCTTCCCTTGGCAAATGTTGCATGTTCTTAGTATCTCTAATGTCCTGGGAACTCCACTGCAACTTCAGTGTCACCTCTTTACTATGCCTGGCCTCGATAGGTGCTGCTGAGAAGGACTCCTATCTGGCCACACATTGTCTGTTTTCCAAGTCTTTCCTGTGAGATCTTGATGGAAATTTCTATGACCCATAACTCATACATTGTGCAAACCTGCAAAACCAGTATTACATGGATGACTCCAAGGTCTGAGACTTACCTGGCTTTAATCATGGCTGAAGTATCCTCTGAGTATCTTGATGACCAAACATGGGGAAATGAATCCCAAGGAAGCAATTACCTAGACAAACCTATGTAAGCAGAGTGCCCAGGGTCTCTCTTCTCAAATGAAAGTGTTTGCAAGGAAGTTACACTTTTACACCTTTGATCTCACAGTGGGTGGGTCTTGCAGATTCCTGCGATGCCTGTTTCTTGTTTATTACATTTCCTAAGACTTCCAGTAGGGTGTTGAAAAGACATGGTAACAGGAGACATCCGTACCTCATTACTGATCTTGGGGAGAAGCTTCTAGTTTTTCACTGTTAGTTATGATGTTAGCTTTATTTTTACATAGAAGTTCTTTATCAAGTTAAAGATGGTCCCCTCTATTCATAGTTTACTGAAAGTTTTTATCATGGGTGGGTTTGGATTTTATCAATAACTTTTTCTACACCTACTGATAGGATTATGTGATATTTCTTCTTTAGCATGTTAATATGATGGATGACATTAACTTTCTAATGTTGAACCAGCCTTGTATGCCTGGATAAATCCTAATTAGTCATGATGTGTGTCAATTTTCTAAAGCTTTGTTGAGGATTTTTAATCTATATTCATGAGTAATATTGGTCTATAGTTTTCTTTTAATGTAATCTAGTTTAGGTATTAAGGTGGTACTAGTCTCCTGGAATGAGTTAGAAATTATTTCTTCTGTATCTGTCCTCTGAAAGAGTTTGCAGATAATCAGTATAAGTTGTTCTGTAAGTGACTGATCAGTATAATTGATTCTATAAATGAATTTTGATCTTTCCCAGGCTAATAATATGTAGTAAGATACTCTCTCCTGATGCTTTCTTTTAGATAGTTATTAATTATTGATACTTTTCCCCCCTTTCTTCAGTGCTGGTACTAAAACCCAGGGCCTCACCCATGCTAAGCAAGAATTCAACCACTGCACTACATCCCCAACCCTAGATGGTTACTAATTATTGATTCATAAATATATATAAGCCTGCTCAGATTGTCTATTTCTTCTTGTTTGAGATTTGGCAGATTTTATCTTTCAAAGTATTGGTCTATTTTATCCTGGATATCAAATTTACAGGCATAGAGTTGTTTATGTCATTCCTTTATTAACCTTTTAGTGTCCATGGTATTTATAATCATATCCTCTCTTTCATTTCTTTTGATTTTCCATTTTCAATTTCATTGATTTCTCTTCTAATTGTTATTATTTATTTTCTTCTATTTGCACTGAATTTAATTTGCTCTTATTATTATAATAGCCTAAAGTGGAAGCATAGGTCATTGGTCCTAGATTCTTTTTATCTTGCAGTACTTGGATTAAATATTATAAATTTCCTTCTGAGTACTGCTATCACTATATCCCACAATTTTTCGAGTTGTGTTTTTGTTTCTTTTTATCTCAAAATATTTTTAAATTTCTTTTGAGATTTCTTTTTTAACCTGTGTACTATTTTAAGTGTGCTGTTTAGTTTTTGTATATTCACTGATGTTCAGAATTATTATTGATATAGTTGGATCAATATATATCATATTTATTACTTTTTTAAAATTTGTTTTTCTTGTTCTTTGTTCCTATTATTATCTTTCTACTCTTTTTTTTCTGCCTATTGTGGTTTTAACTGTTTTATGTGATTCTATTTCTTCTCCCTTTTTAGCATCTTTTGTCATTGTTATTGTTGTTTTGTTTTTGCTTTTGTTCTGGTACTGGGGATTGAACCCAGAGACACCTTTACCACTGGGCTACATCCCCACTCTTTTTTTATTTTTTATTATGAGACAGGGTCTCCCTACGTTTCTGAGGGTCTCTCTCTTGGTTTTGTTTTTTGGTACCAGAGATCGAAACCAGGGGTGCTTACTTATTGAGCCACACCTCCAGGCCTCTTTTATATTTTATTTAGAGACAGGATCTTGCTGAGTTGCTCATGATTCTTCTTCCTCAGCCTCCTGAGCCACTAGCATTACACTGTGCCCAGATCTTAGTTATATATATTTTTATTCACTGATTGCCCTGCAGTATGTAGCATGCATTTACAATTAATGCCAGCCCATTTTTAAATAATACCATAACAAAAGACAAAATTGTGATGGTTCCATTTAGGATTTATCAATTTTATGATGGTCTGAAAGTGATATACATTAAGTATAAAACATATTTCAGATTTTGAATTTTGAACTTTTCCCAGGCTAATAACATATAGTATGATATTCTGTCCTGATGCTGCTAAGCAGCAACAAGACATAGCTCCCAGTCAGCTACAGAGTGTCAAGGTCAAACAATTCGTAACTCTGCACTATAGCTTTCCCTTTTGCTAAGCTATGTTTGATAGGTATGTTAAATGCATATTCAACTGTTGACATTTTCAACTCTGTCTGGGTTTAACCCCATTATAAATCAAGGAACATCTACAATCCTAATTCCTCCCTACTGTTCCTTGTATCATTGCTGTCATTTATTTTCCATATAGGGAAGCATATGTATACCTAAGATATAAACATCTGAAAACATAATTGAGTGCATTATTGCAATTATTGTTTAGAATAAACTATTACTTAGGAGGTTAATTAATGATAACAAAAATAAAAGTTTTTTTTTTTTAATTTTGCCTTCATTTATTATTTCTTCAGTGCTCTCCTTTATGTGGAGATTAATTTCTGCCATTATTTTCCTTCTCTCTAAAGAAGTCTTTTGAGATCTCTTGCAAGTCAGGCTATATTTGTCAGCTGTACATTACTACAGTGAAATACCTGAGGCAACTAGCTGTACAAAGACAAAAGTTTTATTTAGCACATATTACTAGATGTTCAAAACCATGGCGCCTGCACTGGCTCAGTTCTGGCAAAGGCACTCCCAGTTGCAGTCACATCACAGCAGTGGCACAAGTGTGCAAAGGAGCTTACATTGCCAAATAGGAATTCAGAGAGAGACTAGGTTCCCACAATCCCTTCCATAGGCATATCTTTAACGATCTAAGAACTTTCCACCATATGTAACCTCCCAAAGTTCTCGCCACCTCCAAATAGCGCCACTATGGGTACTAAGCCCTCAATTACAATGGACCTTTGAGAGGCACAATTAAACAAATCACATCCAAACCACAGAACAGGCCAACTGGCAACAAACTTCCTGGGTTTTTGTTTGTTGGAGAACTTCTTTGTTTCTGCTTCACTTTCAAAAGATTTCCTGAGGGATAGAATTCTAGGTTTGTGGAGTTTTATTTTATCTTTTTCCTACCAACATTTTGAATGTTTTACTCTATGTTCTTGCTTGCATGGATTTTGTGAGAAATTGGTTGTAATTCTAATCTTTGCTTTTCTAGAGGTAAGGATGTTTTTTTTCTTCTGGGTGGTTTCATGATTTTTTTCATATATCTTTAATTTTCTGTAGTTTGAAAAGGGTACGTTCATATGCATTTATTCCTCAAACTGTGGTTTTGTGTCTGGAATTTATTTGGAAGAAATTC
Organism: Tamias sibiricus; assembly: GCA_025594165.1. Classification (NCBI taxonomy): domain Eukaryota; kingdom Metazoa; phylum Chordata; class Mammalia; order Rodentia; family Sciuridae; genus Tamias; species Tamias sibiricus. Next base: position 136,009,455 of record CM046667.1, read on the forward strand.
TTAGTCACTTTTTCAACTACTTATTTTATTCCTTTCTCTATTCTCAGATGATATTCACATTATACATGTGTTACACCTTTTGTCCTTCATCTCGCAGTTTGGGAACTCTGTTCAATTTTCTTCAGTTTTTATTCCATTTATGTTGCATTTGTGGAGGTTTCCTTTGATTTGTCTTCTCACTCACACATTCTTTCCTCAGCTGGATCAAGTCTATCAATAATCCCAGCAGAGACATTTGCCATTTATTTGAAGTGATTTTTTTTTTTATCTCTAGCATTTGTTTTTATTCTTTCTTAGTACTTTCCTCTCTGTGCTATTTTGCCCATATACTCTTGCATACCATCTACATTATATTTATCCATTACAGTCCTTAGGGTTTTAAATTCCCTGTTTGATAATTTCAATATACCTGCTATGTCTAGTTCTGATGTTTGCTGTACCTTTTTTTGCCTTTTAGCATAACTTATAATTTCTTTTTTATTATTTATTATTGTTGGTGTTATTATTTTATGGTTCTTGATATTGAATCCAGGTCCTCACATGTGATACACAAGTGCTCTATCCCTAAGCTGCATCCCCAGTCCTTTTTTATCATATTTTGAGACAGTTGGTCGAAATTGATGAGGCTGGACTCCAACTTGTGATCCTCCTCTCTGTTTTCTGAATAGCTGAGATTACAGGTATATGCCACCACTCCTGGCTAATGTATTTGTACGTATTTATGGGATATTGTGTGATAATTCAATATGTGTATACAATGTGCAATGATCTAATCAGGGTAACTACCATTTCCATCTTTTTAGCTTTACTTTGTGTTTAGAGATTTTGAGTTCCTCTCACCTAGTTATTTATAAAATAAACAAAAGTTTGAACTATAGTCAACGTACTGTGGTATCGAAAACTAGAATCTACTGCTTTTATCTCACTGTTTGGGTGCCTTTTATACACGACCCTATCCTTCCTGTTCCCCAGGCTTTTGATCTGAATGTGGAATAATGATGACTAAAGGTGCCATAAATTCTTGATAGTGTGACATGAGGTACTAACTGTCAATATGTCTTTAGTAAGATAGTGAAGTGTGGAGGGACAATGATTGTTCTACAGTCCAGTGATTAGGTCTCTGTCTTTTAGCAAGTTTGTGCCTCTGGACTATGAAATTAAGTTTTTCTTCTCAGTGTTTTTCTCCTCCCTCAGGTGGGTTAGGATGGCAACGATGGACTGGAGTTGATTATTTTCCTTCTCCCATATGGAGTGTGTTAGAGTTGAGAATTTCCCGTCTCTCAGGTCAGTTATAGTTTTATTAACTTGTTTTTCCTGAGGGAAGACTTTGTGAAGAAGAACATAGTACTCTGGGCATATTTTGAAATGGTCTGCTTTTTCCTTCCCCTACTGGAAGCATAGGGGATTTTTCTCTGATATTTAATGTTAAAATATGGCCAAGCTCCCAGAAGTCTAATTCACAAAAATTTTCCCCTTCCCAAGACTGGGTACTCCAAAATTTTTAACTTTTGTGTGCACCTAGTGTACAGATATTTGTTGATTACAATTGAAGTTTTCCTATCTGCAGGAGCCCTGTTTGGGGAGATAGCTAAGATTGCGGTTGACTATGGGCCATAGACATTTTTGGGCATTGTCGCCTTCCGTAGTCTCACGGGACTTGGCCCAGGATCTCGAGAGATTTGAGCAATGACTCAGCAGATTGACATTTTTGGGCATTGTCGCCTTCCGTAGTCTCACGGGACTTGGCCCAAGATCTCGAGAGATTTGAGGAGTGACTCGGCAGATCGAGCAAGCACCATTCCTGCTCGGGCGCATGGGATGAGACCAGAGAGAGAAAGGACAGGGTTATCGCTATTGTATAGATACATTGTAGTTTCTTGTAAGAGTACGTGGCTTGGTTTCTTGTGAGAGTGAAAGGACAGGGTTATCGCTATTGTATAGATACATTGTAGTTTCTTGTAAGAGTACGTGGTTGGTTTCTTGTGAGAGTGTGTATGTAGTGTTAGAAATTACAAGAGACAGAGACAGAAAGATTAAAGAATTTTTTCGTCTCCATCCTGTCTCCGGACTCCTTCCCGCGGCGCTGCCGTTCCAGGCTGCAATCCCTTTCCGGCGGCTAACAGTTGGTGGCCCGTACGGGGAATTCAGCACGGCAGGTAAGAACTGAGAAACCTCGCAGGAGTCTCTAGTCAGAGCGGTTAAAATGGGTTCGAAAATAACTAAGACCCAAGTGTACGAGGCTCTTGATGAATTCTTTGATATGGATGAGTCTGTCGTTAGTGAGGAGGATTTAGAAAACAGTGAAGGCAATCATAAAAGCGTAGATTCCGCTGAGTCAACTAAGACCAGTAAGGAGAGTATTAGAAGTGTCCCCAAAATTACAAAGATCCGAGCTGCTAAAGCTATTCAAGATTTATTAGAGATATTTCAAGGATACATGGTCTCAATTGAACCTGGGACTCAGGATGTTACTGAGTCAGTTAGGACCAATGAGAGTAGTAGTAGTGAGGAGGAATTAACTAAAGGTGATTTTGAGAAAATGAATAAAAGGAAATTAAGGAAGACCAAGATAAGGGATCATCAAGTGGAGGAACTTGTGTCCTCTACTCCCCCATGGGTGAAATCGATTACAGAAAATATGAAGGGTATCACTAGACGTTTGCATACCCTAGAAATAGAAATAAAAAGTCTTTCTGAGCGCTTATGCGCTCTCGAGGGTAACTCACAGATACATTGGGAACTGCCAGTATTTGAATATGAAAATGGACAGAGGGGCCACCAGCCAATAGATTTCAAAACAATAAAAAATCTCAAAGAGGCAGTAATGACTTATGGACCCCAAGCTCCTTTCACGTTGAGTATATTGGAGTCCCTTAACACCTTTAGCTTAACCCCCGCAGACTGGAAACGTCTATGTAAAGCAACATTAAGTGGGGGACAATACTTGGTTTGGCGATCGCAATTTCAGGAACTTTGTATAGAAACAGCTAAAAGAAATGCAGATGCGGGGTTTGGAGACCATAATATAGAAATGCTCACAGGAGAAGGGCAATTCGCAGACATACAGGATCAAAAACATTATACCCCAGGAGTATATGCTCAGATAAATGCAGCTGCCTTAAAGGCATGGAAAACTGTACAAGGACCTGGGGATCTACAAGGTAGCTTGTCCAAAGTAATTCAAGGACCTAATGAACCATATGCTGAATTTGCTGATAGACTTTTGAGAACTGCAGGTAGAATTTTTGGAGACATTGATCAAGTTATGCCATTAGTTATTCAATTAGCGTACGAAAATGCTAATAAATATTGCCAGGAAGTCATCAGGCCATGGAAAAATAAAAAGGATCTTTCCATATATATACAACTATGTAAAGATGTAAATGATGCCTTTGTCACAGGGAATGTGATTGCAGCAGCTGTGAGAGATGCTGCCCCTCAAAATTTTACAAGGGCTCAACATAGACATTATAATCAATCAGGATATTCTAGGCAAAATTATCATAATCAATCAGGCTATTCTAGGCAAAATCCCCAAAGAGAAATAAGACCAAATTCATACCGTACTCCAGGTTGCTGCCCCAGGTGTAAGAAAGGAAATCATTGGGCCAATAAATGCTATTCAAAATTTGACATCCATGGAAATCCTTTGTTCAAGAATTCAAAAAACAGGGCACGGGGCCCAATGCCCCGGGGCCCACAAATGTACGAGGCATTGGAGGAGGAGTATCCTCAAGCATCCACTCAGATGCTTCCCCGACACAATCCCTACTACCCATCCACTCCCTCGCCAGAGGAACAGGAGGAAATGCAGGATTAGACCTCTGTTCCACCGCCCGAATAGTGTTAACACCTGAAATGGGGGTTCAACTGATTCCCACAGGAGTCAGGGGACCTCTTCCCTCAGGGACTGTAGGACTTATTATCGGGCAAAGTCCTGAAAGCTTATTAGGTTTGCAAGTGACCCCAGGCGTAATAAACTCAGACTATAAAGGGGAAATAAAAATAATGCTTAGCTCACCCCAAAGTATAAGTTCTATTAATCAGGGAGATAGAATTGCTCAGCTGCTCCTCCTTCCAAATTTACATAATTCATTTAAAATGAATATGCCTCTAAATAGGAACAATAGAGGATTTTGTTCCACTGATTCGAAACCCATGGTTTGCTGGGTTCGGGACTGTACAAGGAGGCCTATGTGTAAAATAAGAATCCAAGGAATAGAAATGGAGGGTCTTATAGATACTGGAGCTGATTCTTCCATCATTAATTTACGTCAATGGCCCAAACACTGGCCTCTACAAAAAGCTTCAACCAGTTTAAGAGGCTTGGGATATAATAACCTCCCAGAAAAAAGTGCGGTAATTTTAAAATGGGAGGATGATGAAGGACATAAAGGCACATTTCAGCCTTATGTTTTACCTAATCTACCGGTTACTTTATGGGGAAGAGATATTTTACAACAAATGGGAGTACACCTTGCAACCAAACCTGCAGGTGTTAAATGTAAAAACATACAGGGTAATCTTAACCCTAAAAGAAATCATCAAAAAGTACAGGGCAAGCTTAACCCTAAAAGAAATCATTATCATATAGGAAAAAGACATTTTTCTTTGGGGCCACTGAGAAAATAATTTTGAAAATACCATGGCTTTCTGATAAGCCAGTGTGGGTCCCTCAGTGGCCCCTATCTAAAGAGAAATTACAAGCGGCCCACCTACTAGTTAAGGAACAATTAAAAGCAGGACATATAGAACATTCCACCTCTCCCTGGAATTCCCCCATATTTGTGATCAAGAAAAAATCAGGAAAATGGCGATTATTACATGATCTTAGACAAATTAATAAAACCATGCAAGTCATGGGCCCTACTCAACCTGGACTTCCGAATCCTATAGCTATTCCAAAAAATTTCCATGTTATTAGTCTTGATATAAAGGATTGCTTCTTTTCTATTCCCCTACATCCTCTGGATGCCCCCAGGTTTGCTTTTTCAGTTCCTTCTATTAACAATAATGGCCCTGATCAGAGATATCAATGGAAGGTTTTGCCGCAGGGAATGGCTAATAGCCCCACCATATGCCAAATATATGTGGACAAGGCTATCCAACCCATTAAAAATAAATATCCAAACCTCATGTGTCTACATTACATGGATGATATTTTACTGGCCCACCCTAATCAAAAAATCTTATTTAATATATTCAGTGACATGGTAGAAAATTTTAAAAAATACGGATTATATATAGCAGAAGAAAAAGTTCAAACCAGATCTCCCATATTATATTTAGGATTTAAAATCATGGATACTTTTGTTAGACCCCAAAAAATTTTAATAAATAAAGAACATTTAACCACCCTCAATGATTTCCAAAAACTACTGGGAGACATTAATTGGCTTCGCCCTACACTAAACCTCACTACTGGCCAATTAAAACCTTTATTTGATATCCTTCGAGGGGCCCCTGATCCATCCTCACCGCGAACATTGACTCCTGATGCTAGGAAAGCTTTAAAGGTAGTAGAAAAAGCCATAGAAGGAGCTCATTGTGACAGATTTGATTTAACTCAACCGCTGATATTGATTATTATTTCTTCACAATATACACCGACAGGAGTATTTTGGCAACAAGGGCCTTTATTATGGATACATTTGCCTGTCTCTCCTAAAAGCATAATTGAGTCATATACCTCCATGGTGGCTAAACTTATTCTTCAAGGACTTAAAACTTCTACTAAAATATTTGGCATTCACCCTGCTACTATTATTACTCCCTATTCATCGTCACAGATTGAATATTTATGCTTCAATGATAATGACTGGGCTATAGCTAGATGCTCTACCTCTGCAAATTTTGATAATCACCTTCCTAAGTCTCCTATATTATCTTTTTGTATTAATCATCCTATTATATTTCCACAGGTAATAAAAAATCAACCTATTCCTAAGGCATTTAATGTATTTACAGATGGGTCCTCAAATGGTACTGCTGCAGTAGTCACTACAAAAGAAAATATGACTTACATAACTGCACACAAATCAGCTCAACTAGTGGAATTGGAAGCTGTGGTAAGAGCTCTGGAAAATTTTAGAGACCAGCCCATAAACATCTTTTTCAGATAGCCACTATATTGTACAAGCCGTCCCAAAATTAGAGTTAGCAGGACCAATAGCACCTCATACTCCAGCCTTTAAATTGTTTTTATCAGATACAAAAACTTTTGTGGGCAAGAAAAGAACCTCTATTCGTAGGCCATATTAGAGCACATACTAATTTGCCTGGCCCCCTCCATGAAGGTAATCAAAAGGCAGATGAACTTACAAAAACAATATTTATACTTTCAGCACTACAACAAGCTACTTTATTTCATTCCCAGTTTCACGTCAACAGCACCACCTTGCAACGTAGGTTTAAAATCACAAAGGAGCAAGCCAGAACAATTGTAAAAGATTGTAAATCTTGTATAACACATTTGCCCAATCCTCATTTTGGTGTTAACCCTAGAGGATTAATGCCCAATCATTTGTGGCAGATGGATGTTACTCATGAGCCAAGCTTTGGAAAATTGCAATTTATTCATGTAACCATAGATACATGCTCAGGCATGATTTTTGCTTCCTTACATTCCGGAGAAAAAGTTAAAGATGTCACATCTCATTGTTTACAAGCTTTTGCTGCATTGGGCATCCCCAAAATGCTTAAAACAGATAATGGTCCCGCTTATATGTCTTCATCTTTCAAACAGTTTTGCGCAAAATTCAACATATCCCATAAAACAGGCATCCCATACAATCCTCAGGGTCAAGGCATTATTGAAAGAGCAAACCGCACACTAAAAGTTATGTTGTTAAAACAGAAAGAAGGAAACTGGAAAAATCCTAAGGACAGATTGGCAGTTGCCCTGTTTACTTTAAATTTTTTAACTTTAGACTCTGATGGTTATTCTGCTGGAGACAGACATTGGAACCCACATCAACAACATAAACCTTTGGTTTACTGGAAGGATGTTCTTTCAGGTACATGGAAGGGTCCGGATCCAGTATTAATTTGGGGGAGAGGATCTGTTTGTGTCTTTCCAAAGCATGAATCCTCTCCAATATGGATACCATCTAGATTAATAAAGCAGGTACCACATCAAAAGGATCAAGATGAAGTTGTTGAGGAATCAAGATTAATAAAAAAGGTACAAAATCAAGAGGACCATGATGAAGATATGGAATGATTCCCTTAAAAGAGTCCTTCAAAATATGTCACAACTTAAGTGTCATTCCTCCCAGCTGGGACGAAGAGATCTCTCTTTAGTGTGCACACAATTATATATATATATTTTTTACTTTTTATATATGTGTTTATTTGTGTATTTGTCTAAATTTCATGTTAATGTGACGTCACAAATATATGTTTGTATGTGCGTCTGTCCAGTGTGACATCAAAAATAACAAAGCGCTTGTGAATATATATATATGGATCCAAATAACTCTAATTCATTTAAGTTTAAGAGTATTCAAAATGGGTAAATAATTTAATAAGTGAAGGTACCTTCAATTTTGTTTTATAGGTGTCCCAGGGACTTCTCTTTAGCAAAAAATATGACTAGGGCTGTATAACCTGATATTTTGGTGTTTTGACATGAGGTTGCTTATTTGTTATTAACTTCATTTGTTTAATAAATGATTAATTTCAATTATTTCAACAGGTAAAGGACTGCTGTGTATGCAGAAACTCGAGAGTTCCAGCTAACAAATTATTTCTCCAAAGTGCTTTTAGTTTTTCTTTAATCTATCTTTAATGCAGTAATTACCCTCAGTCTTTCTTTGTTTTGTTCTAAATATGATATTTTGCCAGCTTATGTTTGTGGGAGCTCAGGCTGCAATGTGTGTGAGCAGAAATCAACTTATTTTTCCAATCTAATAATTCTATTATTTAGTTTGACAACTCGCCTCTTGACTCAGTGCTGGAATAGCACTGCCTTTCCTTTAACAATTGATGCTTCAGTCTCTAGATAGCGGGCCCTGAAGATTTGCCGGTGGCATCGTCTAGACATAAAAAAGACGGCTGCTTCTACAGCTGCAGGGATCGCGGTCGCTGCAAGCATCCCTGCTGCTCAAATGTCAAACAACCTCACCAGCAGTGTGGCCTCTGCTCTGCATGCATGGGGCCTCCTAGATCTACGTGTTATAACAAGTGGACATTTTGATCTTTCATTGTTTGGGACTTCATGGGACAGTACCTTGCGGGTATTTGTTTAGAGAACTCACTGTGTTACTTGATAGAACTTAGGGCAGCTGATTTGTTTAAAGAATTTGATATGCTATGCAATTTGACTTGTCACCAAAAGGCTTGTCGCCTTAAAGCCGCAGCATCTCCTCCCAATTGGACGGCTGTTAGTCATCTTACACAGTCGATCCTAAAGGGCTCCATTGGATGGCTGGTTAGCCAATGACGGGTAAGATCCCCAGAGGGGGACAACCTAAGACAGGCACAGTCGCACGGGACAGTCTCATGTGGCCGACATATCAACCTAAGACAGGAGTCAAGGGCACAGCCTTGATTATCCAATGACGGGTAAGAATGTTGGTTGCACATAGACGTCCTAGAGCATCCCCTCTTTTAAAAACAAAAGGGGGAAATGCAGGAGCCCTGTTTGGGGAGATAGCTAAGATTGCGGTTGACTATGGGCCATAGACATTTTTGGGCATTGTCGCCTTCCGTAGTCTCACGGGACTTGGCCCAGGATCTCGAGAGATTTGAGCAATGACTCAGCAGATTGACATTTTTGGGCATTGTCGCCTTCCGTAGTCTCACGGGACTTGGCCCAAGATCTCGAGAGATTTGAGGAGTGACTCGGCAGATCGAGCAAGCACCATTCCTGCTCGGGCGCATGGGATGAGACCAGAGAGAAAAAGGACAGGGTTATCGCTATTGTATAGATACATTGTAGTTTCTTGTAAGAGTACGTGGCTTGGTTTCTTGTGAGAGTGAAAGGACAGGGTTATCGCTATTGTATAGATACATTGTAGTTTCTTGTAAGAGTACGTGGTTGGTTTCTTGTGAGAGTGTGTATGTAGTGTTAGAAATTACAAGAGACAGAGACAGAAAGATTAAAGAATTTTTTCGTCTCCATCCTGTCTCCGGACTCCTTCCCGCGGCGCTGCCGTTCCAGGCTGCAATCCCTTTCCGGCGGCTAACACCTATCCTATTACTAGTACTCATGGAAGTTTCTTCTCTGTTATATTGTGATTCTTTTTCTGCTTGTTGTTTCCAATTTTTAGAGCAGAGGTTTGTCCTATGGTCCTATGACCTCATTTCTCTTAGCCATCCAAGAGGACTTGTTTGTTGTTGTTTTTTTTTTTTTTTTTTTTTTTTTTTGGGGGGGTGGTTACTGGGGATTGAACTCAGGGGCACTTGACCACTCCACTGAGCCACATCCCAGCCCTATTTTTTATTTTATTAGAGACAGGTCTCATTCAGTTACTTAGCACCACCTGCTGAGGCAGGCTTTGAACTAGTGATCCTCCTGTCTCAGCCTCTTGAGCTGATAGGATTACAATTGTATGCCACCACACCCAGCAGTTTTTTTTTTTCTTTTCAATTTTTTTACTCATTTTGATCACAACTTCCAGTCTCCTTACATGGATCTAAAAAAAAAAGTCCTCTGTTAATAATATTTTAACTTTAGTTTTATTGCAAACCTAAAGACCATTACTTAATATTTAGTTACCACAACACATGCACATATAGAAGAGATTAAATAACTTGCCTGAGGTCACAAAAAGAATAAGTGGTAGGGAAAGGAGTTCTGACCCAGGCTTGTCTCACACAAAGATAAGTGCACTTTTCCTCTACCAAGTGATCTATAGGCCTCTTTATTGTGTATCCAGCCATAGTATGTCTTATTTTTGACAAAAAGAAAGTCTTTATTGACTTATATAAAAATCTGTTAGGGAAGGGTGGAGATTGGGGTCAGCACCCCCTAATGGATTGAATTTGGGGGGTAATATGGTTCTCAAAGTAAAGAGTCTGTAATACAATTATGACAGCACTCAAGTCCCTGCTCTCTGATTTACATACTTGAAAAATCCCCTTCCCTTGATTATTGACAGTATCTGCAAATAGGTTGTAAAATTCCTCTTGCAATTATGCTGTTATATGGCAAAGGTAATAGGATTTTTCAGATTTAAGTAATGTCTACAATCAGTTGACTATGTGTTGATCAAAAGTGATAGACTACAGGGTGGGTCTGACCTAATCAGGTGATTCCTTTAAAATGTGACTTAGGTCTTTCCTAAAGTGTCAAAGCAGTTGAGATGTTCTTTTGTTGGGCTTGAAGAAATAGCAACTATATTAGGAACTACCAGTAGAATGGTAAACTTACTAGGAGCTGATTTCAACATCCCTACAATAACCAGGAAGTAAACCATGCCAACATGTTAAATGAGCTTGGAAGAGAATCCCAAGTAACACACATGATTAAAACCTCATGAAACCTTGAGCAGAGGGTCAAGTTTAGCTGTACCCATACGACTGACCTATTAAACTGTGAAGTGATAAGCCTGTTATTTTAAGGTGTTAAGTATGTGGTAATTTCTTATGCAAAATAGGAAACCTATGCAGGGTACTTAGCTTGTTTCGGGGATGCTAAAATATCAGATACCCTTGTTTTAGTCTGTTTTGTTCCACCATAATAAAAATACATGAACCTGACTAAATTATAAAGAACATAAATTTATTTTATGATGGATTTGGAAGATGGGAAATCCAATGTTATGATGCTGACATCTGGTGAGGTTTTTCTTACTGTTATGGTTTACATATGAGGTTTCCCCCGAAAAGCTCAAGCTCAAGGCAATGCAAAAAAGTATAGAACTGAAATGATTGGGTTGTGAGAGTCTTGATCTAATCAGTGCATAATCTACTAATGGGAATTAGTTGGGTGGTAACTGTAGACAGGTGAGGTGTGGCTGGAGGAGGTGGGTGGATCATTGGGACTGTGTCTTTGGGGTTTATATTTTGTCCATGGTGGGTAGTGTTAGAAATATCAGTAGGTTCCCATTTCCCCACGAGAGGCCCCCACCCAGAGATGGTGCTATACCCACTGCCCCGCCTTCTCCCACCAATGCTCCCCTCAAGGCCAGTCAGAGCTGCATGCGCTGCCTAAGCCTACATGCCTAAACCTACGTACCTAAAACCATATGTACCTGATGTGCCAGTATCTTCAGACCCTCATGGCCTAACTAGCATACAATAGATACCCCAAACAGTAGATATAAGATGAAGCTTACACGTTCTCTCTCTCCCTCTCCCTCCCTCTCTCTCTCTCTCTCTCTCTCTCTCTCTCTCTCTGCTGCAGACCCTGCTTACAAGATGCTGCCGCTATCTCTACTGCTACTGCTCTCTCCCCACCTCTGGCAGCCACTTTGCTGCTTTCCAATAAATCTCTTGGCTTGCTTTCCATTTCTCGGTGTGGTCACTCACCTTTCAGGTGGAGCTACCTCTCTGCTTCCTGATTGCCATGTCCTGAGCTGCTTTCCTCCTCCACCCCCTTCTACCTTGGTGTTCTGCCTCACTTCAGGCCCAAAGCAACAGAGTTGGCTGTCTGTGGACTGAGACCACTGAAACTGTTAGCCCCAAATAAATTTTTTCTCTTCTAAGGTTGTTCTTGTCAGGTCCTTTGATAACAGTGGAGAAACAGCTGACTAAAACACATTATGTCATTATGTGGCGGAAGGCATCACATGGTGGAAGGGTAAAGGGAATGAGCAAAACTGGGGATGAACTGATCCTTTTACAATAGCATTGATACCATCCATAAGCACACAATCTCATGGCTCATTACCAATTTTCATGACATGATTACTTTTCAAAGGCCCTACTTCTTAATACTGTTACAATGGCGATTAAATTTCAACAAAGACTTGAAGGAGACAAGCGTTCTAACCGTAACAACCCCTTCCAGGACCCTGTCTTGTTCTAGGTGTTCTGGGCAGCTGCTTAGAGGAGGTGATACTGAGACATGAAGATGAGCAACTTATCTAGTCAGAAAGAAATTTGGATGTTTCAGGAATAGAGATTAGTTATACAAAGAGCTGGAGATGAAGGTAGAGAGAAGAATTCCAATCTAAGACATTACAAGATACTTTCAGAAAAACTGAGACTTCCCATATTTGTGAGAAAAGAAAAAATTCTTCCTTCTAACATCACAGCTTCTTTGACAGAACATCTGATGAGAGAATTGCAGAGTATGTTATTGACCGCAAAAGCTTTTAGTTTAGTTTTTTTTTTTTTTTTTTAATTTTGTTAACTAACTTGGAGACCAAACAACTCAAATGATTAAAATTTTCCTTAGGATGGGACCAGCTGACACATTAATTGAGACAAACAGCATTTCCTCCTATCCCTAGAGAAGAAAAGAGTTTTGTTTTACAATGGATATATTCCCTCTTAACAGGGAGGCATTTCATCTCCTCATGTTGTGATTTAATTTCATTTGTCTTAACACTAATTAAATAGTTCCTTCATTCTGCCTGTCTCTTCAGTGGGTAGCAAGAGGGGATTCCAGATTGGCCTCTGATGCCTATGGTATGAAGGCCAGAATCCATATAGATTCTTTCCTTTTTATCTTTCATTAATAAGGGATATTTCACATACCATTAAATTGACCATTTTAATGGGTACAATTTAGTGGTTTTCAGTATATTCACTATGTTGTATGATCACAGCCATTTAATTTAGAATTTTCCTACCCCCTAAAAAAAACTTATATATATTAAGTCTATCCAAACTGGAATTTCCCCTTTATCCATCCCATGATATATTAACTTCACATTAACACAATAAAATACCTGAGGCAACTAATTTACAAAAAGATAAGGTTTGGGCTGGGATTGTGGCTCAGTGGTAGAGCACTTGCTTAGCACATATGAGGCACTGGATTTGCTCCTCAGTACCACATAAAATAAATAAATAAAATAAAATAAAGTCATAAAAAAGATAAGTTTATTTAATATAGTGTTGAAGTTCAAAGACATGGTGGGCTGAATTGGCCCAGTTCAGGTGAGAGTTGTAGAGAGTGGTCCATCATGGTGGGAGCTCAAGTAGGAGCAAAATGTTCATATCTTGAACCAGAACAGAGAGAGAGAGAGAGAGAGAGAGAGAGAGAGAGAGAGAGAGACTGGGTGAGTTCCCACTATCTCTTCTGGGGTCATACCTGCAATGACCTATGGATCTCTTACAATGCCCCACATGCTAAACGTTCTACAGCTTCCTAATAGCATCATCCTCAGGACAAATACACATGGGCATTTGGAAGACATACAAATCCAAACTATAGCACCTGTCAACCATTAGTCATCTTTCTGTCAATATGGAGCTGCCTATGCTGGATATTTCAGATAAATGAAATCATGTAGTATCTTTCCTTCTGTGTCTGGCTTCTTTGATTTACCATGGTTTCAACATTCATCCATTTCCCAATATATATGATTAGATTACTCCTTTTTAAAAAATATTTATTTATTTGCTTTAGTTGTGCACAATGCAATGCATTTATGTTTACATGGTGCTGAGGATTGAACCTGGGCTGCGCACGTGCTAGGGCGAGCGCTCTACCACTGAGCCACAACCCCAGCCCTAGATTACTCCTTTTTATAGCTATAATAATACACCATTATAAAAATGTATTGCTTTTTGTATATCCGCCCATCCAGACAGCCATTGATGGACACTTATTTTTTGCTACCATGAATAAAGCTATTATGAACATTTGTGAACATGTTTTTGAGTGAAAATATATTACCAACTATTTTGAGTATATACCTAGGAGTTGAATTGATGGGTAAGATGGGGATTCTTTGAAGACTTAACAATTTCAGAAACTGTTAGAATCTTTTCCATATGGACTACAGCATCTTAAATTCCTCTAGAAGTACAAAAGTGTTCCATTTTTTATATCCTAGCAAACACTAGTTATTTTTCATGTTTTCTCTTTTATCATCACAATCTTAGTGAGTATGAATTGGTATCTCATTGTGTTTTTTATTTGTGTCTCCTTAATAAATTAAGGATGCTAGATTCTTTGCAATTGGCTTATTGGTCATTTGTACATTTTTCTTGGAACTGAATTGTTTTAGTCAGCTTTTACACTGCTGTGACCAAAAGACCTGACAAGAACAATTCTGAAGAGGAACATTTTATTTGGGGCTCATGGCTTCAAAAGTCTCAGTCCATAGGTGGCTGACTCCATTTCTTGGGGCTTGAGTGAAGCATAACATCATAGTGGAGGGGTGTGGTGGAGGAATGTAGCTGGGCACATGGCACCAGGTAGCATAGAGAGCTCTGCTCACCAAGGAAAAAATGTATACCTCAAAGGCACACCCCCAGTGAAAAAACGTCCAGCCACACCCTTCTTGCCTACAGTCAACACCCAATTAATCTCTGTCAGGTGATTAATGCACTGATTAGGTTAAGACTCTCATAATCCAATCATTTCTTCTTTAAACCTTCTTGCATTGTCTCACACATTAGGTTTGGAGTACACCTAATCTAAAACATAACCCATAGCTATTCAAGTCCTTGGCCCACATTTTAATTTGGTTGTTTATTTTTTGTTTGTTTGTTTTTGAATAAATCATTTCATGTTCTGTATATTAACTCCTTATTAGATATATGAATTTTTAGTATTACTCCCATTTCGTAGGTTGATTTTTCAGTGTCTGAATAGTACCTGTAAGGAGCAAAATTTGTGTTTTGAATTTTGATCAAGACTAATGAATCAGCTGGCGTGGTGACACATGCCTGTAATCCCAGTGGCTGGGGAGGCTGAGGCAGAGGATCATGAGTTCAAAGCCAGCCTCAGTAATAGTGAGGCCCTAAGCAACTCAGTGATGTTGCTCAGTGGTCAAGTGCCCTTGAGTTCAATGCCTGGTACTCCCCCCAAAAAATACTAATGAATTTATTTTTATTTTGTCACTTGTGACTTTGTTATCACATTTATGAAATCATTGCCAAATCCAAGGTCTTGCAGATTTACCCTTTTGTTTACTTCTAAGAATTTGTATAGTTTTAGCTCTTTGAGCCATTTTGATTAATATTTGATTACGGTGTGATGTAGGGGTATAGGTTCATTCTCTATTTTATATGTGGATATTCAGTTGTTTTAGTGCCATTTCTTTTTAAAATATTTTTAGTTGTTGATGGACCTTTTTTTTTTTAATTTATTTTTATTTGGTGCTGAGGATCAAACCCAGTGCCTCACACATGCTAGGCAAGCACTCTACCACTGAGCCACAACCCTAACCCTCAGTGCCATTTCTTGAGAAAACAATTTATGGGGCTGGGGTTGTGGCTCAGTGGTAGAGCAGTTGCCTATCTTTTTGTGAGACACTGGGTTTGATTCTCAGTACCACATGTAAATAAATAAAATAAAGGCCCATTGACAATTAAAAATATTTTAAATAATTATTTCCCATTGAATGGTCTTGATACCTGTGTCAAAAATTAATTATCTATGGATCTATGGATTTATTTATTTCAGTTCTATTTATTGGTCTCTATGTTGGTTGTTATGCAAGTACTAAATTGTCTTAATTATTGTAGCTTTGTGATAAGTTTCCATCTTACACTTTGGGATGGGTGAGACCCCCAATTTTGTTATTATACTTGGACTAGTCTATATATTCTACATTTGAATATAAATTTTGTGATCAGCTTGACTGTTGCCTATAAGTGAGCTGAACTTATGGGCAACCACAGTTCATTGTTAGTTAACAGTTCTTTTCAATTTTGAAAGAAAAGAATTGAAGAGGTGGAGGTGAGGGATCATAGAACAAACAATGGGGATCAGGTCCTAGACCTTCAGGATGATTATGAGTCTTGGCTACAGGATTCACTAAAAGAGAATCACTTCTAAGCTTTAATGTGTAGGTAACTCAATGATCAATCCAGTTAAAAAGCAGACTTGTATATAGTAGGTCTAGGGTGGGGTCAGAAAGTATCTTTTTATTTGTTTTCCCTTCTATTCTCATATTTCTCTATCCCCTTTCCACTCATCCTGAGGATCAAATATCAAATCAAGAGCATTTTCAATAAGTTCCTTGATGATGCAAATGCTGCTGATCCCTAAACCACACTTTGGAAAGCAAGGCACAATGGACATTAGTATTTATCCAGCACTCAAAAAAGAGAAGCTGAGCTATTGAGTATTGCTTAGAATCAGACTACTCTCTATACTAACATTTAAAAAGGAAAAAGAAAAGAATGGAAGAAAAATCAAAGCAACACTAGCGGGGGGATCAAGAATTTGGAGAAGTATCAGTCTACAGGACTAGGTAGAGGCAGAGCTGCATGTAAGAATTCCAGTTCAAGTCTCTCAATTAAGCGCTCATTCCTCAACCTGTGGCTGCCTCCTATGTCAGTCACCTTCCACACCACCCAGAGCACCTTTCCTCTCACCATCTCCAGCCAATTATTCCCTTCTTTGTACCTTAATTTCAGCAAATTTCCTATAAAGATGAATATTAGAATTGAAAGGGCACAGGTATGGGAGATAGAGTATATCTTCATAGGTAAAGTATCTAAATTCCATTTCTTCTAGATATGACACACTATATGTGTGGCAGGCAGAATTGTAATATGTTCCCTGAGATTTCCTACAACCTGGAGTATACTTTCTGTATAATCTCAGGGATTTGTCACTATGATAGATTGCATCACCATAATTCAATTTTGTTAAAATGGCACCATTTATTTTAAGAAAGGCAGACTATTTGTGTGGTCCTGATATAATAACATGAGTCCTTTAAATCTAAGGTCACAGATGAGGAAGTTGGAAATTTGAAAAACAAGATGGATTTGACCTACCAGTGCTTGACAGAAGATGGAGGGGTCTTGAGTCTAGATTAGTATATAGGGAATTGGTGCAACAACTGTGGTTTTCTCTTAGTAATGATTTCCTTCAGTTTTGTGTATTTTTCCTAATTTTTCTAATGTTAATTATGTTCAAACATCCAATTTTATCTAATCTCTTTTTAGTCTCATTATAAAAGCAATATGAGCTCAATTGTAGAAAATATGGAAAATACAGTTAGGCAAGTGAAGAAAAAATTAAGCATTACAATTCTATCACTTCATCTGGAGAAAACAACTATTAATGTTTTGTTGTATTCTTTCCACTCTTCCTGAGGCCCATATATATATATTTTTATATATATGAGTATGCAATTTTTATATAATGAGTATGCAATTTTTATATAATGAGTATACAATTTTCAATTTTGTTAAAATGGCACCATTTATTTTAAGAAAGGCAGACTATTTGTGTGGTCCTGATATAATAACACGAGTCCTTTAAATCTAAGGTGTATGCATTAGTATGCATACTCTTTTTGTAATCTCTCTCAAAACCTTTGAGGAAAAAAACAAGAATTAAATTAACATATATTCAGTAAGTATTTGTCTTTAAGCAGCTGGTTGTTTAGGCTAGCAGATATCACCTTTTCAAATTTTATTTTAAATATTTATTTATTTGTTTTAGTTGCACACAATGCCTTTATGCTGAGCTACAACCCCAGCCCCACCTTTTCAATTATTTTCCTTCTGTTGTTCCCAAGCTACTTGGTGTTCACATGTGTCGAAGGTCCCAAGCCCACCCTAGGACATAGATTTGTTGGGAGGATTCACATGGCTCAGCATGGAGTCTATTATCAATGATTTATTACAATGAAGAGATACAAAGTAAAAACAGCAATGGAAAAATCACATGAGGGCAAAGTCTGAAGGAAATTCAAGATTTCAAGAGTGATTTTGCATGCACCACTCTGGAACACTGGTGCACATCTGTAATCCCAGAAACGTGGGAGGCAGGAGGATTACAAGTTTGAGCCAAGCCTTAGCAATTTAGCAACCCCCTAAGAAACTTAGTGAGATCCTGTGTCAAATAAAAAGTAAATAAATAAAAAGGACTGGGAATGTGACTCAGTGGTAAAGTGCATCTCTGTTTAATCCCCAATACATAAATAAATAGTGCTAGGGATGTAGCTCAGTAGTAAAGTATCCCTCGGTTCAATCCCCAATACTGCCCCAAACACAGAAGAATACTGTCCCAGTGCAGCCACACAGGATGCATTTAGTCCCTCCAGCATAGAATAGTGACAACACATGTGAACTGTTATCTACCTAGGAAGCTCATAGTGACTCAGTATTCAAGGTTTTTTTGGGGGGTGAGTCATGTAGGCACTCTCTGTTTAGCATATATCAGAATTCCAGACTTTCAGAAGGAAAGCAGATGTTTGTCATAAATCACATTGTTTACACAAACAGTCTAGGCATAGTGAGCCACTCTGTTTAAGATCCCATATTCTAGCCAATAACCAATTGTCAGTAGGCCTTTCTATGTATAGCAGTCTTAGGTGTGTTATGTTAAAACTTTCTGCACCAAAGTACCACTATCTTACAGTCCTCCTGCAGTTGTGTACAATCCCTTGCATCCTGGTTATACATTATCTCTCACACAGAATATATTAGAATGTGGGTAAGTGAGAACCAGCTCTATGTATTTTTTAAGGTCAATCATTAGCAAATATCAATTAAAGGTATTATCAAGTTAGATAAGAGCTAATCATGAAAGACCAACCCCACACTAGGAGCTCTTGGTGTCCTTTCAAGAGAGTCTAGATGTTGCCTGTACTTCCTCAAGGTTTATTTCTTCCTTTCCCCACCAAAACCAACACTCATAATCAAAGTCCATAATTCCACAATGTGCCATGTGGTTAGGATAGAGCGTTTTCTCTTAGAGTCATACACAAAGAGGAGCATGACATCATCTCAGAGCACCTGTCCCCTCTCATCCAGGTCCACGTTGACAAGCTCTATATGGGGTGGCCAGAAGGAAAGGATTAACTGTTTTTGCTTTTAGGTTTCCTATGACTTTGTTGGTTGCAAATGTAGGGCAATTATAAAGTTGAAAACCATGTATCTCTTAGACCACCATTTTTGTTTTAGGGACATCCAAAAGCAGTGAAATATATAGCTGTTTTTTCCCTGCACAATAATTGTTTTTTTTTCTTCCTGGCATTAAAGCATGCTTTTTAAAGAAGAGTGATGCCACTAGTTGAAAGGGCACCTTTTATGAATCAGTAAAAGCTACCACTTGTAGGCTCATGGGCCTCTAGGGCTACAGTACTTGGTGAATGCCATTGGGAAGATTAGTAGAGAAATGTTCCCTTAGGGAGGAAGTAGCTCCACACCACTGTATCAGTCTAGGAGAGCAGATTTATGACTGGATTTCATTCCTCATTCACTACCTCTGCCTGGGCACCTTTTGACCTCACACAGTTGAGTACAACTAGCTATAATGGGAAGGTTGGTGGATATTGGGCTATCTATTGGCACAAGTATTAACATGTGACATTACTTCTTTCATTTTCTTTTTCAAGAACCAACAATCCCCATCCTATTATTTAGCCTCCCAGTGAAGCAAGCAGTGCTATCATCCAGGTAAGTTATTTGGAGTCATCCTTTACAACTAAAATAGCAGGGAAGGGGACGCTTGATCCAGGGAAGTAGCATGGGTCCTCATTAGTTGATTTCATCATGGGAAGTATGCACAATACATCTAATGATTGTACATAAGGGTTCATGCAGCTACCTTTGAAATATGACAATAAATTAATTTGTTGAGACAGAAAATAAAATTTTAGTTTAGAAAAGTTGTTTTTGCATTATAATGTTAATATAATTTAAGAATCTTCATGAACCACTATTTCCTCATCTAATCAAATGAGGGATTAAAAAATCCTACCTAGCTGTGGGATTGTTCCACAGGGTAAATGAGATGACGTATAATCAGTAAGTATCAATTCCTTCCTTTTGTTTCCCCATTCCTCACATTTACAAGGTGTTGAGAATACAAATCACTTTCATTTTTTTTTTTTTTTTTAAATATTTATTTAATTGTTTTAGTTGTACAATGCCTTTATTTTTATGTGGTGCTGAGGATTGAACCTGGGCCGCGCACACGCTAGGTGAGCGCTCTACTGCTGAGCCACAACCCCAACCCTCACTTTCATTTTCAAGGTCATGTGATCCTAAAAATTGTCCTACAAGGTAGGTAGAATACAGATGAATAAAGATGAATATCTTAGCATCCAGCAGGCCTGGATATACTTTCACATGCTTAAATGTGAGTTTCAGATCTAATCTCAAAAAGTTTCTGTCTCTATTGCCCAAATTATGAATAGGACATGATGAGAGCCTTCTACAAAAACCAACCACATATGAAAATCCCTCTAGTATTTTGGCAAGCTTTCGCCAATTGGCAGCTGACTCTTGATTTTTACAAACAAACAGCATGGGGGAAAGATCCTCTTCTTGGTCCAATCTGTCCTGTTTAGTTGAGTTTGACACAGAAAGGAGTGTTTAATATCTGACTGCATCTTACTTGCCTCAACCTCTTTTAATTACTAAAGCCCAAAACATTAAATCTAGCATACATATAATAGAGCATCTAAACATGGGGAATATAGAACAGATAGAGAAATGTTAAATCATTACCTAAAGCGCCTAAATTCTTATTCTGTAATTTGCTAATATTCTGTGAAAAAAAAATTTCCTGTTCAATTTTGCAAAGTCAGAATGTACTACAGTGAATGAAACAATATTCACCTGGGGGCATACTGATATACTTAAAAGTCACCCTCCCCAAAAATCATGGTTCAGATATTCCTTTTGGCTTCAAGTAAGGGGGTTTTGGTTGCAACTAACTGAAACTTCCACATATGCCACAAGCTAAAATCCAGGGATTTTATTGGTAATATACTGGGGTATATTGTGGAGTCCAAGGGGAGGAGACCAAAAGCAGTGTCTGGAAAGCCCTCACAAGAACTGGCTTCACTTAGATATTTTTATTTCTGTTCTTTCTAGGAATCTACCTCATTTGGCACTCACTTTTCAAACTAGCTTTCCCTGCCTTGGAATCTCTGAAGTTGGAGGTTGCTTGTCTATGGTGGTTTAAGTGGAGTCATACGACCTATCCTGGTACAATAAGCAATGTCTAGGAGGGCTGTGGTTGGAAATAGACTTAACCCAAGTCAGGAAGATTCTCTTTGAGACTAACTATGAGTTGTACCTATGGAATGCTTGAACCAAGACCATGCACACTTGGAAGAAAAACTTATCAATACCCATTTAAGCAGGCAGTCTTTTTTTCTCTTGCTTGTTCATTCTCCTTTGCTTTTGCCTCTGCTCATTCTCTTCAGCCAGTTTTTTTTTTTTTTTTTTTTTTTTTTTTTTTTGGTACCGGGGATTGAACTCAGGGGTATTCAACCACTGGGCCACATCCCCAGCCCTTTTTTGTATTTTATTAGAGACAGGGTCTCACTGAGTTACTAAGTGCCTCGCCATTGCTGAGGCTGGCTTTGAACTCGCGATCCTCCTGCCTCAGCCTCCCAAAGTGCTGGGATTACAGGCGTGCGCCACCACACCCGGCTTCTTCAGGCCAGTTTTGAGGGCTGCAGTGTGCATATATTGATATGGCCATTTCATACTTCTTGAATTTATTTATGCATCTTCAGTCTAGGCCACTGGTAGAAGCCAACTAGTTTCTCACAATCCAAGGGAAAGTAGAAAATGGATTTTTGTAAGGATTAAATGGATTAACAAAGACTGATTTCCAGCACATAATAAGTAATATATGTACACATATGTTTACATATGTTTACATACATACACACACACACACACACACACACACATATATATATATATATATATATATATATAAATCAGTTATTATTAGTAATAGTAGCATTCAAAACCCTACTTGGACATTCTTTGTGTAGGTTGCATGCCATTATCCATGCTCTTTGTTCCCACCTACAATTCATCACTTCTTTCTCACCTTCGCTTGGTCATGTTCCCTGTTAAATTGCAGCTATTTATTAGCAGGCTTGTCTTCCAGTCTAGAATGTAAGCTCCTTGGGTATATGAACCATTTCCTTCTCTCTTGTAGACATAGTGTCTTGTTCAGTGCTTGATATATGGTAAATGCTCCACAAATGCTTGCTCAAATAAACAGAAAGTGCCGGGCGTGGTGGTGCACGCCTGTAATCCCAGCACTTTGGGAGGCTGAGGCAGGAGGATCGCGAGTTCAAAGCCAGCCTCAGCAATGGCGAGGCACTTAGCAACTCAGTGAGACCCTGTCTCTAAATAAAAAAAAAATACAAAAAAGGGCTGGGGATGTGACCCAGTGGTCAAGTGCCCCTGAGTTCAATCCCCGGTACCACCAATAAATAAATAAATAAATAAATAGATAGATAGATAAATAAATAAATAAAAATAAATAGAAAGCATGTGACAAGAATGGTACCTCAATATTCGAATACAATTTTTCACTGCACCTGTTGTACAAACTTGGGGATAAGATGTTTTGCTTTGATCCTGCTGCAATGTCTTGTTTATTTTCAACTAGCAAAGTTCAAGGTAGTTTTCTGAAGAAGAGGTTATCTTTGAGCACATAATAAATGTGAGTGAAATGTCTTCCAGGCCATTTTAGTAGTTCACCAGTGAAGGAGGATTTTAATGTAGATTAACTTCATAGAAAGCAAGTTAAGCCCCTTTTGGCTTCAAAAGATGACTTTGGAATAGGGGTATTGGGTTCAAGTGTCTATGTTTTATACATAATGGTATACAAAGAATCATCTCCACAATTATGTGAGTCCAAGTGTTGGTGGAAAAATGGATTAAATCCTCAGCCTTGGTCCTGTTTCTGGTTTCTTTTCCTTAAACTCCTTATTTCCTTTGTATACTCTGCCTCTTAGCCCTCATAACCACCATTCCCTATACCACCTCAATGCCTGTTTGGCACTGGGGTGTGTTTATAGCACGCGTGTGTGTGTGTGTGTGTGTGTGTGTGTGTGTGTTTCTCCTGGTGTTTTTAGTTTTGTGATGGACAGGTGTTCATAGCTCACACTATTTTATAAAATTGATGTTAACACACATTCACCTAATAGTCTCATCTCAACTAGTTTACCTGGAGGGAATACACTAATATGCCAAAGAAACAAGGGAACAGGAGGAAAAGGAAGAAAGAAGAACTAAGGAATGTCATCATTTAATCTGCAAACAACCCAGGAAGGTAAGGAGGAAAGTTTTCATGATCAACTCGAGTGAGAAAATTCAAAAAGTCATTTGCCAATAAAGAGCAAGGGTAAGACTTGAAGCTTAGATCGTTTAATTCCTATTCAGTGCTTTCTCCATTCTACCTGGTTGTTTCTCAGTATACTGTTTTAAAAAAGAACATCATCTCTTGCAAACCATACAACTAATAGCCAGGTCTTAACTGAGACTAGGGGGGTGAGCATACAATGACACTTACTCAGGCCAATTTCAGCCTGACACCTTTTTGTGGGTTTTTGTATTTTTGATGTTTAAAACGAATAATAATATTTCTTGGCACACAAGAATGATACGAAATTCAAAATCCAATGTCTAAATAATTTTATTAAAACTCAGCTCTTCCCACTTTTATATTGTCTATGGTGACTTTCATGCTATAGTGACATACACACAGAGGCTGGCTCACCTGCAAAAATGAGACTACTTACTAGAAGCCCTTTGCAGAAATACTTTTCTGACCATTGCTTTTGATCCTAGCTATCTAAAGTGCAGTCCATGCACTAGCAGCCTCAACTCACCTGGGAGCATGTCAGAATTGCAGAATCTCAGCTGTTTTCCAGATCCAGGACTTGGCAGCTGCATTTTAATAAGAACCCCTGGTGATTCATATGCACATTAAAGCTTATAAAGCTCAAGCAAAGAAGACAATTGATGAGGGTTTTCTCTGATAAGCAGTGGGGGTATTGGAAAGGGAGCAAGCCTTGGGATCAAACACATATGAATTTAAAATTCTGTTTCCATTCCCGAGTGGCTTCAGTTTCCTCACCTGTAAAGTGAGGATAAGTATGCTTTCCTCATACATTTGTTTGGATTGGATGGGATATTAATTTCCTAGTGCTGCCCAAAAAATTGCCAAATAGCCAATAGCTTAAAACAACAGAAATGGATCCTCTCATAGCTCTGGTGGTTAGAAGTCTGACATCAAATGCTATAAGACCATGCCCCTTCTGTAGGCTCAAGGGGAGGAGCATCTCTTGCTTCTTCAGGTTCTGATGGCCTCAAGTGTTCCTTGGCTGTGCCCATATTACTTCAGTTTCTGCCTCCATCTTAAATGGCCTTCCTCTCTTTGTGTCTCTCTGTCCTTCCCTCTTCTTCTATAGACACTAGTCATTGCTGATCACCCTAAATCCAGTAATATATGGTCTTGAGATCTTTAATCACACCTGCAAAGACCCCGTTTTCACATAAGGACATGTTCTGATGTTCTTGGTATATATAACTTTGGGGGCAACAGCATTCAACCCATCACAGACTATGTGAATATAGATCAAATCTGGCATATTGTAGGTCCTTAAAACATGATTCCTCTACCCTCTTTTTTCCTTTCATTCAAGTGACTCAGGGTGGAGAATAGAGTGGGGAATTGTTGGAGCAGTCATTTTCCCATTTTGACAGAAGAGCATCTTTTTTGCTAGAACACACAGGAAGGTCTCATGCATCCTGGTGCTAAACCAGTTCTTTTTTTCCTCTCTACATTTTGGAGCAAAAATTTCTTTCACATAAAGGAACAGATGAATGAAAAGAAATAAGCCATAGGCAAGAAGAGCCTCACAGTGCAGTGGTTGTACATGAAGTTTTCATTCTTTCTTCTGCTGCTGTTGTGCCTGCCTGGGGAGGGGATTAATATTCTCAGTGAAATTCCTGTAGGTCATGGTTTTCTCTTGTACTTCTGAAGGTTAGGCTTTCTTTTACTATGGAACACATATATATCTCAAGAGAAAGTGAGACAGGTACCAAATGTCAAATTTCTCATGAACAAATCTTGACAGGTGTTAGCTTTATGGTGAATCACATTTGGGGTCTCCTAGCACATACCATAGTTGGCAGTTTTCAGATTGGCCAGGTGGTGTGACAAGCTCATTTCCCATTGCTTTGGTATCTATAATAGCAAAATCTCCTTTCCAAAGAAGTTCTGGGCTGCACTGTCCACTTGTATTGCATTTCTATTATACATCTCTGGCCTAATCCGTATTAATTACCCAATTAGCCGTGAGTGGTGCACATTACAATTTTGAATTTCCTGTAAACAGCCTCCCTGATAGGAGAGATGTGGAAATCACCTCAGTACCCAGCAACCAAGTGTTGTAATTTTCAGCACACCTGTCTTGGAGCTGAAACAAATCAATAGCTAAATGTGACTGCAGCTAGATTACTAACTCAATCTTCTATTCTCCAAGGGGGAAAGAGGTGTAACCTTTAATACTGCGGAGTCTGCTGAACAAGAATGTGAGCTTTGTTGTTGGTAGAAAGAAGTCTACCAGGAAGGGGAAATCCTGGTTTTGGAAAGAGTTTTTATCTCTTACAAATCATTATTCAAATCCATTTTCAATTAAAGTTGTCTATTTATTTCCTGATCCTGTTTTAGAAATTAATAAGGGATATTAAATCATACCCATTAAAACTCTTTTCTCTATATGTAGCAGTTTAAATAAAGAGAATGCACTTTATTTTCATGCAAAAGAATTTGAAGGACCAAGCTATTTTGCCCTCAAAATAGGAAATAAGGTTGCCTTTGCAGAATTAAACTCAACAGATATTAAATTAAAACAAAGTCACCTTAAAGTGGTGAGGTGATTCTCAGTCCTCATTGCACATTTGAATCATCTGGAGAGATTTTAAAAAGCTTATGCCCCAGGCCCCCTACCAGAGATTCTTATTTAATTGGGCCAAAGGGAGCCAGGTGTTTTATTAGAAGGCCCCAACCACACACACACACACACCATGAGTAATCCCCCCTCTCTGTGTCAGGGTTGAGTATCATTGTCTCACCTTGACAGAGGCTTTAGGACTTATCTCACATTATAGAATGCTTCTAAAGAATGCATCTTGCAGGGGCTGGGGTTGTGGCTCTGTGGTAGAGCGCTTGCCTAGTATTTGTAAGGCCCTGGGTTCAATCCTCAGCACCATGTAAAAATAAATAAGTAAAATAAAGGTATTGTGCCCAACTACAACAAAAAAAAATTTAAAAGAATGCATCTTTCAAAATGAGGGGAAAGGGTGTGGTTAGATAAGGAATATTGGGAAAAACATGCCTTTCTTTTATACATTGGCAGTAGAATGCATTTTGACATATCATACACACATGGAGTACTGTCATGTATAACTAAAAAGAACAAATAAATATTAGGAAAAAATGCCTTTGAGTCTTTCTCTGATCATCCTTTAAAATTTCACTCCCCACCCTCAAATCTCTGTGTCCTTTCCCTGCACGCATTGTTTCCCTTTGTTATTTTATATCTAGAAAGTAAGCACCAGGAGAATAGCTGGGGTATTTTTTGCCTGTTTTATTTACTGCTGTGTCTAATACCTATTAGATTATTAGAAAGAGTCCAGAACGTGGTAGGTACACTATAGCCACATATATAATGAATAATTGAGTAAATAAATGGATAAACAAGAGAAGTAAGTACTCTTATTTCTTGGGCAATTAATCCTTAAAACAAATATAATACAAAAGATTATTTTTATCTGAGTCCACAAAATATCACAAAGTAATCATATGACTATAGTTTGGATCAAAATGCATGTTTGCCTTAACAGAGAAAGAATATGCTATCCTTATAATGATATTGGGTCCAGAGGCAGTACTAAGTCTCCTTGTACACTAATAAATTGGCATTCAGATTTTACTGTGAATTGCTGTATAGAAATACCTATAGGGAGAAAATGAACTAGTTGTGCCAATTGTTTGACTCCTGTAATATATTTTCCTTGTGCATTTATAAATTAGCATTTGGGTTTCATACATTATTCTTGTGGGATTGATTTAACATGAGTGCACTTTTCATCTATGTTTCACATGTGACTCACTCTGGTTCCTGAGATTTTAATACCAAATGTTATACCAGAGCAAATTCACCAAGGTCATGAGGACAACCCTATAAAGCCATATGCACTCTACCTTAAAGAGGTTTTAATTTATACTGTTTTAATAAAAGGTATTGTGTTTGATTGTGATTTTATTCTTAAATATCTATGTGAAGATCACTTTATAATTTTCTTCTTGGATTACACAAACTGCCCTTTTGTATACCTTCCTTCCAATCCCAAATTATGCTGGCTGGTCTACTTGGTTGAAAAATCTCTGCTCCAAAGGAGCCCTCCATTAGCACACTTGCAGTGTTGGCAGTTCCTCTGACCTTCAGCTGTGACAAGAAGGCCCTCTTTGTAGTTGACTAACAATTGCTTCCTCCTAACACTTACACAGTAGTCTTGGCTTCTGGAAGAAGATAGTATGGACAAGCTTCCTTTTCAGAATGGAATCATATGAAGAATTTTCTTACTGCCTTCTTAGTCTTCCAGTGTTTTAAATCTAAAGTAAAACAAACAAGCAAGCAAACAAACAACAACAACAACAAAAACTAAAACAAAAACAAATGGAAGTAAACCCCCAAATCAGGAGGCATTTCCATTACCTGTCCACAGATTGATCTCTATCAGGGTCTTTAGAGCACATCGGCCAAAAGGGTAAAGAACTCTAACTCTCTGGCTGTTTTCCACGCCCTGTTATGGACCTGACCTAAGCAGGGGGCATTCCTCTGACATATTGTGAGAACCGCAACCACCCTAAGGATAGGGTAGGGGACTCTGCCAATAGGATTTGCCCATGTTCTTTACCTGTCTCTATAATCTCTTTGCTGACTGGCTCATGTCCACTATAAAGGGTGTCCACCTTCCTCAATAAACTTGAGTTCCAATGCTGCTCTCTACCTGATTGGGCTCCCTGGTATGTTCCTGAGTCTTTTGAAGGTGGAGGAGGGAATACCAGTGACCTTTGCCTTCCCAGTCTCATCTCATTTGTTGAGGTATGCCCTTCTAGCCTACTTTGCTGGACAAAGAAGGCTCGCCCCGGGGTCACGGAGGGTTAAAGACCTCAACCCCTTTCTAATTTCCCTACAGATCTCCATTTGGTTGGAGGACCAGAAGGGAATTCAACCCTGAGGTTGAAGTATCTTTACCAACAAGAAGTAGCACACCAGTCAGCCTTCCACCCACATATATACAGACAGTTCATCAGCACAGTGAAGCCTAGATTGCCACTGCTTCCTGAGGCTCAAGGCTTCCAGACTCTCTCTTCTTGTAGCTGTCCTTAAGTCATGATGTCAGCAGGAAACTTAATAGTGATAATAATAACAATGAAAAACAACAATACAAAATTTAAAGTAATTTTCTGAAAGATGTTCAAAGGATAATGTTTTGTCAACTAATGGATCAATTCTGGGGAACTTTTCTGTTTTTTATTCCCCCTAAGTGATGACACTTTCCCCTCATTACAAAATTATTTATTCCACATTTATTTACCCTATTTTTCATACTCTAGAGCTGGCTTTTCAAACATTTATGTGCATAGGATCTTAACTCAGGATCTTAAACAATAAATTCTTGTTTGGTAGGAGGCCCACATTCTACATTACTAACAAGCCACCCAGTAATGACAGTGATGCTGCTGGCAAATGGATCACACTTTGAATAACAACCAGTTGAACTTGCTGTTCAATTGAACTTTCTGAAATGAAGGAAATGTCCTATAATCTGTACTGACCTATACAGCAGCTGCTAGTCAAAAGTGGCTATTGAGCACTTGAAATATGGCAGGTTTGACTAAAGAAATGAGTTTTTAATTGCAGTTAACTTTAAATTTAAATAGCCATATGTGGCCTGTGGCAACTATACAGAAGAAATAAGCTCTAGAGGATGACCAACTGATAATTTATATTTTGGTACCAGGGATTAGAACTCGGAGACACTTAACCACTGAGCCACATCCCCAGCCCTTTATACATTTTATTTAGAGAAAGGGTCTCACTGAGTTGCTTAGGGCCTCACCAAGTTGCTAAGGCTGACACTGAACTTGTGATCCTCCTGCCTTAGCTTCTTGAATTGTCAGAATTACAGGTGTGCACCACCATACCCAGCCCAACTGGTAAACATTTTATGCAAAGGGCAAATAGTATGTATTTCAGGTTTTATTGACCACATAAAGTCTGTCACAAGCACTCAACTTAGTCATTGCAATGTGAAGGGGAAAAAACTGTAGACTGGCTGTATTCCACTAAAAATTTATTGACAAAAGCCAGGAGTTGGCTAGATTTGGCCTATGGGCTATGGTTTGCAGACCTTTGCTTTAGAGTACAACTTGGAAATGAAAAGAAAAAAATTTAAAGTATCTTAAAGCATATTCTTCAGGCTAAAAATAATGTACTTTTTAAAATTTAAATCTAAAGCTCATAAAACATTAGTTTTGCTTTTAATCCATAAAATTTCCATAAACTAATTGGCTTTTGGCTCAAGAAATTGAACCCCGGGTTCGATCCTCAGCACCACGTACAATAAAAATGTATTGAATAAAAAAAATTTGAAACTCAATATTCTATTATTATATTGAATTATGGCCCATGAACATTTATTACTCTAAGTGTATGGTATAACTGTCACACACACAAACAAATACACACAATTTTATGTGAATTTGTAGTCTTGAAACTTTACTGCACTACCATTTGTACAACGTAAGCAGACTCTCTGTACTGTTACGCAGTAAATGTTTTTGTAATACTAACTTTTCAGCTCCATGGGGCTATTTTCTCTTACTCTGTGTACTCTATCAACACAAGAAAAGTTGTGTAATCAGTTCCTATTACTATAATTGCTTTTCTTTTTTGTTTTTCACAAAAGATGCCTGGACTAAATTTTATATATATTTTATTAAGTTGGCAGCATTTTTCTAGTTATGCTATCTATCTTGAAATGATGAATGGCATACCGAGACATTGTTAGTTTGCATCATTAACCATTAGAAATAATAAATAGAGATTAATCCCTCATTGTGCTAAGCACACAATGTTTTTCTCTAAAATGAGCAATCTAAAGATAATCAAATTTTATAGATGCAAATGATTTCACATTTCTTATGAACACAATCTGTGTTCAAAAACCATTATTGTGCCAGTTTGATAAGCCATTACACCAAAACAGCTATAAATACACTTGGCAAACATGAGAAGCATTAATGGAATTCTCGTCAAATGTCACACTTACCTTTGGCCTAGTATAGTTCAGAACAGTGTAATTACCAAAATGGCTTTGGCTAGGTATATGGTGAAATTTTACACTGTGGGTTCTTCCAAGTGAATTGACATTTATCTACCCCCTCCCAAAGGCAGCTAGTGGTCCAGCTCATTTTTTCAAAAGATGACACTGTGAATCTGTGTGAATTCAGTTGGATCTAATATTGATATCTGAGACGTGTATGTTCTGGAGGAAGTGAGAAGGGAGCAACTGCCTTGGCAAAGGAGTTACTTGTAGTCAGGTGTGTTACATTGTCAGGGTTAATTTGATGGGTGAAAGGTGGGACATTGTGGAGCATCAACCAAGTAAGTGCTTTGTTGGATCAGGACCAAGGGAAGGGAACTAGGACTATTTAAGAGCCCAAGCCTTATATTGCTATGGCTTAAAATTCATAGTGAAGGACATTTACCACTAGAGATTAGACATATAATGCGGAATATGTGGTAAGACCACATAATGTTAAGCACATTTTTACTTGTGACTCTAACCTAGGTATCTGGGGTCCAATCTTTATTTGTTTATTTATTTATTTATTTGTGGTATCAGGGATTGAACTCAGGGGCACTCGACCACTGGGTAACATCCCCAGCCCTTTTTTGTATTTTATTTAGAGACAGGGTCTCACTAAGTTGCTAAGTGCCTCGCCATTGCTGAGGCTGGCTTCAAACTCATGATCTTCCTGCTCAGCCTCCCAAAGTGCTGGGATTACAGGAGTGCGCCACTGTGCCTAGCTGGAGTCCAATCTTCAAGACAAAGAACTATTCTAGTCTCCAGTTCCTTGTGGAGATGGGTCTTCTAATGCCTTACAACACTAGAGGTAAGGCAATGAGGCAAAGGAATGTAGGGTTTCAAAACCAAGGCCAAGACTTTTTGGGACCTTTTTATGTTGCAAATTCTTGAACCTCCTTTAAAGTTAAGAACAAATCTCTACAATGTTAGTACTCTCTACCCCTCCTTTTCTTTGACTTCTTACCTCTGTTTTCCCATAGCACTTTGAATGCACCTCTACTCTTACATCACAGTGCACATATAGCCTTGCAACTGAGTTTATGTATTTTCCCTCACATTTGACTATGGAATTCTTGAGGTTAAGGACTATTTTGTCTAACTCTGTCCTTTGTGCCTAGCACAGGGTCCGGCATAAGGTAGGTACAAATAAAGAAAGTTTGAACTGAATATCCAAAGTCAAATGATAATTATTTGTAAATCATTTGAAAAAAAATTAACTATCCAATTGAAGAACAATTTCAAAATTCATTGTGTGTAAAAAAAGGAATTTTTTTTATAAATCTGAAATTATATTCCATATAGCATTTCAGCCTACTTTTCCACTTATATATCATGACTTTCATTAGGTTATAACTCTACAAAATATATATTTTTTAAACTGCAATGATAGAGACCTTGGGCTTTCCAAGCATTCCATTCGGCTCCCTGGTTTTCCCACTGCCTTTACAGTTAGGAAGAACTTCATGATTAATTCTTGCCTATGCACATAGGAAGAAAGGACAAGTCATTTCTTGGCCAATACATGGAAGAGCTGTCATGTTCCTCATCAATTTAAATTTAATTCTTTTTCTACTGAGTGAATGTGGACATTCTACACTGGATTTTCCTTGTACCTTTGGGTCCGAATGGCCATATGTAGCTGGGACTCCTGCCATTCTCTGTTGGACAGGGAGCTCAAGTGAGAAATAAATGTTTGTTTTGGTAAGCCACTGGGATTTCTTGGTTAGTTTATGGCAACATACTCTGTCCTAGGCATATATATATAAAAATAGATGGATCATGTATTAACAATTTACATGGTATTTCACTTTTTTATTTTGCTAATGTAAACAGTATTGTGATGACTATCATCATGTATACATATTTTTGGAAATTCATGATTGTTTCCTTAAGATAAATTCCTAGAAGTGAAATTACTAGGTAAAATAATTTGGAGATTTTTAAGGCTTTAATATACCTTACAAAACTTCCCTCAAGAGAGATAATGCCAATTTATAGTCTCATGAGCAGCATGCATGAGTGCTAGTTTTGCAATGCCTCACCAAATGAGGCATTATTGTTCTTTAGAATACTTGCAAATGTGATAGGTTAAAAACTATACTAGCCAGGCGCCGTGGCGCACGCCTATAATCCCAGCACTTGGGAGACTGAGGCAGGAGGATCGCGAGTTCAAAGCCAGCCTCAGCAATGGTGAGGCACTTAGCAACTTAGTGAGACCCTGTCTCTAATAAAATACAAAAAAAGGGCTGGGGATGTGGCCCAGTGGTCGAGTGCCCTTGTGTTCAATTCCCGGTACCAAAAAAAAAAAAAAAAAAAAAAAAAAAAAAAAAAACAACTATACTGAATTCAAATATAATATTTTAGTAACAAGATGATTTAATATTAAAATACTATCATCAGAATGTTTTCTTAATGGCTCTTGGTTTCATGATCTTAAGTAACTTGAAGATGGAGGTAGAACCTATTCACTATAATAATTTTGGAAATACAATAGAGATGAGTCTGTCAATATAAGTGGTGTCTAAAGACTTATGTCCAAGCCACAAAAAGAAAACATAATAATTGTTTTTCTGTATTTTTTTGTTCTATCCTGCACTGTGAGGAAACAGTAATATGGGATAGAAGATGTCTTGAAACACTTTACAGATTCTAGGAGAGCTCACTGCTGCTGCTTGTGCTTGAAAACAGTAGATTCCTGACTCCCCACTACATCCTACCTCAATTATCCAGGGAAAAATATACCTTAAGATAGTGGAGTCATAAAATGGACATATTCCCATTAAAAGAATGAGGTCTCAATGGAACTGTGTCTTGACTGCCTCAGGAACGTTAAATTTTCAATAAATGCCTGGAAAAAAGAAAGGAAGGACAGAAGAAAGTCAAAAGAAAAAGGTAATTTGTCATATATTTAGAATAAAAAGGCATTACCCTATATAATCCCTTTATTTTAAAGCAAACTCAAAGTAATGAAATGGATTCTACAAGGTTCCAAGCCATGTTGGAGTGAAACACAAGCCCACATCTTTTAGTTTCCATCTACTGCTTCTAGAATGTTAAACAGCTGGTAGTTATTTTTTTCTGCCACCTAAATACATTTGGATAAGAAGCATTCACTCAGTAGTTACTGAGTACCTACATACAGGAAGGACACTGTGCAGATGCTATGAATTCACAGGGGTAGTGAAATTCAGCAGGAGAGACAGATGTGAAATTTAGTAAGAGCTTTGATAGATGCCCATGAAATATGGTGTCAAGAAAAAGCCAAGGGCATAGAGAAGCACTCCTACTGAGGTGTTAGGGGAGGTTTCTTTGAGAAGCTTGCTTTTGTGTTGTGTTTCCAAAGATGAGTAAGATTTCAATAGCAAGAGGAGGAGAGAAGAGATATATTTAAACTAAGAAAAATGTTAATTAATCATAAACATTTAAACTAATGAACTTGAAAAAAATAACATTATGTTTTAGGGAGATGGCAGTACTGTCAGTGCTAGCTATGTTGCTTACTAGTTTTTTGACCTTGAACTTTGGC
Source organism: Tamias sibiricus (assembly GCA_025594165.1). Taxonomy (NCBI): domain Eukaryota; kingdom Metazoa; phylum Chordata; class Mammalia; order Rodentia; family Sciuridae; genus Tamias; species Tamias sibiricus. The sequence continues at coordinate 136,043,227 of CM046667.1, forward strand.
TGAATGAATCAGTTCAGTACAAAGGAATAATCTGACTTTTTCATCAGTACACCTAGTCGTAGATCTAAATATTTTTCAAAGTCTCTTCCAAATATGACTACATTAAAGCAATAATTTCAGGACAAAAGTTTGTCTCTACTCCTCAAAGAAACTGATAATATCAATATCTATTACTGTTTTAGTCAGTTTTTTCACTTCTGTGACCCAAAGACCTGACAAGAACATTTAGACAAGAAAACATGTATTTGGGGCTCATGCTTTTAGAGGTTTCAATCCATAGATGATGCACCCCATTGTTCTGTACCGAAGGTGTGGCAGAACATCATGGCAGAAGAGTGTGGTAGAGAAAAGCAGCTGAGAAAATGCCACCAGGAAACAGAGAGAGAGCTCTGCTCAACAAGAACAAAGTATAAACCCCAAAGGCAAGCCCGTATGACTTACCTCTTCTAGCCACAGTTAGCACCCAGTTGATCCATTCAAGTAGATTAATGCCTTAATTAGGTTAAAAATCTCATATTCCAATTATTTCATCTCTAAACTTTCTTGTGCTGTATTACACATGAGCTTTTTGTGGACACTTTACATCTAAACCATACATTTATTTAAAAGACTACTTTATAAACATAAGTGACTATGAATTTACTGAAAAAAAATCTGAATAGGATAAATTCTGAGGAAGCACTTGTAATTTTCATTAAATGATGGGAAAATATTCTCCAATACCAGCAGATTATAAGAATAGAAAATGTGTATATTTGAAAATTTAAAATCCTGAGAAAATGTGTTCAAATATTATGCTGGATTTCAATTTTTAAAAATGTAATGATGTTTGTCTTTACAGCCATGCGCAATGCACTGGGACAGTACTACCTGTTATGGTTAATTTCATGTGTAAACTTGAGTAGGCTACCAGGTGCTTAGATATTTGAGCAAACATTATTCTGGGTATTTCTGTGATGCTATTTTTGGATGACATTAGCAAATCTGTGTACTAAGTAAACCAGATTGCCCTCCCTAATGCAGGTGGACTTGAACAAAAAATAAGGTTGACTCTCCACCTCATAAATGAGAATTTTTCTTTCGGCATGGCCTTTAAACTGGGAAAACACTTTATTCCTGCCTTTGGGTAGGAATTGAAACACTGGCTCTTTCTGGATCTTGAGCCTGTGGGCCTTTCTATTAGATCTTACACCAGTGACTGTCCTGAATCCTTAGGTTGCTGACTCACCAGGTAGATCTTTAGACTTGTCAGCCTCCATAATTGCATGAGGCAATTTCTTGTAATCTATCTCTCTGTCTCTGTCTCTCTCTCTGGATAGATTCAATAGTAGTTGCCAAAACTTTTAAATAGATATATTAAAACTCCGAGGAATTGTTTGGAGGATCAAATAAGTTGATGTGTGTATATATAGTGGACACTGGTGGTTCCTGACCCATCTCCAAGTTTCTGCATGCATTATACTCTTCAGAAGATGACCCTTGGGCGCTGGAACTGCCTTTCCAGTTTGCAAAGGTAGATGTTTCTGGAAGTTTTACTTCTTCTGCTGTGGGTGGCCTGAAGGCAAGAGTTGACTGGTGTAGGTGGACAGAAACACAGATTACTGCTGAAAGTGGGATATTGCAATTTATTCTCCAATTTTCACCTCAGGAGCAGACTAAAGCTTAAACTTCACCTGAAAATTTACTTCCCCTTCCAGTCCTGCAACCTTCAGTCTCTTGCTCTTTCCTCCTGGGAGCACTTCCTTAATAAACATATATACTCATATCCTTGGCTCAGAGTCAGCTTCTGGAACAATCTGACCTCAGATAGTGTGTTAGTAGAAGTGCTTCGTAAACTATGAATAGAGTGACCATATTTCTTGGTTTGCCTGTCACGATCTTGCTATACATTCTGGTGTACTTGTTAATAACACCTTTTATCACTTGCGTAGAGATTCATTTCATGGTCACCTTTGGTATAAAGCACTCCAGGGATGTTTGATAAAATAAAAAGTGAAAATAATGACAAATGATAGTAATTGAACTTAGTCATGTCACTAATTGACCTAACTGCTCCTCAGTCAGTGACTACATTGGTACAATAATTTCAAGATGGGTTCTGTGATTTTTCAAAAATAATATTCAAAACATGAGGTGTTTATTACCTATAGTATAGATATGAGAATGTGATTTAAAGGTGAATATTGTTAAAGTTACTTAATAGTATATTTGAAGATTTTTAAAACAGTACAAATTGTAATTAGTCATTAAAACCATATAATGTATGTAAAATTGTATATATATATATGTATATATGTACATATATATACACACACATACACATTTATTCTTCCACAATAACCCATAATAATATTAATAGCAATGGTAAAAATTTTTCTCCTCAACATTCTTAGATTTTACTTGGGAACAGCTCCTTTAATGCCCTAGAACTTTGGGCCATTCACACAAGAGAGTAGAAAGTGCATTTGTGAAGTAGGATGGTTTCTTTAATCTCTATGCAGATGTACCAGTTTTCAAAATATGCTTTCTAAAGAATATTGATTTAGTTGTTGATGGACTTTAATTTTATTTATTTATTTATTTATTTATTTATTTATTTATTTATTTGTGGTGCTGAGAATCTAACTTAGTGCCTCACTCGTGCTAGGCAAATGCTCTACCACTAAGCTATAGCCCTAGCCCCAAATATGCTTTTATTCGTCAGAAACTATGGCCAAAATTTTAAGACCTATTAATATGCAAAACAAAAAAATTCTTCCTATACAATGAATGTTATCACATCAGATTGCAAATAGACTTCACTACTGTAGCCGCCTGCAGCAACAATACCGCAGGAAAGAATTCAGAGGCAGACTGGAAACGAGTAGGTTCTTTATTCTGCTTTCTCTTCTGACTTCTCTCTCCAACTCCAACTCCAACAAGCCCCCCACAACTCCAACCCTACCTGGTTAAATACCCTTCACCTTAACAAGTATATACGTGACACAAGCTCAACTTACAGGTGCGTTACACAGTGTTCACGGGCACAGAAAGATTCTTAGTTGATTACAATAAGGTCAGGAGAAAACAATTAAACGTCTCCTCTTTGGCTCTTAGTCAGCTGCCATCTTAGCTACCTCCTCATAAAGGCTCTTACATTTCCCCCCTTTTGTTTTAAAAGAGGGATAAGTAGATGGGTGAACCCTCATCACATCAGGATCGACTGTGCCTGTCTTAGGCGTCCACATGTGCAACCAACATTCTTACCCGTCATCGGATAATCAAGGCTGTGCCCTTGACTCCTGTCTTAGGTTGATATGTCGGCCACATGAGACTTTCCCGTTATTGACTACCAGCCGTCCGATCATGAGGAGATGCTCTGGTTCTAAGGCGGCAAGCTTTTTGCTGACGAGCCAAGTTTCATTGAATAGCGTACTAAGTTCTTTTACACAAATCAGGTGCCCCAAGTTCCATTAGGTAACGCACTGAGTTCTCTAGACAAATCAGCTGCCCTAAAAAGGGATATCCACAAGACATTGTCCTGTGTAATGTCTTAAACATAGAAAGATCTGTCAAAATGTCCACTTGTTAACACGTTGATCTAGGAGGCCTCGTGCATGCAGAGCAGAGGCCACACTGCTGGTGAGGTTGTTTGATGCTTGAGCAGCAGGGATGCTTGCAGCGACCGTGGTCCCTGCAGCTGTAGCAGCAGCAGCCGTCTCTTTTATGTCTAGACAATGCCACCGGCAAATCTTCAGGGCGTGCTAAGACTGGCATAGGGATGTACCTAGAAACTCAAGCAATAATCTTTAGAGGGAAGGCAGTGCCATTCCAGCACTGAGTCGAGTTGTAGGAGTGTAATACAAACTAAAAAATAGAATTATTAGATCTTCAGGTATCTGAAGTTGATCTCTGCTCACACACATTGCTGCTTGAGCTCCCACGAACATTAGCTGGCAAAATATCACATTCAGAACGGATGAAAGAAAGACTGAGGGTATTTAGCTGTCAAAATATTACATTTAAGATAGATTAAAGAAAAGCTGCCGGGCACGGTGGCGCACGCCTGTAATCCCAGCACTTTGGGAGGCTGAGGCAGGAGAATTGCGAGTTCAAAGCCAGCCTCAGCAATGGCGAGGCACTTAGCAACTCAGTAAGACCCTGTCTCTAAATAAAATACAAAAAAGGGCTGGGGATGTGACCCAGTGGTCAAGTGCCCCTGAGTTCAATCCCCGGTACCACCAAAAAAAAAAAAAAATAAATAAATAAATAAAAAAAATAAAGAAAAAAAAGAAAAAAAGAAAAAGCTAAGAGCATTTTAGAAAAATAATTTGTTAGCTGGAACTTTTGAGCCTCTCTATACACAGCAACCTTCCATGAATATACCTGTTGAAACAATTTAAATTAATCAGCTATTTAACAAATAAAGTTAATTACAAATAAACAATCCCATGTCAAAAAACCAAAATGTCAGGTTGAACAGTTTTAGTCATATTCCTTGCTGAAGAGAAGTCCTAGACATACTTATAAATTAAGTTTGAAGGCACCTTCTTTTTTTTATATTATTACCCAATTAGAATATTTTTAACTTAAATGAATTAAAGTTATTTGGATCCATTTTTTGATATAATATTAATTTTCATGAGCGCTTGGTGATGTCACATTGGACAGACGCACAAACATAAAGACATATATTTGTGATGTCACATTTACATGAAATCTAGACAAGTACACAGACATAAAGACATATATAAAAAAGAAAAAACACAATTGTGTGCACACTAAAGAGAGATCCTCTCGTCCCCGCCGGGAGGAATGAGACTTAAGTTGTGAATTTATTGAAGGAAAAAGCGCGCAGCTTAAAAGTTTCTTAGCTGAAAAGGCAAAGATGAGGTTCCTTTGTCGGAAAAGAGACAAACTCTCGCAGGTGTGCGGATTGATACCTCTTTTAAGGGAATCATTCCAAAACTACTTCATCTTGGCCCTTTTGATTTGGTACCTGTTTTATTAATCTTGATGGTATCCATACCGGTGAGGACTCGTGCTGTGGAAAAACACAAACAGATCCTCTCCCCCAAATTAATACTGGGTCTGGGCCCTTCCATATGCCTGAAAGAACATCCTTCCAGTAAACCAAAGGTTTGTGTTGTTGATGTGGATTCCAGTGTCTGTCTCCAGCCAAATATCCTTTGGAATCCAAAGTTAAAAAATTTAAAGTAAAAAGGGCAACGGCTAATCTATCTTTAGGATTTGTCCAATTTCCTTCTTTTTGTTTCAAAAGCATAAGTTTAAGTGTGCGATTAGCTCGTTCAATTATACCTTGGCCTTGAGGATTATACGGAATACCAGTCTGTTGAAGTATACTTAATTTTGCGCAAAACTGTTTGAAAGATGAGGACGTATATGCAGGGCCATTGTCTATTTTAAGCATTTGGGGGATGACCAGTGCAGCAAAAGCTTGTAAACAGTGAGATGTAACGTCTTTAACTTTTTCTCCAGAATGTAAGGAAGCAAAAATCATGCCTGAGCATGTATCTATGGTCACATGAATAAATCGAAATTTTCCAAAACTTGGCTCATGAGTGACATCCATCTGCCACAAATGATTGGGCATTAATCCTCTTGGGTTAACCCCATAATGTGGATTGGGCAAATGTGTCACACAAGATTGACAAGGCTTCACAATTGTTCAAGCTTGATCTTTAGTTATTTTGAAACTTTGTTGTAAAGTAGTACTATTAACATGAAATTGAGAATGGAACGAGGTAGCTTGTTGGACTGCTGAAAATATAAAAATTGTTTGAGTAAGTGCATCGGCCTTTTGATTACCTTCATGGAGAGGACCAGGCAAATTAGGATGAGCTCTGATATGTCCAATAAACAAAGGTTCTTTACGTTCCCATAGAAGGTTTTGAATTTGAAGAAAACAATTTAAAGGTTGGAGTATGAGGTGCTATTGGACCTGCTAGCTCCAATTTAAGGACAGCATGTAAAATATAGTGGCTGTCTGAAAAAATATTTATGGGCTGTTCTTTAAAACTTTCAAGAGCTATAATAATAGCTTCTAGCTCAACCAATTGAGCTGATTTATGGGCAGTAATATGAATCATATTTTCTTTTTGAGTGACTACTGTAGCAGTACCGTTAGAGGACCCATCTGTAAAATACATTTAATGCCTTAGGAATAGGTTGATTTTTTATTATCTGTGGAAATATAATGGGATGATTGATACAAAATGACATTATAGGAGACTTAGGAAGATGGTTATCAAAACTTGCAGAAGTAGAGCATCTAGCTATAGCCCAATCATTATCATTGAAGCATAAATATTCAACCTGTGATGATGAATAGGGAGTAATAATAGTAGCAGGGTGAATACCAAATATTTTAGTAGAAGTCTTGAGTCCTTGGAGAATAAGTTTAGCCACCATGGAGGTGTAAGACTCAATTGTACTTTTAGGAGAGATGGGCAAATGTATCCATAATAAAGGCCCCTGTTGCCAAAATACTCCTGTGGGTGTATATTGTGAAGAAATAATGATCAATATCAACGGTCAAGTAAAATTAATTCTATCACAATGGGATCCTTCAATGGCCTTTTCTACCAGCTTTAAAGCTTCCCTAGCATCAGGAGTCAAGGTTCGCGGTGAAGATGGATCAGGGTTCCCGTGAAGGATATCAAATAAGGGTTTTAATTGGCCAGTAGTGAGGCTTAGTGTAGGATGAAGCCAATTAATGTCTCCCAGCAATTTTTGAAAATCATTAAGAGTAGCTAGATGTTCCTTATTTATTAAAATTTTTGAGGCCTAATATAAAAGTATCCATAATTTGGAATCCTAGATATAATATTAGAGATCTAGTTTGAACCTTTTCTTCAGCAATGTTTAGTCCATATCATTTCAAGTTTTCTGATATATCACTAAATATGGTGAATAAGACTTCTTGATTAGTATGAGCAAGCAAAACATCATCCATATAATGGAGGCACATAAGCTCTGGGTATTTGTTCTTGATAGGCTGAGTAACTTTATCTACATAGATTTGACACATATTGGGGCTATTAGCCATACCCTGGGGTAAAACTTTCCACTGAAATCGTTGAACAGGGCCATTATTATTTTATTAATAGAAGCAACTGAAAAAGCAAACCTGGGGGCATCCAGAGGATGTAAAGGAATAGAAAAAAAAAAAAAAAACAATCCTTTATATCAAGGGTTATAAGATGGAAATTTTTAGGAATAGCTACAGGATTAGGAAGTCCAGGTTGGGTAGGGCCCATAATTTGCATGGTTCTATTGATTTCTCTAAGATCATATAACAATCACCATTTTCCTGATTTTTTCCTAATCACGAATATGGGGGAATTCCAGGGAGAGGTGGAAGGTTCTATATGTTCTGCTTCTAGCTGTTCTTGGACTAGTAGGTGGGCCACTTGTAATTTCTCTCTAGATAGGGGCCACTGAGGGACCCAAACTGGCTTATCAGAAAGCCATGGTATTTTCAAAATTGTTGTCTCAGTGGCCCCTAAAAAAAATATCCTTTACCTTTTCGATGATGATTTCCTTTAAGCTCAATAGGGTTAGGATTATCCTGTAGATTTTTATTTTTAACACCTGTGGGCTTGGTTGCTAGGTGTACTCCCATTTGTTGTAAAATATCTCTTCCCCATAAGGTAACTGGCAAGCTGGACAAAACATAAGGCTGAAATGTTCCTTGATGCCCTTCATCATCCTCCCATTTTAAAACTGTTGCACTTTGTTCTGGGCTATTAGAATATCCCAAGCCTCTCAAACTAGTTGAAGCCTTTTGCAAAGGCCAGTGTTTGGGCCATTGTCATATGTTGATAATGGAAGAGTCAGCCCCAGTGTCAATCAACCCCTCCATCTCTATTCCTTGAATTTTTATTTTGCACATAGGCCTCTGTGAACAATCCTGAACCCAGCAAGCCATAGGTCCTGAGCCAGTTGAACCAAGTCCCCTATTCTTCCTATTTTGAGGCATACTCTTAAATGAGTCATGTAAACTGGGATGGAGAAGCAGCTGAGCAATTCTATCACCTTGGTTAACAGAGCTAATGCCTTGAGGTGAACTAAGCATAGTCTTAATTTCTCCTTGGTAGTCTGAGTCTATTACACCTAGAGTCACTTGAAAACCTGATAAGCTCTTAGAACTTCACCCGAGGATAAGTCCTACAGTCCCTAAGGGAAGAGGTCCCCTGACTCCCGTGGGAATCAGTTGAACCCCCATTTCAGGTGTTAGCACTATTCGGGTGGTGGAACAGAGGTCTAATCCTGCACTTCCTCTTGTTCCTCTGACAAGGGAGTCAATGGGGGTAAGAGGGATTGTGTCGAGGAATCATCTGGATGGATGTTTGAGGATACTCCTCCTCTAATGCCTCGTACATTTGCGGGCCCCAGGGCATTGGGCCCCGTGCCCTGTTTTTTGGATTGCCAGACAAAATGTTACTATAAATATCAGTTCTAGATCTGCACTTATTAGCCCAATGGTTTCCTTTTTTACACCTGGGGCAGCAGCCTGGGGCACGATATGATCTTGGTCTTATTTCTATTGTGTCTTGCCTTCTTTGGGGATATTGTTTTCTAAAATAACCTGATTGACTATAATAATTTTTAGGTTGAGCCCTTCTTGTAAAATTTTGAGGATAAGCACCTCTCATGGCTGCTGTGATTACATTTCCTGTAACAAAGGTGTCGTTTATGTCCTTGCATAGCCTTATATATACAGAAAGGTCCCTTTTAGATTTCCAAGGTATGATAGCATCTTGACAATATTTGTTGGCATTTTCATATGCCAGCTGAAAAACTAATGGCATGGTTTGATCAACGTCTACAAATACTCTACCTGTAGTTCGCAAAAGTTGATCAGCAAAGTCAGCATATGGCTCATTAGGTCCCTGAATTACTTCAGACAAGCTACCCTGTAAGTCACCAGTTCCTTGTAAAGTTTTCCATGCCCTAACAGCTGCGGCGTTTATTTGAGCATAAACTCCAGGATCGTACTGAGTCTGAACCTGTAAATTAGCAAATTGCCCTTCTCCAGTTAACATGTCTACGTTATGGTCTGGAAATCCTGCAGTTGCATTTCTTCTAGCTGTTTCAACACAGAACTCTTGGAATTGAGATCTCCAAAGCAAGTCTTGTCCCCTGCTCAATACTGCCTTACATAAGCCTTTCCAATCTGAAGGAGTTAAATTCAAAGCATTAAGGGCTTCAAGCATACTTATGGTAAAAGGATCTCGGGTCCATATGTCATTGTTGCTTCTTTAAATTTTTTTTATACTTTTGAAATCTAAAAGTTCATGGTACCTTTGCTCATTTTGATTTTCAAGTACTGGCAGATCCCAATGTCCCTGCGAGTTTTGACACGCAAGGGCATGCAAGCACTCAGAAAGACCGTTAATCTCTGCTTCAAGGGCACACGAGTCTTCACAAATACCCCTCATAGTTTCTGTAATTGATTCAACGCATGGTGGAGCAGAGGGCACAAGTGGTTCCTCCACTTGACGGTCCCTTATCTTGGTCCTCTTTAATTTCCTTTTGTTATAGGAATTACTTTTACTTAAATCCTCCTCACTACTACTACTCTTACTGGTCTTAGTAAACATCCTGAGTCCCAGGTTCAATTGAGAGCAGGTATTCCTCAGCCACCTTTAATAAGTCTTGAATAGCTTTAGCAGCTCGGATCTTTGTCATTTTTGAGCCCGCACTAATACTATCCTTACTGGTCCTAACTGACTCAGCGGAGGCTATACTTTCATGATCACTTTCACTTTTTTCCAAATCCTCCTCACTAACAACTGCATCAGCTATATCAAAGAATTCTTCCATAGCCTTTATCACTTGGGTCTTAGTTATTTTTGAACCCATTTTAAACCGCTCTGACTAGATTCCTGCGAGGCTCCTCAATTTTCTTACTGTATAGATTCCGAATTCCCTGTACGGGCCACCACTTGTAGCCGTCTGCAGCTGCTACCACCTGCAGCAACAATACCGCAGGATAGAATTCAGGAGGCAGAGTGGAAACGAGTAGGTTCTTTATTCTGCTTTCTCTTCTGACTTCTCTCTCCAACTCCAACTCCAACAAACCCCCCACAACTCCAACCCTACCTGGTTAAATACCCTTCACCTTAACAAGTATATATGTGACACAAGCTCAACTTACAGGTGCGTTACACAGTGTTCACGGGCACAGAAAGATTCTTAGTTGATTACAATAAGGTCAGGAGAAAACAATTAAACGTCTCCTCTTTGGCTCTTAGTCAGCTGCCATCTTAGCTACCTCCTCATTAAAGGCTCTTACATTTCCCCCCTTTTGTTTTAAAAGAGGGATAAGTAGATGGGTGAACCCTCATCACATCAGGATCGACTGTGCCTGTCTTAGGCGTCCACATGTGCAACCAACATTCTTACCCCGTCATCGGATAATCAAGGCTGTGCCCTTGACTCCTGTCTTAGGTTGATATGTCGGCCACATGAGACTTTCCCGTTATTGACTACCAGCCGTCCGATCATGAGGAGATGCTCTGGTTCTAAGGCGGCAAGCTTTTTGCTGACGAGCCAAGTTTCATTGAATAGCGTACTAAGTTCTTTTACACAAATCAGGTGCCCCAAGTTCCATTAGGTAACGCACTGAGTTCTCTAGACAAATCAGCTGCCCTAAAAAGGGATATCCACAAGACATTGTCCTGTGTAATGTCTTAAACATAGAAAGATCTGTCAAAATGTCCACTTGTTAACACGTTGATCTAGGAGGCCTCGTGCATGCAGAGCAGAGGCCACACTGCTGGTGAGGTTGTTTGATGCTTGAGCAGCAGGGATGCTTGCAGCGACCGTGGTCCCTGCAGCTGTAGCAGCAGCAGCCGTCTCTTTTATGTCTAGACAATGCCACCGGCAAATCTTCAGGGCGTGCTAAGACTGGCATAGGGATGTACCTAGAAACTCAAGCAATAATCTTTAGAGGGAAGGCAGTGCCATTCCAGCACTGAGTCGAGTTGTAGGAGTGTAATACAAACTAAAAAATAGAATTATTAGATCTTCAGGTATCTGAAGTTGATCTCTGCTCACACACATTGCTGCTTGAGCTCCCACGAACATTAGCTGGCAAAATATCACATTCAGAACGGATGAAAGAAAGACTGAGGGTATTTAGCTGTCAAAATATTACATTTAAGATAGATTAAAGAAAAGCTGCCGGGCACGGTGGCGCACGCCTGTAATCCCAGCACTTTGGGAGGCTGAGGCAGGAGAATTGCGAGTTCAAAGCCAGCCTCAGCAATGGCGAGGCACTTAGCAACTCAGTAAGACCCTGTCTCTAAATAAAATACAAAAAAGGGCTGGGGATGTGACCCAGTGGTCAAGTGCCCCTGAGTTCAATCCCCGTACCACCAAAAAAAAAAAATAAATAAATAAATAAAAAAAAATAAAGAAAAAAAAAGAAAAAAAGAAAAGCTAAGAGCATTTTAGAAAAATAATTTGTTAGCTGGAACTTTTGAGCCTCTCTATACACAGCAACCTTCCATGAATATACCTGTTGAAACAATTTAAATTAATCAGCTATTTAACAAATAAAGTTAATTACAAATAAACAATCCCATGTCAAAAACCAAAATGTCAGGTTGAACAGTTTTAGTCATATTCCTTGCTGAAGAGAAGTCCTAGACATACTTATAAATTAAGTTTGAAGGCACCTTCTTTTTTTTATATTATTACCCAATTAGAATATTTTTAACTTAAATGAATTAAAGTTATTTGGATCCATTTTTTGATATAATATTAATTTTCATGAGCGCTTGGTGATGTCACATTGGACAGACGCACAAACATAAAGACATATATTTGTGATGTCACATTTACATGAAATCTAGACAAGTACACAGACATAAAGACATATATAAAAAAGAAAAACACAATTGTGTGCACACTAAAGAGAGATCCTCTCGTCCCCGCCGGGAGGAATGAGACTTAAGTTGTGAATTTATTGAAGGAAAAAGCGCGCAGCTTAAAAGTTTCTTAGCTGAAAAGGCAAAGATGAGGTTCCTTTGTCGGAAAAGAGACAAACTCTCGCAGGTGTGCGGATTGATACCTCTTTTAAGGGAATCATTCCAAAACTACTTCATCTTGGCCCTTTTGATTTGGTACCTGTTTTATTAATCTTGATGGTATCCATACCGGTGAGGACTCGTGCTGTGGAAAAACACAAACAGATCCTCTCCCCCAAATTAATACTGGGTCTGGGCCCTTCCATATGCCTGAAAGAACATCCTTCCAGTAAACCAAAGGTTTGTGTTGTTGATGTGGATTCCAGTGTCTGTCTCCAGCCAAATATCCTTTGGAATCCAAAGTTAAAAAATTTAAAGTAAAAAGGGCAACGGCTAATCTATCTTTAGGATTTGTCCAATTTCCTTCTTTTTGTTTCAAAAGCATAAGTTTAAGTGTGCGATTAGCTCGTTCAATTATACCTTGGCCTTGAGGATTATACGGAATACCAGTCTGTTGAAGTATACTTAATTTTGCGCAAAACTGTTTGAAAGATGAGGACGTATATGCAGGGCCATTGTCTATTTTAAGCATTTGGGGGATGACCAGTGCAGCAAAAGCTTGTAAACAGTGAGATGTAACGTCTTTAACTTTTTCTCCAGAATGTAAGGAAGCAAAAATCATGCCTGAGCATGTATCTATGGTCACATGAATAAATCGAAATTTTCCAAAACTTGGCTCATGAGTGACATCCATCTGCCACAAATGATTGGGCATTAATCCTCTTGGGTTAACCCCATAATGTGGATTGGGCAAATGTGTCACACAAGATTGACAAGGCTTCACAATTGTTCAAGCTTGATCTTTAGTTATTTTGAAACTTTGTTGTAAAGTAGTACTATTAACATGAAATTGAGAATGGAACGAGGTAGCTTGTTGGACTGCTGAAAATATAAAAATTGTTTGAGTAAGTGCATCGGCCTTTTGATTACCTTCATGGAGAGGACCAGGCAAATTAGGATGAGCTCTGATATGTCCAATAAACAAAGGTTCTTTACGTTCCCATAGAAGGTTTTGAATTTGAAGAAAACAATTTAAAGGTTGGAGTATGAGGTGCTATTGGACCTGCTAGCTCCAATTTAAGGACAGCATGTAAAATATAGTGGCTGTCTGAAAAAATATTTATGGGCTGTTCTTTAAAACTTTCAAGAGCTATAATAATAGCTTCTAGCTCAACCAATTGAGCTGATTTATGGGCAGTAATATGAATCATATTTTCTTTTTGAGTGACTACTGTAGCAGTACCGTTAGAGGACCCATCTGTAAATACATTTAATGCCTTAGGAATAGGTTGATTTTTTATTATCTGTGGAAATATAATGGGATGATTGATACAAAATGACATTATAGGAGACTTAGGAAGATGGTTATCAAAACTTGCAGAAGTAGAGCATCTAGCTATAGCCCAATCATTATCATTGAAGCATAAATATTCAACCTGTGATGATGAATAGGGAGTAATAATAGTAGCAGGGTGAATACCAAATATTTTAGTAGAAGTCTTGAGTCCTTGGAGAATAAGTTTAGCCACCATGGAGGTGTAAGACTCAATTGTACTTTTAGGAGAGATGGGCAAATGTATCCATAATAAAGGCCCCCTGTTGCCAAAATACTCCTGTGGGTGTATATTGTGAAGAAATAATGATCAATATCAACGGTCAAGTAAAATTAATTCTATCACAATGGGATCCTTCAATGGCCTTTTCTACCAGCTTTAAAGCTTCCCTAGCATCAGGAGTCAAGGTTCGCGGTGAAGATGGATCAGGGTTCCCGTGAAGGATATCAAATAAGGGTTTTAATTGGCCAGTAGTGAGGCTTAGTGTAGGATGAAGCCAATTAATGTCTCCCAGCAATTTTTGAAAATCATTAAGAGTAGCTAGATGTTCCTTATTTATTAAAATTTTTGAGGCCTAATAAAAGTATCCATAATTTGGAATCCTAGATATAATATTAGAGATCTAGTTTGAACCTTTTCTTCAGCAATGTTTAGTCCATATCATTTCAAGTTTTCTGATATATCACTAAATATGGTGAATAAGACTTCTTGATTAGTATGAGCAAGCAAAACATCATCCATATAATGGAGGCACATAAGCTCTGGGTATTTGTTCTTGATAGGCTGAGTAACTTTATCTACATAGATTTGACACATATTGGGGCTATTAGCCATACCCTGGGGTAAAACTTTCCACTGAAATCGTTGAACAGGGCCATTATTATTTTATTAATAGAAGCAACTGAAAAAGCAAACCTGGGGGCATCCAGAGGATGTAAAGGAATAGAAAAAAAAAAAAAAACAATCCTTTATATCAAGGGTTATAAGATGGAAATTTTTAGGAATAGCTACAGGATTAGGAAGTCCAGGTTGGGTAGGGCCCATAATTTGCATGGTTCTATTGATTTCTCTAAGATCATATAACAATCACCATTTTCCTGATTTTTTCCTAATCACGAATATGGGGGAATTCCAGGGAGAGGTGGAAGGTTCTATATGTTCTGCTTCTAGCTGTTCTTGGACTAGTAGGTGGGCCACTTGTAATTTCTCTCTAGATAGGGGCCACTGAGGGACCCAAACTGGCTTATCAGAAAGCCATGGTATTTTCAAAATTGTTGTCTCAGTGGCCCCTAAAAAAAATATCCTTTACCTTTTCGATGATGATTTCCTTTAAGCTCAATAGGGTTAGGATTATCCTGTAGATTTTTATTTTTAACACCTGTGGGCTTGGTTGCTAGGTGTACTCCCATTTGTTGTAAAATATCTCTTCCCCATAAGGTAACTGGCAAGCTGGACAAAACATAAGGCTGAAATGTTCCTTGATGCCCTTCATCATCCTCCCATTTTAAAACTGTTGCACTTTGTTCTGGGCTATTAGAATATCCCAAGCCTCTCAAACTAGTTGAAGCCTTTTGCAAAGGCCAGTGTTTGGGCCATTGTCATATGTTGATAATGGAAGAGTCAGCCCCAGTGTCAATCAACCCCTCCATCTCTATTCCTTGAATTTTTATTTTGCACATAGGCCTCTGTGAACAATCCTGAACCCAGCAAGCCATAGGTCCTGAGCCAGTTGAACCAAGTCCCCTATTCTTCCTATTTTGAGGCATACTCTTAAATGAGTCATGTAAACTGGGATGGAGAAGCAGCTGAGCAATTCTATCACCTTGGTTAACAGAGCTAATGCCTTGAGGTGAACTAAGCATAGTCTTAATTTCTCCTTGGTAGTCTGAGTCTATTACACCTAGAGTCACTTGAAAACCTGATAAGCTCTTAGAACTTCACCCGAGGATAAGTCCTACAGTCCCTAAGGGAAGAGGTCCCCTGACTCCCGTGGGAATCAGTTGAACCCCCATTTCAGGTGTTAGCACTATTCGGGTGGTGGAACAGAGGTCTAATCCTGCACTTCCTCTTGTTCCTCTGACAAGGGAGTCAATGGGTAAGAGGGATTGTGTCGAGGAATCATCTGGATGGATGTTTGAGGATACTCCTCCTCTAATGCCTCGTACATTTGCGGGCCCCAGGGCATTGGGCCCCGTGCCCTGTTTTTTGGATTGCCAGACAAAATGTTACTATAAATATCAGTTCTAGATCTGCACTTATTAGCCCAATGGTTTCCTTTTTTACACCTGGGGCAGCAGCCTGGGGCACGATATGATCTTGGTCTTATTTCTATTGTGTCTTGCCTTCTTTGGGGATATTGTTTTCTAAAATAACCTGATTGACTATAATAATTTTTAGGTTGAGCCCTTCTTGTAAAATTTTGAGGATAAGCACCTCTCATGGCTGCTGTGATTACATTTCCTGTAACAAAGGTGTCGTTTATGTCCTTGCATAGCCTTATATATACAGAAAGGTCCCTTTTAGATTTCCAAGGTATGATAGCATCTTGACAATATTTGTTGGCATTTTCATATGCCAGCTGAAAAACTAATGGCATGGTTTGATCAACGTCTACAAATACTCTACCTGTAGTTCGCAAAAGTTGATCAGCAAAGTCAGCATATGGCTCATTAGGTCCCTGAATTACTTCAGACAAGCTACCCTGTAAGTCACCAGTTCCTTGTAAAGTTTTCCATGCCCTAACAGCTGCGGCGTTTATTTGAGCATAAACTCCAGGATCGTACTGAGTCTGAACCTGTAAATTAGCAAATTGCCCTTCTCCAGTTAACATGTCTACGTTATGGTCTGGAAATCCTGCAGTTGCATTTCTTCTAGCTGTTTCAACACAGAACTCTTGGAATTGAGATCTCCAAAGCAAGTCTTGTCCCCTGCTCAATACTGCCTTACATAAGCCTTTCCAATCTGAAGGAGTTAAATTCAAAGCATTAAGGGCTTCAAGCATACTTATGGTAAAAGGATCTCGGGGTCCATATGTCATTGTTGCTTCTTTAAATTTTTTTATACTTTTGAAATCTAAAAGTTCATGGTACCTTTGCTCATTTTGATTTTCAAGTACTGGCAGATCCCAATGTCCCTGCGAGTTTTGACACGCAAGGGCATGCAAGCACTCAGAAAGACCGTTAATCTCTGCTTCAAGGGCACACGAGTCTTCACAAATACCCCTCATAGTTTCTGTAATTGATTCAACGCATGGTGGAGCAGAGGGCACAAGTGGTTCCTCCACTTGACGGTCCCTTATCTTGGTCCTCTTTAATTTCCTTTTGTTATAGGAATTACTTTTACTTAAATCCTCCTCACTACTACTACTCTTACTGGTCTTAGTAACATCCTGAGTCCCAGGTTCAATTGAGAGCAGGTATTCCTCAGCCACCTTTAATAAGTCTTGAATAGCTTTAGCAGCTCGGATCTTTGTCATTTTTGAGCCCGCACTAATACTATCCTTACTGGTCCTAACTGACTCAGCGGAGGCTATACTTTCATGATCACTTTCACTTTTTTCCAAATCCTCCTCACTAACAACTGCATCAGCTATATCAAAGAATTCTTCCATAGCCTTTATCACTTGGGTCTTAGTTATTTTTGAACCCATTTTAACCGCTCTGACTAGATTCCTGCGAGGCTCCTCAATTTTCTTACTGTATAGATTCCGAATTCCCTGTACGGGCCACCACTTGTAGCCGTCTGCAGCTGCTACCACCTGCAGCAACAATACCTCGGGATAGAATTCGGAGGCAGAGTGGAAACAAGTAGGTTCTTTATTCTGCTTTCTCTTCTGACTTCTCTCTCCAACTCCAACAACAAACCCCCCACAACTCTAACCCTACCTGGTTAAATACCCTTCACCTTAACAAGTATACATGTGTCACAAGCTCAACTTACAGGTGCGTCACACAGTGTTCACGGGCACAGAAAGATTCTTAGTTGATTACAATAAGGTCAGGAGAAAACAATTAAACGTCTCCTCTTTTGTTCTCAGGAAGCCGCCATCTTAGCTACCTCCTCATTAAGGCTCTTACACACTACTACCAGGAGTTTGTGTGTTTCCAGGTAATATAGAGGATTTTTAGTTTCTAAGCAACTGAGGAATAAGTCTAGAAACTTGGATTCTGTCCAGACCCAGCAAAGAAATATACTTGCTGAAATACATATTTTAAATCTTATCAGGTGAGAATTTATAGATCATCATCACATTTGAGTTATATATGCACATTAACCCATTTCCTTTCCATTTTCAGTCCTTCTGAAAATGATATGTGTGTGTATCTAAGTAGATATGTATCAACATTTTCTCATGGATGGACTGAGTAAAGGGCAAATTGTGTTTCTTTCCAGTTATATTAAAGTTCTAATATAGACTGATTAGCAGAATTTCCCATAATTTAGCTATGATACTCTAAGTCACATTAAGGCAGATAGCCTAAGTGTCCTTATAGTATAGAAATGTGTGCTGTTTTAGGGTAACTATCACAATTAAGTATGAAAAAGAAATCTTACTCTCCCTTTATCCCTAACAACTATTAGTCTCTATATACTTAAAATTGTGACTTTCTGATGAAGTATTTACTCATTCAAAGAAATCTTCAACAGTTTTATAAAATTACCTACTAAGAACTGAGCACTATGCTGGGGCTATAACAGTGAATCAGACAAATGCAGTCCCTGTCCTCATGGAGATCATTCTCATCTTACAAGCAAGGCTCTTCTATCTCAACCTATGTGAAATGTGGTTTAATTTCAAGACATTGGGAACAAAATACTTATATAAACATGATTTTAAACAATCTCTGACTGGATGAAGATACATATTATTGTTACAGCTCTCTAAAGATGTAAACTATTGCAGGGACCTGGATAATAGATACACAGGGCTTCACTGTATTGTTTCTTATAAAAGCCTTTGAATATACAATTATCTCAAAAATTAAAAAAAATAATTAGAACATAGCTAGAAAGACAATGATATTACCCTTCCTCCCTTCAAAACTCTATTTTTATAGGTGATAGCATCTAAGAACAATAAAAATGATAGCTGGGTGCTGTGGCACCCGCTTGTAATCCCAGAGGCTTGGGAGAGTGAGGCAGGAGGATTGCAAGTTTAAAGCCAGTCTCAGCAACTTAGCAAGGTACTAAGCAATTCAGTGAGACTCTTGTCTCTAAATAAAATACAAAAATGGCTGGGGATGTGGCTCGGTGTTTGAGTGCCCCTGAGTTCAATTCCAGGTACCAAAAGAACAATAACAATGACTTTTTTTTCAGCAGCTCAGATATGAATATCTTGATTATGAGGACATATAATTTATGACCTGTGCCTATAGATCAAGAAATAATAGCTTGATTCTAAATATAAACATTTATTAAGAGGATGTTTTCTGAATCCATGAATGTCATATAACTCATTTGCTTAGACTCTGGAGACTGAGGTCATGGATTTACTCCTTTCTTGGGTTCTTTATATTTATTTTAATTCCTGGCCACAGATCTCCCAATCTCCCTGCTTCTTTATTGATTATCTGCCAAATGTGTGCCTTTAATCATAAGAGAGAGTAGGTAGAGGACTAAAGCAGAAGTAGAGCCTCAAAACATAGAGGATAAAGACTCTTCCTTTTATTTGTGCAGGTCAATATTTTTATATTAAAATGTTTCCTTAAATGAAGATGCATGGTAAAACCTGCAATATATCATGGGAGAACAGCACTGAATCTTCTGCTTCTGAAAATGTGTCTATCATAATGGTTTTTCTTTAGTCACCCAAGTTAGTTGTAAAACAAAAAGGGAATCAGTTGTCCAAGCACAGAAAAGACATTCAGTAAATATTTCTGAGTTAATTATTATTCTCTAAAAGATTCGAGAGAGAAGAGGCAGCATTCTAGTAATTAAACCTGATGGAGCTTACATTTCAATGAATTGAGATAAGCAGTATGAACATTAATGAATGAAATGGGTAGTATCAGATAATAAAATGAATGATGGGGTTGACAGTAACTACTTTAGATTATCAGGGAAATACCTTTATGAGAATGTGCCATTTAGCAGACAGCTTAATGGTGAAAAGAAAAAGCATGTGAAATAATGGGGAAAGAAATGGAAACTTCAAGTCCTTGGAACAGGGGTTATGGTACATACTGGTAGCCCAGCTACTTGGGAGGCTGAGACAAGGGGATCACTTGAGCCAAAAATTTGAGGCCAGTATAGGCAACACAGCAAAACTCTGTCTCTTATAAAGAAAAAGAAAGAGGGCCTGCATGGTGGCACATGCCTGTAATCCAAGTGGCTTAGATTGAGACCGAGGCAAGAGGATTGTGAGTTTAAAGCCAGCCTTAGCAACTTAGGCCCTAAGCAACTTAGTGAGACTCTTTTTCAAAATTTAAAAAGAGGCTAGACATGTGACTCAGTGATGAAACTCCCCTGGCTTCAATCCCTGGTACACTCAAGGAAAAAAAAAAAGAAGGAAAATAAAAACAAACCAAAAAAGAGGTGGGGAGGTGGGAGAGAATGGGAAGAAAAAGAAACTTGATAGTCCTTGAGGCCAGAATGTACTTGACATGTGCTATGGTTTGAGTGTGGTTTGTCCCCTCTGAAAATCATTTTGAAATTCAGTTCCCAATGTGACAGTTTTGAGAGTTGAATGGCCTTTAAAAAGTGATTAGGTATGTCTTACTCTTGCCAGGACTGGATTAGTTACCAACAAAGTGTGTTGTTGTGAAGTGTGAGCATTCTTTGTGTTTTGGCCCTCCCACCTGCTTACCCTTCCACTTGTGCTATGAATTGAAACAGCATAAGCCCCTGGCCAGTGGCATGCACTTAGATTTCCTTGTTTCAGAACTGTGAGCCCAAATAAAATCCTTTCCTAAAGGTCTCGGATGTTACAACAATTGAACTAGGGGTAGAATAATACCAGATGATGCAGGATTTTATTACCCCTGGTGAAGAGCCTGGCTTTTATTCTGAAGGCGATGGAGAGTTATTGGTAGGTTATCAATAGAAAGATGACATAAGCTGAATTGGTTTCTTTGTTAAGGGTTCAGATACCTATATACATTGTCTTCATTTTGGGGACTTCCAACTTTTCTTGACTACTAGACTCTAGGGTCATAAGAGATGAATATTCCCTATTCTTATGTGGGTGATAGAAATATTTAGCAGTATAATTTCCATGAGAGTATATTGGACAATGTTAACACTGAGTACTGGCTGTGCTATTTCTTGGCTGTGAGGCCTTGGGGAAGCTAATTAATGTCTCTGGTTCTTCTCATTTTTCTCATCTCTAAAATGATAATAATTATGGAGGTTATTTTCTTATAGTAGGTCTGAAGACTTTATGAGTTGTTTGCATGAAAAGCAAAAAAGTACAAAACATATATGTATTTAATAATCATTTGAGACAATAGGCATAGGGTTGTGTATATATACATACTTAGATTCAAAGCCATGCTTCAACACTTAGTAACTGTAGGACCTTGGTAAGTTATTGAACCTCTTTATACTTCAATTTCCCGATCTTGAAATATGGGTGGTAATAGTGTCCTCCTGTGTTACTTAGGATGAAATTTGGATTCACAAAACAATCCTAAAATAACAGTGTTTTAAAAGAAGGTGGAGCTTTATCTCTCATATGAAAGAAATGTAGAGGCAGGAAGTACAGGCTACAATAGCATTGCCAGGATGAGCAGGTACTCAACCCCCTTTTGTCTTTTTTAATCTATAAACTAGTACCTGGGCTTCCATCTTCAAATCATCCCATTGTCCAAGAATGCTGCTGAAGTCTCAGGCATTTAGGCTAAATTCCATATAGTTGTGAGAAAGACACATACAATGGCAAAGAGGTCCCATCTCTCTGTTGAGACAGTCCTTTCTTGGGAGTCTATCTTGGGGTCTGGCTTAATGGTTTTTGTGTGAACTTGAACAGAACTTGGAATGACCACTGTAGCTGAAGAGGAGGCTAGGGAATGTGTTTAATTGGTGGCAATGCCACCCAATGAAAGTAATTCTCTTTTTGAAACAAGAAAGAACAGATATTTTATAAGCAGCTAGCAGGCACAAGCACACTTCCAAATAGGATTGTCTTAAAAGTTACTTGGAGTAATGTAAGCATAGCCCTTAGCTCAGTTCTTGATACACAGGAAGTGCTTAACCAAGAGTGTAGAGCACATGTTTTACCCAAGAAATCTTATTCTAAAAACACTTAGAAGAATGAAAGAGCCGTGAATGCTGTGCTGCTTGCAGAAAGACACTGCTCAGCTTTAAACAGTGCCACTTTTTCACTGGATTGTGTGGCCCTAAATGACTTATGTTGAAAATCTATGCAGTTTCATCCTAAAGTATATATCCCTAACTTAATTTTGACAATCTTTCTTCCTAAAGAACCAGGTGACTTTTAACTCTACCAGACTAAATTGCTGGAGAAAATGTAAAGGGGGAAATTCTGACCCCCAAGTTTGACTGGGGTTGGAGAACTCTCCCTTCACCCTGCTTTAGCAGGAGCCAGCAACAAAGAAGGGAATGGTCTGCTTTTTGGTGGATGACCTTATAGAAGAGTGAAGAAATAAAAACAAGGGAACAGAAACTTAGATTTCAGTAGGCATTATGGAACAATAAGAATATGCCATCTCCACTGTTTTTTTAATTTTTTATATATTATTATTAGTTATACATAACAGCAGAATGCATTACAATTCATATTACACAAATAGAGCACAATTTTTCATATCTCTAGTTGTACACAAAGTAGAGTCACACCATTCATGTCTTCATACATGTACTTAGGTAATGATGTCAATTTAATTCCACCATCTTTCCTACCCCCATACCCTCTCCCTTCCCCTCAACCGCTATTGTTTTGACAAAGTTATTTTATTTGTTTCATTGGCATTGTTTACTTTAAACAGGCACACAAATTAAAGGTGCCATTAGTATTGTAATTAAAAAGTGTGTTTTTAAAACTGTGGCCTGATACAATGATTTATCATAAAAAGTCATTATTCATTAATTTCATTAATGGCAAAAAATAAATGATTTGCCCAGACTTAAATACAATGACTGACCTTACTGGCACATACAAGTACTCCAATTCCTTGTGTCCTAATTTGAATACATGAGTGGCAGACACCTTAATTTGAATAAAAAGGAAAAAGAAAAGAAAGTTTCATTTGTAAATTGAATCATGCCCTGTCACTAATCTTAACCACATTAACTGGTGGGCTGCTCAAATTCAAATTCCTTTTTAAATATGTTGGATGACTCATCTCTCTTCTGAGTTATGATTTTGCCTCTTGAGACTTCCCTTTCTACAATACACAGTTGTCAGGCTCAGGAGGGGGATATCATAAATAAGAATCTCTTTTTGTCATATTTACTAGGGCAGAAATGCACCATAAACACATTCTGCATGATTTTGAACCACAGAAAAAACATGCTACAGCAAAAATTCAATCACATTTTAAATATCTCAAGCACTTAATTTACATTTGAGACAGTTATTGTAAAGGATTACATATCATCTATTTCATAACAGTATCTGAAAATTTGAAAGGGATGTTTTAAAAGAATGTAAGTATGCTCCATCCTCATGCAAATGCAAAAGATGCTTCCAAATGTCTTTGCCTTTTTGTCTTTGCATTTGATTTGGTTTGTTGCAATGATTTCCTAGAGCCAAGTGAATGTTCAAATCAAGATTCATTTTAAAATTTTCCCATTGTCTCTTCCTTCCCACTACTCCCTAGTCCTGGTTTCTAGAACATAGGAATGAATAGAAAATTTCTCTTGAGCTGAAGAGTCAAAATATATTTATCAAGCAATATGAACATTCTGTAGAAAAAGTTTTGAATGTGATGTTTTACCTGCACAAGAGAGAAGTGTCTCAAGTACCTTCGAGTACAGTGGAAGCAAGAGTTTGTAAATAATAGCTGCTAAAGTAAAACCCTGATCTGAAGACCTTTAGTCACAGCCTACTGGGAAGATAGAGGACAGGGTTTGGGTTTTCTGGGTTCATGAGTGAGCTGAACCTGTAGGGGACAACTTTCTGGCTATGCTGGTCCTGATGATTGGCTGCTTCTGTCCCTTACCCACCTGCAGTTGAACTTCCTCTTCAGCTCTGCCTGTAGAGTGCTTTTCACAGGCAGGAAAGAAGTGCATAGGACTCATGCTTACATATATACTATGTGTCAAGACTTTCACAACCCTTCTCATCTCATTTATTCCTCAAAACTATCTCTGGGAAGTAAGACTCGCTCTCTACATTTTTAATATACAAACTATAAATGAGGTGGCTTGCCCTAAGTTTCAGAGTTGGGAAATAGAAAAAGAGTTTGGAATTGAGACCTGTCTGGCTCCAGAACTTGTGCTTTTAACGACTGAGCTTTGCTCCCCTTGTTGGGAGTCTGGCTCCTCACCCATTCTGATACTGCTCACTCTGTGCTTCATTTCATTTTGTCATCCTGCCCTATTCCTTAGGTGTTCCTGCCCTCTTCTCCTCCCTGTTTGTCTCTTTTTGGATCTGGATCTCTGAGCTTGTTGCTCTATTCTGGTAATGTGCCAGTGTTCCTTATTGATCTGTTTGCTACAGAACCATGTGACCCCACCAGCCAGACATGAACAAACTTCAGCCACTGCCACCAGTATCAGCGGTAGTCTAATGGAAGGATTTCCCTTTTCATTTTCTCATGTACACAGCTGTATGTAGGTGTGAATTAGCTAGACTTTGGCTCTGCCCTCTACTGTGGGAGGGGTCATGAGGACGTCATCTTACCACTGGCTAAAGAGGAGTGACCTTCCTAGGAGGACAAAGGAGGAAACATGTGAAAAAGGAGATAACAGGTGGGAATGACTTGTAACCAGTCACTGTTGAGGAATTTGAACTTGGCAGATGAGTTGGAAGAAGGGGTTTTGTGTGTGATCTCATGCACAGAGCAATGATAATTGAGAGTGTAGCTAGAAGAAAAAAAAAATCTTCCAGTTCTGGACACCACTTAATCAATTAATATTGTAAAATATAATTGCATTAACATTTTATATGTATTATATTGCTATAATTTGATAGAATAGTAAAACACGTTAACTTAATGTGTTTGTACAAGTCCCTGTCAGGAATTCTTGCATGATATACAACATGGGAACAAATGCTAGTTGGTTTGGTGTGAGACAATTGTTGGGTATAAGACATATTAAAGGAAAGCAAGATATTCCTGACATCCATACTTTGGGACATATCACACCTAAGTAACTTTTTTAAAAATGGGAACTGTGCTGTTCTTGTGCCTCTATTTTTATTTAATTTAATTTGTTATACATGCTTTTAGAGTGCAATTCCTTTCGTATTACATATAAAGAGCATAGTTTTCCAAGTCATTGGTTTTACACAAAGTATTTTCATACCATTTGAGTTTTTATACATGCACTTAGTATATTGATGTCAAATTCCTTCTGCCATTGTTTCTATCCCCTTGCCCCTTTCCCTCCCCTCCCCCCCTGTTTACACCTAAGTAACTTGATGGGAAAACTTCAATCTGTGACAAATCTCAGTATCTTTTTTATTTCTAGCTAGGTTGAATGAGAGAATCCTAAAGCTGGTGTGCTTGCTGCTTCCTGAACCATTTGTATCTTATGCAGTTGTCTCTCCTTCAGTATCCATAGGGATTGGTGCCAGGAACCCCTGTGGATACCCAAATCCGTGGTTGTTGAAGTGCTTTATATAAAATGGAGTAGTATCTGCACATCCTCCTATATATTATTAATCATCTCTAGATTACTTAGAATACCTGATAAAATGTAAATGCTGTGTAAATTCTTGTTATATTATATCATTTGGGGAATAATGACAAGAAAAAGAGTCTGCATATGTTTAATATAGATGCGATTTTTTTTCCCTAAATCTTTTCAATCCCCAGTTGGTTGAAACCACAGATGCATGACCCATGGATACAGAGGGCTGATTGTACTTTAAATAAATGCCACCACACTCTTTTTGTTCCTTTTATAATTGAGCAAAACATTCCAACAAAGCTGCTGTATACAGAATTTCTAGGTGTTGCTAAGACCAGTGCCAAGTTGGTCAAAACTGGAGTATGGGAACACATAGATATAAGTACTTAAAACCCAGATGTTCACAAAAGGACATTTTGGCTCTACCCTTCATTCATGCTGTGTTAATTTAAAAAAAAAATATCTGCTGGAGGCAGTGGAGCAGTGTTTGACTGAGGTTTGAACTCATAGTGGGGTTTGTATCCCAGTTTTGTCATCTACTCTGGCAGGTTCTGTAACCAGTTTTAAATTTTGTTTTTTTTCTCACCTGTTAAACGGGGTCAATTATAGTGCACAGCTATTTGTCTTTGGAAGTAATCAGTTTTGACATTGAATCCAAGGTCTCCCACATGCTACTTACTTAAACATGGAAAAGCAAACACATAATCTTCATTTGCTTCCTCATCTCTGAAATGGGGAAAATAATAAAATGAATGTCATAGGATTGTTGTTAAAATCCAAAGAAATAATACATAGAAGTTTGAACACAGAGTCTGACAAGAAGTGAATACTTATTATATGGAAACTGTTTTTATTATTAATATTTAATGTCAACCTGTGTTACCACTGATTAGGTATCTGTGTATGTTTTCTCATTTAATACCATTCAAGTAAAGGATCTATGATGATAGTATTGAGATTATAACACTCCTGAAACCTGAGACAAAGAAGTGAAGTGAATTGTACTGAGCCCCACTAGTAAGTGGCACAGCTGCAAATCCAACCTAAGTCTTCTGACTCCAAATATTTTCACCATTCCTCTGTCTCTATTAAATATAAAATGGTGCCAGGAGGCATGGAGAAGGATAGGGAAAAGGTGACTGTCAGGGGACATCTTTTATCTGAGTCTCAAATGTCTTTTAATTGTTTTCAAAGAATGGGACTGTTTAGAATTCCTCCCCTAGATGATGAGTTCAGTATTCAATGAGTGGATGCCTTCCATATGTTCCAATCATAGTTGAAATTGATATTGCACACAATGCTCTTTTGGCCTCAGATCTATATATATAGCTCATGGTCTATAAAATATCTAATTGAGGCAGTTGTGGTTTTGCATGCCTGTAATCCTAGTGACTTGGGAGACTGAGGCAATGGGGTTCCAAATTTAAGGCCAGCCTAGGCAACTTAGCAAGACTCTGTCTCAAAATAAAAATAAAATGTGCTGGGGATATTGTTCTGTGTTAGAATACTTGGGTCTAAAATCCCTGTATGTATCAATCAATCAGTCAATCAAATTGAATTACTAGAAACTGTGAATAGGTATCTAGGTTCTTAGCTTTTCTACTTAGTTCTTTTCTACTACCTGTATTTCTAGCCCTTTCAAAGAGGAATAGCTATTTTTAGCAGTAGAGTCTAAAAGTTGGACTAATCCTGGGGACATTTCTGAACAACATCCTAGGCAATTGTATTTTAGGTGGGTTCTGGACACCTCTGATTTGCTTTGGATAGATCTACAATTTTCTGTTAGAAATTGACAAAATGTGATTCATATAGCTATTGCCAATTGGGGTTTGCATGCTGTGAACAAACAGTCATTGGAATCAAGATCATGCAAGCTCAAACCTAGGCTCCATATCCTGCTATCTGGAAGAACATATAAAGTTCTTTTTTAAAAATATTTTAGTTGTCAATGGATCTTCATTTTATTTATTTATGTGTGGTGCTAAGAATTTAACCCAGATCCTCACACATAAGGCAAGTGCTCTACCACTGAGCCACAATACCAGCCCCTAAAGTTCTTTATCTTTCATGAGCCTCAGATATTTTTCCTCATGTAAAAATATGATAATGAAATCTGCCTCAAGGGTTTGTTGTGAAACTAAAAAGATAGCTCAAGCATAGCAAGTGCTTTCATGTTAAGTCTTTTAGGCAGGCCTGGATGGGTTTACAAGAAGTTTACTTATGAGAGCTTGAAATGTTTCCTAAGGGTGGAAACACCTACCTGAGTATAGGGAAAGAGGGAGAAAGAATAAGACCTATCACAAATTTGATTGATGGCCATGAGCCTGTATGAGAAAGAAGATAATTCTGAGGGTAGCACTCATACTCTGCCACTCAGACTGTCCTTAGACCAATCTCATTAACTCAGATCTGAGCCCTAGGTAGAAGGTTCTATCAATGAGAGCATGAAAACTAAAGGAATAATCTTTGGTTTTAAAAGCTTCATAAAAAAAATTATAAATCAGTTCAGATGGTTGGATAAAATAACAGGAGAAATAACCCCAACAATATGGCTTGGTTCTCAGTAGTTCTCAGATGTGAGCATGCATTAACATTTTCCCAGGGCTTGTTAAACTTCTAGGAGTTTCAGATTCAGTGGTTTTGGGATGGAACAAGGTGAGGTTGATGCTTACTATTTGTGAAACATTGGCTTAAATGCTAAGAAGAATGGTTATCCTACACAGACATGTCAAGGACAGGAATCCACATACTCATTTGAGAGTTCAATCATGAGGGCACAGACCCTTTCCATCTTTCGCTGTGCCATTATTAATGCAGTGACTTTGCCTTTATTTAGCTCTCCTCACAGTTAGAAGATGGCTACCACTTTATAGGTATCATGTTTAGACCATGTCCAGTGGAGGAAGAGAAATTGTCTTCTGTCAATATTTCTCATATTAGTGAGAGGAATCCTTACCAAAGATCCCTCAGCAGACTTCTCATTTGCATAATGATTTTGCATCATCAGTCCTAACCCAGTTCCTAGCAAGTAAAATGGACCATGGTTATAGTTTAGAATCTCGGAATTTTTGTGAAGAGGGGTCTTCTCTTTCCTGAATCACACTGGGCGAGCAATGGCCACTTAAGAAAGATCAAGGCTCTGTCATAAGAAAAACAATGGTGAATGTTATTGGTTATACAACTGATGGTGTCTTGAATAGAGATGTCAACAATCTGGGGGCTGAGAGGAAGTCATGAAGGTCCATGACACCAATATTGAATGCTTTCTTTTTCACAGAAATTGGCACCATCTCCATTAGTCTTTGTACCTTCATTTTATAGCAATAGCTGCAGCAGTTCCCTTGGTAAGCTCTGGCAGCTGAGCCTCTACTTTGGACACTGTCACAAAAGACATCACTATGAAAGCCAGACTTACCAAATTAAAGTGTCTGAAGTAGTTCCAGACACCAGGTATCTGTATTTGATTTTTATTTTCTGCCAGGTTTAGAAACTACTGATTTAGAGGATATCAAACCATGATAGTTTCAGCTCTGGAGATGCCTCAGAAGGACAGTGTGAAATAGATACAGAGACATGGGGGTGTTAGAAAAGGGAGGAAGAGGAGGAGTTGGAAGAGTTTTTCTTCCATGACTTGAGCAAAAGGAATTTGAAAACCTGTAATTTTGTGTGTCCCATCTGACCCTTGACCATGCGCTGCTTCAAGTTTGAAGAGGAGGAGGAGTGGAGAGGGAAGGAAGAGGAAAAGAGAGAATTCCACCTGGATTAGGAATGATAAATAGTATTTATTGAAAAGCCACATTAACACCCTACCATCTTACTTATAGTTATTAGTAGGTTTCAGTAATGATAATAGTTGGAATAAGAGCTGACATTTTCTGAACACTAACTGCCAGGCCCTTCCCTAAAGCCTTTATAAGTGATATTTCATGTCATTTTTGCACAAGCTAATGAGTCCTAGAGACAGAAGAAGAGCTGTGAGTAAGTATGAAGGCTGGGAATCAACTCTAGAGGTTAGCTGCAAGAGTTCACCCTTAAAACCACTCTATTATGATTCTTGGGAGGGAGGTATTGATATTTCCAAATTATAGATCAGTACTTAAAAGACTCTGCATTTAAGTACTTTGCTAAGATCACCAATATGTGAGGAGCAGAGTAGAATTATAATTTTGGTTTTCTGACTTCAGAGCACATCTGTGCTTTCATTTATTCACGTATACATTCAAGTAATAATCATTCAGTACCTACAATATGCTAGGCCCTATTTTAGGCTTATTATATTCTTATTTTTAGACAAAAATCTTAGGCTGCTTCTCTAGAATTGTCATTGATTGGTGGGAAGGTAGAGCCAAGGACTTTTTTTTTTTTTTTAATTTGGTACATGGGATTGAATCCAGGGGCAATTGAGCTGCATGCCCAGCCCTTTTTATTTTATTTTATTTTTTTAATTTTGAGGCAGAGTCTCACTATGTTGCTGAGGCTAGCCTTAAACTTGCCATCTTCCTACCTCAATTTTTGGAGCTGCTGGGATTATAGATAGGTGTCACCACACCTAACAAGCCAAAGGTTCTTAAATGCAGTGCCTTTGACAGGAATTTTATCATGCAGCACAACTGAGATGATCTATATAGCTGATGAGGAAGAATTTATTATGTCCCTCAAAAATGTTTTGACCACTTTGGGAGGCTGAGGCAGGAGGATCGCGAGTTCAAAGCCAGCCTCAGCAATGGCAAGGCACTTAGCAACTCAGTGAGACCCTGTCTCTAATAAAAACACAAAAAAGGGCTGGGGATGTGGCCCAGTGGTCGAGTGCCCTTGTGTTCAATTCCCGGTACCAAAAAAAAAAAAAAAAAAAAAAAAATGTTTTGACCTATTTAACATTTTTCAAGGAAAGAATGAATCCTATTATAAATTCAATCACAATTATGTTCAACATATTTATATTTACATCACTGTTTTGAAGGTTACTGCTCTTATATATGGAATATGAGAATTATCCTATTGACTCCATTCCTGAAATAAATTAGGAGAAGAACCTATGTAAAATCTAAACATCCCAAAACACTGTTTTTGATCTCCATCTGCATATGGAGTCTTATTAAGCATTTTTTGAAAATGTCAGCAATTGCTGGTGGCTCTTCTCTGTCTCCATGCTCCGTTGTGCAATGGGGCTATGCAAACAGAATAATGCTCTTCTTGCTCTTTCCTCTTCGGAAGCACAAGGCAAGTTTGGTCTCTTCAAAAATAACTCAGTATAGTAAACTTCTGTATTACTTAATATTCAAAAATGTCTAGCTCTTCTGTACCATACTGTCATAAACCATACATGATTCATGCAAAAAAAAAAAAAAAAAAAAAAAAAAAAAAAAAAAAAAAAAAAAAAAAAATTACTCAGAAAATAAATGCCAATCTCTAGGCTTCTCATTTCCTTTGCAAACAACTTTAGGAAATTTACAGTGCACTTGATCAGTGGTATCTTTTTCTGCATTATTATTTTGTCATTATTGTTATAATTATTGTTGGAGAGAGAGATTGAGTAAGGCATAATTTGGGGTTTACCTATGGAGAACTTCAAGGTAAACTTGCACATTTGTTCAGTTTAGTAAATCTGACTTCATTGATACTTTGGCAGCAGTGGGACCCTGTGGAGCTGCAGTTTTGTGGGAAATGCTAAGTGAAGTCAAAGGACGAAATTTCTTTTGATAACCTCAAAAGGCCATTCTTACCTTACATTTAACTAGGGATCAGATTTTTTTTTCCCCAGAGATTAGGGATTTGGATCTTGTGTGAATGGAAATCCAGCAAGATAATGAGTACAAAGGAAAGTGTGGTTATTTTCATACATAGCTAGTCTTGTTCAAGTCTATGTGTTTATTTTGGAAGTTATCAGATATGACCAAAGGCAGAAATTGGTGTATCTGACAGACCCAGAGGTGCCCCCTAATGACTTCCAGCTGTTCATGTCTGAATATTCGCTCCCCCCTGGAATGTGGGCCGGACCTGTGACTTTCTTATAGATAACAGAGTATGGCAAGGTGATAGGATTTTGCAGATATAATTAAGGTCCCTAATCAGTTAGTTTTGAGTTAATTGAAAGGGAGATTATTGTAGGTGGGCATGCATTAATCAGAAATAAATACCCTTTAAAGAACAACTATGTCATCTTTGAGGTCAGAGAAACTTTCTGGTGTTGGCCTTGAAGAAACAAGTTGCCATGTTGTTAGAGGGCTTATGGAAACTGCAGGTGGCATGAAGGAGCTGAATAGCCAGTTCCTACCACTTTCAATAGCCAGAAAGAAAATGGGGACTTTGGTACTACAATAACTAGGAGATGAATTCTGCCAATAATCTGAGGGAGCTTGGAGGTGTACCCTTCCCTGGTTGAGCCTCTAATAAGATCAAAGCTACAGTTGTTGCATGTATTACAATCTGATGAGACCTTGAAACAGAGGATCTGGATAAATTATGCCTATAGAACTTTTAATCTATATAGAAACCAATTCAATTAAAGTATTGCTTTAAGTCACTGAGTTGTAGTTATTTTCTAGTCAGCAATAGAACACCAATATACTTGGCTTCAAGAAAGTAGACCCAGACATTTCCTGGATATACCATCAAGGAAGGAAAAAAGATCAGGATTTGGTTAAGTATGCATCAGAGGATTAGTAATTTGATATTTACTGCATTGGAAATAGAAGTCATTCAAGTATTGTTTTCTTCCTAGCTCTGGGACCTAACCACTCTGTTGTGCTACACAGTGGCCAGTTTGCTGCTGGGATTCAATTGCTGCTAACTACTTTATAGTTGAGAACTTGTTTTCTATATTGACTCCCTAGCTAACCCAGAAAACTCGGAACTTCTCAATCACTTAGAGATTTAAAAAAAATTTAGTTGTAGATGGACACAACACCTTCAATTAATTAATTAATTTTTTTAAAAAATGTTTTTTTTAGTTGTAGATGGACACAATATATTTATTTATTTATTTATATGCAGTGTTGAGAATCAAACCCAGTGCCTCACATGTGCTAAGCAAGGACTCTACCACTGAGCCCTCATTTAGAGATTTTAATGAACTGTTCTTTCTCTGCTTTTTTTTTTTTTTTTTTTTTTTTTTTTTTTTGGTACTGGGGATTGAACCCAGGGGCACTCGACCACTGGGCCAAGTCCCCAGCCCATTTTTGTATTTTATTAGAGACAGGGTCTCACTGAGTTGCTAAGTGCCTCGCCATTGCTGAGGCTGGCTTTGAACTCGCAATCCTCCTGCCTCAGCCTCCCAAAGTGCTGGGATTACAGGCGTGCGCCACCGCGCCCGGCTTCTTTCTCTGCTTTTATTATCATGTATGCCAACTTAATTCAGCCTGTCATACCTTTTTGACTTATTTTCACAATTCTTCCTCTTATCTGTCCTCTCCATTCTCCTCTCATCCACACTGCAAGTGTGCCTTCAGCCTGTACCTCTGGCCCTCCTTTCCTTGAACAGCCTTCCCCAGTCCCTTTAGCCACATTTAACTTTCTATTAGTACCTGCATACTCTCTGCCTTCTCATCATTCCACATTGAGGTGGTTCCAACTGCCAGAAGTGCTCTGACTACCCATCTGTCTCTTCCACCTGGAAAATCAGTGCTAAATATTCTGGACCTTTTAAGCCTTTGATCCTTTCTTTCCTCCTCCTTTCCGGAAGCTGCACCCCTACTGGCAGTGTTAGTAAACCCTTAGCTCCCATACCCCTCAGTTCTCTTTCCATTACAAGAAGCACTATACTAATATAAATATATATATTAATTTGTGTGTGTGTGTGTGTGTGTGTGTGTGTGTGTGTGTATATATATATATATATAGAGAGAGAGAGAGAGAGAGAGAGAGAGAGAGAGAGAGAGAGAGAGAGAGAGAGAACCAGGGATTGAACTCAGGGGCACTCAACCACTGGGCCACATCCCCAGCCCCCCTTTTTTTTGTATTTTATTAGAGACAGGGTCTCACTGAGTTGCTAAGTGCCTCGCCATTGCTGAGGCTGGCTTTGAACTCGTGATCCTCCTGCCTCAGCCTCCCAAGTGCTGGGATTACAGGCATGTACCACCACACCCAGCTCACTATACTAATATTATAATTTTTTTTCTCTGTTATAATTGCCATGCCTTCCACTGACTATGAACCCATCAAGGGTGCAAATCTCTTATTCATCTTTGTATTCCATGTACCCTAGTCTAGTGAGAACAGCAAAAACAAAATCCTAAAAATGCCTATGTGGCTGACAAAATGAAAGAATGACATGTTGACTGTTTAGTTTCAAGGCACAGTGGAGTCAGGTTAATCCCTATATTTTTCATTGTGGACCCTGCCCCTTGAAATTCTGAGAGCTAAGGGTTCACTAGAAATAAGAATGATATACAAGAAGTTTCCAGAAAGCATCATTATCTTATTCTGTCTTACACCCCTATTTTAGGGGAAAAAAACAATATGAAATGGGAGGAATTATCATCATGAGAAGGGAGAAGGATCAGTTGATCAGTGCTTTTGATCATGACAGATCCCAGCCCTGTCCTAAAACCAAAACTCTTTTCATCTTCCTGAGACCAAAGATCTGCTGTGAACATGGCTACATATGTATTCATTTTATGATTTCCCCTATGAAGTTCTATATAAGATTTACATACAAAGATAATCACAGCAAATTCAGTTCTGCTACTGAGAAATTCAGTTCTTTTCTTTGTGTGTTATTTGGGTCAAAGTACCATCTGAAAATCAGAGAGGCATAAGGAACTTCCAGCTTATTATCTAGTACAGTTACATGCTGAACTCCATGCTAGGCTCTGGGGATGCAGAAATGAATATGATACAGTCCGTGATGTTAAAGACTCTGCAGGGTAATGGGTAGACAATGAAAAATAAATGCACGTTCACAACATGAAGTGTTAAGTGCCATGACTGAGTGCTAACACTGGACTGGGCATCAGGGGTCACCATATCAGGCAGTTGAGGCTCAAAGAGGAAAAGTGATTTGTCCAAGGTCCCATGGTAATAGTAGCATCAACTCTCTTGACACCCATTCTAGGGTTCTTATTGATATTCTGCATTATTACAGGAAGCTGCATACTGTGATTTTATAGCTCCTCTGGGAAGACTGGGGACTGTAACTAGGGAATTATATTCAAATTAGTTAATCTCAACCATGGAGTTCCTGCCACTTGGATGCCTTAAGAATGGATACTTGTAATTCAAGCGGTACGTCAAGTTGCTGACAGCTTTAAGGCTTGACCAAGTATTGGCACAAACAGCTAAGAAACAAAGCTCTAATCATGAGCCTGAGTGGGTGAAAACTATTTTAAGGAAACTCAGCAATTAAAAAATGGAGTCTAAAAATGAAATCACAAAACTAATTGGTACAACTTTGCAGAGTGCACTTTTATTAGCTCTAGGTTTCCTCTTTCTGCTTTGTGAGAGTCTAGATCAAAGAACAATTTCTATGTGGGGAGTGGGGCCCCAATGCAGAAACCTCAAGCTTTGCAGTGATCAGGTGTGGATTTAAATTCCAGCCCTGACATGTTTTAGCAGGGTTGTCTGTAGTTGGTAATTTAGTCTCTCTGCCTCAATCTTTGTATTTATAAACTGAGAACAATGATAGTACTTATCTCAGAATACTGAGAGGATATAATGAGATTCATCTTTTAAAGACCCTAAAGTACAAGTAGGCACTAAAGTTATAGCTATTATTTATTGTCATGTTTACTATTATCTACTTCTTGCTCTGATACTTATGACCTTGGATAAGTATGTTAAATCTGTTCTCTTGAGCTCACTTTCCTTATTTGTAAAACAAGTAAGTTGTAGTGAGACTTTTCCTTTTTTTCCATGGATTGAACCCAGAGGTGCTTTACCACTGAACCACATCCCGAGCCCTTTTTAAGTTTTTATTTTGAGACAGGGTCTAATTTTCTTAGGGCCTCACTAAGTTATTGAGGCTGACTTTGAACTTGACATCCTCCTGCCACAGCCTCGATCCACTGGGATTACAGGTGTGCACCACTGCACATGGTAGTTGGAGTGATTTTTAAGAAGCTTCTCATTTCTGGCATTCTAAGATTCTAGTGTTTAAATATACATTGTGCCTTCATTATCTCTGATTTGGTTTTCAGTGTTATACCCTCTGAGGCAGGCTACGTAGATGTTAATCTCTAGTGATGAGGAAACAAAAGCTTGGACTTGGTGCCTAGGACATGAAGCTGACATCCAATGTACCAACTTCTGCTTCACACTGCAGAGATTGAAGGGCCTATAACCCTGCTGACCTTATTCATACAGAACAAAGTTGAGTGGTTGGAAGGAAAAAGAACATGCCTTTATTCCTGAGTAACAATAAGATTAATGGCCGAGGCAGGAGGATCACGATTTCAAGGCTAGCTTGGGCAATTTAGAGAGAACTTGTCTCAAAAAAAGTGGGGGACTGGGAATGTAACTTAGTTGTAACTTAGTGGTAGAGCACTTGCCTAGCATACTTAAGGTCCTGAGATCCATAGCCAGTGTGACACACGCACACACAAAAAAGAATAGTGACTGTCCCATGATATGCTGCTTTCCACAGTGCTCCACAGGGCTGTTCATTATTGTCAGTTGTACCAATCAGAGCTTAAGTTTGTTGACTTTTTGTCTAATCCCTGTCTGTTTAATTTCACTGACTCTGCATGACAACAGAAAGGAACATCGTTACCTGCCTTTCATAGGTGAAGAAAGTTTGACACAGAGTGGTTAAGTGATTTGACAAAGTAACACAGTCTAGAATGGCAGAATGCAAGTTGCAGATCTATCATATTTGGATGCATTAATCACCAGTCTCTTAATCACCACACTGACCCACATACTGCAGCTGATAGTCACAGGGAGACAGAACTTTAAAAAACAGTGCAGAGAGGCAAACAGTGATGAGTTGCTCAATCATTAGGTAACATTCCATTGCAACATATTTCACTTACCAAGGTAAGGTAATGTGTAACATATTTTAGAAAAAAATTCTCTTTAAAAACATAAAAAATTCTCTTTAAAAACATATATATACATATATATATATGGCCAATGCAGTTCTACAACATGTACAATGAGAAAAATAAGAAATTTTACCCTTTCTATGTATCATATATCAAAGTACAAAAATGCATACTACTATCATGTATAATTAATTAAAACAAATTTTTAAAATTCATTTGATTGTACTAAGAATTCTGAGTATAAACTAATATGGCACATTACTTAGGAGCTTAATAAATAAGTGTTGAGTAAATTAAAAAATGATTAAATTATAAGGAATAATTTCTAAAGAAAAGAATATGAAGGAAAAGGGTGAGTTTGGGAAAACTAGAGAACATGGGCCTGAGCTTTAATTCTGGCCCTGTTTAGAGCTATCCTAGTGACCTTGAGCATGTCCCTTACCCTCTTGGGCTAAGTTCCCCCACCAACACCAAGAGAGGAATACAGTTGGCTCAATTATTCTCCAGCTTTAATATGTATGTGGATTACTTGAGTATATTGTTAAAATACATATTCTGATTCAGCAGGTCTGGGGTGGGCTCTGGGATTCAAAATTTCCATGAAGCTCTCAGAATTTCTATGACCCACTTCAAGGGGCTCGGATACTCAGATCAGATTCAACTCTAAAGCCCAGCTATTACAGTAAATCCCAAGCTGCTAAGCAAACAAAGAGTCACTGATTTTCTTTTCTCTTTTTCTTCTTCTTCTTCTTCTTCTGCTTCTTCTTCTTCTTTTTTTTTTTTTATACTGTAGCCTCTCCAGCTTACATCACTGTTACCTGAGCTTGACCTTTTCTGTCTCCAGCACATTTCAATCCCCTGAGTATGAAGCTTGCAGGCTTTGGTGTTCCCCATGTGAGGCTGTCCTAGAGATGAGAAGTGGGTAGCTCACAACAACTGTGTGCACAGTGAGTGTCCTGGATTCTCTGTTAGAAGCATGTGCTCTAGTCTGCCTGCTGGCTCAAAACCCATCTTTCCCGTGGTATCACAAGGCACCGCTGGATGTGCTGTCAGCTGTTCCTCACCTATGGCCGACAGGGAGAGCTTTTAGAAGAAGTCAGTTCCTGCTTTCCCTATGGAAATCAAGCGTGTCATTCTGCCACTTGTTTAGTTGACAGAGTTGGAAAGCAGTGCTCAGTTCCCATTTCTCTGGCATGTTCTCATTGCAGTGGGCCATGCAGCTCTTGCCATCCTCCTCAGATTGAGGTTTTTCTCTCCTTGCTAAAAACGTTTGTAGTTAGTTGAAATACCTGCTAGGAAAATAAAATTTATGTCAGTGCAAACCTAAATTATTTTAGAAACCTCAGATGATTCAAAGCTTAGGGATATTTTCACGCAATCAACTTTAAAATCTCACAGTGATATGAACAAATATTCAGTGGATCTTAAATTGGCTTGTTAAATTTTGCTCTTTTTGTTTCAATTCAATTCTTTTCCTTTTGGACACATTTTCTATTTAGACTTTTTTTCTTTAACTTTGTTTTCTAAGTGAGGTCTTTTCTTGGCTTCTGTCTTTTCCTGTGTCTATAACATGTGGAAATGTGCAGAATTTAACTGGTCCCTTCCCATGAGTGATGCTGACATACAGAACTTTCTGGTCTTTGAGATTATCTTGTTAAAATGCTCCTGTGGGACCAAGAAACCTCCCCATCAAGCTTAGCACAGGTCAACTGAGATCTGCTATCCAAAACTAAAGCTGACTTGAAAATCCTCAAAGCATCCTCTTGTCTTGATGAGGGCACACTTGTGTTGGAACCCATGAGAAAGATCAAAGTGTCTGAAGAATCAAATTGTCTTTATGGTGTCTCAGTAGGATATGTGTTTTGTCCCTTTCCAGTGCTTCAGCTGTGAACTCAGGGCTTGAACTGGTCCTCAATGGGGTCTGACACTGACGATGTGCATCCAAACTTTAAGCTGCCTTGGCTTTAAAGGTAACTAGTACTTTCTTCACCATAATATCAGAGAATATAGAAAGGTGTTTTAGCTTCCTATTACTTCTATAACACATTACCATAAATGTGGTGGCTTTAAAAATACAAATTTATTATCTTACTGTCCTGGAGATCAGGGGTCACGTTGAGCTAAAATCAACATTTTGTCAGGGCCATGTTCCTTTTGGAGCCTCAAGGGGATAATCAGTTCCTTTTCTTTTTCCAGTTTCTAAAAACTTGACTTGTGGTCCCTTTTGCTATCTTCAAAGCCAGCAATGGAGTCCTTCTCATACTGCATTGCACCATATTAATTATCTTCTGGGTTTTTTTGTTTATTTATTTAATTATTTATTTACTTATTCATCATGCACAAGTATAGCATCTTTTTACATACAACTGCTTGTATACAAAGTATATAAATACCATTCAGATCTTCAATCATGCATTTAGGATAATGATATCCATCTCATTCAACCACCAATTTTTTTCCAACCCCCCCCTTACTCCCTCTCTCCCCTCCCTTTCCGTTGACCATTCTAGTGTTCCTCTGATCCTATGTACCCCCTTCCAACAACACTGTGAACCAGCCTCCTTATATCAGAGAAAACATTCGGTACTTGGATTTTTGAGATTGACTAATTTCACTTAGCATTATATTCTCCAACTTCATCCATTTACCTGCAAATGCCATTATTTTATTCTCTCTTATTGCTGAGTAAAATTCCATTTTGTATATATACCAAGATGTCCCTCAGTAGATGAGTGGATAAAGAAAATGTGGTATCTTCTGTTTTTTACTTTGGAAAACACTTTGGATTACATTGAGCCCATCTGGATAATACAGGGCAGTGCCCCATCTCAGAGGCTCACATCCTTAACTTAATCACATCTGCACAATTACTTTTGCCATGGAAGGAACATATTCACAGATTTTAGGGATTATGATGTGGACAACTTTGGGGAGCCATTAGTTGCTTACATCTCTACCTTGCCAAGGCAAAGTACTCTAATTAGCACATTTGATTTGCCTTCCTACCATGCCTTCTCTCTTCTACCAGAAATATCACTTTTTATTTGTTAACTCAATCTTAATCCACGTAGTCTTCATAAAGCCCAAGGAGTTGGTTATTTATTCCAGGCCTAACCAAATCAGCAGAAAACTTTCCCCTAAATACAGTGACTGGATAAGTGGTGGTCATAAGACCTTAGAGAGGCAAATCAAAGTGAATATCAGTATTTTAGTAAGAGATGATGGTGTGGAAGTAGATGAGACAAATTTACCCCCTTTTGGTCAATGGAGGTTAATTCAGAGGTATAAGTCATTATGGTGGATACCATCATGTCCATGCCCATCTTCACTGTTCACTATGGTGTCCTTACAAATATGATGCTGTCCAGTAGCCAGTGTGTTTCTCTTCCATTTTATTTTAAATATGCCATGAAAACTGAGGAAATGGGGTTTCTCGTATATGGATACTTGTTTCAGCTTGTTTATCATTTATAATTAGTAAGTGATGGTACTGTGACTTAATTTTGATCCTCCTGTGACTCCAAATTTTGATCTATTTTGACTGCCTTGAATACCACAAGATTACTGTAAAATGTCTGAATTTAATTGGGTATTGTGGTAGAAATAGAACCATGAGTTGAAGTTCAAAGTGGAGAAGGACTTGTTGTCCTCTTTGATGCCATTTTGACCAAGAAGGTCTGTTCTCCCACCAGTACTGTGGGACATTATCCTACAAAGAATCTTCAGATATTTTGTTTAGCTTTAGTCAGATACTATTAGTTATAATTTAAGATTGGGGCCTAAACTTAAGTGAGCTCCTAATTAAACACAATGTTAGGCATGCACATCTATTATTTAATTTATTTTGGCAGCATGTCTTGAATTATTTGTTAATTATTATTTTATTATTGTCATCATCATATGCAGCATCTTCTTTCTGATGGCAAGCAAAGGCATCCCCATCATGGGCAGCAGAATCTGTCCACCTTGGGAGAGGCAAGGCATTCTCCCTAAAAGAAGATGTAACATAAATATGGCGCTAGAATGGCTAAGTCTAATTCTGTACCTTCTTGATGTCTTGTTTTCTGCTCATATGACCATCAGGTCTGATGCATTAATTATTAAGAATGAAACTGGTTCTGAAAATTATAGCCTTGTGGAATCTGAGTTAGGAGCATAAAAACATTTTCTAAAGTTGTACTAATATAGCAGGTTTCTAGTTAGGAAACAGCTTTTGTAAATGCCTGCCATTTGACCTCTTCTTGTTATAATCATGTGCACCAAGAAAAAGCTTTAAAGGTCTTTTTGTGATTGATAAAGATTCCTTTTACTTTTGAAGTAGTTTAAGATAGATATATACAAGTTCCTTAGGGTAGAAGTCCTTCAGACCTAACATTTGGCTAATAACACCTGTTAGCTCAATTTCTGAAAAACAGCCATACTCCCTTTTTCCTGAATTCAAAACAAAGTCATTATAGGGAACAAAGGAGACTGGGAGTTTTGAGTTCAATTAAAGATGTTAGGGTGATTCAGCCATAAAACATTATAGGTGGAATTGTTTAGACTTAAGGGATCATGGGAATAGGTTTAAATTAAAAAAATGTTTTGTACTTTATCTTGTTGACATTTGAGATTAATCCATATACACTTTTTCTCTGTCTTTAGATAGACTAAGCAGTGGTATGTACTTAGAAAAACACCCTGTTTCCCTCAGAATGTATAACCCTGAAACTCTTTGATGTAACTTCAAAAGCTGTAATGTGAATTGCTGCACTTGCTGGGCTATAAAAACTGGGGAAAGAAAGTAAAGAAAGAGTTAAGCCTCCAGACCTTGTAGTGTGTGCTTTTCTCCATCCCCGACTCCTTGCTTCCTTGCCACGTTACACGTGTCGCGTCGCACCCCCCCACCGTGCTGCCCCAGCACCCCCCGGCCGAAAACCCAACTTCAGCATCTGTCCCAAACGTGCTGCTCTGCACCTCCCACCCCCGCTGAGACCAGACCTCATCAATCATCATCATCATCATCATCATCATCATCATCATCATCATCATCATCATCATTATCTCTGCTTCAAAGATAAGGAAAATGAAGGCCAGCAAATTTAAATCCCTTATTCAACCTAGAATTCAAACCCAGGCAATCTAACTGCAGAGACTGCTTTCTTTACAATAGTTAACCAGCACTGCAGCACAGAGGCACTGAACATTGTTTCTTCAGCATTTATCAGGCAGGGATAATAAATCAATATGTGACACTAAACTTTAAGACATTTGGCTTTTAACTTGTCACAACCCATTTCCTGTTCGCTTTTCTTATATAGTCCCTCTTCCATGACCGAGGTTTTCTTAATTTCCTAGTGACAAAATTTGCTTCAATATTGCTTGCCCATCAATTTGATTAGCCCTGGTATTAACAATATACTGCATATTCCTTAATCTGTATTGATCACCTGACTTTTTGGAAATTTTCTGTTTGGGAGAGAGCAAGTTACACAAGATAGCCCACTTTGACTTGGCCCTTTCTTTCTATTTATCTTATCCATGTGTTATTTTCAAGCATTGACCTCATCAAGGCTGATTACTAAAGGAACTAATGTGAACACAAGATAGCCAGAACTTCAATTCTGAGACACAAACCCACTGTGCTTAGAAAAGAAGACTGGGTGTGTTATGATCTGCCACTTCCTTAGCAGAATCCAGGTACTATAGGATGACTAGTTCTGAGGCATCTTTTCCTGGGGTACCTGCCTGTACTTCACTTCCTCTATATGTAATAATGTCTAGCTTCCTGAAAAATCCCTACTTTCCATCATGAGAATAATTTAATCCTGATATATTTTTATTGCTAGACACTTTAGTCCTTTGGTCTTATTACAAATTATGGGTTAGTCACCAGACATGTGTTAAATAAGGAATTTCTGAAGTAATAGGAGACTTGTCCTTTATGAAGGAATGAAGGCTGGAGAAATTGACCTCATAATTACATAAAGTATGAATGAATGCTGTCAAGCTCATTCTCCAATGATGTGGCATTAGTTCTTAGGATAACAGTTCTTTTAGATTGGACAAAAAAAAACAGGGAGTAGGGAGAAACCCAGCTCTGGGAAATGGAGCTCATTTATGCATGATTTATGCAAGGGGGGCAGTAACTTAGGGGCCCAAAAGTCAGCACTAAGAATGAGACCAAAGTCCCCACTGGAAGGGATTAGGTAGAGAAACAGGTGCATTGCCTTTCCTCTGTACTAAAGTCTCACTCAGAAACTGAAACTGAATTGTCAGGGTTAAGCACATCATAAGTGATGGCCCTAATAGGTAAGAATTTGGGGAGGTAGCTAGGTCATTAGGAGGAACTCTCATGAATTGGATTAATAATGTTGTAAAGGACGCACTGGGCTGGGGCTGGGGCTCAGTGGTAGCACACTTGTCTGGCATGTGTGAGGCACTGGTTTTGATTCTCAGTATCATATACAAATAAATAAAATAAAGGTCTATCAACAACTAAAAAAATATAAGTTGTTTTTTTTTTTTTTAAAAGAGACCTTAAGGAGCTTGTTGAATTTATAGTCATGTGGGGATGCAGCAGGAAGATTCTTTCTACGAGGAATGGGCATTTACCAGACACCAAATCTGCATGCATCTTAATCTTGGACTACCCAGCCTGCTTCAGAACCATGAGAAATAATGTATGTTGTTTATAAGCCACACAAAGTTACATTGATATAGCATCCCTAAAGGACTAAGATGATGCCATAGTTGAAAAGAGGCAGAATGGCTGGTCATTAAACTGAACCATCAAAGGAGAGAGAAAATCACCTAAAGAAACAGTTC
The DNA here is from genome assembly GCA_025594165.1 of Tamias sibiricus. NCBI lineage: Eukaryota > Metazoa > Chordata > Mammalia > Rodentia > Sciuridae > Tamias > Tamias sibiricus. Next base: position 136,086,142 of record CM046667.1, read on the forward strand.
AAATTAAATTATGGAATGAGTCTGAGATTACAGAATACAGGAATGAATCTAGCCTCTCCTCTCACCACTCAGGATGTGGAGGGATAGAGAATCATAAGAGGGACTACAGAAGTTTCAAGGAAATATAGAACTATGCTTTTTCTGGAGTATCTGAATTCAGTATGACTATCTTGGGGACTCCACTAAAAGAAATGAATTACATTGCCTCTGAAGTTTTCTATGATCATTGTGGATATACCAGAAAAGTATTAGCAAATATTTCCTACTCATAGAGTCTTTGTTGCTATATGCTGAATATTTGTGTGTTCCTTGATATAGACCGGGCAGCCTTCTGAACTGTGAGAGATAAGTCTGTTATTAAGCCACATAAATCTATGGTATTCCATTACAGCAGCCCAAAGTGCCTAAAACATTCATGGTCCCATTAAACATTCAAACCTTCTGCAATGGTTGCAAAGGTGCATGTGCATGGTTTTGTTGCTGTGGAGAAGCTAAACATATTCAGAAAGGTGGGAACAGTCTGCTCAGATTCTGAAAGAGGCTTTTGCAATCAAACAGCACGCATCCTTGTGTTTGGTTGAGCTTTGCTTGCATCCCAATTCATGGGCTATTCATAGTTCAACCATTTGGCTATACTTTAAAGGTGTTCTTAAATATCTTATCAAGGAAGGAAGTGCATAAACAACCGAATAGTAAAGGGAGAGACCTTTTCTACTCAGTAAAGTGCCTTCATTCACTTCAGAAAGTCAATACTGGGATGATCCTGAGTGTCCTGATGGTTGAGAGCTGGACTGTGTTCCCATCAACTCACTCCCAGTGATTTACATGGTGCCAAGGTTACCAGGGCAAAAAAAAAAAAAAAAAAAAAAAAGAAATTACTCTCAGCCTGAAACCATTTCTAACTGGTATTCTAGTAAACTAAAACTAGACTAAAACTGGTTACAACTAACCATGTGCAAACAGAATGTGCCCTTCCTCCTAAAGTTGTATCAAAATTTCCTGTGAAAGAAAGTTCTTGAAAATTGTTAGATTCAGTATTTAAACCTCACCTATGGAAAAATTAAGTCATTTACAACCTATCCTGGGCATAACTGCACAAGATCTAAAATAAACTATTTCCTCAGGAAATCACTACCTAGTAGGAAAGATGGACATATGTACAAACGACCACAAATATGTGATGAGCCCCATAATGGAGATAAGTACAAATTCTTGAGTGACACTGAAGAACTATGATTAATTCTGTGTGGGATGGTTAAAGAAAATCACAGAAGGGAAATTGAATATAAGCTAGGCCTTGAGGGCCAAGTGAGTGTTCATCAGATATGCCAGGAGGAAAGGATATGTTTCTCACAAATTCCTGATTTTTTAAATTGTGTGTGTTGTGGGGGCACTATTACATATATTTTAAAAAATATACTTTTTGTAATTGAGAATAATTTTGTACATTTATGCAGTACAATGGGATGTCATAATATATGTGTACAATGTGTAGCAGAGTGACTACATTCAATAATTATATATTGTATACAAATTAGTTAAGAGTAAATTTAAAATGTCTTGCCATAAAAGTATAGGTAAATGAGGCGATGAGTATTTTATTACCTCGATTTAATCAGTCTATATTGTATAATTTTGTTGAACTTTATCCAAATTTTGGTGTATTTTTGCCATTGAAATTTTACCTACCTCAGCTCTGCTCTGGTGCTTATTTTTCTCCATTTTAAGGCTTTACTCTTGAATACTTGCTTTCTTTATTCTCCTAATAAGCTCAAGTGCCTAGCCTGGAAGGGATGTTTGATAATCCCTTTCTCTGCCTCTAACACACCTTAAAACAGTCAGCAACCTACTTTCTTCCCCTTGGTCTTGTCAAGACCTCTTACTTTTCTCTGTACCTGATTTTCCTATGTATCACTGAAATCTCAAAGGAGCTTTAGGGAAAAAAAGAGAACATTCCTGAGGGAAGATACTTTTGAAGTACCCTGGCCATCTACTCAACTTGTGTTTGGATTTCCAAAAAAGAAACCACTGTCTTCAATTGGACTGGACTTCAAAAGTTCATGTGGTCTACATCCTTGTCTTCAAATAAGTAATGGAGTTTATTTATTTGCACTTGTAGATGAGGAATCTTATGTCTAGAAAAGGATGTGTGACATGCTCAATATCACACAGTCAATTGATGATAGGATCAGGACCTTTATTCAGGTCACATGCTTCTCTAGCTATCAGGTTTCCTTCCATTATATCACACTCAGGGCTTGTAATATTTAAATTTCTGTGCCTCATTAAAAAATTTCTACCAAAATGTAATAAATTTCTAAAATGTAAAAAAAACATAAAATTTGGAGATCATTAAAGGATTCTGGGCTTCTCCCTTTTGATAATCTACTGCATTCCCTATGAAGCCTCCTATTTGTCACATTCAGAAAATACCATTATAGATCTTAGCGATGAGACTGATTTTTTTCCTTTGTAGCCCCGTTGCACAGAGTAGGCCCTTTCAGTAAAATGTTTCTTGAATGAATGAAGTTAGGAATGGTATATCCTCTATGTTACTTCCAGAGCTGACAAATGAGTCGAAAGCTCTCACATGTTCCATATTTCTGACTAATTGTGTTTTGTCTTCCATTCCCTTCCATCCCTGGGGTGACAACAGAACAAAACCAGTACTGACTTAGCATCTTTACTTCAGAAGAAGGTTATAGTAACAAGAGCATTTTAGAGGAGGAAGGTATTGTTGGTGAAGTGAACTTGTAAGACTAGATGAAGGAATTTGGAGTGAGAAAAAATTAAAAGGAATTGTGGTAATTTCTTTTAAAATCATCTTGTGGGAAAGGAGGTAGACTGATAATATATATCTCCAAAGCACAACATGAGACAAACGGTTAGAAATTAGAAGGGAATGAATTTCATTTAGATAAAAGTAATCTACCAACAATTGGAGTGGTTCATAAAAAACTGCCTTAAGTCTTAATGGACTTCAATTTTCTGAATTTATTAAAGCATTGATATTTAAGAATGAAGTTCTGCTTCATGAAAAAGGTAATAGTAATATATGACTTTTGAGGTCCTTTGGATGTCTGAGATTTTCTGATACATTTTAAATTTTTGTTTCACTTCTTTTTTGCGAGAAATTCTTAAAGGGTTTCTATACAGAATTCAGCACAATATACCTGCAGGGTCTGGTAAATATTTGTCTATAGTCATGCTTTCCTTGAGTCTTGAACATAGTTTATGCCAATGAGTATGTCATGACATCTCTATTAGTCTCAAGCAGTTCATTATACCTGGACTACAAATATGCCTCTGTGAATTTCCAAAAACTACCTCTATTTCTCTTCTTTTCCCTATTTATTTCAAAATGTCTCATGCTGTAGTCATCAACTGAAATCATCATATTTATGTCACTTTAAAATAAAATTAAGGTGAGATGTAGCTCAAAAACAAATTATAAAATCTTTGGGTGATTTTTTAAATTACACACATTTTAGAAGATCTAGGATATCTTCTTGAACTTTACATTTAGAAAAGTCAATCAAAGAATTAGAGAAGGAGTTAGAAAGGTTATCCAAACTATGCATCTTCAGAAAATGGCATTGAGTAGCATCAATGTAGGTTAAAGCAGACTACTACTTCTAGAATATTTTGAAGCCCAGAAATCCAAGATATACCCCCAGGAGAAAATACTGGTGTTACGCAGTTTTATATTTTCTTTCTGCATGACTGAAATGTTCTAAAACTACACTCCCTTGGGAGTATAAAAAAAAAAAAACACCCTCCCCTTGAGTCTCAATGCTTATCATACAGAATTCAGGGCTCTTGCAATATTTGTCATCTGGAAAAAATAGGGAACTATCCATTTTGGAGACTTGTTCTTAACTTTGCTATAATATTCTCAGCTTGAGTTCATTTTAACTTTTAACCATGTACTAGATTTTTATATTTCAAAACATATGAAATACAGCTGCAAGAAAAGTTATAAATCCTACCTGAATTGTATTACCATTATTTTAAGGATACTTAAATCTCATTTAATCTATTCCTCTTATTTTATAGATGAGAAAGTATGGGACATTCTTTGAAAATACTACATAACTAATTAGCAACAAGGTCTAGACTCCCATTTTGTAGTCTGCTAATTAGGTGATGGGAGAAAATGGGATCCTTGCAAAATCCCTGCACTATCATCACCATGGAGCCAGAACTGGAAAAGGTAAGTGTAAGAGAGAGGCTGAAGAGTTGGGACTAGATGAATTAATCCCTTCACTCTTCTTCCCTACCTTTATACAGTTTGTGGTTAGACCTTCATCTTCAAGCAAAGATTTGGACAGGGACATTACAAACATGTTGAATTAATAGTGTTGCAGAAACTAAGGGAGATAGTCCAGGGATTATGTCTTAGCATAAAGACCTCCTTTTAGAATTAGGAACCACTAGCTTCACTGACCATCCACTCTAATACCTGCCAGTCCCCAAACTTAGATGCAAGCCTAGCCAACCTTGGCATTTTCTTATTATATTATTTAAATGAAGAACTATGTATGTCCACAAATTTGAGGAAAGCCTGCAACATGGCAAAGAAAGACAAAGATAAAAGCAGAACAATTTAAGAAAAAACAATATTTGAGCATCATGAAGAACCCTAAAAGACTCACTAATTAATATTTAGAGAAATAGTAGTTTTAAAGATATGTCCACAAACTTTTGATACCTTTTCCCTTCATTCCTCTCCCTTTGTCTGTGACCTGGATTTAGTAAATCAACTCCTCACCTGGTGCTGTGACACATACCTGTAATGCAAGTGACTCTGGAAAGCTGAGGCAGGAGGATTACAAGTTCAAGGCCCAATTTAGCAATTTAGAGAGACCCTGTGTCAAAAAGAACTGGGGATGTGACTCAGTGATAAAGCACCCCTGCGTTCAATTCCCAGTAAACTCTCCTCAAAAAATCAACTCCTCTTCTCTAGCAAGCAAAAAGAATATGGTAGAAATGTTGGGAGCTCACTTTACTTTGTTTGCCTCTCTCTCTCTCTCTCTCTCTCTCTCTCTCTCTCTCTCTCTCTGCTTCCGTCCTTCTCAACATTCACTCCTTCAGGGGAAGCCAGCTGCCACATTTTTAGCTACCTTAAAAAGAAGGAATCCAGCCTCCATGTTGTGAGAAAAAGGTCCATATGTGGAGGAACTGAGGCCTGTCAGCAACCACATGAGTAAACTTGAAAATGGGTCTTTTAAATTCAGTCATAGTTATGTGTGTAATCTTGGAAATGGAACCTCTGCCAGCTAATCCCTAAAATGACTAAAGGTTTGGCAAACATCTTGATTTCATGCTTGTGAGAGACCTTGAGCTAGAATCACCCAGCTAAGCATCTTGTGGATGCTTGGTCCACAAACACTGGCAGATAATAGATTCTTATTGTTCTGAAGCACCAAGATCAGAGCATTACTACACATTTACAGAACACTGAAACAAATGACTCAAGAAGAAAGTGTATAATTACATGAGAACAGGATAATATGAACAATTAAAGAATAAGAAAGAGTTCTTGGAAATTAAAACATGTTGCCATATTTGAATTCAATGAAGGGATTGGATATAGGAAAATAGAAAAGACAAATTTACAAAAGAAGTAAAAAACTCAGAAGCTCAAATCATGAGGTCTAAAATCCAACTTAAAAGGAAAAGGATCTCTCTAAAAACAAAAGACAAAAATAAAGAGGAAGAAATGAACTTAGAAATAAGACAAGAAGTCGAATGGAGAGGTGGAATTGTTAAATTGAAAGGTAAATTGTGGAAAGTGGAAATAGGGAAGAATGAAAAAAGACTCGTGAATTTCAGAACCTCAGAGATATATCAGTTCTTGGATCTCTCAGAGAGGAAAACAAGTCATATGTAAGGAATTAGAACAGTTTTTTGTTTTTAATGTACAACATTGGATGATAGCAATCAGGGTAATAATGTTTTCTATATTCTTAGTGAACACAATTTCTCCATAGATTTCTATACTCAAACTAGGATTAGATGTAACTGTGTGAGAAATCCCAGAATAACAGTGACTTAAACAAATTCAGTTGTATTCCTTAGCTGCTATGACATTGAGAGACAAAGGCTTTTTCGTATTTTATTGTTCTATTATGCATGAACTTGATAGTATGGTGTCAAATGATGATCCATGCAGCTGTCCAAAAGAAGGATTAATAATGTAGAAAATAGGTTATTCATGTGAGGGGTCTTTTATGGATAATTACAGAAAACCACAACATATGTGGCTTCTCATGTCTAATTGATCATACTTACTTACAAGAGAGAATAGACAATATCTTTATTCTGGACAACACTGAGGCCAGCTAAATATTTTACTACTATGAAAGAAGGAAGAATAGATAACAGTAGACTATTGATAGTCTTTGTCACCTCAGTTAAGGTTTTAATTAAGTGTAAGGGTACAATATAGGTATTTTTTCAGAAAGGATCAGAAAAAACTCACTTTTGCTTGCTCTTAGGAAAGTTATGTAGGAATTTAAGCCACCAAACCGAGGAGGTAAACCAATGAAGAGAATGAATATACAAAAGCATTAACTCCAGATTTTGGGAGGAGTGAATAGAAGTTCCAGTATTTCTGTAGTATACAGAGTTATAGTAATAAAAACAGCATGATACTGGCATCAAAATTGACATAAAGACCAATGGAATAGAATAGAAGACATTGAAACAAACCCACATATGTACAATCATCTGATTCTTGACAAAAGTTACAAAAATATATGTTGTAGAAAAGATAGTCTTTTTAACAAACAGTGCTGGGGAAACTGGATATCTACATATAGAAGAATGAAATTAGATCCTTATCTTTCACCCTGCACAAAAGTTGAATAAAAATGGATCAAAGACTTAGGAATTACACCAGAAACCATGCAACTGATACAAGAAAATGTAGGGTCAACACTACATCATCTCAATACAGGCACTGACTTCCTCAACAAGACCCACAAAGCTCAAGAAATAAAAACCAAGAATCAATAAGTGGGATGCCATAAAACTAAAAAGCTTCTGTACAACAAAGGAAATGATTAAGAAAGTGAAGAAAGAGCCTACAGAATGGGTGAAAATCTTTGCAAGCCACTCCTCTGACAGGGATTAATATTTAAACTGTATAAAGAACTCAAAAACTTAATGCCAACCCCACCCCAAATAACCCAATTAATAAATTGGCAAAACAGGAAATACAAATGGCCAACAAATGTATAAAAGATGTTCAACATCTTTAGCAATTGGAGAAATGCAAACAAAACTATACTTCACTTCACCCCACTCAGATAGCAATGATCAAGAACAGAAACAATAATGAATACTGGAGAGGATGGAGAGTAAAATGTACACTCATACATTGCTGGTAGGGCTGAAAATTAACACAAACACTATGGAAAGCAATGTGGAGACTCCTCAAAAAACTAGGAATGGAATTACCATGTGACCCAGGTATCCCACTCCTCAATATTTATCCAAAAGAACTAAAATCAGAATACTATAGTGATTCAGAAACTTCAATGTTTATAGCAGCACAATTCACAATAGCTAAACTATGGAACTAACCTTGGTGCCCTTCAACAGATGACTTGATCAAGAAAATGTTGTATATATTTACAATGGAGGCTGACTCAGCCATAGAGAAAATGAAATAATGGCATTTGGTGGTAAATGGATGGAAATGGAGAAAATTGTGCTGAGTGAAGTGAGCCAGACTCAGAAAATCAAGAGTTGAATGAATGTTTTCTCTCATGTGTGAAATCTAGAAAAAATGAGGGAAAGGAGGAGGAGATTGGAGTCATAAATATATAAGGTATGTCAGGGTAGGACGAGAACAAGAGGGAGGGAGGAAAGAATGGAAAGGGGTAGAAATATGAAAATTTTACCAATAGCATGCTACATACATATATAAACATACTAAAAATTTTCATTTGTGTGTGTATGTGTGTGTATATATATATATATAATACCAATCAAAAATAAATGAGGAATGAAAGGAAGATCAAGAGAAGAGAAGTGAGAGAATAGGGGGAGGGAAGAAGGAAGTGAAAGGGGAAGGGGATAAAGGGGATTAAAACCAAATTTCTTACATGCATTATTTTGTCAAAATGAACCCAAATACTATGTATAATTATAATGCTCTAAAAACAATCTGTAGTGCAACTGGGAGTGGTGGCACATGTGTGTAGTCCGAGTCACATGGGAGGCTGAGGCAGAAGGATCACAATTTTGAGGCCAGTCTGTGGCAACATAGCCAGGATCTAAGCAACATATTGTGACCATGTCTCAAAGTAAAAAGGACTGGGGATGTAGCTCAGTGGTAAAGTGCCCCTGGGCTCAATCCCTAGCACCAAAAAGAAAAAAGAAATATCCATAGTTGAACTGCAGGGCAATCAGTGAAAACCAAGATCAAGAGAATGTAAGAATGGGAACATAAGCTGGGATTCCCAAAGCTTCAAGGGCACAATGTTTGAGGAGGGGAAAGTATTATTCTCAGATTCTGTGGATGGTGAAGGGCAAAAATCACATCGGAGACAACCATGCAGCCAAGAGATTTATTCACCAGCCTTTATGGCTGGTCGGAGGTAGAAAAAGTACCTGGAGAGAGGAGTCAGGGAGAGGGTAGCGTGCAAACTCTGGTGGGAGAGAGGAGTCAGGGAGAAAGGAGTGTGCGAGCTCTGAATGGAAGGTGGGTGCCTGGTTGTGCTGGCTGTGGTCTCTGGAGCTGTTGGCTGGGTTGGAGACAGTGAGTCTGGAGCTGTCACAGCGGCTGCTTCCTCTCAACAGGGACGAGCTGTTGTGTCTGAGCTCTGGGCAGGCAGGAGCTTTAAGTAGGGATTTCTGGTGGGGGGTGTATCAGAGCGACCTTTAATACTATTGGCTCTTTTCCCAGGGAACAGGGCAACCTTTAAGCCTATTGGCTCCTGCCTGGGGAAAATGAAACCAGGTTGCTTTTTATGGAAATTTCCATGGGGGAGGTGGCCCATAGGCCCAAGCCTATCTATCAGATGGGTGTTCTGGAATTGTCAGAAATGCAGATTATCAGGTTCAACTTTGGACCTGTTGAATGAGAAATTCTATGGGTAGGGCTTATCAATCTGTGAGAGTTTTACTTTTCAGAGAAGCTTTCTTTCGATTCAGAGAAGGTATAGAGCATCAGATTTAGATCAATGAACAATACAAGGTAAAATAAGGAAAAATAAAAGGCATCATTCAATATGTTCAGTGTACAGTGGCAGGTGCATACAGGGATATCCACATATTGATTGTTATGTTATTTCCATCAAATTAGTCATTTGAAATAAGAACATTAATTTGCTGGAGTGCTTTATTTCAACATAACTCCAAAGAAACAAAAAGAAGGGCCCAGAAAACTCTCCTGGCATGCATCACATTGAAAGGTCCTTGCTTATAGAATATTCACTAGATCTGTGAACCTGAACCTGGACGTTCATTGGCTACAAGTGTTCCATTTCTCCCAAGGTGATATGGAAAATACATTTTGGATAAGGACTGTAAAGTATTTGCCTACCTTCATGGGCTTCTCTTTTAAACTTCTGGTGATGACTGAATTTTCAATTTGGACATTGGTGTTTACCTTTATCATTCTCCTGGACATGGTCAGGAAAATATAAGGCCTCTTTCATTTCCACTCCTTTCTAAATATGTAATTGGTCCTGTAAGAGATGTTGCTTTTCTCTTCTTAAATTCTGAGGAATTCCACTATGTGCTGACTCCACAGACACCTCCCAAAATGCCTTCTTTCTAGTTTCTTTCTGGAATCTGGTCAATTATCTGAATTTCCTACCAAGACCCAGAGGAGAGTGGGAGAGAGAAGATCCAAAGAGCTACATCTTAGCCCATCCTTTCAACCAAGCAAACAAGAAGAGGGAAACCTGTCCATTTCACAGGTGGGCAACTCTGATCTAGAAAATCCCCATCTTTGAGATGCTGGTTAATTGTGCATTAACAACAGTTTAAAGGCCTCCTGCTTCTGTTTAAGTAAGCATTGTAAGTTATCTGCTTTTCAAATTACTTTGGAAACAAACTCAAATAGAAAACATCATCATAGCTTGGGTCTAGTGTAGTACATTAGCTTTGCCATTGCCCTGCTGATTTAATTGGCCCAGTAAGCATGCTTGAGGTGTTTGGGATTGTAATTAAACTTGTGGTGCCTGGAAAATCCTTTCTGTTATTATATATTTTTTTTTCTAAAATAAACTATCCTAGCTCACCAAACTTGTGGGGCTAATTAGAGCCTAATTAAAGTTACTTGTTTCTATTTTAAAATCTGCCCACTGAGAGAGCCGCAAGGCAGGAGGGAACATATTTTTAAAGTGACAGTTCTAAAAATGCATCTCATCCTGGTCCCTGAGCTGCATTGCTCTGATTCATGCATTGATTTATTTCCAACGAAAATGAGGGCCTGCCTCCTTTTTTCATTGCAGCTTTGTATCATCCCCTGGCCCCCTCCTATTTAGCTGTGAAAGGATTTGTTTAATGAACAAAGGACCTTTCTTTGTCATTCATCCTCCAGCTGGAGAAGCTGACCACTGCATTCAGAGGGGATGTCATCTAGGAAAGGGCTCATGACAAAATCTGGAGCAGGGAGAACAGGAATTGGTACAGTACTGAATCTGAAAAGGAAAGAAATGTGTTTGTTGAGGAATTACTACATGATACGTGTGTTTATGCACAGTTTATACCTCATTTCTACCTTAGTACAAATCACAACCTAATAAGCTAAGTCTTTTATCTCATAAGGATTTACACATAAGGAAACAACAAACACATGTGAATCTGGTTGCCTGAGACCACACAGCTAATACTGTGGATACAAAGCAAGTCTGATTCAAAATCTCACTACTTTTCCTCTTGAAGAGCTACATTTTCCCATCACTAAGTTACTAATTGTCTTTTTGCCTCAGGTTTCTTCCTCTGTAAAATGAAAATAATATAGTCCCTAGGTTGCCACTTGTCTGAGTTGTGAGGAATAGATAATTTTATGTATAATTTTACTTGTATTTCATTGCTTTCTTCTTCACCTTTTTATTGTTTAGCCTTAATTGGACTTAGGTGGGATATAATTATGTGTGGATTTCAGTTGCTTTGATCTTACATTTGTATGTTTATTTGTACCTTGGTTTTTGTCCTTCCTATTACCCCTTCTTCATCCTTTTCCTAGACTAATAGCTACATTTTTTCTGTTCCCTCTTCTTCTTTTTCATTTTTTAATTACTTTTAATTTTTGAGGATAATATGTACTTTATTCTTTGGCATCTTAATAAAAAGGAAAACAAAAATATGCAATAGTAATGACATGACCAGACCAAAGTGATTCCTTTTTGCTGTCAACAATATTTTAGGGTCTCTCTTTTTTATTGGTTCTTTTTAATTAAACGTAACAGGATTCATTTTGACATAACTATGAAAGCATGGAATATAATTCATTCTAATTCAGTCCCTAGTACTTATCCTTTCCCTTATATCCTCCCCGCTTCTTTTCCCTCTACTCTACTGATCATTCTACTGTTCAGTTTTTTTTTTTTTTTCAGTTAGTGTCTTGTGGATGTACATGATGGTGATATTCACTGTGGAATATTCATATATGTACATAAAAAAAGTTAGGTCAAATTCATTCCATTGTCTTTCCCTATCCCATCTTCCTCCCTTCCCCAATTCAAAATAATGGGGGGATAAAAAATAGAAGAATGATAAGTGGAATAGACTTTTATTCATCTTTTATAGCCATCATCTGCTACCTATCTCCTGCCTCTCCTCTGTTATTTTTTTAAATAATATTTCTAACTCTCCTATGGTTTCCTACTCTATTTTCTCTTCACTTAAGAAATTAATCTCACTATCTGATAGAATTATGCAGTTTGTATAATCCTTAGCCCATTCCCCATAGGTGGAAATAAGTGATATAGATGTCAAAGTTGGCAGTGGACATTTATCTTAAGACTGTACATCTGTTGCTAACACTAGTGCTGTTCCTGATTCCTCCCTTCTAAAGGGGGCTGGAAAGTGAGAGACACTTTAACTTCACTGAGTAGTAGTATAGAGCCTACTACTGACAATAATCACAACTCAGCCAAGTAACAGTGAATCTCACCCGCCCCCCCACACACATGATCTCACCCCATCTGAGCCTCAACAATAGTTTTAACACATAGAATAGGGAAGACCAAACCCCAAACCAACAACTAGGCCCCAAGAAGGAACAACAAGAGGGATCTTATGTCCCACTGCTGGATAGAGAAATCCCAAAACAAAAAAAGATAAATACACACAAAAGGGTAAAAACATTTCAAAGAAGTAAAGGAATTCATATCAAATTATATGCAAGTCCAAGAGCACTGAAATATGAGGAAACAGGCAAACAAATCTCTCCCCAAAATTCACAATCACCCCCAAAGGATCCCAAAGATATTGAACTGAATGAAAATCCCAGAGAAAGACTATGAAAAACTGATTATTAAAATATTCAATGAAATAAAAGAATATGTAAGGGATGAGTAAAGAGGGAAAATACAGGATATGAAAAAAAAAAAACATTTCAATAAACAAATAGAGAAAATGAAAAGAAACCAGTCAGAACTCCTGGAAATGAAAGACACAATAAATCAAATTCAAAATTCACTTGAGAGCATCACTAACAAATTAGATTGTCTAAAAAATAGAACTTCAGACCTTGAAGTCAGGGTTTTAAACTTGAATTTTTAGTATGCAATAAAGAGGAAAAAATAACCATGTTCAGAATATACAATTCTGGGACAGCATCAAGAGAACAAATCTGATAGTCTTTGGGATAGGAGATAAGAAGGAGATACAGGCCAAAGGCATTAAGAAAAATTTCAATGGGATAGTAACAGAAAAATATCCCCATATTAGAAATGACATAGATATCCACATACAAGAACATATAGTACCCTGAATAGACAGAATCAGAATAAACCCTCACCAAGTCACACCATAATCAAAATGCCTAACATAGAAAATAAGAAAAGAATACTAAAAGCTACAAGACAAAAAAAAAATGTCAGGTCACATTTAGGGACAAACCAATAAAGTTCAATCTGACTTCCCAAATCAGCCCCTAAATTCAAAAAGGGCCTGAAATGAGATATTCCAAAGTCTAAAAGAAAACCATCACAACCAAGATTGATATTTCAAGCAAAGTTATCTTTCAAAATCTATGTAGAAATAAAACCTTTCCATGACAAGGATAAACTAAAAGAATTCAGGTCACTAAGCCAGCACTACGAAGAATACTCAAATATAATACTACCACAGAGGAAGCCCAAAACAAACCCCAAAGCTCCCAAGTAGATGAAGACCACTAGAAGAGCAACCAACTGGATGAAAATAAAGACAGAATTAAATATAACAAACAAACCAAAATGACAGGGAACTATAAGCACAGATTCATAAAGTGAATATAAATGGTCTCAACTCCCTAATTAAAAGACATAGATTAGCAGAATGGAACAAAAATCAAAGTCCGACTATATTCTGTATGCAAGAGACTCATCTCATACTCAAAGACATACACAGGCTGAAAGTAAAAGGAAGGAAAAAATATTCCATAGTAATGGAGTTTGAAAACAAGTAGGAGAATCTATTCTCATATCTGACAAATCAGATTTCAAGCAAAATAAGAAGGGACAAAGAAGGCCACTACTTTCTGGTAAAGGGAACAATGCAACAAGAAGGTATAATGATAGTAAATATATATGCCTCAAATGTGTACCTAATTATATGAAAACTACTTCTTGATATTAAGTTCCAGATAGACCCCAATACAATGTTACTAGGTGGTTTCAACATACCCTTATCACCAATGGAAAGTTCATCCAAATATAAAATCAATAGAGATACTTCTGACCTAAATATACTATAAATCAAATAAACCTAATACACACTTACAGAATATTTCACTCCCAAAATCCTGAAATGTGTTTCTTCTCAGGAACTCATGGAACCTTTTCCAAAAGAGATGATAGTCTAGGTCTCAATATAAGTTTTAGTAAATACAAAAAATTGATATAATCCCATACATACTTTCAGATCATAATGGAATGCAAATTGAACAGTAAGAAAAATGATAGAAACCTCATGAACACATGGATATCGAAGCCTCTTAAGCTAAGGATGGACCAGAAAAGAAATAAGAGAAGAAATCAAATTTTTAGGAACAAATGAGAACATAGATACAATATATCCAAACCTCTAGGACAGTATGAAAGCAGTTCAAAGAGGAACATTTATAGAATTGAATGTCTAATTAAAAAATAGATCCCAAATAAATAAGCTTATGTTCAACCTCAAGTACTAAGAAAAGGAAGAACAAACTAATTCCACAATTAGTAGAAGATGGGCTATAATTAAGATCACAGCTGAAGTTAATGAAATTAAGAATAAAATATACAAAGAATCAATGAGACAAAGAGTTGATTCTTCAAAAATATTAATAAGATTGATAAACTCTTAGCCAACCTAACCAAAAGAGAGAGAAGACCCAAACAAACAAAATTAGTGATGAAAAGGAAATATTACTAGACACTTCTGAAATATAGAGGATGATTATAAATTGTCTTGAAAATATATATTCCAATAAAATGGAAAATCTAGAAGACATTGACAAATTTCCAGACACACATGGTCTGCTCAAACTGAATCAGGAAGATATAGAAAACCTAAACAAACCAATATCAAGTAATGACATTGGAACAGAAATTAAAATCCTTCCAAAAAAGAAAATCACAGAACCAAATAGATTTTCATCTGAGTTTACTGCACATTTAAAGAAGAATCAATATCATTCTTTCTCAAATTATTCCATGAAATTAAAAGAAAGGGAACACTTTTGAATTTTCTGAAGTATCTAGAAGTGTTCCCTCCCTTTCAGTAACCTGTTAACAAAACTAGACAAAGTTCAGTATAACCTGATACAAAAACCATACAAAGACACATGTGGGAAAGAAAACTACAGAACAATATTCCTGGTGAACATAGATGCAAAAATCCTTAATAAAATGTTAGTAAATTCATAATATACCATTATAATGTAGGTTTTATCCCAGGGATGCAAGGTTGGCTCAACATACACAAAATAATAGATGTAATTCAACACATAAATAGAATTAAGGACAAGAATCATATGATCATCTCAATAAATGCAGAAATGGCCTTTGAAAAAATCCAGCAATGATTTATGTTAAAACCACTAGAGAAACTAGGGGAGAAGGTATTTACTTCAACACAATAAAGACTATATGTCCACAAACCCAAAGCCAACATCATAATGGAGAAAATCTGAATATTTCCTTAACAGTCAGAAAGAAGACAAGGATGTCTACTCTCATGACTTCAATATAGTTCTTGAAACTCTTCCAGAACAATTAGGCAAGAGATGGAAATTAGAGGGATACAAATAGGAAAAGCAGAATTCAACTATCACTGTTTGCTAATGACATATATCTAGAAGACCCAAAATACTCTACCCAAGATTCTAGAGCTGATAAACAAATTTAGCAAAGTAGCTGGCTACAGGTGAAACACTCATAAATCAATAGCTTTCCTATACTCCAAAAGTGATTCTTCTGAGAAATCAGGAAAACCATCCCATTCACAATAAGCTCAACAAACAAACAAACAAACAAACAAAACCTTGGGATTTGATCCAACCAAGGAGGTGAAAGATCTTTACAATGAAAACTATGTTAAGAAAGAAATTGAGGAAGACCTTAGAAGATGGAAAGACCAACCATGTTTTTGGATAGCAGAATTTAATATTGTCAAAATGGCAATACTGACAAAAGCAATATACACTTTCAATGCAATCCCTATCAAAATACCAATGACATTCTTCAAAGAACTAAAACATACAAACAAAATAGTCCTTAAATTCATTTTGAAGTATAAGATTAAAAAAAATTGCCAAAGCAATTCTGAGCAAGCAAAGTGATGCAGGAGGCATTATAATACCTGATCTGAAATTATACTACATACCTAAAGTAAGAAAAGCCAGCATGGTATTGGCATCAAATTAGTCATAAATGGGATAGAATAGAAGTTATATAGATAAATCCACATATTTACAGTCATCTGATACTTGATAAAGCTGCCAAAAATGTGTGTTGGAGAAAAGGTAGACTTTTAAAAACTTAGTGTTGGGGATACAAGATATTAATATGTAGAAGAATGAAATTAGACCCTATCTTTCACCCTGCACAAAAGTAAAATCAAAATGAACTAAAGAAAGACTTAGGAATTATACCAGAAACCGTGCAACTGATAGACGACAATGCAGGGTCAACACACAACATATTGGTGTAGGTACTGACTTCCCTAAGACCCCTAAAGCTCAAGAAATGAAAGAATCAATAGGTAGGAGATCATCAAATTAAAAGGTTATGCACAGCAAAGGCAACCATTGAGAGCATGGAGAGAAAGCCTACAGAATGTGAGAAAATCTTTGCCAGCCACTCCTCTGAGAGGGAAATATTATCCAGAATATATAAAGAACTCGAAAGCTTAACACCAAACCAAACAAAACAAATAAAAAAATAATAAATGGACAAAAGAATTAAACAGACATTTCTCAAAAGAAAAAATACAAGTGGCCAAGAAATATGTGGAAAATGTTTAACATCTCTAGTAACTATGAAAATGCAAATCAAAACTAAGATTTTAGCCTGGTGCGGTTGCTTACACCTGTAATCCCAGCACTTGGGAGGCTGAGGAAGGAGGATTGCGAGTTCAAAGCGAGCCTCAGCAATGGCGAGGCACTTAGCAACTCAGTGAGACCCTGTCTCTAATAAAATACAAAAAAAAGGGGGCTGGGGATGTGGCCCAGTGGTTGAGTGCCCCTGAGTTCAATCCCCGGTACCAAATAAATAAATAAATAAATAAATAAATAAATAAATAAATAAATAAGTGAAAGATCAATGGAGTAGTGGAGAGAGAATAGAGGGAGGGAAGAGGGAAAGGAAAACAGAGGGAACAGGGACTGGAATGGAGTAAATCAAATTCTGTGTACATATGCTTTTGTCAAAATGAACCAAACTATCGTGTTTAATTATAATACTACAGTAATAAAGTGCTGGGTATAGTTCAGTGGTAGAAGGCCACTGGGTTTGATCCCTAGTATCCCCCCACCCCCAAAAAAGGCAGAGCCTGGACTTAGGTAAGGAAAATGAAATATCTATGCAGGGCATGAAAGGTAAGGAAGCTGTCACTTTCAGTACTGTGTAAGTGCAGAGTCAGGACCTAAAAATAAGTCCCTCCCTAAATTCTGTGCCCTTGGTGCCTCACTTGCTTTACTCTAGTCCAGAATCCAAATACAAAAATCTTCCAGTCATAGGTGCCACATACATCTTAAAACATTTGTAAACATTTTCTGAGGGTCTGATCCTAATCACAGTTTCTGCTTGTGATTTTAATTAAATTTGGATATTTATTCCTTGTCTAGATTGTGCCAAGTTTCCATAGTATACACCACCCCAGTAGGGAATCCAGATTATAAACAAAATAAAAATAGTTTCAAATTATTGATTGCATACTAAAAGGCAGATATGCAATTAGCAACTTTGTAAATCATTTCTAATCATCACAGCTAATCCTACATAAGGGAAATGATGCTCAGAGAGGCTCCATTCAGTTCTGCAAACTCCATATTCATTGCAGACCTACAAAAGATGGTTTGATTGGCTATAGCCAGAGGGAGGTTGATGAAATTATCAGCATCCTCCTTGGCCTCTCTGGTTGTTTGAACCATCATTTAGGGATGTTCTAAATGAAGAGGAGGGTTAAGTACGGGAAAGATTCTCTGATCACTTGATTAGCAATGATACTATAGTTCTTGGTTAAGTTTATGTGTACCTATCTATATGTTAAGCTATGTTAGGAGTGCAATGTGAAATATGTTAATAGAACTACTCAGCCTGTTTTTCCTAACTAAACTAGTCTCTATTTAAAGGCATTTTACCTGAGATAAAGTGAAGTGTCCACATAGACACAATGTAGGTAGTACCAGGAATCAACTTTTGTTATTAACACATTACTACCTATTATACCTTTGCAATAACTGGAACCCTACAAAATGTGACACAGTTTGGATGGACAAAGGGGATTGGAAAATATATAATTTTCAGGTGTAGTCAAGAAAACGTGTAAAGAAAAAGTCTTTGAAAAAATATTATTTATGCTCTGCCTGCATTGAGGTGAAGCTGTGGTCTTTATCAGCAATTCACTTGTGTTTTTTTTTCTCTGTTGCCATAGCATAGAAAATTGAGTACTGCAATGGTCACACAAAGAGCTTTTAGAGGTCCTTAACAGTCTGTGATATGCTGGGTTACAGTGTTAACAGGGTGATTGGACATGGCACTCCACATAGTATTTCTCAGGTCTAAGTGGACATAAGAATGTTTTCCCTTCCATCATAGGGACAAACCTAGAAATTGCATAACATTTAAATGCTTTATTTGGACAATAATATTGTGATATCATTAAAACTTAAAAAAAAAACAACTATCATACTAGAACTGCATAGCATCTTTATATTCATTATTTTCTAAGCTTTGGCCATACATATACTCTTGTTTCCTTAAGGCAAAATTATATTTCCAGTGAGAGGTAAAAGGGTAATGTTGGGTGTGGAACAAGATCACCAGTGTCCAGTGTGTGAGGAGGCTTTGGGTTGAGTGTCAGTGAATATAGGAGTGACCTTTCTTATCATTTCCAGCACTGAATCCAGCAGTACTAAGGAGGCCATCATTTTGAGAGGGCAAAAATTTGCATGCAACTTTGTTGGACGTAAAATGAGCAAGAGCCATTTGTATGTATCTCTGAATAGGAAAGTGGGCAACTCTGGACTGGATACTCTCTCTGTTTGATTTCATTCAGTTTATCAAATCTGGTTGTCACAGCAACTGAGAGCATTGCTGGCAGGTATGACTTCCTTTCTTTTCACCTTCTGGGCCAGTCAGTGTACAGATTGAATTTAATTACCTATTCGATATTTGAATAGTCATCCAGAGCTTGACTGCAAGCCCTACTCAGAATGAAGCATCAAAAAAAATCTGGATCCACTAAAATTCTCTGAGAACTATTTTGTTGTTGTATACAAATTGTTACTGCCTCACATTGGTATAATTGTTAGAAAATGTGCTTTCTCCTTTTATGTCAAGTTGCCTATCTAATTAATGATAGTGAAATTGTGGCAGCTACACAGATTTTGCAGAAGTGCTGGGGTCACAAAATATAAAAGACATAATTACACTTATTTTCCCCATTATATATATATTATATATATATATATATATATATATATATGTACAGATGTTATCAATATGTACACATGAAATGAAGGTAAGCTAGCTATGATATTGAGATCAGAGAGGGGAGATATTCTTTGTGTTATTATTCTCATAATTTCTGGCAGTAGTAGAAAAGGAGCTATATGAGGTTGAAATATATAAAAAAATGTTTTGTCGCTTAAACACACACACACACACACACACACACACACACACACACACACACTAACATTCACACTGGAAGGGGCTGAGTAAGTGTAAATTGGAACTGAAACTACTATAACATGGAGATATTGGCTCCTTCCTGCTTCATGATGTGAGCAGACTTAGGCATATATAAATAATATATTGATACAAATCAGGGTGGATATTTTCCTGTTATTAGTTATATTAAATACATTGTGGGAAATGCATAATGGTAAAAATGGATGTTTTAAGATTTAGATGAACAGAGGTAAAAGAGATGCCTGTGTCATGTCACCTGTGGGCAACCTAAATAAATAACTGTCCAAGATAACATGCGTCAACTTTAATGAGGATAATATGGACTATTACTTTTTTGTTTAAAACCATGTTTTTGAAGTATTATTGACATGTAAAAATATGCATATATAGTGTATATAACCCAACATATTGGGTGGTAAGTCATGAAAACATCATCACCATCAAGGCTTTAGATATATCAATTGTTAGAAAAGTTGCAGGATAGATGAACGCATGCTGAAACCTCCGTAGAGGAAAAGGGAAGGGGGGTTATTGAATTACCAAAAGAAACACGTGGAGGGGATGGGGATGAACCGTGGGGGACGAATGGGAGCTGGAGTACGCGGGAAAGGAGAGCAGGAACAGAGAGCAGGAACAGAGAGCAGGAACAGAGAGAGGCAGGAACAGGGAGAGGCAGGAACAGAGACAAGCGCGAACAGAGAGAGGCAGGAACAGAGAGGAATTTCAGTCCCGGGCTGGCTTTAAATAGAGTAGGGGTCATAAAACCCCCTTGGAGTGAGTCCTTGCCCTATAGGCTCCCAGAAGTCAGGAGGTTAGTGGACAGGGCACTTGCTGGTCAGGTTTTCTGGTCATGCTGAGGATCTTGGGAGGTGTAGTTTTTTAACAAAGCACCTGGGGAGGTGTGGCCTTCTGCCTGGGAGGCGCAGCCTCCTGCCTGGAATCCAACATCAATTACTTCCCAAAGTTTTCTTCAACCCTCTTTGTTAGTATCATTATTTTGAGTGTATAAAGGATACTTAACATGAAATGTACTCTCTTAGAAAATTTTAGAATATAATACAGTCTTGTTAGCTCTAGGTAGTGTGCTTGATATTAGCTCTCCAGAAATTATTTATCTTGCACAACTGAAACTTTGTACTTTTTGGCCATCACTTCCTCATTTCTTCCTCCCCCCACCTCCAGCTGCTGACAACCACGTCCCTCTCTGTGCTCCTATAATTTTGACTATTTTAGATTCCACACAAAAGTGAGATCGTTAGTATTTGTTTTTTGTGACTGACTTATTTCACTTAGTATATTATCTTCCAGTTCCACCTATGTTTTGCAAATGGCAGGTTTAACTTTTTTTAAACGTCTATAATATTTCATATATTCATATACACACACACACCATAACTATATTTTATTTTCCCATTCATCTGTCAATGGATATTTAGTTTGTTTCCACATCTTGTCTATTGTGAATGATACTGCAATAAACATGGGACTACAGATGTATATTTGAGATCCTTATTTCAATTTCTTTGGACAAATAAACATAAGTTCAATTGCTCAGTGGTATAGTTGTTACATTCATTTTGGGGTGCTGGAGATAGATCCTAGGCTTCCAGCATGCTACATCCCCAGCTTATAGTTTTCAATTTTTGAAGAGCCCCCATACTGTTTTATGTAATGGCTGTACCAATTTACATTCCAACCAACAATTTACAAAGATCCTTTTTCTCTATATCCTTACCAACACTTGCTGTCTTTTTAAAATACATATGTATATAAAACAACTATCCTAATATATGAGGGGGTATGTCATTGTAGCTATAATTTGAATTTCCCCAGTAATTAGTGATGTTGAGCATCTTTTCTTACATTCAATTGCATGCCTTCATTCAACAAATGTCTATTGAGATTCTTTGCACATTTTAAAATCTGATTATTTAAATTTTTGCTTTGTTTTGTTTGTTTTTGCTGTTGGTACAGTTCCTTTTATGTTTTGGATATTAACCCTTATGAAATATGTGGGTCTTCATCATTTCACACTGTAACAACAAAATAACATGAATCAAATGGTTTGTAAATAATAAATTTTTTTCACTATTCTGGAGACTGGAAGTCCAAGATCACGGTGACAACAAGGTCAAGTTCTGAGGTGAGCCATCTTATGTCTGGATTTTAGACTATCTGCTGCTTCTTGTAGCCTCATATGGTGAACAGAACAGAGAAGGAACAAACTCTCATCTTAACCCAGGGACTATAGTTCAGTCTTATCATGTTTCTTCAATGTTAATCCTATGTTTAATCAATAAATATTTAGTGAGCAGCTTCTATGTTCTACATGTCTTAGAGCAGTCAAAACATCTGTTTCCATGAAGCTTATATGATACTAGAAGGAAATATAATAAATAAACAAACAGGTAAACAATGTATTATATCAGGTAGAGATAAGTGCTTTAGAAAAGCAATATAAGAATAAAGGGGGGCTGAGGCTGTAGCTCAGTGGTAGAGTGCTTGCCTAGCACATGGGAGGCCCTGCATTTGATCCTTAGCACAACATTAAAATAAATAAATAAAATAAATGTATACATCTACAAACTAAAAAATATATATTTTTAAAACGTTTTTTAAAAAAGGGGAGAGGAGGGCTGGGGTTGGGGCTCAGCGGTAGAGTGCTCACCTAGCACGTGCGTGGCCTGGGTTCAATCCTCAGCACCACATAAAAATAAATGCATTGTGTACAACTAAAGCAAATAAATAGTTTTTTTTTTTTAAAAGGGGAGAGGAGCTGTTGAATAAGTGTGGGTGTTTTATATAGGCTAGTTAAAGAAAACCTCACTGATAAAGTACCAGTTGACAAGAGACTTAAAGTAGGTGAGGGATTGGACTATGTAGATATCTGGAAGACCAAGGAAAGCAGAGGAAGAACAAATGCAAATACCATGATCATGACTAGGTTTGATGTATTTGAGGGATAGAAGAAGGCAAGGACCCCGAGTAAAGTGAGTGAGGAACAGTATTAAGAACTGAGTTACTAGAACATATCATGCAGGGGCCCAAAGTTCAGTGTAGAACCTTGACTTTTACTCTGAGTGAGAACAGACTAGAGGAGGGCAAGACTTGAAACATGGAAACCAATTAAATTACATTTTCAATAATGTGAGTGAGAATGGTATCAACTCCAATCACAGTTGTTGAAGTGGAACTGGTGTTTCTGACTCTTATTAAGGTCCATCTCAAACTATCGTAAGTTTTCCTTTGAGAACCTCCCTATAATATGTACACATGTTAGTGTGTTAATCAGCTTTTCATCACTGTGAGCAAAATACCTGATAAGCACAACTTAGAGGAGGAAAAGTTTATTTTGGATTAATGGTTTCCACAGTTCAGTCCATGGTGGACAACTCCAAGGCAGAATCATGGCAGAAGGGCATGGCCGAGGAAAGGTGCTAATGTCCTAGCAGCCCAGGACAGGGAGAGGTGGGGAGGGGCTGAGGCCTAGATAAGCCTTTCCAGAGTATGTCGACAGTGACCTATTTCATTCAATTAGGTCCTACCTGCCAGTAGTTCATTCAGCTGTCAGTGGACTAATATGGCAAATGGAGTAATCAACTGATGAGCTCAGAACCCTAATTGCTATATTTGGGACCATAATTCTAACACACGAGTTTTGGGAGACATTTCAGATGCAAACCATAACAGACATGTATATTTGCATTTGTGTGTGTGTGTGTGTGTGTGTGTGTGTGTGTGTGTGTGTGTATATTATATGGAAAAAGAGTCAGAATGTAAAGGCTTCTACATATTTATTCCCAGGTTAGTAATTAGCTTCTGACAAGAATATTTGTCTCTGCCCTGAAGCCAGATAATAGATGAAAGTTTTGAGTCGGTCACCACACAACAGTTGAACATGATGCATGCAAGAACAGAGCAACCTCTTTCCAAAGAGCAATGTACCATACTGACTGGATGGGTAGATACAACTTCAATCATTTGAGGAATTTGGGGAAAATTTAAAAATATAAATATTGTCCATCAAAAATCTAAATGTTGTTCATCAACTTTGCAGATAAATTGAGTTGTTGTTTCTCTAAAGAAATAAGTTGAAGCTGGGTGCAGTGGTGCACGCCTGTAATCCCAGCACTTGGGAGGCTGAGGCTGGAGGATCACGAGTTCAAAGTTAGCCTCAGCAATGGTGAGGCACTTAGTGTTGGAACATAAGCTACTCAGGAACACCGTGTTGAAAAGGTGGGGTTTATTGGGGTGCTGCGTGGAAAGGTAGGGGGGAGAAACGGCGTGGATTGGGGTGCCACGTGTGGGGGGGAGAAGGAAACGGCCTGGTGAGGCAAGGGAGGTCAGGGCAAGGGAAAAGGGAGAACAAGGGCACGGAGCAAGGAAGAACAATGGGCGGTTTCAGTCTGGAGCAGGGTTAAATAGCGAACTGGTGGTCAGAGGGACCCCTGGAGCGGGTCCGTGTTTCCATAGGCTGCTGGAGGTCAGGAGGCAGTGGCGAGGGCACCTGGTAGCCAGGTTCACTGACCAGCCTGAGGCACCTGGGAGATGTAGTCTTTTCACAAAGTACCTGGGGAGGTGTGGCCTACCTGGGAGGTGCAGCCTCCCTGCCTGGAATCCAACACTTAGCAACTCAGTGAGACCCTGTCTCTAATAAAATACAAAAAAGGACTGGGGATGTGGCCCAGAGGTTGAGTGCCCCTGAGTTAAGTCCCCGGTACCAAAACAGAAATAAGTTGATTTAAGTACAGTCTTATTTTGAGGGAAAAAAAATCAAAACAAAATATAACAAAAATAAAACCTGGATTTCACGAATGAGCTCTGTAGGTAGTTTATCTATGTCATTTTTGAGTCAATGCTTTTTATCTATTGCCAAAAAAGCTATGGGAAATCTTTTTTCCTTTCAAAACTGTGAAACCCATTACTAAAATCCCTCTTTGATGTTTAAATTACTATATGTCAAAGGTGGAGATCAAACTGTAGCTCTTTCATATTTTAGGGGAAGAGTGAGAAATGGGGAAACTTTGAGACCTTTCTATTGATCATGCAGTCCATTTATATACCCTCTACCAAGCTCTGACTTATCCTCAAGAAAGGCTGTGGGAAGAATTTATCATTGAACAGTAGTTATTGAACCCATTTCATCTTTTCTCCTTTGAGTCCATCTAGGTAACTGGGAAGCAAAACAATACAAATATAATGAAATAAAAGAAATATTTGCAAGAAGTAACTAGATAAGAGTAACACAGAAATTCATTTTAGAAAAATTTTAAAGTGTGCTTCTAAAAACAAAATATATGAGAGTTCGGGATCATCATGATTTTATCTATTGTCTTTTAACAGCTATTTAAGAAATGTAATTGGGTTAGTGGTTATAAATGAATGTTTAATACTGGCATGCAATAAGTCTCAACATTTGTTTCAATGAAATAGTATCTCATTGTTATGGGGCTATGTTCATGTCAATCATATATTGTCTTTAAATAGGTCAGCTTCACATGTCATGTATAGACTGAACTGTTATTACTGTGGTAACAAAGTTCACTGAAACCAGAGGGATAGAAACACCTGCTTAAATTTAACAGGAACTTAATCAATTCCTACTGTGTATCTACCATTGTGCTGGGCATAATAGGATACACAAAAGTGGTAACCATATTTATAGACATGGCATAATTAACAATATGAAAGCATGACAAATATGTCCTAAATTGTGTATTATCAGGTACAAGAATGTTCAAATATTAAGTGCTTTGAGCATTCAGGAGGAAAGAGGAAATCAGCTTTGACATGATTGCTTAGTCATTGTTTTTACCTCTGATTTAACAATTCAGTGTTGATTAACAGTGCACGTGTTGTGTGCCAGGCAGTGAAAATGGTGTTGGGTATTGAGCTATGACTAAGATCCTATCCTCAGTCTGTAGGGCAGCACTGTAGAGGGAAATGTAATGTGAACTACATATCCAAATTTAAATTTCTAGTAGACATATTACATAAAAGATAAAAACTAATAAATGTGATTAAGACATTTTATTAACCAATGTAGTCAACAATTACTATTTAATATGCCATAAATATAAAACAAATAATGTGATATGTTATATTTTTCCCTTTTACATTTTGAAAATACACTATGGGTTTTACACCAATGGCATATCTCAGTCTGGACTAACCTCATTTCCAGTGCACAGTAAGCACTGTGTAATGGGAGTGGAAGACACAGAGGATCAACAATACATTCTTCAAATGGCCAAGATAAATTTTCTGCAATAATATGGACTTTCCCAGTTTTATCCCAGTTTCACAGTTTTCTAGATAAGTGACTAATCATTTTAAAGGATCTGGATTACTGATTGAAAAATGCATGTTTAAAATGCATGCATTCTGGGGCTAGGGTTGTGGCTCAGCAGTAGAGCACTTGCCTAGCACGTGCACAGCCCAGGTTCGATCCTCAGCACCATGTAAAAACAAAGGCATTGTGTACAACTAAAAACAAATAAATAGATATTTTTTTAAAAAGGGGGAGATGACATTTAAAAAATGCATGCATTCTGTGCTTAATAATTAGTTTATTTTTTATAGAGTGGATTGATTGGTAAATATTGATATGAGAGTTTCTGGTTGCTATTTGAAAGGATTTCTCCACAAATAACACATTCTGGGGGATAGTTTTATTTTTAATAAATGAATATATAAATAATATATTCAGCCAGGTATTGTGGCACATGCCTGTAATCCCAGGATCTCTGGAGGCTGCTGCAGGAGGATAGGATCACAAGTTCAAAGCCAACTTCAGCAATGTAGCTCAGTGGTTAAGCATCCCTGGGTTTGGTCTGTGACTATATATATGTATGTATGTGTGTGAAATATATCTCACACATACATACAATGAATATGAATATATATATTCATATGAATGTGTATATTCATATGAATATATATATTGATATGTATATGTATTGATATGTATATATATATGTATATATGCATATATATACATATATATATCTTTTAAGGCTTTTTTTTGAAATCTTAAAAGATAGTGTTGATACTGGTGTTTGAGAATCAATTAAGATTAGGGTCCGCTTCACCAGTGTCAAAGATTGAACACCTGAGAAATGTTTAGGCAGAAGCAGAGTTTTATTTAAATGGTAGGACAGAGACAGAGACTCCTCTGGAGAGACAGAGGAGGGGGTTCAAGTTGGAAGCTGTTGCCTGAGGAAATCAAGGTGTCCTGCCCCTTTTATATATTTTAGGTTTCCTTTTTCTCATGCCTCCCTTTCACCCCTTATTTTGCCTGTGTGACCAAAAGGTGGAATGATCAATAGGTAGATTGATCCAAGGGCAAGAATGAAGCCTTCCATGGATACAGACAGGAAGGGAGCAGCTCAGCAGTCACTCATTAACAACTCTTTGTTGGGAGGAACAGTTCCTTGAAGGCAGGTAAACTTTTCAACAGGTTGGAGATGGGGGGAGTGTCCTGAAGGTATTAGCATTTTATTTCCTTTCCTTTCAAAGCAGCCTCCATCTTCCAGATCTGACCCAATCACTCATTATTAACACTTTTTCTCCTACCTCTCAGTGTCATATATTATATGGAAATGTTGATGAGCCCTAAGTCACAGATCAGCAATGGCAAATTGAAAAAGTTATTACCATTGTTTTCAGACTCTTCAGTCACTTGCTGCATATCAGCATCAGTTCTCAGTCTTTAGCTGGGTCTACTAAGGGTTAAAACTAAATATAGATGGTACTGTGGGAGACCAGAATTTTGAGATGAGACTAGATTTCTGCTTCACGAATTTCCTTCTGGATTCTTGTCTCACAAAGTTTGAAGAATAAAATCTATGGACAATCATGGAAGGGAAGAGTAAAATAGGATTTGTTTATGTGAAAAGAGATAGAATTCCTACCATGAAGGAGGGGGCCAATTAGCAGAAAAATCTATTTTGGTGTGCCATTTTAGGATATTATATGGTTCTGGGAGAGCATGGAGCAAAATCTATGTTAAACAAGCATTGAAAAGAGCACCAGGGCTAGAGAGATAGCTCACTTGGTAGAGCGCTTGCCTTGCATGCACAAAGCCCTGGGTTCAATCCCCAGCACCACAAAACAAACAAACAAACAAACAAACAAAAAAACCACCAAGAAAACAGCACCAAAGCTATGGCCTTCCTGTAACTTCCATCTGAGTTCTTCCTCACCTTCCCTTCCCACCTCTGGGACAAAGGAGTTTGCTGGAGGCATTCCCACTTTACCACATGGCCTTTTATACTTGAAATAGCCCTTGATATTTCTAGCAGTTAGGCGCCAGGTGTGGTTTCTGCATTTGACCAAGACCTTATTTAGGGCCCAACACTTCTGATTGATGACCATTGATTAGTCTTATTCATATGGATTGAATGTTTATTTCTTCCCAGAATTTATTTGTTGAAACCTAATCCTCACTGTTAAAATATTTGGAAGTCAGATTTTTGGAAGATGATTAGCATCCTTAAAAAAGGAGCATGTTGGCTCCTTCATCCTTGTGGAGACAGTCTTTGATGAAGTGGGTATTCACCAGACACTGAATCTTCTGAAACATAGATATTGGACTTCTCAGCCTCCACAATGGTGAGAAATAAGTTAATCTTATTTATCAGATATCAACTTCTTTTATAGCATCCCAAACAGACTAAAACCTACAATAAGGATGAAAAATAAGTTTCTGTTATGATCAGTCAAAACTCTGAAAGCTGGTGCTAACATGTAGAAATGTATTCTGAGCAAGTTGATCTTTTCTGTTCAACTAACACATAATTGATACATATTGAAAATAGAAACTAAACATTGAAATTCTTATTTATAGTCAACTGATTTTTTTAAAAATAAAAATTGAAACAGACACAATGACCACTGTTCACACCTAACCCTCAAGAGACAGTGGCAGATCTCTGTTTACAGGAAACACTGGTGTGCAGGATCCCTCGGGGCTCTTCCATCTTTTGACATTTTATTTCTATGGGCTAAATTGTTCTAGGGCTCCATGAACTGGAGAGATGCAAATTACTGTACCACATAGGATTTCTGGTAGTTAATGGTTGTTGTGACTATAAACATTAAATGTTTTAGAACCCTTAATCTCAGTTTTCCTGCGAAATGGTATGCATTTTCCATAATGCAGTGGCTTGATGCCTCTCTCATTTCCTCTAGTTTTGGTTAAGCTATTACATTGTATTGAGAAATTCTAGGAGGGGAAGAGCAGTCTTTTTGAATGAAAGCAGGGAGGACATGCTAAATAAAGGAGAAAAGACCAGTTGACATTTTTAAAAGGTAAATTGAGTGCTATAAAATGTCAACAGGAAGTAATACTTTATCTTATGGTTATTCAATTTCTGTCTTCAATTCAAGGATACCTTTTCCCTCATCTTCACATTGTGAAAAGACAGCATTATATTGAACATTTCACAAGAAATGTCAGTTCAGTGGTTATTTTCATTTATATGTTTTAACAGAGATAATTTGTCGATAAGAAAATCTTGGCTATTTAACTAAGGTCTAAAAATAAACCTAGCCAGACTGAAACAGATAGCAAGTAAATAAGCAGAGATAAAAACATTCTTTACTTCTGTACTTCCTCATATATCTATCTTTGTTCTGTGTTTTCTTAGCTTCTGTATTTGTCTTTTTTGGCATCCGTTAATCCCAGGGCCAAACTAATGAGCAAAGTTGTTTACTTCTCCTTTGCCATTCATTTTTCATGGGAGTGTGAAAATCATATTATAAACCTTTCAACCAATCCTGGGTGCATATCCTAAGCTACCTCCTTTAGGTGATTCACATAACAAACCAATATGTCTCCTGACCTAAATCACCTAGAGCCAGGTGCCAGACAACTAAAAAGGAGCCCTATACCTTGGATACCACTGACATTATTAAAACTAGCTAAGTCTGAATTGTTTCCCCGTTCTGGAAAACACAATAAAGGTTCTGGACCTTGCTTTTCCTCACTCCTGTTTCTGCCTCCTGACCAAATCTGGTGCTTCCCCATTTGGCCCTAGATAGTATGGCATGACTTCTCATCTTGGAAAATGTAAGTAATAAAAATATTTCAAAGGCATTAGTGAGCCTCCCCATGTAATTCCTGAGTCACCTCCATAAATAAAATCCCATGGGAATATTTCCATGCAGCTTGAACTTATTCTAGACAGTATTTTACCCACAACACTCCATTAAAACTGTTCCTGTCAATGTCACCAAGGACTTCCATGTTGCTGAACCTGTGGTCATGATTCCATTCACAATTTACTTGAACATCCAGCAGCATCTGGCTGGGTGCATTATCTCCCTCATAACATTTTTTCACTTGGACTGGCATTAGGGGTAGACAGATTAGTACTTTACTCAATTCAGGCACAGAATTTCAGGGGCATACCAGAAACTCAATAATCAATGTAAATATCATTCTAAAACTCAAAACCATTTAGAAAAATCAGTGATGAAAAAATCAAAATTTTAAATAACGATGGACTTGACATTGCTGTGCTAAACCATAATGAAGCCATGGATCCTGATGCTCCATGAGTGTGTGTGTGTGTGTGTGTGTGTGTGTGTGTGTGTGTGTGTGTGTGTTTTATTTTTGTATTTTATTTTCTCGGCCTTTCCTTGGAGGTATGATTATAAGCATGTCTTTCCATCTTTCCATAGAGGTATAATTTAGGTGCTGGGATTTCCCTAAGCAAACTGAGCTTGGGACAATTTGAAGGAAATGCAGCAGCAGAAAAGAACGCCAGTACTAACACAAGCTAGTTTCATAAATATGCGAGCCAGGTTCTGAAAGTCCTTGTGGATAAGGTTATAAGATGTTTATGAAATCACAATTGTAATGATTCTTGCCATGGAGGTGAAAAGGGGGAGTAAAAGGAGAACATTCTGGGTGTTTTTTATTTTCAAACATTCAGAATCTATTCCTTTCAAGAACCATCCCCCAAATGTTCCAATTTCCCATATGTGCAGCAACCTCCTAACTTCTATATAGATGTGTGTATATACATATGTATGTATATACATTTATATGTATGTTTATGCATATGTATTATATATTTATATGTATATACACATATATGTCTATATATTTATAAATATATACATATTTATATTCACATATGGTGAGAGAAAATATGTGTTACAGGGAATAAGGTCTTATGCAGAACTGAGAGTGTGAAGACTTCCTTTCACCCTGATTCTTATGATTAGGCCAGAAAGATTAGGAGTGATAGACATGGGTTTATTAGAAAAAATAGGGAAGGGAAAGAGGGGCTACTCTCAAGGGAGACCTCTCAGGAGAGGGACAACGTGCCTCTCTTGCCCTCCAATTTTATTGGGGTATTTCAGGGAAGTTTCCTGAGAGTTCTGCCCTGGTCCAACTCTGGACTATTGACTGATGACAGGATGACATCAGACTTTCAAGTCCCCATTGTATATGAAATCCTTAGGTCACTTTGGCCCATGCTGACCCGTTCTAATTGTAACCTGTTCTTATAGATTTTACGGTTACGGGGAATTACTTTTTTCTTCCTGAGTTCTAGGATCTGGTCTGCGTAAGGATCACAAAATCCCCCCTTGGAGTAACTTGTATTCTTCTTATCTGCATTTCATTTCAGGCCTGCATTTTTTCTGCATAGAATAGGTAGTTTGCTGAGGAATGTAACATATCCTGTTGACTTAAATCATGCAGGGCTGCAGGCAAATTGATTTTTTTAGAAAAGAAAATATGTGGGGGTCAGCATGGTGGGTCCAGTTTATAGAATTATTCTCTTAACCTCATGTTCCCACCCACCACTCACATCTGTCTGTTTCCTATCATATGTATTTTTATTATATATGATATAGAGATAGAGTTTAGAAAAATAGATATGTTTTTAGGAAGATGTATGACTACACTTAACCCTAAACTGCTCCCAACTCAAATTCCTAAGGTACACTAGCCAATTTGCCCATTTTTCCTTCCAGATTTCCTAAATGTGCTGATGTCCCCTTGATCTAGACTTTTTGATTGTAATTTTTATTCCACATATTTTAAAATTTGGCATAATTTAAAGTTTACTGAAAAATTGTCTAAGATAATGAGCTCTTATATACCCTCACTTGGCTTGCGTAGTGTAAATATCCTTTTAAAAATGTTTTTATTAATGATTTATATTTATACATAATGGGGGGTTCATTTTGACATGTTCATAATGAATATTACATAATTTGCTCTGTTGTAATCATCAGCATTACCCCTTTCCCTCTCCTTCTCTTTTCCCTGGATTCCCTTCCTTTACATTTTTTACTTCCTTCTATTAATTTACTTTTAAAATTGGTGCAGTATAGTTACAAGTAAAAATGGAATTCATTGTGATATATTAATACATGCACATAGCATAATTTGGTCAATTCCATTTTGCAGTTTCTCCGCTTTCTCATTCTTATTCCCTCCCCCTCGATCCCTTTCCTCTACTTCATTGTTCTCTATTATTTTTTACTATTGGTTCCTTTTAGTTACACATGACAGTAGAATCAATTCTGATACAATTATACAAGCATGGAATATATCTTATTTAATTAGGACCCCATTCTTGTGGCTGTACACGAATGTTCTATGTTTATGATATCTCTCCTTTTAAATTCCTTATTTCTCTCTACCTTCTGCATATGAGAGAAAATATTTGACATTTGACTTTCTGAGTTTGGCTTATTTCACTTAGCTTGATATTCTCCAGTTTCATCCACTTACTGACAAATGACATAATTTCATTTACTTCATAGCTGAGTAAAACTCCATTGTTAATATATACCACACTTTCTTTATCCATTCATTTGCTGATGGAAACTTAGGCTGGTTCCATAACTTGAGTATTGTGAATTGTGCTGCTATAAACAATGATGTGCCTATATTACTATAGTGTGCTGATAGTTGTTCTTTTGGATAAATACCAAGGAATGGAATGGCTGGGTCATATGAGGGTTCCATTCCCAGTTTTGTGAGAAATCTTGATATTACTTTCTAAACTGGTTGTACTAGTTTGCAGTCCCATCAATAATGCATGAGGGCTGGGGTTGTGGCTCAGCGGTGGAGCGCTCGCCTAGCACGTGCACAGCCCCGGTTCTATCCTCAGCACCATGTAAACATAAATGCGTTGCATTGTGTACAACTAAAGCAAATAAATAAATAGTTTAAAAAAATGCATGAATGTATCTTTTCCCCACATCCCCGCCAGCATTTATTATTATTTGTATTAATTTTTTAAATATTTATTTATTTGGTTTAGTTGTACACAATGACTTTATTTTTACGTGGTGCTGAGGATCGAACCCGGGCTGTGCACGTGCTATGTGAGCGCTCTACTGCTGAGCCACAACCCCAGCTCCATGTTATTTGTATTCTTGATGATCGCCATTCTAACTTGGTAGGATGAGATCTCAGTGTAGTTTTGATTTGATTGCTAAGGGTGTTGAACATTTTCCTATATATTTGTTGGACTTTTATTCTTTTGAAAAATGTCATTTTACCATTTATTGATTGAGTTATTTATTTTTATTTTGGTGTAAAGTGTTAATATTTGGTGTTAATCTCCTGTTGGAACATTAGCTGACAAAGATTTTCTCCCATTCTGTAGGCTCTCTCTTCACGATCTTGTTTCATTTGTGGTGCAGAAGCATTTTAATTTGATACTATTCCACTTATTGATTCTTGCTTTTGTTTTTTGAACTTTAGGAGTCTTTTTATGGGGGGTACCATGGATCAAACCCAGGGGCAGTTAACCATTGAGCTGCATCCTTATCCCTTTTTATTTTTTATTTTGAGACAGGGTCGTCTCATTAAGTTGCTTAGAGCCTCATTAAGTTGCTGAGACTAGTCTTAAACTTGCAATCCTCCTGCATCAGTCCCCTGAGCTGCTGGGATTAGAAAGTATGTGCCACCTCACAGTACAGCTTTAGGAGTCTTATTAAGGAAGTTGATACTTGTGCCAATATGTTGGAATGTTGATCCTATATTTTCTTCAAGCAGTTACTGTATTTCTAGTCTAATTCCTATGTTTTTGACCCACTTTGAGTTGATTTTTGTGAAGGGTGAGAGATAGTTCATTCTTCAACATACGGATATCCAGTATTTCCAGCACCATTCATTAAAAAAAGGCTATCTTTTCTCTAGCATATGGTTTTGTAGTCATTTGTCAAGTATCAAATGACTACATATATGAACATTTTTTCTCTTTGTCTTCTATTCTCTCCTTAAGAGAATATTATCAGACATTATAAAAGTCTATAAAGACAGGTATGGTCCCATCTAGATATTGCAGGTTATCTAATTGGCACTCTGCTAAATGGGATTCTCTTCTTCTCCACTTAATTTTTTTCTTATGCCCCATGTTGGCTTTAGCTTGGTGTCCTCTGGTTAGAGAAAGTGGCCCACAACAGCTGAAGAAGCAGGCACAGCACCCATGTACTTTATTTTAGAGAACAAGGGACTTGCTCTCTCCTAGTCATTCTAATCAGTGCATGGGCTTTTGTATACCCTATACTACAGCATTTAATTTTCAATGGATTAGAGTCAAGAAAATATTGTTCACTGTCAGAAGTATTCAAAATATCACAAATAACTCAAATCCTTGTCCAGAAAGTCTTGAAATCAATTAAAAAGAAAGAAGTTGTAGTTACACTGCAACACTTTCTTTTCCTATTGTCTTTTTCTTGCCTGGGAAATTTTTTCTCTGGACTGGCATTTCAATCACCCAAGAAAAGTAGAAGGCCCAACAATATGACAGCGAGGTGTTATTCAAAATGCACTGTGCAGACTGTATACCAGAGTGCAAGTGGCCCAGAAGTAGGGTACTGGGGAACCTGCCCATGCTATAGGAGATGGATACTAGGAAAACTGCATGCACTGTGGGAGCTAGGCACTGGGCTTTGTGCCAACACTAGAGGACCTGGGTAATGGGAAGCTGCTAAAGCAGAAGCTGCCTGTACTATAGGAGTTGCCCACAGAGCACACAGGAACTAGGAAGCAAAATTCCTTTCTCCTGTGATGTCTTTTCTGCAGCCACCATGGATGAAATCTAACATCATGCCAACTGAGAGGAAAAATAAAGAGCTTATCCCCGTTTTCATAGATCAGGCAAAAATGATCAATTTGCAGCTAAAAGGTAGTAATTCCTTAGCCAGCAGAAAATCTTACACTTAATATGACCAAAATAGGACTCTTGATTCACTGCTCACAATGTGCAATCTCTTCCTATGCCTGGCTTCCACATCTCTGTAAATGATACTTCTGTTCATTTAGTTGTCAAGCCTGAAAACTCATTTATTTTGTATTCTTGTGTTTTTCTCACCCTCAATAGACAATCTGTCACAAAAGACTCTCAGGGATACCTTCTCAACATGGCTTGAATATAACCACTTTTTTCCAATTCCCCTACTCTCACCTTGTTCTAAACTACTATGACCTGAACTGTACATTTGAAACAGTTGCAAAAACTCTTCTCCATACTTCTGGTCTTCCTTTTTCCATAGAGTAGATAGTGATCTTTCCTGTAGTACAAATCAGATCATGCTATTCTCATAGTGAGAACTCTAGTTGGCTTTCATTCTCCAACAGACCAGGTGGAAACTTCCAGAAACTACAAGGTCCTATGTGATCTGATAAAGGGTTCTTTCCTTTTTTTTTTTTTCCTACTCATTTCTCCATTTCTAACTCTGCTCCTGTCTCATTGTCCTCCTTATGTTCTTCAAGAATCCCAGATTCCTTCTTATTTAAGAGTTTTGCACTTGCGGGTTCCTTTGCCTTGGGATAGCTATCCCATATTTTGTCACATGGATTACTTCTTTGTAGAATCTTTGCATGTGCTCATTTATCATCTCTTCAGCTAATCTCAAATAAATTCCACACAGTCATTTATTATCCTCTTATCTGCCTTTATTTTTCTCTACACCACTTATTATGATTTAAACTACTATATACAATGTACAATATGTATAACCACATTATATATGTACACACACTTATATTTAGTTATTTCTTTGTTTATTGCTCTTCTCCCACCACTATGAAACAAGCCACATGAGAACAGTATTTTACTCTATCTTGTTCATAAGATGCATTCATAATACTTAGACTAGTGCCTGAAACATGGTAGCTACTCAGTAAATATTGACTAAATAAATGAACAGAACTATAATTTATATCTTTATTTTAATGTCTTCCACATATAGGCTTTACTTATAGGAAAGGGGAAATTTCATTAAAAATCTTCCACCATGATGAAATATTTGGTCAAGTGATTTTCACCAAAGAATCATCAAAGCTGACCAAACGTGCTCATTTGTATAATATTAGAACACAGTGTAATTTGTCATCCATGTTCTGGTGCATGTTTAAGATCTCTCTACAACATCACCCATAACTTATTGTCCAATGTATTCTTCAATACTTTTATTAAGATTTCTATTAATAAGGAACTCACTGCCATACAAGATAGTCCTTGATATGATGCAGAATTGAGGAATGGAAAGTTGTTTCTAATACTCATCTTGGATACTTCTTTCTTCAACTTTCACCAGATTTATATGTATCATACCTAGCTCTGATACCTACTACTTCTATGACCTGGTCCAAGTTATTTAGCGTTTAGAATCTCTGTATATATCTGTAAAACTTGGGTATTTATTCTTACTACATGAATCACTTGGTAGATTAAATGAGAGATAACCTACAAACATCTAGCATGGTACTCAGTTCACAGTAGGTACTGAATAAATGTCACTTGTGTTGGATTCCGGGCAGGGAAGGCACGCCTCCCAGGTAACTCAACTAGCCACACCCCCAGACACCTTAAGAATCCCAAACACCCCAGGTTGGCTGCACTGCTGGCCATGCCTCAGGTTGACCATGCTGCTGACCACTCCCCAAGTGCCTTACTGAGCCAATTACGACATATGGGCTTGCCTTCTGACCCCCAGCAGCCTATGGAACTGGGGCTCCCTCTGGGGGGTCCCTCAGACCACCAGTTCACTACTTAAGCGCTCTCCAGACTGAAACCTGCCCTTTTTTCCCTTCTTTTTCCTTTTTCCTCTTCTCCCATCACACACGCCGATTCTCCCTTCCCCCCACGTGTCCCCTCGGCTGATTAATAAAATCCCCCCCTTTTCTACATGGCGGTCCCAGCATGTGTTTCATCTACCCTTCAACTTGAATGGATCTTTCTCTTTTTTCCAAATGTTATTTCACTCTGTTATGGCAGGTATATGTTACAATATGCCCAGTATATACCCACTATCTACCCACTAACATTTTCCTTAAAATGAGGGCATATGTTTCTATTTCAATGACTATGGCTAATTATACTTTTTAACTAACTGCAGATGGAACAGAAGCATATAAGGCCAAATAAAATAGTAATTTCAATGAATTTTATCATACCTTCTTTGTTTTTTGATTAAAGCAACATATTAAGAATTTGTTTCCAGGTTGTTCATCAAGTAGACAATGCAGTTCCTTTTATTTGAATGTTAGATGAACAAGAAACAGTGGATTGACTCTGACTAACGTTCTGCCGTTCTCCATCTGCCTACAAAAACGAAGAAGGTCTCCTTTTTTCCTGGGGGATTATGGGTACTAAATGCTCAAATGTGATTAAATTATTCTCTGGAGCTTCTTAAGGTGACTGTCCTGCCAGGCATATCACCAATCTTTCCTTTCCTTCCACAGGGTATGTCAGGAGGCAGAGCTCATATACTTTGTTATGAGATGCATCCTTTAAAACTATACTTAGAGCTGGAGAAAACGAGACCAGATCTAGGAGATCTGAATAACTTTTACCAGTACTATGTGTCCCCTGTCCTAATGTAGAGGAGAAGAAGGAAGTTTTTTGGAAAATGACACCTCTAGATACCTCATATATTTTAAGTTCTACTGCTACTTAAAAATTTTAACTTGGGCCAGACTTAAGGATACATACCTGTAATCACAACTACTTGGGAGGGTGAGGCAAGAGGACCGAAAGCTTGGGGTCATCCTGGGAAATATAGCAAGAACCCATCTCAGAAAAACAAACAAAAACACCAAACCAAAAAAAAAAAAAAAAAAAAAAAAAAGAAAGAAAAAAAAAACAAGAACTTGAGATGTAGCTCAGAGGTAGAACCTTCTTGGTTTCAATCCCTAGAACCACACACACACACACAAAAAAAAAAAAAAAAAAAAAAAAAGAAAAAAGAAAAAATAAGAAGTTAAACTTGAAATTGTGTGATTAAGAAATGCCCCATATATATATATATATATATATATATATATATATATATATACATATATATATATATATACATATCCAAGAGAAATTGAAATGAATGTATATACCAAAACTTGAGTGTTAATATTATAGCCTCACTATGTATAATAGTCAAAAAGTGGAAACAATACAAATATCCATGAACTGAGGAATGAAACATACAAAATATGGTATACCAATACAATGGAATATCATTTAGCCATACAAAGGAATGAAATACTATTGCAACATGAAGTCCTTGCTTCCTATATAAACCTTGAAAACATTATGCCTGCTCTCCTCCCTCTTCACCTTTATCTATCACAGTGACTACTTTCAAAAAATCTTTTTATAACTTTATCTTAGTATTGGCTTCCTAGAGGACCCAAACAGACACTCTGGTGGAGGCAAATTTTTTTTTTTTTTTTTTGGTACCAGGGATTGAACTCAGTGGCACTAGACCACTGGGCCACATCCCCAGCCCTTTTTTGTATTTTTATTAGAGACAGGGTCTCACTGAGTTGCTAAGTGCCTCGCCATTGCTGAGGCTGGCTTTGAACTCGCGATCCTCCTGACTCAGCCTCCCAAAGTGCTGGGATTACAGGCGTGCGCCACCGCGCCCGGCGAGGCAAATTTTAAATACAAATCTTCTATTCTAAGATCCTTCCACAAATCTGTCTATAACATTTGTGCATAGCCCAATGTGATTGACTAGGAGAAATCACCTTGAAAGTGTTTATTGCCTGGGTCTACCATGTTCCAGTACATCTATTGTTCTATACGAATCAAACCAATTTTATAGAAAGAACAGGCTCTTGTGGCTGAATCCAATGAAACAGACCAATTTATGATATGTGACTGTATGAATATGCCAACAATGAATCCCACTGTTATTCATAATTATAATGTATCAAAAACAGTATTTAAAGAGGAGTGAAATGAGCCAGTAGTTAACATATGGGTTAGTATAACTCTGAATCACTGCTTCCCATGAAGTTTCCCTTGTAAGCTTTCAGTAGATATAAGCAAGGGTCTTTCTTATACCTTATAAGCCCCCATGAAGATGATTTATTTCACTCTCAATGTCCAACTGAGATCAGCTGCTCTGAGAGAGTTGGGATTTGGAACTGGAGTTAAAGTGGTAGCAGGAAAGAGATGATTTGTGGAGTGCACAGAGCACACCAGGAGAAGCAAGATCTTCTAGAATGAGGTAATTGACCTCAGAGGTAAGGAAAATGCAGAAACAAAGGCCATACAGACCTGTGATGGCTGCTTTGATTTTTGCCTAAAGCAAGATCCTTTGTCAACTGTTCCTCACCAGCATCCCCAATTTAAAACACAAAGAAACAAATAGACTTTATGGAGTACTTCCTGTAAGTCAAACTCCATGCTAGGAGTCTTGAGGGTTCTTAAGCTTGCAACCAAGTGGTGAGACATATGTGAATATGACCAATCAATGCAAGGCAAGATGTGATTGAGACTCTAACAATAGTCCCAAAAAATGAGAACATACAGAGAGATTGGTTCTCAAGTGGACTTCCAAGGAAGGTTTTTGAATAGATGAATAAAAGATTGGGTATACAAAGGAGTCAAACTTGAGCAATAGCAGGCATTCAATATGAAAATGACAGCATGAAGAATGGTAGCAAGGTCAGAGGTGACATCTTATTTGCAGTCAACAAATAAGGATCATTGAGTCATTCAACCCAAGGCAGATGGAAGGAGTGTGTGTTACTGCAGAGGTAGAAAAGACCAGGTCACACATGGTCTAGTGTATCTAGTTAAGGAACATGTAATTTATCCTGTGGGCAACCAGGAATTAGTAACAAGCTTAAATGTGCATGAGTAAGAGGGGGAGCAATAGTATTTATATGATTTTTTACATTAGTAAGTATAACTCCAAAATCTGTAATGTCTTGAATACAGAAATACATATCTTTACACCATAATACATTTACATACTATAAAGAACATGAGACCATGGTAAAACAGTTAAGCCTCTTTAGATTTCAGTTTTCTCATCTGTAAAATGCATATGACCTTTGAGGTTCTTTCTAACTTATACTTCTATGATTCTGTTCTTAAAATCTTATCTAGATACAACTTAGATGATAGCTCTGGCATGAAAATGAATTTGACTTGGGTCTATACCATTAATATCTAGTAGTTAAGCAATTAGCAAGTTAATGTGACAGTGTAGTTGAGGTTCCAAAATAGATTTATTTAAATTGGGTCAACTATCTGCATTAGATGTGTCTATTGTCTGAAAGCCACACTACTCAGGTTATATATATTTTTTCAAACCAGTACTTTGGTTTTGCACTTGAAATCTGATGCCCATTTTGCATGGTCCCAATGCCTCAAGAAGCAGTGGCTTGTCAGGCTTACTGATATTTAAACATGTAGGAAATGCCCCCAGCTAACCCTAGTCATTGTCTCCGACGGCTTGTTGGGTCCAGGGAGGCAGCCCAGGCAGGCAGCTGCATAATCAAGTGCCCCACTGGGTATATTTTATTTTAGCACATTTTCAACCAAGTCTTTTCCAGTTACCTATCTCTCTGAATGATGAGTTGATTTCTTCAGCTCATGTTACAAAATTATGAACCTAGAATTGTAGAGATAAGTATTTTCTTACCTATTTGGTAAATCATACAAAGAATTTGGGATTTGGAAGACCCTTAGAGGTCATCTCATCTTGAGTTCCTCATTTTATAAAAAAGGAAGCTATGGGGACAGTTTGCTTCTTTTAAATTCACAGATACTAATAGTCATATTTTTAGCCTTATTCTTCCTAATCATTGATCGTAATCATGGGCTTTATTTTTCATAAAAATGTGATTTCTTACCAGATTAATGCTCTTGATGATAACTACATAGTGTAGCCAGAGAATGGAATCTTGTGTGGGTGTCATTAATTTAGCTACTCCTAAAGGCATGCATTGCTCTTTAATACTGATTCACTTGAACATTTATGTAAATTTGTTCAACATTCAGTCAGCGTCTTTTATTGAGCTGCTATTGTTCCCCTCTCTGAGATGAGTAAGACATATCCTCTACTTTGAAGACCTCATTCCTTTTGAGGGGGGTGGACACTCTGAAAAGCAACTGCAATTTAATGTGTCAAGCATTATATAAAAGGGAAATATATGTAGGGACAAAAGTGAGGGAGCAGTTCGTTCTACCTGAGATATGAAAGATCGACAGATAGAAAACACTTGAGTTGTCTCTGGGAGGGGAAGAAGTAGTGTGGCAAGTACTTGAGGAGCTCTATATGGGGGAGGACAATGATTCAAAGTCACTGAAGCATGCAAGAGTATAACATATTCAGGAAATTGTATAACTGGAGTTTATGGTGTCTAGATGCAAAAGATGTGATGGGTAGGATTTTGGAGGAACTTGTAAGACAGTTTAAGGTATAAGGTTTGTTGTGTAGTCATCTTATTGTTGCTCTAATAAAATAACAGAGATAATCAGCTTATAAAGATAAAAACTTTATTTTGGCTCACAGATTTGGAGATTCCAGCCCAAGATTGATTGGCCCTGATGCCTTGGACCTGTTTAAGGCAGCATGTCAGGGAAGGAGAGCATGGTGGAGCAAAACCATTCACTTCATGACAAGGGAAGTTGAAGAAAAAGAAGAGGGGACTGATCCAACAATATCCTTTGAGGGCATGCCCCCAGTGACTCAAAGACCTCCTACAAGGCCCCAAGTCTTACACTTCTACTACCACCCAATAGCCCAATTCTGGGAATCAAGCCTTTAAAACATAGGTCTTCAAAGCACATTCAAAATCCAAACTATAGCTATTCTCTAGGTGATTAGCACATGATGATTTGTGGAATGTGATATGGTTTAGAAAGACAACCTTGAAGGGGCTGGGGTTGTGGCACAGTGGTAGAGTGCTTGCCTAGCACACATGAGGCACTGGGTTCAGTACTCAGCACCACATTAAAAAAAAAGATATTATGTTCATTAACAACTAAAAATATTTCTTAAAAAGGTACCCTCAGGGCTGGGGCTGGGGCTCAGTGGTAGAGTCCTCGCCTGCCACATGTGAGGCACTGGGTTCTATCCTCAGCACCACATAAAAATAAAATAAAAGGCATTGTGTTCATCTACAACTAAAAAAACACATGTTAAAAAAAAAAGGCACCCTTGTAGCTTTAAGGTATGTATCAATGAACTGTATCCAGGAAGATCAATGAAAACCTGACCAAAGGAGTATAACTTCATTTCTCTTAATGTGTTTGGTTTTACTTGGCATTACCCCCAGTCTAGAAGACACCGTGTCTTAGTCTGTTTTCTGATGATATAACAAAATATTACAGACTCGGTAATTTATAATGAATAAATGTTTATTTTGCTCATCATTCTTGGAGCTAGGAAGTCAAAGAGCATGATGCTGGCATTTGGTCAGCATCTTGGGTGTGCCTTCCTGCTGCATCATAACATGGTAGAGAGTATCAGATGGTGAGACAGAATAAGCTATTTTGATTGAGTTTTTATTCCTCTTCTTATAAAGCCACTAATGTCATCATGGGGACTCTAACCTCATGACCTCATCTAATCTTAATAATAACATCCCAAAGGTCCCTCCTCCAGATGCTATTAATATATCTTTGGGGATTAAGTTTCAATAAGTTTCAATATGAGTTTAAGAAGGGACAAACACCCAGAGCTAGTCATCTTTATTATTCTCCTTAGGCTGCTATAATAAAATATCATTGATTTGGTGGCTTAACAACAGAAATATAGAATTTCTAAAAGGTCTGAAGTTCAGAAATCCCAGGTTGAGGCATTGTGGCATATTCAGATTCTGGTGTGGCCAGGACCCTCTTCCTAGATTTTAGATGGTAACATCTGTCATTTCATGCCTCCTGCCCCACCCCACCCCCCCCCAGTGTGTGTGTGTGTGTGTGTGTGTGTGTGTGTGTGTGTGTGTGTGTAGAGAAAGAAAAAGGGCAGGGAGAGAGAGAGAAAGAGAAATATCTTGGGTGTTCCTTCCCCCTCATATACAGATACCAGTTTTGTCTGATGAGGACCCCACCCCTCTGACCTTACTTAATCTTAGTCATCTCCATAGAAGTCCTCTTGCCATGTATGGTCACAGGGAAATTTGAACATAGAAACACCCAGTGATTATGCCTTGGAAATATATTTATTACATGATATTCTTCTACCATGGCTCTGTGATACAAGAAATTAAATTTTGAGAGAGAAGCATAGAGCTCAAATAATTATTTTGGCTCTCTGTTGATTGAATTGGTTCAATATCAACTGGCTGATTCGCATCTAATATTCACACCTCCTGTGTGTATATTGCTTTGTAGTTGAGAGACTTTGCCCTCTGCTATTGAATGTGAATCTTCTAATAATCTTGTGAAGAGACAAGATTGGATATTATTTTCAGTGTCTTACATGTAGAAAAAAGGAGGTTCACAGAGTTAATGTGTTTCTTTCAATGTCACAAAGCAGGAAAGTACAGATCCTGTTACTAGATCTGAAGCGTTCAGGTCTGACCAAGTGCATTCTGCACTGCATGGCAGAGAGACATTTTTCTGACAAAATATAGGAAAGGCATCTGTGATTTCAGTACAAGATCTTATTAAATATGACTTCATGCATAATAACAAAATATATAACATTTATTTCTTTATTCCATTTGCATGAGATGCAAAATAAAATAAAATATTCATGAAGGAAAAGTGCTTTTATGTATAATACTTATATGCCCTAATTAAGTATTAAAAGCTGCCAGTTGTACATAATCACTAAGACCCCATTTTTGAGCAAAGACTAATTTGATTGTGACTCAGTGAAATTTTAGTGGATACAGTGACTCAGAAATGAAAACAACAGGTAAGTTATCCACCACTGGCATTTGGCTACCAAACAGCATGCTGGACTAGGGATTAGACTAATCAGTAAGCCATTGGCCATACTGTGACTGTTGAAAACATATCCAGTGATTTTTTTTTGGCACAGAAAAACAAATGAATTTGTGCAGTTATGCAA
Organism: Tamias sibiricus; assembly: GCA_025594165.1. Taxonomy (NCBI): domain Eukaryota; kingdom Metazoa; phylum Chordata; class Mammalia; order Rodentia; family Sciuridae; genus Tamias; species Tamias sibiricus. Next base: position 136,130,013 of record CM046667.1, read on the forward strand.
GATTTTTTTTCTTTTGTAGTTATCCAAGTAAGTGGAATAAATTCATCAGGAGGTGAATTAAAGAATAAAGAAATGAAACTGCTAAAACTTTTAATTGAGTAATTATACTTATATTTAAAAGGAAATCAGAGATATAAAGCTTATAGAAACATGATTTATTCATTTAGGAGAAGGAAACAGGAAGGAAAAATAGAAATATTTTAACTTATTTTTATGCAAGCAATGTGTAAATATCAAATATCTTCTTGTAGTCAAACATGATTTCAAACAACACAAAATATAAGATTAAAATAGAAAGTGTGCCTTTAATTTCCCCTTTCTTTTCTAGAAAAAGTTTAGTGTATACACTTCTAGCTATGTATTTGTACAAATAAACCTTTATATATAAATTGCATTTTGGTCTATGTTTTCCCCCACACATTTATTTTTACTAAATGATATATATTAGAGAAATTTTTTATATTAGTGCATATATCATTGTGTTTAAATGAATAATTTAACTCTACAGTATTGATGTTATTGCAATTTATTTAGCCACACCCCAAATAACAGCCATTTCATTTCTCTAACAACAAAGATGTGGTACAAATCTTGTTACATGCTTCTTTGTTCATACTGATTACCAGAAGCCAAACTATGGGTTCAAAGAATCTATTCATTTAAAAGAAATGTAGTGCCAGTGCTGATGATGCATGCCTGTAATCCCAGCAGCTCTGGAGGCTGAGGCAGGAGGATTGCAAGTTCAAAGCCAGCCTCAACAAAAGCAAGGTGCTAAGCAACTCAGTGAGACCCTGTCTCTAAATAAAATACAAAAAAGGGCTGGAGATGTGGCTCAGTGGTCAAACGCCCCTGAGTTCAATCCCCTGTACCACCCCCCCCAAAAAATAGTTATGTAGGTCCTGCCAAATTGCTCCCTTAAAAGACTAGCCATTTATCTCTAGTAGCATATGAGACTCATGATAGCGTATGATATTGTAATTTAAAACTTATGCCAATATGTTGAACAAAACTATCTTATGCTTGTTATGAATTCTAATTTTTATAATTAATAATCATATTGAAGAAAACTTCAGGTATTTATTGCCCATACGATACACCTTGTTATATTTGTATGAGTTTTGTTGGGTTGTTTTCCTGTGCCCTTGGATTATTATTTAAAAAAAAAATTTGGAATTGTAGATGGACAGCATGTCTTTATTTTATTTGCTTATTTTTTTGTATGTGGTGCTAAGGATGGAAACCAGTGCCTCACACATGCTAGTCAAGTGCTCTGCCACTGAGCCAAAGCCCCGGCCCCATACCCTTGAATTATTAAAAGTCTGTGTATTTTATGCATACTTTGTATATACTTTATGTATTGCATATTTTCTCTCAGCCTGCCACTTGTGTTTTACTTTTTGTTATGGTTTCTGTTATTAAATTTTAAGTGGGGGAGGGAGGGGAAAGGAAGGGGCAAGGGATAAAAAAAAAAAAGTTGGTAGAATGAGATGGATATCATTACCCTAAGTGCGTGGATGAAGACATGAATAGTATGAATATACTTTGTATACAACCAGAGATATGTAAAAATGTGCTGTATATGTGGATTATTAATTGTAATGCATTCTGCTGTCATATATAACAACTTCAAATAAAAAAATATTTAAGTGTATGTACTCTTCTTGGAGGCTTCTGTGTTTTGGGTCTTGTGTAGCAAGTTCTTTTTCACTTTAACACAATGAAAAGGTTTCCTCAATTGTTCCAGTGCATTTCAAATTATATAGATTTTCCTACCCAGAACTGTAATCTGTATAGGATTTAATTCTTGAAATGTCTGCGGAAAGGACAGATAGACAGTTGTCCTGAGACCATTTGATAAATAATTCCTTTGTAGTTTACTGATTTATTAGATGTTATGTTGTTCTATAAACTTCTTTTTTAGACTTTATTTTCTGTCAATTTATTTTTCTAGTCTTGTGCCAGTGGAATGCTCTTTTGATTATTATAACTTTCTTTATAGGGTGGAGGATCTCCCTCACCACCATTGTGCTATACGAAATGTCCCCTTTATTCTTTTAAAAATTTTTTAAATTTGCTCTAATTAGTTACACATGACAGTAGAATTCATTTGGACACATCATACACAAATGGAGCACAACTTCTCATTCCTCTGGTTTTACGTGGTACAGAATCACACTGGTAGTATAATCATACATGTATATAGGTTAATAATGTCCATCTCATTCCACCGTCCTTCTCATCCACACACCCCCTCCCCTCTTCTCACTTCCCTCTGTACAACTCAAAGTTCCTTCATTCTTCCCTACCCCACCCCCATTATGGATTAGCATCTGCTTATCAGAGAAAACATTCAGCCTTTGGTTTTTGGGTTTAACTTATTTTGCTTAGCATGATATTCTCCAGCTCCATCCATTCACCTGGATATGCCATAATTTCATTCTTCTTTAAGGCTGAGTTATATTCCATTGTATATATGTACCACATTTTCTTCATCCATTCATCTGTTGAAAGGCACCTAGGTGTGTTCCATAGCTTAGTTATTGTGAGTTGAGCTGCTATAAAGATTGATGCGGCTGTGTCACTGTAGTATGCTGATTTTAAGTCCTTTGGGTATAAACCTTGGAGTGGCATAGTTGGGGTCAAATAGTGGTTCCATTCCATGTTTTCTGGGGTTTCTCCATACTACTTTCTACAGTGGTTGCACAAATTTGCAGTACTACCAGTAATACATGAGTGTACCTTTTTATTCACATTCTCACCAACACTTATTATTGCTTGTATTCTTGATAGTTGCCATCCTGACTACCCTTTACTTTTATTTATTTTCTTTTTCAAATAAGCTTTTGAATCAGCCTATGAAGTATTATCACAAAAATACTATATTTAAAAAAAAAATTGTGACTGCATTGGATTTAGGGATTATTTCTAGTTATGTTCCCTTTCTCATTCCAAAGTTCAATTGTTGTGTGTTTATTTGGACTTCACTCTTTCTCCAACCTGGCATTCAGATTTTACAGTGGTTTGTAAAGTGTTATTTATTTTAAAAAGCTGGTGTTTGCATGGTCAACAAAAATAAAAACAGATGAATTGGACTATTTCGATCTTTAAACTTCTGTCATCAAAAAATGCAGCAGACTAAAAGGATGATCTAGAAAATGGAAGAAAATATTTTCAAACAATATATTTGACAAGAGATTAATATCTAGAATGTACAAAGAACTCTTACCATTCAACAACAAATATGTTATAAACATTCATCAAAATACTATCCACACTTAAAAAAATGAAACTCTTACACATATTACCACATAGATTAGCCTTGGGGACATTATTCTAAGTGAAAAAAGACAAATATTTTTATTCTACTTATATGGATAATCTAGAGTAGTCAAATTCATAGAAACAAAAAGGAGAATGGTGATTGTCAGGCACTAGGAATTGGGGGAATTAGGGAATAATTTTAATAGGTATAGAGTTTCAATTGCAAGATGAAAAATTTCTGGGGATTGGTTGTGAAAAATGTAAATATACTTGATACTATAAGCTGTAAACTTAAAAATGATTTAGATAATCAGTTTAGGGCAATGTTTGTTTTATCACAATTTTTAAAATATCATTTGTTTTTAGTAATCAAGTCTGGGTATTTAATGTTTTCCATTTTTTAGGTATGACTTTTATATGTTGTAAATCCTCCCTTTTGCTTTCTTTTTTTTTCTTTCTTTCTTTTTTTTTGGTACTGGGGATTGAACTCAGGGGCACTTGACCACTGGGCCACATCCCCAGCCCTTTTTTGTGTTTTCATTAGAGACAGGGTCTCACTGAGTTGCTAAGTGCCTCGCCATTGCTGAGGCTGGCTTTGAACTCGCGATCCTCCTGCCTCAGCCTCCCAAAGTGCTGGGATTACAGGCGTGCGCCTCTGCGCCTGGCTCCCTTTTGCTTTCTTTATATCAATTTTTTTTATTAGTTTTACAGAAAAACGAGAGGTACGTTACTATCTTTAAACATGACTGGGAAATGTCAAATTTTCTTCTATTTCCAGAACTTTTGATTAATTTATTTTAAAAATATTACTAGGGTCATAAATGCTTATGGATTCTATAACTTATAGGCAAACTGATCCTTTTCTCAACATTAAAAATTATCCTACAACTCTGTCCAATTTAATCTTCGGTGATTTGAATTTTCCTTTGTATCACTATCAACACACTTGCCTTTATCCTTAACACTTTGTTATATCCTTTATTTTCTTCTTTGAGCCCCATGATTTTCAATCATTCTTTATTTTATTGGCATAGGATCTGCCTCTGATTACCATAATGAACTTAAAAAAACCTCTGAAAGTTTCTATTATGAAATAGTGAAATTTAATACACACATTGACTCATATTATCAATTCATTTGATCTTATTCCTGCCACCTAATTTTATTTTGTCCATTTATGCTTTTTTATCTGGTTTCCCCTCCTGTTTCTTGACATTTGTTATAATGATAAAAATTTTTGTCATTTTTCCTACCATCACTATTTTGTAATACTTTAAAATTGTAACGCATGTTTAAATTTCTTTCTTTTTGTAAATGTGTAGAAATAATATTTCTATATCAACTTGAAACAGAAGTAAGTGTGTTACTTTCTTCCACTCCCCTAAAATATTGTGTTGAAAGCGTGGGCCCAAGTAGTACAAGATTTGGAGATGGGACTTTTAGAAAGTGATTGGAATGTGAGGGCTCTGACCTCATCAGTAGTTTAATCCATTGATGGCTGAATAGACTACTGAGAGGTGGGACCTAGTTGGAAGAAATAGGTCACTGGGATGTTCCCTGGAAGGGTTTATTTTTTTTCCTGGCCCCTTTCAAGCTAAGCAGTTTTCCTGCACCATGACTTTCCACCATGATGCTCTGCCTCACTGCAGGCCCAAAGCAGTGGATCTGGCTGACCATGGACTGAATCCTCTTAAACTGTGAGCTAAAGGAAAACTTTGCTCCTCTAAGTTGTTTGTATTAAGTATTTTGGTCACATCAGAGAAAATCTAACTAAAACATGAAGGCTATAAAAGAATTTTAGAGTGTCTCCTGGGCAATGCTACCTTCCTATACATGTGCCAACACAATACATACACATATGTGCTTGCTGTGGTGGCCCATCAGTACTGCAAACCTTTTTTTGCTTCTCTATCATATTTTTATACTCTTGTAAGTATAAGAACTCTTATTATTGTAAGGAGCTATTTCCAAGCAGATGGTTCATTTCTGGTTTTAGCCAAGAGTCAAATACCAGAACTGTATGTAACTTTGTGGTATATGTATGGGTGTGTGCGCACATGTGTGTATGTAACTTTGAGTTCCTGGGAAAGGATAACTTTCTCTTATGTTCTAAACATTCTACATTAATTACTTTGAAAATTGTCCAAGGAATCTCTTAGGTTATTTGTGCTTGTTTTCTATAACATTTGAATTTCTAATACTGTCATTACCTTTGAAGTTATTTCTTCTGACCCATCTTTTAGGCTGTGTTTTCTCATTTCTATATATTAGCATTCTATATTCAATCGCATTTCTTTTCAAGAAGCTCCTCACAATTTCTGTGTCCTTGGTTGCATTTCCTTTTAGTTTTCAGTGTTTTATGGATATATGGGAATTTGGTTTGTGGTGTTAGAATGATTATGTGTAACACAGATGTATAACATTTCTGGTATTTTACCATTTGATCATACATTCAAGTAGACCATGTGATAAGGCTAATACCATCTACTTATTATCTAGTTAAAAATAACAGCCACTCTTCCCTTAGAATCTGTTTTCTTTGTCATTGTTATGCACTTCATCCACATTATTTCTAATGCTCAAAAACCATTAGAACATAAGCTTCATGTGGACAGGAACCATGGAATTTCTTCATGACTAATGTATTCCTGGTGCCTAGCCCAGAGCCCAACACCCTGTACTTAGTAGCTGTTCATTATTATTATTGAATGAAAGAATGAAAACTCTACAAGAAAAGTTGTTTTTTATTACCATTTAGGTTAACTATCTTGCCGTAGATGGTGTATACTGGAGACAGGATTCAAATACATCTCCATCTGTCCTAAGCTTGCTCTCAAATACTACAATACTATCATAAGGGTATTTTTAAGTAAAACTGTAGGAAGGAAACATGAGCTATTATAATGGATCTGACTAGAGCTCTGGTTTCTCTCTAATGAAGCTGAATATGTAGTTTTGTCCTTGGTATGATGCAAAACAATAATCTCTCCTCTGGGGCAATGGATTCCTAATTGTAAATAGGAAATATATGGATTTAGGGCAGTTTGTATTAATGAGGCCTGAGAGTTTTGATTTATACAAGGTTCCAAGTGACTCCACAGTGTGACATGATCAATGCAAAAAGCAAGTTCATTTTAGGGCAATTATAAGGAAGTATGCTCCTCAAACCATGGCCTTTGCATTTTATCTTCATTAGCTCTCCCATGGAGAATTCTGTTTACCTCTGGGACAGTAACAAACCATGTCACATGTGGCACAGTAAAGGACCAGGTTATGTTTTAGGCCTGCCAATCTTGCACTTTTTAATTTATCACTGTCCCCCCAGACACTGACTTTATTTAAGTCTTTACCATTTTTTTTTTTTTTTTTTTTGGTACTGGGGATTGAACTCAGGGGTACTCGATCACTGAGCCACATCCCCAGCCCTTTTTTGTATTTTATTTAGAGATAGGGTCTCACTGAGTTGCTTAGTACCTCGCTGTTGCTGAGGCTGGCTTTGAACTTGTGATCCTCCTGTATCAGCCTCCCCAGCCACTGGGATTACAGGTGTGCGCCACCGTGTCCAGCTGTCATCATTCTTTAACATTTCAACAGCCCAATGGTGTATCTCCTTGTCCTCCATAGAGCATCAAGAATGATCTTTCAAAAACAAAAACTAGATGTTTGCATTCCTCTTATTGAAGGTCTTGAATGGCTTCTCGAAATTCTAAGAATAAAATAGCACTGGAGGTGATGTCCTTCATGAGCTGGACCCTTCTACCTTCCATAGCCTCATCTCTTATCAGTTACATCCCTCACACTGGAGTATGTGGCAATGCTCATAAGCTTTTGAGGTACAAAATTGTGCTGATTTGATAAATTGAGGTAGTGAAATATTGTATACTCTCCATGCTTTTCTACATCATGTAGCTGTTTGACATTGTGCTAGGAATCATCAGGTGTATGTCTTAGAACCCAATTGGATGAATATGATCCATATGGCTATTTCTAAATGTTGGCTCATCAAAAATTGGCAAATTGGCTACATTAAAAAATACTTAAAACTTAATCTCCTCAAATTTCCCTTAGTTACATACATACTGAGCTTTAATCGTATATCCAAGGCAGTGGTTGAGGGTAGGTTAGAAAGTCCAGGGTCTAAAATCTAGAGAGGTGAAAAAGTTTTGGATGCATTAAGCAGACTGGTTGGTAAGGGAGAGCAGACCAGCCAAGGCAAATGGGCCTCAGAATGAATGGGTGGGTCAAGAGTTTATAAATTCTCAGCACAAAATTTTCTAGTCACCCAACCTGAGAACAATCCTCTGAGTGTTTACTCTGGTTTGGCTCATGTCTGATTTGGGTCACCCGTGCCCTTGCTAGTTTCTTGTAGACAGAAGGAACTCAGGTTTTTCAGATGATTTTTTCCTTATTTAGCCAACAATGATTAATTAGTCACTCATTCATTTGTCACTTGCTAGGAGACTATAGGTTGACAGACATTTGTTAGATCTTGTAGTATCAGTTGGAATGCTTTTTTGTGTATCAAACAACACTAAAATGTCATTCAGTAGCTTAACCCAATGAATTTTAATTCTTTCTCTGATAATAGTTCTATGTGGGTAAGTGGGAGACATTTTTCTCTGAGCAGTGAGCTGGGCTCCTTTAGGTCATAGGAGACTTCTTTCATCTAGTGGCAAGTGTGGCACATATTACTTGCACTCACATACATACTGTTACCTATTTTCAGTCTTATGGATATACCTAAACGGAAGGGAAACTGGTAAATGGCAGTCATTCCAGGACTCTAGGAAGAAGAGGACACACAAATATTGGTGAGCACTAGCAGTTTCCACATATGGAGCTCATAGAGATTTAGCATTATAATAACAATCAGAATACAGGTCTTAAAGTGACTGCTGTAAGAGTGTAAAGGAAAGCCACAGGGTAAGTGCCTGGCAATATACACAATGACATCATCAGTGTTCTTTTTCTGAGAGAGAAAAGGAGGATCAATTGTATAAGTGTCATTGTTGTCACTGGATTTCCAAATAGCTGGGCAAAAGAGTCCATCATTCATACTTTCCCAATGATATTTACCTAGCCCCAAATAAAAAACCAATAAAGCAACTCACTTTTTTTTTTTTTTTTTTTTTTTTTTTTGTGGTACCGGGGATTGAACTCAGGGGCACTTGACCACTGGGCCACATCCCCAGCCCTTTTTTGTATTTTATTTAGGGACAGGGTCTCACTGAGTTGCTAAGTGCCTCACCATTGCTGAGGCTGGCTTTGAACTCGTGATCCTCCTGCCTCAGCCTCCCAAAGTGCTGGGATTACAGGCGTGCGCCACTGCGCCCAGCTGCAACTCACTTTTTAAGTCAGTTTTATATTGGCTGAGTATTACTCTTTGCCAGGTCCTGAGTATACACCAACGAAACAAAGATGAATGAAGCTAGTTCCTACCCTCAAGTAGTTCATAGTCTTTGGAGGAAGTAGGCACATAGGCAGCTAACCATGTATCACTCAAAGCTTCTGATCCAGGGAATGGCTGTCACGTGAGAGGCAAGCTAGGAAGTCATTCTTTCCAAATTGGAGGATGAGTGATAGCAGACAGCATGCCATTGGAGACTTGGGGGATGTGTGGGATTATGACAGGACAAGGAGTTTTCCAAGGATAATAGAATCAGAAAAAAGTATGAGACATATTTCAAAGCCACTAGTGTGACTCAAGAATGGGGGGGGCACTTTCAATCATTTGTTTGTATCAAACACTACATAATGAACTTTATTTTGTGAGGCAAGCCACAAAAAGATGACATACTTTAAGTATTGAGCAGAATAAGATGGTCAAAATGTAAGACACAAAAACATGTGACTTTGGGGCTGTGGCCATGGCTCAGTGGTAGAGCACTCCTCTAGCATGTGTGAGGCCCTGGGTTTGATCCTCAGCACCACATAAATAAAATAAAGGTATTGCGTCCACCTACAACTAAAAGTATTTTTTTTTTTTTTTTTAATAATGTGACTTTGGCAAGGATCCCAGGACTGGACCAGAAAGAGCTGTGAAGGGGATGTGGTAATAGCCTGCTGAGCTGCTGGAGAATGACTCTGACAAGGAAAGGAAAGCGAGTTACCAACCAGACTGTGCAGAGAAAAAGCAGCAGGCACTGGCAGCAGGTGGGAAGGAGGAGTGAGAGAGAAGCACGACTTTCCGGCAGCGTCCATCTGTTGTCTTGTCGCTTGTCTGCCAGTCGAATTTAACCAATGACTTCTGAAAGCCAACTGCCCTTCACCTTAGAGCATACTGTTGACAAACAATAATAGTACTTAGAATGGAAGTAGAGAAGAGTTGGCTTGATCAATTAGTGGTTCTTGATGGCAATGGAGCAGACAATTTCCCCTTCAAAATTCTCCAGACACACACTAGACATCATCTACACTGAAGGACCCCATTGGGCCCAAACCTCTAATGGTAGTGATAAATTCCTCTCTTCTGTGGCTTCTCAGGCCAAAGGTCATCAGTGGAGACGGGGCGGGGGGCGGGGGAAATCCATTGCCTGGCAAGCCCCCACTTAGAATAACTCCAGTGATCCCCAGCTTTGCACATGGATGCATCTGTACCTTGCAAATGAGTTTTGATGCTGAAATGAACTGCAACTGTTTTAAAACTAATAAGGTGTTTTTAGCAACTCAACTCATGGGCTCTCTTTTTAATAGCAACATTTTATGTGTGTTTTGATTTATTTCACTTGTTCCTGCTTTGATCCAAATGCTTCCCCTAGTGTACCAAGAGAAGGATGTTTGTTAAAGGAATATTGGCCTGATGGTTAGGACAAAAAGGTCAATTCCTCCCTCCCTGGCACTTTCAAAGCCAGGTTGACTAGCTCTGGGCAAATTGTTAAACTTTCTGGGCTTCTCTGCTGTCTTGTCTGCTTCTCTAAAACATGCTCAGTTTCCCCAGTGAAAGACCCACTCAAGTACAAAGAGTCAAGATGTGAGCTCCTCCAAGCCTGCTGCCTGTTGCCCTCAACTCGGCCCTTAGGTGATTAGTTCAGAGGAGTGTACAGACCTACAGTCAGCCAGCTCTCTTAGCCTTCAGGTGAGTGACAAGCCATTCCACCCCAAATCTGTGGGCAGTGCTTGACACAGAGTTGGGTAACTATGCATAAGCTCTTGCTGGAGCTGCAGATCTCTGGGATGTCTTCCTTCACTTTGTTTCATACTCAGAGCACAACTTGTCAAGTTAATTATCTGGTCTATCCTACTGGCTTATTTATTTTTTAATTTTATTTTGTTAATTTTTCTCAAAGACTAGAAACACAACAGGAACTGCATTTGCCATTTACATGGGAAACTGCCCTCTCTACTCAATTATTTCATCCTATCTTAAACCAACAAAAAGCTCATTTCAGTTAGGAATTCATGGGAGTGTTAAAGGTGGTTACAGCATAAGGACAAGTCATCAGAGTTGAGAGGTACTGACAGGTACATGGTTTAATTGATTTTGGTCAATTTTAAAGGTCAGTGCTTCTTCCTTCCTGTTTTCAGTTCTCAGGTCATAGCTCCTGTAAACTAATGGGCAATTTTGGTTTTACCAGGTTTTCTCAATCCCCAGGCAGATGTGTTAAATCTCCCCCAGGTTTCTCTTAACAAAGTGACAGCAGGTTTTAATCTTCCTGTGCATGCTGCAGCAGCTGTGCAAACATTTCATTAACAAAAGAAAAGTGTGGAAGCATTAAACCTGTGGGTAATTTGTGCATAGCATTTGATATCAGTAGACTTTAAGATGCCCCAAAGTAAGGATAAATCTGTGCACCTTAAATTCTACTTTATTTCAAAAAGCTTGGATAGTTATCACAAAGAAATTAAACTCCATCTAGGGAATTAAAAAGTGTAAAAAGAATCTTTGAATTAGTATTCAACTTCACCAGTCTCTAAAAGCACATGTGGTAGAAATAATAAAACAAAGCAACTTCCAGGCAGAAATTCACATTCTGAATGGGAAGCTATAAAATGTGAGGCAGGAAACTGTTTTAAATGAAACACTGCTTAATGTAATATTTACATGCTGTCCTTCATAAGTTTTTTGAAATTATGTCGACATTTGTTCTCAAGATACAAAATTGTTCAAAGATAGCCAGTAAGTCGACACTGGGACTTTGATTTGTCTTGGTTTTATTACCATTAAGGTGATTTATTATGTTTATTTCATAGTTCTTCTTGCTGAGAATTTCTAATATATTGCTGAAATTTTATTAGTTGGAATTTTTTTTTTTTTACCTTAAAGGATCTGCCCATGAATTGTGTACTTACTGGTGTAAAAAGTAAGGATAAATCCCTTCTGCCATTCTAGCTCATTTTTATTTGAACATAATGCATAGTATGCAATGATAAAATATTTATTACCCACTTCTAGCATAAATATGCATGCTACTGTACTTTTAGGTATATGCCTCTTCTTCTATGCTGTCCTCTTTAATCCAAGAGTACAAAATCATGTCTCCTTCAGCCCTCCCAATTGGGCTTTTTATATCTCCTTTATACTATTTACAATAGTTTATCATGCCATACTTCAACAGCATAGGTCTTACTCTTCTATTTAATGCTGCCAGATATTAAGGCTGATCCAAAATCCTACCTAACCACAACCAACGCTTTGGCATCTAATGTTTGCTGAATGAAGTCCCTGGGTGGACTTTCCTTCTGTTCAATATTTTTGTTGTTGTTGCTTCAATGAGTGTAGATTTTATTTTTTCCATTTAATTAACATATACCAATTATACATACTTAGAAGTAACTAGAGGAGTAAAGATTTTTTTAGCCCTAGTTGTATTCTTGACCTGGATAAGGATATGGAGTTAGGTGACTAATAAGTAAGACACAGCCCTACCTCTAAAGAATCTACATTTAGGAAGGAAAATCAACAAACATTTTTGGCAGTTTTAATTTTTAAAATCTTCTCATTTTTGAATTCAATTAATCTGTATTACATTTTAAGGGATTCCTTTAAAAGAAAATCTCTTGAAATTGAACAAAAAGACTCAATATCTATAATTCTCCTTTCCTTCTCTGTAGGTGATACTGATTTTTATTTCATAGAATTAGTTGAATTCCACCTAGGTACCATGTCTGTGCTTAGAGGACCTGTCTCCAGGGAAACTGTATAAGCCTAATGCTTACAAAAGTTTTCAGATCTTAGTATCCTTAAGAATGACCTGGAGCACTTGCAAATTTCAGGGACTTAAGACCAGAGAATGTGTTCCTGCAGGTCCAGGAGCCATAAAAGTGCGATTTAGACAATTCCCATACCCCCTCCTCCCAATCCACTTGTATATAGTACCTGTAGCACCAAATGATTCTGATGCTGGTGATCCACAGACTACAGAGAAAAAAACCTTATCTTGGGCCTTCTGGGCACAGTGCCTACGTACTAGTTCATTTTCAGTGTAAATGCTTGTATTTAGTCCTAAGAACTAATTGCCATATCTTGGGAGTGACATAGGGAGTTGTTTTAGTCAGCTTTTTTGCTGCTGCAACTAAAAGACCCAACCAAAACAACCGTAGAGGAGGGAAAGTTTATTTGAGGGCTCAAGGTTTCAGAAGTTTCAGTCCACTGACAGCTGGCTCCATTCCCTGGGGCTCAAGATGAGGTTGAACATCATGGCAGAAGAGTGTGGCAGAGGGAAGCAGCTCACATCAGAGTGATCAGGAAACAGAAAGAGAGATCAAGCTCAGCTCACCAAATATATACCCCTAAAGCCATGCCCCCAATAATCCACTTCCTCCAGTCATACCATATCCATCTTTAGTCATCTCTCAAGTTAATCCCATCAGGGAGATTAATTCACTAATTATGTTAAGGCTCTCATAAATCAATCATTTCTCCTCTAAACATTGAATTGCCTCACACATGAGCTTTTGGGGGGCACTCCACATCCAAATCATAGTAGGCAAAGATGTTCCAAAGGTTGTGACATTTGAGCTAGGCCATAAAGGGTAAAAACAGAAGATTCATAAAAGCTTCCCAAACAGAGGGAATAAAGCCTTAGAAATTTTGTGGATACGAAGGAGCATGCGTAGCAAGAAAACAGCAGGGTGCTCTTGTGCTCTCAAGTCAAGGAGTTAGGGAGAGAGGCATGAGTCCCAGCCTACTATTTTACAAGCTGAATGACCTTGGAAAGGAGCATAACTTTTTTAAAACTCAATTCCCTCACCTGTAAGAAGGTGATAAAAACACCTGCCAAGCTATAAGAATGAAGCATGTTATATGTAAAACACATTTTCTAATGTTTAGCATAAAGCAGGCCTTTAGGAAATGGTAGTTTTTATTATTACTACTCTCCACATGGTTGGCATTTTCCATTGGTAAAGTGAATATGTGAACATAAGGTAAAAAGTGAGATTAGGAAATTCTGAAACATCTATTTATTCATGAATTATCAGGCAGTTGAGGAAAAATTGAAGCTGGGCTTTAATCCATCTACTCACTGAGTTATATCTATGGAAGACTTAAAATGTGACCAACACTGGACATTCAATTCTCAGTTCTCTGTTTCCTTTTCAATGTGCAGACACAGCCAGGAGGCAACTTTGTTCTATTTCATCAAAGAATAGAACATCTTAATCCTGAATTCCCAGCCCAGTAATACCCATATTTCCACTGCACAAGCAAGATCCTGTTTCTCTGTAAATGGAAGCTCCCCATTGCCTAGGGGATGAAGTCTGAGTTCCTTAGTACAACATTGCAGGTTCCAGTGTCTGGCTACTGCCTCCTCTCACCACTAACTTGAAGTAACATCTCATATTTCAGGAGAATGCAGCTTACTAGTACCTATCAGTTGCTCAAATATCCTTTTTCCTCACAAAGCATAAAACAGTTAGTTAATGCCCAAATCTTAGTCAATATTTATACCATCAAATAAGTTAATTTTGTAAGTACTTTGAACAGCATCTGGCTCTTGGAAAGTGCTGTCTACGTGCTAGATAAAATTAAACAAAAATATTTTCAACCTTATAAAGAAGGGGGACCACATTAAGTGATCATTCTCTTAACTCTTTCTCACCACAGCCCCATAATACAAGTAGTTTTGTGGGATTTACTTTTTCTTGATGAATTATTCCAAAATATATCTCTTAGGAAGATATGTCTTAGAACAATGATGGGAGCAGTGTGCAGTTGGGTGTTATTGAAGCTCAGAAAGGACAAAGAATGTGAGCAATATTGAGGAAGAAACATTTGCTTGCTGGTTTGTGGACAAGTATTTGAGAATCATTCTAGGATTTTTAGGAATCTGCTTTAGGTGGAGGCTGCATGATGTAAATCTAAGTTCATTATCTCCTCTACTTGTTATCAGACTCTACAAAGGGGTGAAATTATTCTCTTGCTCCATAAGATATTCTTTGTCCCTACTTTTAACTATTGCACGGTGTCACAAATACATATTTGAGTATCACAGGAACACCCACAACACAAATAAAGTCCATCATATTGGCAGTGCACATATCTTAAATAAAGAAGGAAGGAATGGGAAAATTTATTTGTATTAAGCCATAACCAAGGAGAGCTGTGATGTACTGAAATGTGGCAGGCACACTTACCTCTATGTTTTTATAGTAAATGTAAGATTTATAGTTTCAGTCAATTTCAGGGCCCCTTTTGAGGTCATCCTAATTTCTCTTTTCCCTATACAAGATGCACAGGACCTTCCCTTTGGAAAATTCTCTCCCTCTCCTCTTCAGTAACTTCTCCAACACATTTCTATTCCACTGACCTTTGTGACTCTATAGTTTTGTGTTTTCAATTACCCTGGGAGTGTTTTAATTTATACTTTCTACAGGTTATAAATAGCCTCCTGTTCTAATGACTTTTGTCATTAGTGGGGCTTGTTGAGTAGGCCGAAATCATCTATGAGATCCCTGACCCTTGGCACATTTTTATACACTCACAGCCTAGAGAAGGAGACAAAATATTGAAGAGTCATAGTACTTCGGACTCATTGTACCTGGATTCTTACTCCAGCAGGAGGTTCACACTCCTTGTTATTTTAGTATATCCTTAGGAACATTACCTACCTTCTATGTACCTCAGCTTCTTTATCTTAAAATAGGATTTATAAAGTTACCAATATCTTGTATATGTTGGAGAAGTTAGTTCACTCATATCAAATACAGTGTTCATTGAATACTCATTTGCACCAGGCACCATAACTGGTACTTTTCATGCAATAAACCCTACAACAATACTGGGAGGTAGAGGCTAGTATTACGCCCATTTGATAGAGAAAAAAATTGAGAGATGGGAAGGACTTATGAGCATATCTGAATACACCTTTTTTCTCCATTGGATTCGTTCTGGTTTTCTCTCAGTTGGGGACGCCAAAAGGTGAAAATACCCTCAATACCAAGACAATTCCTTGTTAGTGAACCATATTTGGTCATGGGGATGTTGCTTGGACTGCTTTATGTGACTGGATAAGAATGTGCTCTTCTAGGGCCTGAGAGTCCCTCCAATCTTTCCAGAGTAAAAAGAACAATACCCTGAGGCTAAGTTTGCCATCATGGGAAGTTTGGGTTTATTTATCTTTGCTAATTTCTTATTCAAGGTTCTAGGTACATAATGTATTTTTCTAATTTGAATAGTCCAATCGTCAACTTCACATACTCTAGATTCATAGTACCTGTATTCTCACCCCAGCAGTATGAGAATAACACTCCTTGTTATTTTAGTATGTCCTTAGGAACATTACATACCTTCTATGTACCTCAGCTTCTTTATTTTATAATAGGACTTATAAAGTTACCAATATCCTATATTTGTTGGAGAAGTTAGAATGTGCCTGACTAGGAGGAGGCACTCAGAAATGTTAGCTGTCGTTATACATCTTACTAAGAAATGGCTTCCACTTTTCCTTTAACTTCTGTTAATCTTTAGCCCCTACCATTTTGCAGTGGTAATTAGGCTCCACGTGTAACTTTAAATGATGTCTTCTTTATACACTACTGAAGCAACAATGTTTGGCTAATGCAGTTTGCCAACTTCCTTTACATTTTTCCACCATCATATTTGATTTGGATTCACTTGCATTTCTGCCATTGTGAAGTCTGTTCACTTTGTGCACACAGATGGCACCCAGTTGCTGAAATCACTTAGAGGAAACACCAATTTGAATTGAACACTGCAGTGTTTTTCCAGAATTGAGAATCACTGAAGAATCTTGCACAGAAGGTGCTGTAGAATATGTGAGGAAAAAGTGTATATTGTTGAGTCAAAAGAATCATATAAATATTCTGTTTATTTGATGAACATTTTGGAGAACATACTGTGTTCAAGACTCCCTGCTAGGCATTTGGAATGCAATTATAACAACAACAACAAAAACAAAAAAAAAACATGTCCTTGCCATTTAGAAGTTTGTATTCTAGTTGGAAAATTGCAAATATGCAGCTGATTAAAACAGAATGTGATGATCCTAACATTGAGATAAACAGAGGCATTCTGGGAAGCCTGGAGGAGAACCTAGCCTAGCCTCCTTTTATTTATTTATTTATTTATTTATTTTTTGTGGTACCGGGGATTGAACTCAGGGGCACTCGACCACTGGGCCACATCACCAGCCCTTTTTTGTATTTTATTAGAAGCAGGGTGTCACTGAGTTGCTAAGTGCCTCGCCATTGCTGAGGCTGGCTTTGAACTCATGATCCTCCTGCCTCAGCCTCCCAAGTGCTGGGATTACAGGCGTGCGCCACCGCGCTGGCTAGCCTAGCCTCCTTTTAAAAGCTGTTCACCTTAGTGAATGAGAATACCCCTTGCAGAACATATACTGGCCAACCCCACCTCACTCTTGGAATACTGTAGCAGCCTCCCAACTAGTCTTCCTAGTTCCATCAACTTTAATCCATTTTTGGCAGAACTGCAGATTAATTTGCCAAAAAGAAATACAATTGATCAAAACCAAACCTGAAAAAAACAACATATGTGTCAAAATTGAGTATCTCCTATAACTGTACAACTGTACACTCTCGCTTTCCCTCCCTTTCCCTCTTTCTGTCATATACACATGCCTACCTCACTATGTTTTGTATACCTGGAGGCAAGATTGCTATATTTCTATGTCCTTTTATGCACTTCTGGCCATTTATTTTTCTTATAAATTATTTCTGGTAATTTCTGTCAATGAGAAAGTTCTGCAGTTGCTAAGTATGTTTTTGTTGGTAATTTTTATTCATTTTTAATTAAAAAATGTTTAACTCACTTTTAGCCAGTTATATAGCATCTGCATGTTTTTCAATGTTGCTTGAATTTTAAAACTTTGCCTCTGGCTCTAAATGCGTTGTCAGAAAGTAAAATGATCAGAAGCAATATTGTAGTCACTAGTTCACTTACTAATGACTTTGGTTCATCTTAATGTGATTTTAGAGCCTGTTTGATAGTCCCAACAGATTATTGTTACTTTCTAGATAAACCTACTTTTCAAATTTGAATTTATTTTTAACAGTGAGGCTTATTTTCCCAATTTGATGTTCTAAAATGTTATAACTTGATTTTATTATTTATTGTCTTTCATGTGAAAGAAAATATTGTAGTAGGAATGGGGTGGTTGGCTTTAATGTGGATAGTTTTCAAACAGGCATTACAATTTTAAACATTGATTTAGCATTCATATCAAAGTATGAAATGAAGAGATGCGAAAGTGGTTCTATAAATCATTTCTCAGTTGTTCATCTCTATAATACCAGTAGACATTTTATATCATTCACTATTTTTATTAGATTTTCCACTCTTTTTGATTTGCCAATGGCAGTGAATAAAATAATGTAGACAAGACTAAACCTACTAAATACTAACCCAGATACTACCTGGAAACATCCATTTCTGGCAATTCACCATTTCAGCTTAACTGCCATTTCAATAACCAATTATTTTAAGCTCAAATCTCCTTTTATCTTTCTACACTGACCCCATATTCCAATACTAACAACCTGTCTCTCACCATGGCTATTTCTAACTCAAAAACACCTCCTACATCACTTTAGCTTGATAAATTGCAAACTTCTTAGCTTTTTCAGCATGAAGTACTTGAGATATTCAATTACTATTTGTTGATCATAAGAAAAATAATATTTGTATTGTGCTTATGATCTACTAAGCACTGTATTGAATACTTTCCATAGATAATGCTATATAGTCCCTCAAAATTATTCTTTGTGGCAGGTAGTATTATTACCTTCTTTTTCCAGATAAGAAAATTAGAGTTTAGTGATGGTCTCAAGCAAACCCGTATTTGAACTCACTTCTGTTGGACTCCAATGTTCTTTACATTGCTTCAGAAATATCACTAGTCATATTTACATCATTCTAAATTCTAGTTCTGCAAGTGATTTAAATAAAAGCAATTAGGCAAACTATACACAAAACATACTTTTATCAATTTTAAGAGTCCAATTCAGTGATATTACGTATATTCACAATGTTGTGAAACTATCAATATTATCCAAACAGAAATTCTATTCCCTCAAACAGTGTTTGCCTTTCCTCTCCTATGGCCAATGCATGGCAATCTCTTTTCTACTTTCTCTTTCTGGAAATTTGCCCGTTTTAGGTAACTTTGTATAATTGGACTAAGAAAATAGTTTTCCTTGTATGTTTGACCTCTTTCACTTAGCATAATGTTTTTGAGGTTCATCCATGTTGTAATATGCATCATAATTTCTTTCCTTAAAAAAGGAAATAATAATAATAATGAATAATATTCCAGTGTATTACAAACTGCATTTTATTCATTTATTCATCTGTTGATAGAAATATGGGTTGTTTTTACTTTCTGACTATTGCGAATAATGATGCTATGAACATTAATGTCCAACTGTCTGTTAAGTATATTCTTTCAATTGTGGGGGGTTTACACCTACTAGTGGAATTGCTGAACCATGAGGTAATTCTATTTTTAATTTTTTGAAGAATTGTTGTATATTTTTCAATAGCAGCTGTATCATTTTACATTCCTACTAGTAATGCACAAGGTTCTAATTTCTCCATATCCTTGTCAACACTTATTTCATTTTTGATGATAGCCATCCTAATGGGTGTGAAGTGATATTTCATGGTAGTTTTGATTTACATTTCTGTAATGACTACTAAGTTTGAGCCTCTTATCATGTACTTATTAACTATTTGAATAAATTATTTGGGGGATATGTCTATTTAAATCCTTTACCTGTTTTGAAAATGGATTTTTGTTGCTGGGTGTTTAATTTTTTATTAAAGGTATTTGAAGAGCATTAACTATATGTAGGGCAGCTGTGTTAGGCATGGTGAGGGATAAAACATAAGGCAGTTGTGAGCCTTAATTAGTTGTAGTACTGGGATACCTAAGATAAATATACAAAAGTTGAATACATGAAGGTATAAAGTTTCCAAAGAAGCACTCATACATGAAGGCATAAAATATCTTTCAAGTGTTTTGAGAAGTAAACAGATAAGCCTGTATGAAAACAATAATGTTGGAGATGAGCTTTAAATGATGACTTGGATTTCAACTTGCACAAGCAGGACTGATATGCAGACAGGTATGGCATGACGAAACAGATTTTTTTTTTTTTTTTTTTTTGGTACCGGGGATTGAACTCAGGGGCATTTGACCACGGGGCCACATCCCCAGCCCTTTTTGGTATTTTATTAGAGACAGGGTCTCACTGAGTTGATAAGTGCCTCGCCATTGCTGAGGCTGGCTTTGAACTTGCAATCCTCCTGCTTCAGCCTCCCAAGGGCTGGGATTAAAGGCGTGCACCACCGCACCCAGCAGAATAACAGATTTCTACCTACTTTTATAAGCAGTAGGGAACTCATGGAAATTTTTGAGGAGGAAAGAGATCTGAAGAGAATTGGATCTTGAATATTTTTCTCATTCTCATGGTTTTGTTGAGCTGTATGTTTCATAGCTTCTAGTGGATACTGTGCATGTGCCAGGCATCCAACAAATGATTGATTGGTAGAACAAAACCCTATGTACCAGTTCCTTTGGTAATGTGTCATTTATCCAAATATGTAGAATATCAGTGGAATTTTTAACAGTATGACTCTCTACATAATTATTTTGTCAAAGCTACCAATGCTTTTCCAGAATAATGAATGGGTTACCTGAGTATGTCTTTTATTCCAATGGATTTTATAGGAACTGCAACTCTTTAATCAGAGTGTGTCTTTGCTGCAACAATTAAGAAAAAAAAATGGGGCTATTACTAACAGAACATAGGACTCTAAACCAGGCCTCGATCATTTTCTGGCTGCATATTTGAAACCCTTGTCAATTTCAGCCTACACTCTGTGATTCAGTCCTGTGATGGTAAATGTGAATAGATGAATTTTCTTTCAAAATAGAAACAATTCACATTGAAATCAACATAGGCAAGGAAAAGGTTTTCTTACAGTCACCAGATTGAATGGCATATTTTTCTTCCCCCCACACATGAATAGTGTTTGTGGTTTCTGAGATCAGCAGAAATTGAGGCATTGCTGAGCTTTTTCAGTGCTTACAATGGTTTCAGCTTCTTGTTATTTAAGAGTAAACCACAAGGACATTTATGTGTTTCTGCAACAATTTAAAACAACTCAGACTCACTGTAAAAGTCAATATTTTCACCACATAAAGATGTTATTGTCAAAAAGAAAGAAGAAAAAAAAAAGTTCAGATGTTGCAACATGCCAGACTTTTGATGTGTTACTCCTTTCAGCATCTCTATAGTGTAGATGTTATGCTCTTAAATTATAGATGAGCCTATATTTATACGGATTTACATAGTTGTCAGTTTTAACTAATGATTGACTCCAGAATCTATGGCTTGACACAATAAAGGTTACTTTCTTGTCCCTGTCATACTGTAGTTGAGTCAGCAGGGGGGTTCTACTTCTTGGAGTCACTGAGGGATTTTGGATGAGAAAGTTATTTCATCAAGTGTTCTCACCATCTTCTGGAGTTATGCTGGTCTCTACTGGATTCTTTTACATTCGACTGGCAGGTGAGGGAAGGGAAAGCCATGGAGGTTGACTTGAGAGACAATAGAAGACCATTTGCTTCAGCACACATTCCACTGGCCAGAACTCTGCCACATGGATGCACTGAATTGCTAATGGGCAAGGAAATGTGGTGTAATTGTGTATTAAGGAAGAGGAAGAGAAAGCAGATACTGGTTAGCAGTAGAAAGCTTTGTTACAGACTACCCTTCTGATTATCAAACTTCCTGTCACTCTTCTTCTCCAATATACCACACATTAACTATCTACCCCTTCCTTAGGTCAATAGTATCCCCAAACCAAATCTGATTATTCTATGCACCTCAGATGAGGTGAGACGCAGTTTACTCCATCAGGTCCAGATATGGCTGCATGTGGCTATGTGACCCATCAACCACACTAACACCACTTAGGTTAAATAACACCATTCAGCAGTCCAGTGTCTTCTAATTTATAAATAAGTAAAGAGGTCTTCTGAGAAAGTACATGACTTCCTTCGAAATAAATATGGATCAAGAATTCATGTCTCCTGACCATCGCTGTCATGTTAGAGGTTCTAATACATTCTCCTTTATTTGGAGATAATTATTAAAATAAATATCATGATTATGTGTCATTGAATAAGAAGAGATTCTTAAGATCTAATTCAATCCCCCATCTAATATGTGATCTCCTGCTATTTGACTAATGTGTCTTTGTTTGCTAAAGAGTCTACCTTTTAAAGCATCACAGAACCTCCTTGTGAAGGGCAGACATGTATTTGAGGTCCATTAAAATGAGGGAGTTGGCCATAAAAGGCTTCTCTGATTCTATCAGGGCCTTAGTCTGCTTGTGGCAAAGAATGCACCATAAAGATTAATGGCAACAACAATAACAAGAGTAGGATTTACTGAGACTCTAAGTACACGCTGTATACTTAGCATAATAGTAGCACATTATGTGGATTATTAAATTCTCATAAATCCCTAATAAAGTGGTACTAATATTATTAGCATTTTATGGAATGGGAACTAAGTACAGCCTCTGGAGCAAGTTGCTGAGCTAATAAATAACAGAGCCAAATTTCCATATAGGCTTGTCTCTCACTGAAACCTGGATTCCTAAATATTGATGACAATGGTGAGTTTCACTGGAGCTTTGTGGCTGCTCTAGAAAAATGTAGCAGTGCTAGATAGGGGTAGAGCAAGACATTTATAGATGATTGACAAGGAAGAAGAAATAAGGGGCAAGGCATTTGTGCTGAGCATTGACTCCTTGAAAGTGCAGAGAATGTTGTGTTCATGTTTGTGTCACAATTCCTAATGATTGATATAGGACTAGGTCTTTTGAAGTTTTCAATGTGTGGTGGTAGAATTGAAGTTGGAATTGTCTGACATACCTTGGAGCAGAAGTGGGTTCCTATGTGGAGAAGTAGACCTGCTGGATCCTTTTTTTACATTTTATGCTATAGTGGATAAAGCTGAGGTAGAGTGGAAGTAAGAAGACTCAATATAGAATCTTTCCTGGCAAAGAAGCTTCAATTCTGTTCCAAATATTGGACAATGCCTTTGTCTAAATGATTGTGTCCTGTTTTAGTCAGTTCTTTTTTTTTTTTTTTTTTTTTTGCTTTTGTGACAAAAAGACCTGACAAAAAATTTTAGAGAAGAAAAAGTTTATTTTGTGGTTCACAGTTTCCATAGATGGCTCACTCCATTCCTTGGGGCCTGGAAGAGGAAGAACATCATGGTGAAAGATTGTGGTAGAAGGTAGGAACTAGAGGGGGTGGGGAGATTGTGAGCACACATATGCAAACTAGGTCTGCTCAAAAAGTACAAAATATAAAACCCAAAGGCACACCCCAAGTTACCCATCTCCTCGTTCAATAGCCTACCTGATTTAAATTACCACCTAGTTAATCCATTCAAGCAGATTAATGCACTGATTAGGTCAAGACTCTCCTAACCAATTATTTTATTTCTAAACTTCCTTGCATTGTCACACTTGTGAGCTTTTGGGGGATGCCTTACATCTACACCACAACACGTCCTCCCCCCAAATACATGCCCATACCTAATCACTAATGCAATGATATTAGAAGGAAGGTCTTTAGGAAAGTGATTAAGTCCATGCAGGCTTCATCCTTCTAAATGGGATTAATGCCTTTATTAAAGAGGCCAGAGAGAGCTGCCTCCCCTTCCTGATATGTGAAGACATATAGAAAGTGCCATCTATGGTGGAAGTACCCTCTCCAGATGCTGAATCTGCTACTGCCTTGATTTTGGACTTCCTGACCTCCCAAATGATGATCAAGGATTTCTATTGTAAATTACCCAGTTTAAGATATCTTGTTACATTTTAACCAGAACTAAGAGAGTAGCAGGTGATATAACCATACACATGTATTCCTTTCCAATCATTTGATACCAGTAAGTCTAGTTCCTTGGTTGTCTATATTCAGAGATCTTAATTTAATCTTTAATGCAAATAAAATAGACATTCTGAATGCAACAGTCTTTGTTCCCAAAAGTCCCCTGAGCTCCTAAATGCACGACAATTCGATCCATTCCTATTTCTGATAAAACTAACCCTGTTGCAAAATATTTTGGCAAAAGGATGTGATTGGAGCTCATGGCAGAGCAGGAGTAAAAACTTTTGTATGCAGCTCTGTTGTCTCTGTTCCTGTCACTCAATGTGCTCCAGTCACACTGGTCTTCTTTGCATGTTGTGAACACACCAGGCTCACACACGCCTTGGTTATTCTCACATTAGCACCTTTATGCTTTCTGTTCCTCTGCCTTTAGAACTCATCCTTCAGAATCTTGTATGGCTGCCATATCCTTTTTCTTATCTTATGGAAGGGTGCTCTGAGTAGAGGCTAGCAATTCACAAAGATCTCAAGGACTTCTCTGACTACCTAGTCAAAAGCAGATTCTCCTTTCCTCCAGTTAGTTTTACCTGCCTCTCTGTTCCACACTTTGGTAGAAATGTATATACATGTAATTATTTGTTTATGGTTCTTTTACTAAGGTCTGCCTAGTTCCCCATTGAGTGGAAGTATACAACAGTGATCGTAAACTGTGGTTAATTTTATTCCCCAAGGAACATTTGGCAACACCTGGAAACATTTTTGTTTGTCACAACTGTGTGTATGTGTTAGGTGCTACTGGCATGTGGTGGGTGGGGGTCAAGAATGCTGTGTAACATCCTACACATAGTAGAATATAACATCTACGCATAGTAGAATGTGCCACCCCCATATATGTCACATCAGCATGTTATCCTGAAGTGAAGACAATTAAAAAGAAGCAGATATAAGAAGAGCTCTCTGTACTTTTCCATCTGCCTAAAAGCAGAACATAAATGGGAAAAGATGTGTCCCCTCCCTTCTCTAAAAGGAAGGACAAAAGTTAATCACTGATGACAACTCTAGACCTTTATCAGGCTATATTGGCACCAGAGGAATCTACATTAAAAATCTTGTTAAAACTAGCCCTTATTTTTATGAATTCAGGCACATATATTTACCTCTCCACAATTTGTCACCATAGAAACTCAAAGTCCTTTTCTTTTATCTTTTCACTTCTCTAAAATTTTGTTCTTCTTTTGTTACAAAGCTATACAAGCCCCAATTTTTACCACCCCTTTGAGTTAATCATCACTGAGTGCTCCCATATGTGTACATGATGAACATGTTAATAAACTTCTGTTTATTTTCCTCATGTTAACCTGTCTTTTGTCATTCTAATTTATAGGACCCTTGCCAATAAACCTAAGATGGGTAGAAAACATTTTTTTTCCTCTTCTACTCTGTAACACACAGGAAAGGTCACCACAAGAAAGAATCATCCAACCCTAAATGTCAATAATGTTGAGAAATCCTGGCTCACATTGTAAAGTTCCTGAGGGTAAGGATTGTGCCTGCTGTATTTATCATTATATTCCAAGCTCCTAGCACAGTGATTGGCACAATAGCTGCTTATTGCCTGGATAAATGAATAGATGAAGCAGGAAGAAGATGAGAAAAGAATACCTAAGTACACATACTGCCCTTTGTGTTAGCCAGGTGCCAAAACAGTTTATTCTGCTATGTGCTGCTGTGCTTTATACTGACAGGTAAATTCAAGGCTGCATAACTCCATGGCACAGGGAGAGAGTTGAAGCCAAATTCTAGGTGCACAAGGGCTAACAACTACAGCCATGAAAAATTAATCAGGCAAAAATAAACAGTTTCCAAATTGGTTTTCATCTCATCAGTATTTGGTATTAAGCATTTCCATGACATAATTTTGAAAACATAATAGAGATGAAAGTGTTCATGAAATTATGTGATTAACCAAAGCACAGAATAAGTCACATGTGGATTTTTTTCCTTTTCTTAAAACCAGAGGCTTTTATTGTTTTTGGTCCACAGCTGGTGTTTCAGATTACCACATAGTGCAGGGGCCCCTGGGTTGTGTCCCAGTGCAGTACTTTTCAAGGGTCTTGGCAGGGATAATACAGAGCAGTGCAGCTGGTCAGGCCCAGAAGGAGAAGAACGGGGGCTCTTTAAAACCTTCTGAGGGACCACAGGAAAGGGGAAAGCATGGAGAGGGGGTCTGGCTTTGCTTCAACCACTCAGAACTCTATCATTTTTGTCTTGGTCTCGGTTTCCCAGCTGAAGTGCTGAGATGGGTCACTGATGCTGGTATGAGAGTTCTAGGGATGTCTAGTGAATCATTAATCATAAAATATTTGAGAACAGTGGCCTGGCCCTCTCTTAGAGGACCTATTCCCCATCAATCTCTTTCACCATCCCTAACTCATTCCCCTGCAAAAATAATTTTTCCTTACACTTAAAATACCTGAAACTTCTGTTTGTATAGAAACCACAAACTGGTTGTTAAAAAAATAAAAGGGGGGGGGAGAGAAAAGAAACTAGAAATAATTTAGGGCAAGTTCTCCATCCTACTAGGGTCTCTTCCCCACACAGCTTGGATTGTGGAATGGTACAAAATTCTCTGCCTGAACATGCTTTTCTGGGGACCCATTCTACTTGCTTCTGGCAATGGCTTTCCTCTTGTTCCCTGAGACTGGTGGCTCCATCCTGCAAAAGATCAAGGCAGGATGGGAAAAAACAAAACAAAACAAAACAAAACAAAACAACAAAACACCCACCTCTCCCTGATCACACCCACCACGCCTGTGGTTGCAATGCCACTTTTCAAAATTCTGTTAGAGGTCTTGTGCTTCAGTTCTCAAGACTCTTCATAAACAACAATTGGGAACATAAGAAAACAGTAATATCTATACAACTGAGCTATCAACCCATTGCCAAAGCCTAAAACACATTACCACAAACCCCAGACCCCTGTTTTGCAGCACTGAACGTGTTTACCCCCCCCCCAAAAAAAAAAGACAAAGCACAGAAATAACACAGAAAAAACAACAATCCAGACTGGATGATGATGTGTGAAAATAGCACACCCACACACCACACCTCAGTAACATGCCTCTTCTTGGCAGTAAGAAGTTTACTCCATTGTCTCCTCTGGGCATAGGCAGTTGCTGGCACCAGAGGGAGCCACATCAATGGCTAGATCTTAAGTGAAAAGTACTTCGGATTGTATATCTGCTGACCCAGGACAAAGATCTGGCTGCCTTGATTGTGTAGCCCAGAGACACAGACACAGTTGTTCATCCTCAGAGTATTAGAGATGTGTCGCCCCTGAGTCCTCACAGCTATCATGTCTCTCTGACTAGCACATTCATTTGTGTCCACCGTGAGAGTGATGGTTGAATGGTCTATGCATGGCAGGATATATGTGGCAGGATATGGTGGTTGTGATCATAGGGATGCCTCTTCATGATGGAAGCTGCCAGGTTGGTTCTTTGGTTGGGGCTCATCTGCAGCTTGATGACATTGGCCTTCATGGTAGTGTCATCAAAGTTGGCTCCTATTTCTCCAAATATTTGATGCTGGTGTCCATACTTATTTCCATCTCCTTAGTCTTGGCTTTGCCCACCAGTGGAGAAGAGATACCTTAACATGCATTATGATCCCCCTATCAAAAAGGTCCCAGGCCTTGAACAAGCCCATGGGCTGCATGGCATCGTTTATTTGGGAGCTGAGGCAGCTGAGGCAGTTTGTTCATAAGTACATGAGATAAAGCCAGACTTCAGACTTCAGGAGAAGCCTTGGACTGTCTTAATCCAGCTGCAGAGCTCAGCTTCCTTCTGAGGGTTATATTTGAACAGGAGTTGGTTCCTGACCTCAGGAGAAAACCTGTTAAAAGGTCCTTGTTGAACTGCATGGTGCTTATGGCACATGAACATAATTTGTTTTATTTCTTCAATTGTGACAATGCTGCATGTTCAGTTTTATGACTTTACAATTTACTGAACTTGATGACCTTCTCATGTTGGTATGCATAGTAATAGTTTTATTTTAGTCTTTATTAGCAGAGTAGTATTCCATGGTATACATGTTATATAATTTAGTTTAATACTTTATTGAACATTTAGGTTGTTTTTTTAAAAGATTTTCTCTGATTTTTGGCCCCTTGCTTTCTAGAAAAATTAACAGTACATTTCATGAATTTCTTCTAAACCAATAATTTTTGGTCAATGCAAGATTCATACTTCAGACTCCTGAATAAATAATCAATTCAAAATTCTGCCCCTCTTCTTTTTTCGTCCTCTCCCAATTTTCCCTCTGGGTCTTTGACTCATTGAATGGGGAACTAACATCCTGATATAATATCTGTTTGCTTGATTTTGTTCCTCATAACACATTCATTTCTGCCTGGTTTATGGCCAGAATTCCAGGATGTTTCTGTTAAGAATAAAAGTCAACTTTTGGGAAATAACATAATCTGGCAATATATATGTTATGCCTACATTAAATCCTCATTATTCATATTATTCATGATAGTTATGTTATAAAGGTACTGAAAGTATTGAATTAGTGAATA
The DNA here is from genome assembly GCA_025594165.1 of Tamias sibiricus. Taxonomy (NCBI): domain Eukaryota; kingdom Metazoa; phylum Chordata; class Mammalia; order Rodentia; family Sciuridae; genus Tamias; species Tamias sibiricus. The sequence goes on from CM046667.1 coordinate 136,158,189, forward strand.
TTGGACAACTGCTTCTTTGGGAACACACACACACACACACACACACACACACACACACACCCTACCATGTCTCACATTCATTATAATCTTAAATTTTAAAGTCAACTTATCCTGGTAGGTTCCATTTTCTATATAGCACTTTACTAAAGAGAAAATGTATTTTAGAAGTAATAATTGACTCACCAGAAACCATTCCACTAAAATGGACCAGAACTAGGATTCAAACCCTATTCAACTGGTTCCAGAGTTGGAATTTCTGGCACTATATTGCACAATCCACTGACCTTTACTGTTACAACCTCTGGTCATCTTTGTATGAGAGATGACTAAGAAAGCAAATGTTACCTTGTTCAGCATCATCTAGGAAAATTAAAGTCAGGTGGCAAGACTTTTGTCACTGTATACACATTTGTAAATGATTAGGAAAGTCTTGAGGTATTGATTTTGGGTTTATATGTAAATTTTAGTTAGTAGGTAAATTCACCAATACAGAATCCACAGATTTTGAGGAACGAATGTGTCTTCATTGCTATGTCTTCTCATGTTATTCTGTATTTCAAAAGCAAGGATTTAATCCATTGTTCTTTTGGGGCCATATTGAGCCCTCCTGTACAGCTAGAAATTTAGGACTTTGCACTTAATTGGTGAAGATTAATATTATTTGGCAAGTTCATCACTCAAAAGCATTTCATTGTTCAAAAACATGAATAACTATTTTCTTAATTTTCTCTATGTTGAATTTGAGAGTTGAATGAGGTGACATATAAGATCATTTCTAGGTATAATTGTATTTCCTGTGGCTACTGTCACAAATTACCTCTTTGCTAATTAACACTGTTATTCATATGGAGGTGATATTTACTGCATAAGGACTGTGGATTTGGTAATTCTAGAGATTTGTTGGCTCGTTTTGGTCTCTTTGAATTCTTGTGTTGGGTAATTAGTGATCCAGTTGGGAGAGATGGAAATATAATACTAAATTAAGGGTAATTTTGCCATAGTAGAGGCTTGATTTCATGGTTGCTATTTTCTGCAGATCTGAACAAGACTGGATACCTACCCATCTGATTCAGCCATAAAACTTGAAATTAAGAGAGAATAAGATAAACTGTTTTGTCTTCCTAGCTATTATGCAGATAGAAGCTTTTAACTATCATATCAAAATATCTAGGAATTCTTTTTTTTTTCCTATTTCTGTTGGTAGAATTATCTTCACTTGAATTTTCTCATCATGCACACTAGTTAACATTGATAATAGACTATGAAAGTTACCAACAACTTGACCTCTGGTTTTCACATGTTTAGACACCTTAAAAATGCACTGAAGCTTAGTAGGTTCTGCTCCTTCTATTGGCAACCATCAACTTTCTGATGATTTCATGGTACCCCCTGTGTAAATTGCCCCTAAGACTCCTTGGAATTTATACAACTAGACTATCATTCAGGCCTGGTTATTACTGCTAGTAAAGTGCCCAAGGGAATTTTTCCAGTTAAATAATAAATTAGTATATTTTTATTACTTTTCTTTGAATTTTCCAGATCAGCTTTCAGAACAGGCAATCTAGACTGATAAATTAGAAGTTTAGAGGCATTCAGCATTGACTGAATACATTGGGGATTCTGGAACAACCTCTTTAAAGATGCTATTTTATTTCCATTGATGATGGAAATTGGATGTTTTGTTACACTTATCCTGCTTCCCTAAAGCATAATTTCTGGTGACTTATGATAAAAATCCTCTTATGATAAGACTGCTTAAAAAAGACCATGAGGTGCTGGGGTTATAGCTCAGTGGTAGAGCACTTGCCTAGCATGTGTGAGACACTGGGTTTGATTCTCAGTACCACATAAAAATAAATAAAATAAAGGCCCATGGACAACTAAAAAAATAAAAGAGTTCAGGCTTGTATGGAGAAGATGATGTCTTAGCCAACATGTTATTTAAAAAGAAAAATACCATGAGATTAAGGAGAAAGCAATTAAATGGAAGAGTACTCACTGTTATAATTACCATGAGTGTTCAGGTTGAGTATAAACTTTCTGGAAGCCAGCATATAACAGAAAACACAATGTGTTACATAATTCCTACTATCTGATACCAAAAGTGTGTACTTTCTTAATGGAAGACAAATTCTATCCTGTTTATTAAATTTTTCTTGTGGTTGTTGGTTGGGATAGCAGTGGGTAAGGTAGAGATTGCATTCCAAAAATAATTTGTCTTATGGCTGTATATGTATGAGACATTGGACAACAAATTGAAAATGTCTTCAAAATCTTTTAAAGATAAAATGAAGAGAAACATCATTTGCTGTCATTTGTACTGAACATTAATAAAAGCCAAGGGCATAGTGTTAAGGTGTCCAGTGGGAAAGGTTCTATGTGGACAACCAAGGGAGTTCAATCCTGCCTTTTTTGTTTGTTGTTTTGTTTCATTTTTTAAATTTTATTTTTAAATTACTTGCCTTGTCTGAAGTTTACATATTTCTAAATACATGATTAGTTCTGACAAAAATTATATTTGGGGCCTGGATGAGTCAACAAATTTTACTCAACTTAGGTTGTGTTTTCTTGGACTTTGATAAAATCAGAGGAATGATTTTCTTAGAAACATCCAATGACATAATTCTGATTCTCAATAATATTACTTATTGTACTGTAATTTAGAAATATTATCTCTAGGAGTTGAGAGGTCATATTCAGTTCTCTCCATCTAAAATTTTAGACTTTCACTTTTAGGGCAGAATGAATCAATGAATCCTTTGGATTCACGACATTACCTAATACCTAATACTCTGAAAGAATAATGTCATCAGTCTGACAGAAGATAAGCATGGCTTCAAAGACAATACTACAGAATAAGTAAATGTATATGTTTTTCTATGTCTAAAGAAACTAAGTTTATGAAAAGACTATAGTGTCAGTAACTCTAGATCAAAGTTTGTGGGGTCTGAATTGGAAGCCAGTGGACCCTGTCCCTGTTCTACCATATATTTGCCCAAGCTTTTCATTTTTCAAATCCCATTTTATTCTTACACAAAATCTCTGCATTGTACTAGATGACATTTTAATTTACTTTAATTACAAGATTTGACTTTATGAAATCCAAAAGAGATTGTAGTAAGCTGTAGCAAGGGATCGATAGAATGAAATGTAAAATGGATAAATGTCAAGTCCTGCATGTGGGTCCAAAAAGCAAACTACATGATTAAATAATGTGGGAGACATTGGTTAAAGCTGAGTGCTGAGATTGATGATTAGAAATTTTAGGACTGTGAAAATCATAAGGGATCACTATATTGTATAATCATTGAAATAATTAATCAAAGACTTCTTTAGACAAACCTGTTCAGAAATATGTTACTTAGAGATGATAATTTCAGCCCCTTTGGAATGGTATAACTGTGTTAGGTTGAGAATAGACATTAATGATGGTGAGTGTGTATGTGTGTGTGTGTGTGTGTGTGTGTGTGTGTGTGTGTGTATCAAGAAGAGTGAATGGAGGAATTGACTGTTTGCCCTTTGAGTTCTTTTCTCCACATTTCTCTAGTCTCTCTGTTCAGCCAGTGGAATAAACCAACAAATCACTGAGATGGAGGAGGGTGCAGGAGCCCTGTTTGGGAGATGGCTTAAATTGCGGTTGACTATGGGCCATGGAGATTTGGGCATTGCCGCCTTCCGTAGTCTCACGGGACTTGGCCTAAGATCTCGCGGGACTTGGCCCAGGATCTCGAGTGACTTGAGCCAGGATTGCTGATTGGGTCAGCGCCATTTTTTGGTGGTGTGTGTGGTGCGTGTTAGTCGTTGTTAGAGCCAGAGAGAAAAGTTATCAGAATAAAAAGCTGTTTGTTTCCAGTTCGCCTCTGAACTTCTTCCTGTGGCTTCGTTGCTCCAAGCAGCCATCGCTTCAGGCAACAACAGGAGGGGAAGAAAATCAGAGTATTAATTTCCTTAAATCTCCCTAGCTGAGTTTGGCTTGGCAGAGGCTGTGCCTTTTTTCTGAAGATAACCACTTCTGCTGGGTTTCTTCCCCTTTTATTTATATTTCTCTCTGGAATCTTCCTCTTTCCCTGGCAGCAACTTGCTAGCCCAAGGGTCTTGCAACTCCCTTTCTGTCCACCTCCTTATAAATAGCCACTTCATTAAACTCTTTAATTGTGTCTTTGAGTGTGCCATCTGTTTCCTGTTAGAATGTTAATGAATAATTGTCTTCATGTAGAAAACAGACTAAACTGTGGGATCAGAGGAAAATGCTACCGTTTTAAAGGATAAAAGTTGAGAGAGATTTTTGGTCAGCATTGTTCCTGCTAAAGCTCTCTTCAAGTGGAGTGGGTTGCTTTAGAAGGTAGAAAACTCCCTTCACTGGACATATTCAAGGAGAACATCAGAAACTATTTTTAAGGAGGGAGGAGAGTGAACATAGATGGAAGTTATGAATAGAGAAAATGCCATTTAAGCTGATGCAAGAGACAATAAATTACTTTGAAATATTTTATTTCTTGGGCTGGGGTTGTGGCTTAGTGGTAGAGCGCTCGCCTAGCACGTGTGCGGCCCAGGTTCGAGCCTCAGCACCACATAAGAATTAAATGCATTGTGTACAACTAAAAAGCAAATAAACAAATATCTAAAAAAAAATTAAAAAAAATATTTCATCTTTTCATCTGAATTTGCCACCACAAAGTAACTTGAAGTCACAAATTGAATGAGGTGCCATGTCACAAAACTGGGCTCTCCTTTCCACTCTGAACATCCTGTGTTTGTGTGGCATGCTAATGGGCACACCAGGGTAAATGTTAAAAACAAGCAAGCTGCTGAATCTTCCCTTTCAATCAGAATCAAAGCATTGGATGTTTGCCTGTTCTAAAAAATCATTATGGTTTCTTCCAGCTCTTCCCTTCTTTACTCCTCCCCTTCCTTTCTTCCACTGCTCCTTCTTCTTTTCATTCATTCATTTCCTTGTCTCATATTTCCTCAACAATAACTGGTGTCAAGCTGCTGCATTGGAGGATTGGGGGGAGGGGCAAGGCTACATTATAAAAGTAAAAACATACAGCTCATGCTTTCAAAGAGTTCACAGTCTAGTAAAAGAGATAGACAGGCAGATGCTGACAAAATATTTTGTTCTTGTTTTCTAAAACTCTTCTTTATATTTTGGAATTTCTCCTCTTATATGACCACACTTTCAGCTTTCCTTGAGCCCCTTCTACCCTCTGTTAACCCATTCTTCATCTTTCCCCATGCTTTCTTTCTCAGATTCTGAAACACCACCCTTGCACTCAATTTGCACCTAATTCTGACCCCTCTCAGTCATCTCTATCTACCCTCTTTACCAAGGCTGAAGATTACACTCACTGGTAGGGCAAAGGGAAATGCTTACATATGGCTATCTGCTTCTAACTAGTGTAATGAAAAGTTTGTGTCCTACTTTATTCCTTTGAGAAAAACAACATAGTACTGAGTGCAACTTGTAGTTTAATGAAACCAGGGAAAGTAAATATAAATGCAACATTGTTACACAGCTCATTATAAATTAAGTAATTAAATAATGTTTAAAATTAAAAAGAAGTATGGCTCAGGATATAGCTCAGTGGTAGAGTGTCTGCCTTGCCTATACAAGGTCCTAGGTCCAATCCCCATAATCATAAAAATAATAAAATAAATAAACAAACAAATATTTATTGTACTAAGATGCCAGATTAGTAATTATGCATGGGAATAATTGGAGCATCACTAACTATATCAGAACTCTTTTTCTTTTAAGGATTTTAAAGAGTGATTCTCAAGTTTTTGTACTTTTTAGTTTTGTCAAAAATGTCTTTGCTATATTAGCTGCATTAAAATATTACTTTTGATTTTTCCAAGGCAATAGAAGACCATCATACTCAACTTGCTAGGCTTATCTTTGAAACTTTAAATACTCGAACAATTTCTTTAGATATTGTTTTCTTTCGAGATATTGGATTATGGATTTAGACTGTAATAGGCTCTGTCAGTCATGTTAGGTAAATGCATATTGCAGGAAGAAAGCAGGAAGTAAAATGATAATCATTATAGAAAGAATGTGATGAGTTAAGTTAAATAGAATGCTTTCTGCAAAGAAGTGGTCTTTTCCTGAATTAGGCTGGTGCTCTGAAGACAAGCATGAGTTTTGCAAAGTATTATGCTCAGGATACTTCAAGAATTATAGATGCTCCACACTCCTCAACTCCAACCCCATCATTTAGACGCATGCCAATATTTGGGACACATGGTATTGCCAGTTATTAACATATCATAGTCTCTTATTAAGTATCTCTGAGACAAGTGTCCTCTTTACTTGCAGCATCTGTGTGATACACTGATAAATAGACAGCATAAGGTGACATAGAGTATGGATATGGCATGTAGTCTCATTTTCAAAGGCATGGTGTGAAGCTAGGTCACACTTTGCCATTTTGCAGAATCTGAGAAATGTATATCCACACATCCTGCTAATGTACTTTCAAAGGCTTAATAGTCAAGTGCAATCAGTAGCTACTTATTGGGAAGTGTAGTACAGAACATTTCCATCCTAGCAGAATGTTACATTGTATAGCACTGCTACAAATAATTTCTATATATAGTTTTATTTTGTGTAATTTCATGGGAATTCCTCATGTATCAAAGCTATGGAGAGAAACGGCACTGAAGTACATGTAATAACTATAGAACCATGGAGTACTAAAATGATTAAAGGGAGGTGGGGCAGTAGGACAGGAAAGAAGTTCTATTTTAATTGTGTGATCATGAAAAATGTATTTCAATGTTTGTGTGCTATTTAATTTTTTGTTTTGTACTGGGGATTGAACTCAGGGGCACTCAAACACTGAGCCACATCCTTAGCCCTATTTTGTATTTTATTTAGAGACGGGGTCTCACTGAATTGCTTAGCACCTCACTTTTGCTGAGGCTGGTTTTGAACTTGTGATCCTCCCGCTTCAGCTTCCTGAGCTGCTGGGATTACAGGTATGCGCCACTGAACCCAGCTGTATGCTATTTAATAATACAGGAAAGCAAAAGTATAAGAACAATGCAAGGTATTTCAATATTTACTGCATACCTTTTGATGATTGAAAAATGATATGTCATAATAATGAATGACTTTTAGCTGCTTTGAAATTTAACTGTTATGGTATTTTAGCTTTGGGACTTACCAGCTCTTTTCCTTGAAATTGTTCTTAAATATTGACCTAGCTAGAAGCAAGGTCTGGGAAGACTTGGCTTGTCCAAGTGGAACATTACATGCCATACTGCATTAATGTCATGTAGAACTACAATATGGCAGTTTCAATTCCAGGTATGAGGCTGTATGAATGTCTTATGCAGCTAATGGAGTGGTATATGTCTTACTTCCCAGGAAGGACCATTGAAATAATTATTCACTATGCCTTTTTAAAAAATATTTTTAGTTGTAGATGGACACAATGCCTTATTTTATTTATTTATTTATTTTTATGTGGTCCTGAGGATGAAACCCAGTGCCTCACACATGCTAGGCAAGCACTCAACCACTGAGCTATAACTCCAGTCCCCCTATATCTTAAGCAGCTCTCCAAAACTCTCTATGCACTGGGAAAGGAATATTACCCAAAGAATTGAAGTATCTAGGTTATGCACACATTTTCATAGTTTCTCATGAAAATAGGTTTTTGAAATTTCAGAGGATATTACTGAACACAGGTGTTTGCATGTACATGCACTTACATTCATACACACAGATGATGATTTAAATGAGGTCATTAGAATATAAGATATACATTGGTGACTGCTACATGTTGAAGAAACATTAGTGCTTGATGCCTCACCCCATCTTTTTTATAAATAATGTGGAGAAAGGCTGGTATATATCATGTTCCTTGTTGATAGCCTTGAAAAATGAATAAAACATGGGGCACAAAGGGTTTAAATAGATTATCCCTTCTGCCTTTCCTGTCTTCATAAAAAGTCTCTCCAGAGGTTTTGTTCTAGGACATTGACTGCTACTTCTCATAAGGCTAGAATCTTTGCTAACTGGTAGCCTGTTAACCACTTAACATTCCCTCTGGAGTAATTTTTAGCTCAGGGGTCATACTATTTCATTGTTTCTTCTCTATCACTTATCTCAATCTTTGTGTTCTACATGTATTTGGCAGTCATTGCATGATAATTATTGAAAAGAATATATCATCTTGTTGAGTCCATAAAAGAGAAATATAAAAACATGTTCAATATTTCTGGTTTTGGTCATGATGTAATACTAGGCTCCAGATTCATCTTCCTACTGGGAACATTCTTTGGCCAAAACTCCCATGCATGTAATATTTAGGAAAAAGTGGTCTTCAAGAAAATTATCATCCGGTGAAAATGAACAGGAATGCCTGAGAAATGAAACAAACAAGCAAGGTGAGTCTTAGAGTTGCTGAGAGAAATTCCAAGTTGTATCAGAGGGAGAAGAAACCAAGGTGGAGCCTTGTGATTTTTTTCTGACTTGAAAAGATAGAGCTTCTGCTTCATAGTCTGCGAGCCTATGAAGGTGTGAATCTGAATGAAAAAGTACTACAGAAGAAAGAGTTGAGTAGAAGGAGAAACATGTATATTAGTAGAGATGTAGCAGATATGTGTCATATGTGTCTATGAGGATACAATCCCATGCCTAGGAAAAGAATTACCTGACAGAGGTAGATAAAATAGTACTCACTTCTGACACAGGGCAGGAAATAGTGCTGATCTCCACTAGCCAGAAAGGGGGGGGGGGAACCTCCTTCCCTATGTTTTATTGCACAGAAAATTCAGAAGGGACTCGTCTCAGTAATATGGAATAATTAGTCCTACTCTAAACATCTCCAGTATCACCTCGCAAATCAACAACAACCCAGAATAAAACTTGAGAGTATTTTACAAAGACAAAACTATCTAACAAACAACATGTCAAAATTCTATGGTCTCACATCCCATAAAGTATTCTATGCATACAAAGAAGCAGGAAAGTAAGTTCCATAAGGAGTATAAAAATTATCAATCAAAAGTAACCCAGATGGGAGGCTGAGGCAGGGTGATTGTGAGTTCAAAGCCAGCCACAGCAAAAGCGAGGTGCTAAGCAACTCAGTGAGACCCTGTCTCTAAATAGAATACAAAATAGGGCTGGGGATGTGGCTCAGTGGTCGAGTGCACCTGACAATCCCTGGTATCCTCCAAAAAAGTAACCCAGAACAAACACAGATGCTAGAATTAGTTGATAAGGACATTCAATGAGTTGTAGCAATATTACATTTGTTCAAAAAGTTCTGTAGAGAAATGGATGCTACCAAGAAAACACAAATTACTCTCTAGAGATGAACATTACAATACCAATTAGAAAATGCAAGAAATGCATGGCGTGAAAGGAAGACAAGATATTGCAGAAGATAAGATTAGTGAACATGAAGACAGAGGGCTGGAAGCTATTTAAAATAAAATACAAAGAACAATAGAATAATTGAAAAGGGTACTTGAGAGTTATGGGACATCACAAAAAAAGGAAAATGACACACCAATATCCTTTATGAATATAGATGCAAAACTCCTCAAAATACAAACAAGCAAGCAAACCAAATCTAGCAAAGTGTAAATAAGATAATACCACATAATAAAGTGATATTTATTCCAACTGACACACATGAGTCTTTTATCCTATTAATAGGACAAAAAATAATCCCCATGTGATCATCACAATAGATGCATAAAAAGTATTTGACAGATACTAATAGCCTTTTAGGAGAAAAATTCTTAGCACAATTTTGTTAGAAGAAAACTTCATAAATCTTCTAATGTGTCATCTCTAATAAACCCCCAGTTAACATCACAATTAATGGTGAAGGACTGAAGCTTCCTTCTAAAATTAGGAACATGATAAGGATACCTACTTTCAGTACTTCTAGTCAACATCATACTGATGATTCTAGCTAAGACAAGTAGGTGATGAAATAAATCATTCTCATTATAAAGAAGTAAAACTTGTGTATGCCAATGATATGACCTTACATATAGGTTTTTAAATCCAAAGACATCCACGAAAGAATGAGTAAAGTTAATAAGTAAGATCAGTAAGTTTGTAGTATACAGGAACTGCATATAGAAACTTGAAGATAACCATGCCATTTTCAGTATCATCACAAATTATGACATACTTAGGAATCAATATTTAAAAGAAGTATGGCCTATACTCAGAAAACTGCTAAATATCGGAAGTGTGGAAATTCCACATTTCTATAACACGTGGAAAATAATTAAAGAACATCTAAATAAATAGAAAAATAGTCTGTGTTTATGGATCCAAAGACAGTGTTGTTAAGATGACAATACTCCTAAAACTGCTCCACAAAGTCAATGCAATCCCTATCAATATCCCATCTCTTTTATGTAACAATTGAAAACTGATCCTAAAATTCATATAGAAATACAAAAGTCCTGAAATAGCAAAAAACGAAAAAAAAAAAAAAAAACTTGAAAAAAAAAAAACTCTCACTTTTTAATTAATATTGTGTGGTACTTACATTACCCCAAATACATGTATGAAGACACAATTGTAAAAATACTTTATATAAAACCAGCAACTTGAAAAATTGTGCTCTTTATATGTAATATGAAATGAAATGTACTCTGCAATCATGTATAACAAATTAGAATAATAAAAAAATTAAAGAAAAAGAGCAGTGACACTTCTGGAGAATAAAAAGAGGTGATTAATAATGTAAAAAAAAAAAAAAAGAGGAGACATGTACACCAATGGAATCTAAATTAAGATCCAGAAATAAATGTAAAGATTGTCTTTAATTTATTTTCTACAAGGGTATCAAGAAAATTCAACATGGAAAGAATAGATTTTTCACAAAATGATCCTGGGATTACTGATATCAATAGGAAAAAACAATGAATTTGGATATCTACTTTATAGCATGTGCAAAAATTCCTAATAGACAAAAGACCTAAATGAAGAGGGCAAAACTAAAAATGAAATAAAACAAAAAAACCATAAATATGTAGAAAACTTACCTGTAAAATGTAATGACTATATAGGATATAAGGAACTTGCTTTTGATCTTGGCTCACATCCAAGAATTTGCCATGAGTTTCAGATAATATTTTGGAGTTAGACTTTTGGGCAATGCTAGAACTGTTAAGACTATGGGGACTCTTGTAAATGGGATAAGTACATTTTGCATTGTGAGATGGGTATGAACTTTTGGGGCCTAGGGGCAGAATGTTATGACTTGGATAAGAGCTGTCCCCTAAAAGCTCATGTGTATGATAGACAAGAGTGTTCAGATGTAAAATGAATACATTATGAGAGATATAAGTTAATCAGTGGATTAATCCACTGATAATAATTGACTGGGTAGTAACTATAGGTGGGTAGGGTGTGGCTGGATAAAGTAGATCAATAGGTGCGTGCCTTTGGGGTTTATATTTTGTCCCTGGTGAGCAGAGCTCTTTGCTTTCTGGTTGCCATGTCCTGAGCTGCTTTTCTCCCCAACACATTTTTCTGCCATAATATTCTGCCTTACCTTGGTCCCAGAGTTATGGAGGATCCTCTGAAATTGTAAGCCAAAATAAACTTTTCTTCCTTTAAGTTGTTCTTGTCAGGTCTTTTGGTCACAGCAATGAAAAAGGTGAGTAATACAATCACCTTGGAAGGTGCATAGGAAAGGAATAGGTGATGTTAATTGTTGTGATGGGAAAGTCATCATTAGAATGATAAACATTTTTATATTAATTTTGGTAATGGTTGCCCCACTCTTTGAATGAAAATGTCATTTTTTTTTATGATTTAGATGTATAACTTTAATCATATGAAAATTATAATAATAAATCAGTAAAATAAAACAGTTATCATATGACCCATGGATCTATTCCATTCATAAGGTAAAAACACCAGATAATTGAAATCATATGTTGGCATGCAAACTTTCACATAAATATCCATAGCTTTTTTATTCATAATAACAGAAAAAATAGAAAATCTCAAATGTCCATTTGTGGTATATTCACAAGATGGAAAATTCTGTACCCATAAAAAATAAAAAAAATATATATCCATAATATAACATGGATAGGCATTAAATGTGTTGAACTAAGTAAAAGCACCCTTATAGAAAAGGCCACATGTTATAGGATTCCTGTTATGTGAATTGTCTCTAATAAGCAAATCATATCTATATAAAAGAGATAATGTGTTTTAGGAACTTGAGAAAGGTAGTTGGGGAGTAACTATTCATGGGTTCAGGTTTTCTCTCTGGGGTGATAAAAATGTTCTAGAATTAGATAATGATGATGGTTTCATAACCCTGTGAATATACTAAAAACATTTAATTATATACATAAAAGTGTGAAATTTATGGTTTGGGAACTATATGTCAATTTGAAAAATTCAGAGCACAAATCACTGAAATAGATTATAGAAAATCAATAGAGAAAGTAAAGAGTCTAAACATTGATTCTTTGATAATTACTCTAAAACTGATAAATATCTAGCCAGAATAATCAGGAAAAGAAGAGAAAAGATACAAATTACCAACATCAGCAATGATAAAGGTGAGATCACTGCCAATATAGATATTAAAAGGATAATAAGGGAGTATTATGAACAATTTCATGCAAATGTATTCAGCAACTTAGATGAAATTGACTAATTCCTTGAAAGACATACACTACTAAAATTCACTGAAAAAATTATAGGTAATGAGAATAGCCCTATATGTACTAAAGCAATTGAATTTGAAGTTAAAAAAATATTTAAAATTTCTTCAAACAAAACACTGGGTTAATATGATCCATTGATGAGTTCTGCTGTCTCAGTTTTCTATTGTTGCTATAAAAATTACCACAAATTTAATATCTTAAACAATGGACATTTATTATTTTAATATTTACCAGGTCAAATGTTTGTAGTAGGCTAAAATCAAAGTTTTTGCAGTGCTGAATTTATTTCTGGAGACTCTGGAGAATTTATTTCCTTGGCCTTTCCAGCTTGTAGGTGCTGCCCATATTCCTTGGCTCTTGGACACTGGTCCCCTTCAATTTTCAAAGCCTGCTATGTTCAGTTGAGTCTTTCCCATATAAAATCACCTTTGCATTGACTTTTCCTTGGTTTCCTGTTTCCACTTCTAAGGACTATTGATTACATTAGACTCTCCTGGATTATCTCTAATACTCTCTCTATAGGGAGATTAATATATTAAAGCCAGCTGAATAACAGCCTTAATTCAATCCGCAACATTAATTTCTCTTTATCATGTAATATAACAGATTCAGAGTTCTGAAGTTTAGCAAGTAGACATCATCAGAAGTCTATTAATCTTCCAACTATATCTACTAAACATTTAAAGAAAAAATAAAGTTAATTTTCCCATGTCCTTTCAAAAAATCAAAGAGGAATGAATACTTACCAACTCGCTGAGGGTGGGATTGCCCTCATTTCAAATTTGTACCATAGAATTAAATTATAAGAATATAAAACTCAAGAATATGATTTGAAACATTGTTTAGGTTTTAGCAAATAAAGTCCAACAATACATAAGAAGGATAATATGTTATGGCCTATTAGTATTTATATTAGAAATGCAAAATTGGTTTAACATTAAAAAACAAATCAGAATAATTTATCATATTAAAAACTAAAAATTTCAGCCGGGCGCAGTGGTGCACGCCTGTAATCCCAGCACTTTGGGAGGCTGAGGCAGGAGGATCGCGAGTTCAAATCCAGCCTCAGCAATGGTGAGGCACTTAGCAACTCAGTGAGACCCTGTCTCTAATAAAAATACAAAAAAGGGCTGGGGATGTGACCCAGTGGTCGAGTGCCCCTGAGTTCAATCCCCAGTACCACAAAAAAACAAAAACAAACAAACAAAAACTAAAAATTTCATAGTATCATGTAAACATATACAGAAAAGGCATTTGAAAAAATGTAATATTAATGTCTGGATTAAAAACTTTGAACAACTTAGAAATAGAAGAATACTTAATTTGATAAAGGGAATCTACGGAAACCTAAAGAATGTCATCCTTGGTGGCAAAAGATTGAATGTTTTAATCCTATAATCAGGAACAAGATAAGATATACTCTCTAATCACTTTTATTGAACACTGTACTGACATCCATATTAGAAAAAAAGTAAAAGATGCAATAGTTTCTACAACAGAGGTATTAGTATTAATATGTGAATTTATCAAAGTTATAGGATACAAGATCAATATAGAAATTCAATTACATTCCTCTGTGCTAGCAATGAATAATCATAAATTGGAATTGAAAACAGTTATACATAGATTATCACCAAATATATGAAATAAACATAGATCAATTTGACAAAATATACTTAAAACTGCACATTACAAATTATAAAGTATTAAATGGAGAAATTAAAGAAGACCTAAATAAATGGAGACATGTTTCTTTTTCACAAGTCAGAGGTTCAATATTCAGGATTCAATACTTTCAAAATCAATCTATAGGCTCAATACAATCAGAATTCAAATCTTAGCAGTCTTTTCCTGTACAATATTAAACAACCTGAAGTTACAATTCATATGAGCATTCAAATTTACAAAAATAAATAATCCAACTTTGGGGAAATAATAATAACTGATTTCAAGACTTTAATAAAGATATATAATAATCAAGACAGTATACAGTTGCTCCTTGACTTATGATGGGATTATGTCCCAATAAACTATTGTAAGTTAAATAGAACTCATATACACTGTGGGTGGTAATGTAAGTTAGTACAACCAATATAAAAGTCAATATAGAGAATCCTCAAAAGACTAGGAATGGAATAACCATATGACCCAGCTATCCCACTCCTTGGTATTTACCCAAAAGAATGGGAAGCAGCACACTATAGTGATACGTGCATACCAATATTTATAGCAGCATAATTCACAGTAGCTTTGTTATGGAACCAGCCCAGGTGCCAATTAACAGACAAATACACACACACACACACACACACACACACAACACACACACACACACACACACATATGGCCATTTGCAGGAAGATTTATGGAACTGGAGAACATTAAGTTAAGCAAAATACACTAGATTCAGAAAGTCAAGATTGATGTGTTTTATCTCATATGCAGAAGCTAGAGATAAAAAAGGAAAATAATGCATCTCATTAAAATAGTAAGTATACTAGGAAGACAAGAAAGGTTAGGGAGAAATGAAATTGATAAAATTATGTGTATATACAAATATGCCACAACAAAACCCACTATTCTCTATAATTGTGTACCAGTAAGTTTTTTAAAATGAACTAATTTAAAAATGCATTTAATATGCCCAATCTATTGAACACCATGGCTTAGGAACACATTGCACTGTAGAAAATCTGTTGCTTACCCTTTGGATTGTATAGCCTACTGGGAGCTGTGGCTTCCTGCTGATGCCCAACATCATGAGAGAATATTGTACTGCATATTGCTAGACTGGGAAAAGGTCAAAATTCAAAACTGGAAGTGTGGATTTTAATGAATGTTTACAATTTTTGCACCATCCTAGAGTTGAAAAATTAGAAATCAAATAGCATAAGTCAAGATTATTTCAATTAGTATTGGCATAAATTAGACAAATAGAATGGAATAGAATTCCAGATAGAACTACAGATATAAGTTCTTTTGATTTTTACAGAGATGAAAAGTGAATTTAGGTGAAGAAAATATAGTCATTTGAAGAAGTAGTTGTGGAACAATATTAAAATCTTCATATGCAAAAGAAGAAAAAGAAAAGAACCTTTACCCATACCTTTTAGTATATATAGAAATAAGCTGAACATTGAAGATGGATGTAGTTATAAAACTTAAAACTCTAAAACTTCTTCAAAAATACATAGTGTTAAACCTTTGATACCTATGATTAGGCAATATTTTCTTAGGTACAAAGCTATGATTATAATAGAAAAATTAAACATTGGTGAACTGGTCTTAATAAATATCAAAAACTTTTCGCCTTTCAATAATATTGTGTAAAATTTAAAAGACAAGACAGAAACTGGGAGAAAATATGTACATATGATACATCTGATGAAAGATTCTATCCATAATAAGTAAATGATTATAAAGCTGCAATAATAAACAAAATTATATTTTAAAAATAAGATAAATATGTGTAAAAAATCCAAAAAGCTAATAGAATGGCAAATAATTGCATGAAAGATGCTTTATATTATCCCTAGTCATTATTATTAGTCATCAGGGAAATGAAAATTAAAGCCAAATCAGATAGTACTCCCATACCTCCTGAAATATTAAAATTAAAATGACATACTAAATATTGGTGAAGTTGTGGAGTAACAAATGCTTATCATGTGCTAGTGGGAATGTTAACTGCTACAATCCCTTTGAAAATAGTTTTACTCCTTTTTTTAAAAAAAAATTTAGTTGTAGATTGATGTAGTACCTTTTTTGAAAATACTTTTTAGTTGTAGATGGACACAATATCTTTATTTTATTTATTTATTGTTTTATGTGGTGCTGAGGACCAAATCCAGTGCCTCACACATGCAAGGCAAGACTTCAACCACTAAGCTACAACTCCAGCCCTCCTTTATTTTATTTATGTATTTTTATGTGGTGCTGAGGATCGAACCCAGTCCCTCACACATGCTAGGTAAGTGCTCTACCACTGAGCTACAGCCCCAGCCCCAGTTTTATTCCTTCAATGTACACAAATAATGTGACCTAGCCATTTCTCTGTTGGGCTTAAGATAGATATACAAAGACTTTTACACAAATGTTACTGGGATATTTATTTGTACTATGACCAAACTAAAATCAACCCAAATGGGTATTGGGAGATTTTTAAGTACTAAATGTTTGAGTTCCCCCAAAATATATGTTGAAATTCTACCCACAGTGTGATGGTGTTTGGAGGTAGGGCCAGCTGGCTGCATATTGGACTTTATAAATATTCCTTTTTGTAAGAGCCCTAATTGAGGAGATAGCTAAGATGGTGGCTAGCTGAGAGCCATTAAGGTGTTCAAGTATTTTCACCTGAATCTTTTTTCCTGCCTCCGAATTTTCTCCCACTGGTGGCAACAACGCCGCCGCGGGAGAAAATTCGGAGGCAGGATGGAAATGAAAAAGTTCTTTTATTCTTCTCTCTCCGGCTCCAACAACCTCTCCAACTCCAACTCCAACTCCAACCACCAACTAACTAACCCTCACCCGGTTAAATACTTTTTGCCTTAACAAGGACACGTGCTAACAGCTCGAGCTTACAGGTGCATCACGCAGTGTTCATGGGCATAAAAAGATTCAGGTGAAAATACTTGAACACCTTAATGGCTCTTAGCTAGCCGTCATCTTAGCTATCTCCTCAATTAGGGCTCTTACACTTTTTTCTGTTTTTTTTATTAATTGAGATTTAATTGACACATCATGAATTACACATATGAAAACTTGTAAGATTTGATAAGATTTGACAATTGTATGTATTGGCAGAATCATTACTGTGATCAAAATAATGAATATAACCATAATTCCCAAAAGTTTCCTCTTGCCCTACTCCCCAGGAAACTATTTATATTATTTTTGTGATTATAGTTTATTTGTTTTAAAGTTTTTTCTTTTTTACACAAATGAAACTGTATAGTAGGCACTGTTTTTTTTAAAGGATTATAAAGGAATTATATAATTTATATTTTTTTTTTAAATAAATTTATTTTATTTATTTTGGATGTGATACTGATGATCAAAACCAGTGCTTCACATGTGCTAGGCAACTGCTCTAAATCTGAGCCACAGCTCTACCCAGTAGGTACTCTTTTTGTTCTGTGAAGAATGTCATTGGTGATTTGGTGGGGCTTACATTGAATCTGTAGATTGCTATTGGTAATATAGCCATTTTTTTAAAGTTTTTTTTTTTTTTTAACGATGGACACAATCTATTTATTTTATTTATTTTTATGTAGTGCTGAGGATCGAACCCAGTGCCTCACATGTGTGAGGCAAACACTCTACCACTGAGCTATAACTCCAGACCCGGTAATATATCCATTTTAACAACATAAATTTTGCTATACATGAACAAAAATAGTAATGCTGAAGGCATTATGATACCAATTTCAAATTATAGTACAGAAATATTGTAACAAATACAGCATGATACTGGCATAAAATCAGACACATAGACCAATAGAATAGACTAGAAGACAAAAAAACAAACCCACATAGTCCAGTCATCTGATCCTTGACAAAGATAACAAAAGCACATGGGAGAAAAGATAGTCTTTTTAACAAATGGTGCTGAGCATACAGGATACTCATATGCAGAGCAATGAGACTAGATTCCCTCTTACCCTGCACAAAAATAAACCGAAAGTGGATCAAAGACCTAGGAATTAGACCAGAAACATTGCAACTCCTAGAAGAAAACAAGGTCAACACTCTAACATATTGCCACAGGCACCAACTTTCTTAATAAGACCCCTTAAGCTCAAGGAATAAGATCTAAAATCAATAAGTGGGATGGCCTCAAATTAAAAATGTTTCTGCACAGCAAAGGAAACAAGAATGTGAAGAGAACCTATAAAATCAGAGAAAATCTTTATCAGCTGCTTCTCCAGCAGGGAATTAAGATCTAGAATAGACAAAGAACTCTAAAAATTTAACACAATAAATAACCCAAATCAATAAATGGACAAAAGGAACTAAACAGACATTTCTCTAAAGAAAAAAATAGAGGGGCTGGGGTTGTGGCTCAGAGGTAGATTGCCTGCCTAGCATGTGTGAGGCTCTGGGTTCGATCCTCAGCACTACACAAAAATAAAATAAAGGTATTGTGTCTACCTACAACTAAAAAAATATATACAGGGCTGGGGATGTGGCTCAGTGGTAGAGCGCTCGCCTAGCACGTGGGCGACCCGGGTTCGATCCTCAGCACCATGTACAAATAAAACGAATTGAATAAAACGCATTGTATACAATTAAAGCAAATAAATAAAAATATTAAAAAAAATATATATACAATACTGAGTGTGGTGGTGCACATCTGTAATTCCAGCAACTCTAGAGGCTGAGACAAGAGGATCACAAATGTGAAGCCAAGATCGGCAACAATTTTTTAAACTTTTTCTTCTTCCTCATTTCCACTAAGTATGATGTTGGCTTTTGAAGGAGCCCTAATTAGGAAGGGCTGTTGTAGCTAGCTGGAAGCCATGGGTTCCACCTGATATGTATGTGACGCACCTGTAGGCACCCGCAAACCTGAAGGTATATAACCGGGTGAAAGCGGTCCGAGTTAGGAGAACGGAGAATTCAGTTAGCCGGGCAGTCACTCGGTCGGTCAGAAGAATCAGAGCGGCCAGAACGTAGGCAGAGCGGTTACAGAAGAGAGAACCAGATAGAAGAAGTAATGACTGGTCAGAGTTAGGCCGAGACTCCTGAGGAAGACAAAGACAGAAGAAAGAAGAAGGAAGAAAGAAGAGAGAAGAAAGAAGCTCTAGTCTTTCTCTAAGCTAAGCTCTATCTTTCTTTACTCTACTCTAAGCTAGAAGAAAAGCTAAGACTCTAAGCTACTCTACTCTAAGCTAAGAAGAAAAATCTTTCTTTCCCTCTCTAAGCTCTAAGAAAGTAGAAGTAAAAGTAGTAAAAGCTTAACTCTGCCTCCGAGAGTTTATCCTCCCGGTTTTCGGTACCACAGGCAGCTTACAAATGGTGGTTTCCGAGGCTCCAGAGGACTGGTCAGAGTAAGGCCGAGGCTCCCGAGGAAGACAGAAGACAGAAGAAAGAAGAAGGAAGAAAGAAGAGAGAAGAAAGAAGCTCTAATCTTTCTCTAAGCTAAGCTCTATCTTTCTTTCTCTCTAAGACTCTAAGCTAAGAAGACAAGAAGAAAAGCTCGCTTTAATCTTTCTCTCTAAAAATCTTTCTTTCCCTCTCTAAGCTCTCTCTAAGAAAGTAGAAGTAAAAGTAAGTTAACTCTGCCTCCGAGAGTTTTTCTCCCGGTTTTCGGTACTTTACAGGCTTTGGCTTTGTTGTATCTAGCCTTTATAATTTTGAGGTAAGTTCCTTCTATCCCTAGTTTCTTAGTTGAGGTTATGAGGGGTGAACCCTCATGAATGAGGTCAGTGCCCTCACAAGGGTCATGAGAGAGTTTGCTTTCCCTCTCTACTGGCCTTCATATTGTGATTTATTATTATTGCTAAATAATGTTTTATTGTATGGATGCATCAAAATGTGTTTATTTGTTCACCCCCATCTTAGTTCAGGTTTCTATAAAAGAGTACCATAGACTAAGTTGCTTATGAAAAATAGAAATTTATTTTTTGCAGTTGTGGAGTCTCAAAGTTCAAGTTTAGAGTGCTAGCAGGTACAGGTTCTGATGAGCCTCTTTTCTGAGTTGCTGACTGCTGACTTCTTAAAAGAATTTAAATGTTTATATGATTTCTACTCATTTCTATTACATAAGTCATCTTAACCGATTGAAAATTGTCTCAAAACTTTTACAAGGCAGACGTATAAAATAAGTGAACAAATAAATATGAACAATAAGAATTGAATTTTAAACTTAAAACTAGATTTGGTTAACCAATTTAAAATACAAATAAGCAATCAATGTAGGGAAGTGATTCCTTTTTTTTTTTTTTTTTTTTTGCATTGAAAGGAGTAGGTGTTTACATTATCAATTGGCTTGATGCCAAATCAACCCTCCTATTTTCCAGTGTGGTTCACAGTCCAGTACTGTGGGTACCACCTGGGAGCTTATTAGAAATGCAGAGCCTGGGTCCCTATCCCCAATAAACTATTTCAGGTTCTGCGTTTTTGCATGACCCCTGTGCCCCCTCCTGATTACTACTATCTCTTTCTTTCCCCCAAATTATTTCCTGACTAGTGTTTTCTACCTTTGTACTTTATGTAAATGGAATCAAACAGTATCTTTCTTTATTTCTTACTGCTTTTCACTCAGTATTATATTTTAGAGACCCTTCCATATTGTTATGTGAAGCAATAGCTAATTAATTTTCAATACAGTACACTACTTCATTGTAGGAATAAATAACAATGTATGTGTACATTATAGTGATGATGGACATGTGGTTTGTTTCCAGTTTGGGGTTATTATGAGCAATATTGGTATGGGAATTATTCAACATGTCTTGGTGCAAACATTTGCACATTTTTTGTCAGAAAAAGACTTAGTTGTAGAAGGTCTAGAATTTTTTTGAGTTTTACATATTCTGGGGGTAAGATCATTTTAGTATTTTTTCTAATGTATTTAAAAATTGATATAAATTTGTATTTATTGTACATATATATTATTTTGATATACATGTATGTTATGTATATATACATATATATTTGAATATGGCTAACAAATGCATAATCTCACATAGTTAATGTTGTTTGTGATGAGAATAATTAGCATCTACTATTTTAACATTTCTCAAGAAAACAACATATGTGGGCCATATATTCAATTTTAGTGGGTAACACCCATTTTCCAATGTGGTTTAGCATATTTTTCCACCAGCAGTTAAGTTTTTCTTTGTTCCACACCCTTGATAGCATTTAACATTGTCAGGTTCTAGAATTTTTAGCCATTTCGGTGGGTTTGTAGTAATATTTCATTTTGATTTTATTGTATTTTCACCTGATTACTAAATAGATTGAGTATGTCAGTTTTCCTTAGTAATTTTGATATCTTCTTTTGTAATGAGCCTTCTTGTCATCAGGTGTATGTGTTTCAGGTATTTCTCATCCTGTGGCTTGTTACTTTCTTTTAATACTGCTGCTTAAAGAAATCACATTTTTGTGTTGTTACCAGACTCTTTTACTTAGGTCACTGTAGTTGTATAATAACTATAGTGTAGCTTTCTGGAATGGCATATCCTTTATTAGATTCTCTAATGTAGGATACTTTCTGATGTAACATTGTATTAGGAGGGAGTGATGGTATAGGACTGAAAAACTGTCTCTTATATGGTGATGAATCTGTCTACTTGGACACAAATGATTGGTATATAAAGTTGGTGCCTTTTGGCTATTAAGGGTTAATGGATGATTTCTGTTTGCACAAAATAGTTCTCAACAATAAAGAATTGAAGTCATATCTCTGTACCTAGATCTATATGTCACATTAAATATAATGTGATTTTATACATTAGGTAAGTGAATTTCAATTTATTTTATTTCATCAGTGAATCACTATTCCATGTAAAATTCAGAGTTACATGTGATGCTATTGAATTTTTACAAAAGAAACAATTTGGAAAAGAGTACTGAGATATCATGGCTAGAAGGTTTTGAGAAGACCTGGTCATTCTGCCTTTCTCTGGCTTTCTTCTTACTGGATATATGACCTTGTTAAAATATGGTGTAGATCATTGCTGTGCAAAGTGTGGTTCATCAACATTACCTGAACACTTATTAGAAATGCATAATTTCAGTTGGTATCAAATAACACTGTTCCCTTCTGATTTCTGAGAGGCTTCCAGTGTGAATGCTTGGTACCAAATAAAACTGCAATTGGTGGTTTCAGATCTCCTCTCTGGCTCATGACCTTTGGAAAAAATGTATAATCACAGGTGCATTTTACTACCAAATGTGGAAGAAGAAATTGTGCCTTTGTTTA